>OX596277.1:52268548-53468548 GCA_951394225.1 Harpalus rufipes | reverse complement strand
AGATGACGTCTTCTGGAAGCAGTCAACTTGGCGTTGGCTCTCGGAGTCCTAGTGGAGTGAATGCTGCCCGTGCTCGTGATCGAAATGAGCGAGGCGAGACTCCGCTACATCTCGCTGCTATCAAAGGAGACGTGGAACAGGTTAACAAACTTCTTGCTCATAGAGCTGATCCAAATGTCGCTGATTTTGCAGGTAGAGATTTATGCTTTTGTTTTATTAGTTTCTTTATTAAAAGTAAGCTATTTCTCATGTTCAAATGAATGTATATTTTTTTTGTTTTAAGTGCTTAAATTATTTATAAAGCTACTATTTCCAGAATTTTTTTTAATCATTGCTACGAACATATACATATAATTGTTAATTTATAACCCAATATTATTATTGTAAAAAGAATGAGGGTCCTCCATTATTATTTTTTATGAAACTATCAAAATTATTGAAAACACGCTAATAATTGATCTATTTGAACATTTATAAAAATATATAAGTATATTTAAATTTTAAAATAACTGGAAATATGCGGGGATAGTAAGCAATTTAATAAAATAATTAATAAAAAACTACGTATATTCTAATCCAAGTTTTAATTCCCACTGGTAACCTATATCCCTCAACATTTTTCACTTTCATACAAACGCAAATGTATTTGCCTTCCGTTACCTTTGGTCAAAAAATTCGATAGTGAGTTTCAATCGTTTCGGATCGCATAACTCCAATACCACGATTCTAAAACTTATAATTTTTTCGTATACCTCAAGTTTAGATTCAACTTCAACTTGTAAAATTTAAGATAAGTACTGAAAATCTATGAAGATAAACACGCGACACGTTCATACAAGTGCTCATATGATCCTCCTTGGCTCATACGTTAGTAATTAGATTATTTTATATTTTCTCTATGCTCATCCGTCATACGTCCAAATGTAATCACACCACAACCGCCGAGCTAGCGTGGTTAGCTTGGTTAAGGAAAAGTTACCAGATCTTTCAGTAACCGCGTTCCGAAAATACAACCGGTTACTGAAAAAGTAACCACGGTTAGCGTGGTTCAATTTCGGAATACACCATTAGATTTTTCTTTTTAAAAAATTCATTCTTGTAGTAGGTATATGCAATAGTAATCTTTATAGTTTACCAAATGATGAAAGAAGAAAATAATAATAAAATTTAAGTCCAAATACAAAACAAGTATTTGTTTGTGTAGAACATTTTGAGAATAATTGATTTTTAGTTATACAACTAATAATTTTTTTAATAATTATCATTGTTTCACGTGGATTTGTCTTTCAAAATAATCCGCGCCAACAGTATATGGTTGAGCTTTGTCTGTATACTCCCATTAATAGGTATATGATTTAAAGCGGTTAACAAATAGAAACCTGGCATGATATTATGGTCATCGTCTAAAATCTAAAGCAATCAATAAAAGTGCCTTTTCATCGTCTGATGTGGAGTACATTGTTGCAAATGCTAGCACAAAACTGGCGCTTTGGTTTGAATACACCCGCGAATTTCGTTGCTGCAATGAAAACGGAAATTGTTGTCGCCATCGCTGTGAATATTTCGTGTTGGTTTGGAAGAACTTTTAATATATTTCATTCTCTTAATTATTTTAATTAATACTTTTTTGTGCTGTGTTGTAGGCTGGACTCCTCTGCACGAAGCATGCAACCACGGCTGGTTCGAGGTGGCACTACGGTTGGTGCAGTCGGGGGCGATTGTGAACGCCCGAGGCTTGAATGATGATACACCACTGCACGATGCTGCATCCAATGGTCATGTTCGCCTGGTATGCATGCTGGTGGACCGCGGCGCGGACATTCATGCTAAAAACCGACGCGGGAAGACTCCTTGTGATGTGGCACCAAGTAACGTCTTACCATATCTGCAAGATCCGTCATTGTGCTCCGGTATGAACTAAAATTATTTTTATTAGTGTACAGTTTTCTATTCCTTTAAGCATTTTTTATAGTTTTTAAGCCTTTGAATAATCTTTTAAAATCTAGGAACTATTTTTGTTTCCTTGGATTTATATTTCGCGCGCCTTTTATGTAACTTATATCCAAGCGCCATCTAATTTTAGAAGCAAGAACGTGTTAGAGAATGTATTCATTCCATTTCAATAAAATACCGATTCGAGAAGTATTTGAAAATCTGGTATTTATAATTTTTAATATATTTTAGTATAATTTTTTAAATGAAACAATTCCTTTTCATTGTCGGAATTTATCTTACTCAAGGTTTTTAATTTTTACAGAAAAAGTGATATTTTATATATTGTAACACTTAATATTTAGTATATTGGACGTTTCTTTTAAATAATTATTAATTAATTTTGTTGTAAAAGGATAATTCCCTTAGAAACGATAGTTATGTTGAGTTATTGTGTGTATAAAATAGCTTTGGTGATAGTGAGATGTTTATTGAAATGGTAGATCTCGAGCGCCGAGTGCGTGAACCGTCTTTCAGGATTTGATCGGTCGGCAACTCGGCAAACGGCGTGAAGGGCTGTGTCCTGGCGGCGGGGTTAGGGACGTGTCAAGTTCATTATTCTTCGGATCGTGCTGTCCTTTCGAGCACGGGCACTGGCACGGCACTTGGACACCCTAACATTCACCTTCGGTTCACCGGTGCCGGTATATGAACTGAAATCGAACACTGTGAACAGCCATCACTGATCACTGCCACTATGTCGATGTCCTATGTGTGAGTGAGCGCGCTTGTGTGTGTGTGGGTCGAGTTCGTTCGTCGCTCGCCAGCGGTCCACACAGCCCGCTCAGCCGCGAGATGCGTAGAGCATCGCAAATAAACAAAGGTACGTAACGCTGTAACACGTAACTTACATGTTGTTGTGTTGTCGTTGTGTACCTCTAGCAGCATCTCGCCTCGCATGGTCGCATGTCAAGCGTCAGGCGTGTGTCCGAAATGCGACTACGGCACGGCTACGGCTCCCTTGCTGCGCGGGGGCACTGCCCGAGGCTCTAAGGAGCTGTGCTCTGCCTCAGCACTCGGCCTGACGCTGACAACGGCAGTACGTTGACTGTTGACAGCACTCGCCGTGTTGCTGACCATTTTGTTGCTGTTGTCGTTGTGTGACCGTGCCGCGAACAATTATTCTTGTGTTACGTTTCACGGAAGAATGCGACTGTTCTTTTCTTCGCTCGTTTGTTTCGACAGCCGATTTCAGTTTTGTCCCATTTAAACTTGAGTTCTAAGGTAATTTATCATTTGCGTTTTTATTATGTTCTCCTAATACTTTTATTATACATTTGCGAAACTTATACTAATGAATAATGTATATTACTTAAGACGATTTAAACGATATTTGCATGGTAAATCTTATCATTCTTAGTAAGCGTTGAGATGGGCGCAAAAGTTTTGTTTTTGTTTTTGTGCTTATTGATTCCTCTTATTTTGTTCGCGTGAGTTTTGTGGTCTATTTACGTGACGTTTGTATGTTCGTTTGTAAGTATGCGGAGCCGGTTTTAAACTGGATTTTTTGCATTCCTGTCACGATCGTTCAGATATGATTAACTCATAACACTCATTAATAAATGTGGAAGGATTTGTTCACTTAAAATAAGGAAATGCCTATTATTAACATCATTCATTATATATGATAATTATAAAAGTTTTATATTCATTATTTGCGCAATTTTCTTATCACCAATGTATAAATTTTTATTTATTGTTGCCTGTTAAATATATGTATGCATATGTGTAGTCATTTGTTATGAATGTTTTAATTGATTTTTATACAGCACAGTAATAAAACAATTTTATCTTTTCTTACTAATAATAGACCACATTAAACAGTAAAATTTATTATAAAACATATTTACATTCTTATCAACCGTATATTTTTAAATTTGTAAAAAAAATACTTTTTTGGGATTAATATTTATATTGATTATTATAATAAAATAATGTTTAATTAAAATATGAGCTAGTATTATTTATCGGATGACAAATATATTGATCGCGAGAGAAGCAAATAATTATTAAATAATTAAAAAATCTTTCAGAACTCATATTTCAATTAAAAGGTTGTGTCATTTTAATTATTAAATATTTATAACAAGTTTTAATTTTAAAATCCCATTTTGGTTTTGCATATAATCAAAGTTTAAAGATCAATCGTAGGTGCTACCTAAATTAACATTTTTCTTATGTTAATTTTTTTATGTACTTCCATATTTTCATTTGAATTAGAATAATGTGAAAAGGTAAAAGAACAATGAAAATTTAAATATCTTTATTTATTGTAATTTTTAAAATGGCATATTTCCGAAGATTCACAAATTACACGATAATTACAACTGTGAATTGTAAATTATATAGAAGATTTCATGTTTGAGTACAGTTGTAAATTACTGTAAGACGTCCTTGGTTAATTTTTAAATGAAAATGTTTTAAGAATCAAGAGAAAATGAAAACTTTGAATGGTGAAAGTTTAAATACAATGGATTGATTTTACAAGATTTAAAACTGTTTTGAATTGTTTATATTTAATTCGCTATTAGATAAAATGTATTATACTCTTAAAAATTTATGCATTAATTTCAAATAGATATATATCAAATTTTGTATAATGAAGAGTATTATAATTATGTTTGTGTCATACAGGTTTCTAAAGCAACGTTTTTTTTAACGATTTATAAAACAAAAAGTGAAACATTAAAGTTCTAGAACTTTAAAATTTTATCTTCATAGTGAATCCTTTATTAATACGGCATTAAATTATTCTTCACCTAAGCAATGTTAAGGAAACCAGAAAATTTCAATCTGTCAATCTGCCAAAATTTTGCTAGGATTTTCGAACAATTGCTGCATATTTCTTGTATAGTCTTAACGGTCTTAACTACTGATTAACAAAAAAAGTATGTATCGAAATTTTTACAGCAATATTTAATAATTCATTTGACATTTCGTTTCTATATATTGTCAATTTAACCAACAGTTAAAATTTAACTATAAGCAATGCAACTATCCATTAATAATTTAATAACTGTACTACGTTCGCTGAAACGAGAGAATGTAAAACTAATTCTTGAACAGATGCGTCATTCTATTAGCCAAAAGAGGATACTTATTTGGAACCGAACCAATAGAATGACGTTTCGTTCAAGAATTAGTTCCAAATTCTCTCGTTTCCGCGAATGGAGTATAGAAACTAGTATGATCTAAAATTAAGTATGTACCTCCGACGAAAAGTGTCTTTTAGGTTAATTACGCCTCGGCCGTAAATAATTTGCTCATACCACAAAGATTCACTTTTCGTCCTAGATACATAAAATACTATTATTATTTATATTCATGAAAATGTAGATATAAAAATAACTGATAACTATAAAATGTTTTATTTGAAATCGACCACTAAAGGTGAACAAAAATCGTTATTAAAAGTTCAGAAATCGACACTAAAGTAAAACATATACTGTAATTTTTTAAAGATGTCCGATCAAGGTTATCTACGAATTGTATAAATTAAGATTTTAGCTTGGCCCATCGGACGAATTCAGTAGTGTAGTTTACTCTGCTTTTATGAAGGTACATAAGATACTAGTTATTTTATTATTATAAAAATATATGTTACAGTAAAAGCATTCAAAATTCAAAACTAAAATATAAGACGAAATATATGAAAAATGATACTGACAGAAAATAACGTTATTCGTACGGCTATGAATCAAGGTAATATATTTGAATTAATAAATAAACTTACGTTACAGTGAAAGTATTATCAACAACGAACATCGTTTTCAAATGGAATGTCGTAACTTAGTCGAAACAATGTGAATGTTTGAAAGACAAGCGTTTTATATTCATCCTTATCGCACACGGTTTGTGTTATGGTAAATGAAAGAGATAAATGTATGACAATTTGTTAATTCATTCATCATACAGATGACCTTGATCGGACATCTTTCAAAAATGTACTTAACTTTATAATAATTATTGTACATGTAAGATAATTTGGACAGATATACGAAGTACAATATTAAATTTGTACGTGAAATGACAAAAAATATGTGCAAGAAGAACGAATTAAATAATTCCAACAAGGAAGTCAGAGATAAAATAAATAATTGAGCATATAATTTTAAGTGTTCTTTACAATCAATTCAATGCCCGAGATTGGTAATATTGTGTCAGACTGACATATATAAACATAACCTATAAAAACAAATATTTCAAAATAAAGTTTAATATGTAACTCGGCACTGAAGTTCCTTTTTGTTATTCATATGGTTTATTTTCCTTGGCCCTATGGCCTCGGTAACTATAAATTCCACATTCGTGATAAAAATTAGAACTTCAATACCTTGATATATAAATAACTATTATCTTATGAAGCGAAAATTAGCTATAACTTGTAGAACACTTGTAGAAAACAATGATAAGTACTTATACCGTTAGTCTGCTACACTAGTAACCCCTATTGTGTATTTAATCCACAAAATTTGTAACAGGATTTCATCTTATAATCCGTGATTTTAATCTTAATCTTAATTACGGTAATATAACTATGTATTTGTTTAGGAAGAGAGCGTGAGATATTCAACATAACTACGGAAAATAAAATAATATTTATGTTGTAATAAACACGAATTAATTGTTGGTTTCCTTATAAAGAAACAAAGAAAATTATTTGAAATAAGTACATGTCTTCATGATTTATGATATATAAATAAGAATCATATAATTATTAATTTGATTGCAGTTACAAGTAGTTGTATAAAATTATATATTTCTATTTCTGTTTTAATGACGATGTAAAAAAAGTATATATTGATACGAGTATGTACTAATAAATTTGTAATTTATATATGCAAAATGAAAAATACTTATTTTATGATTACAATAGTGATTTACAATTTAATGGTACAGGTTTTGTGTTTTTAGCATTATTATGT
The DNA here is from genome assembly GCA_951394225.1 of Harpalus rufipes. NCBI lineage: Eukaryota > Metazoa > Arthropoda > Insecta > Coleoptera > Carabidae > Harpalus > Harpalus rufipes. Next base: position 53,461,631 of record OX596277.1, on the reverse strand, counting down.
ATAGTAAACAAATATTTCATCACAATCAGTAATGATAAAACAACACGTTAAGTTACTAAAAAAAATATCTTGACAGTACACATTAACGTATATTTACTAAGACAAAGTAAATTTAAATATTACAAGTATTTATTTTCTTGATAACATTATAAACTAATTACTATATACCTCGCGAATACGTTCATTAAAGGATTTGAACATTAACATTATAATACTTAACAAGTTGTATACTTAGCATTGTTTAAAATACAAAGGTAGAAAAATAAAGTTAGCATTTATGCTAATTTTATTTCTTCTTACATAAGCGATTTGAAATACTGCTAGTAATGTTAATAATTTTAGAAGATAAATGTATAATATGATTCACTACTTGTGGTATTTGTAGCACCAGCATTTATTAGTGATTCATAATCTTTTGAAACAAGAAAACAAAACCAGGTTTTCTTTATGATAACATTTGTTTTCATTCTTCGAATTGTTTTGCATACAAAGTAGATTTTTGTTGTATTTTGTTTCGCAATGTTTTCTTAAACAATTTTCTTTTATGTATAAAATTAACGATCGATTATCAATTTCATGAATATGTAAATTGAGCAAAAACAATGTACTATAAAATTATTTTTAAATGTGTGCAATTTTTCAATACATATTTCAAAGAATACATCGTAAAGGTAAAAATAAAAAGAGGAAATAATAGCATATTGTTTACAATATATAATATACAGGTTTTGTTTTCCACAGAATATTATTCATTTTCTAATATTGTAAAATATAATGTTATTGATTATTATTTAGAAACCATTTTTAAATAAATACATTGTTACTATTATTAGCCTTCAATTCCGGAAATGACACTTCCGTTTAATAAATTGTTACAAATATGTAATCAGTTCTTCAAATAGATACATAAATTGTACACATCAAATAATAATATTATTTGAAGAATTGAAATCTTTAATTATATTTTTTTGCTTATATACTCGTCAAAAGAAATCATAGTTAATGGGTTTTATAGTATTTATTTATATTTTAATACAAAATTTCCAACCTAATCAGTTAATCTAAAATCTCCTTCCCAATCGGGTATACCGGCTTAATTTTTAAACAATTCCAAAAATTAAAAATATCGTTTGCGTTCATAATGAAGTCATTACTAAACCCAATTGCGTATCGAAAGAACCTTAATTTCGATACACATTTTTTTTTTTGCTTTAGAAGGTTGGTACGACACTTATATTCATAAATTAGAATTGACATGAACTTTAAAATAAATGAATAAATGTCAATCCAATGTTACCAACTACAACATTACTTCCATATACAAATTTCCCTAAATCAATTCGGTTTAATATAACATTTTTATCAATATTTTATTATATGAAAGACGCAAAATATAAAAAATAGTTTAAAGTATTCATTTTATAAGACTTTTTTTCGCACTTCTGATTTAGAAAACTCGCCAGACGCGTGCGAAAAAAACATATCCTACAAAACTCGTTTTTTAATATACTATTTTACGCATTGATTTTTTTTTGTTTAAATTTAGCTTAAAATTTAAGCCTTGTTGGTACAACAATTCGTTATGTATAACGGTTAAAGATTAATCGAATTCAATATTAGTTTACCGCAGTTTTTAAATCAGTTAGATAAACCAGTTAATAAAATCATTCAGGAAACAAAAAAAAAAACTGTTATTTATATCATTGTTTTTCGTCGAAAAGTAAGTTTCTCCATTTATTTTATTGTAAAAAGTAGTTATTTTTATTAAATTTAAAAAAAGTTGAAGAGTGAAAAAAGTGAGCTATCTGTTTATTTTCGGTTTTCATGTTTTTCGATTTAAAATACCGATTTCTTGTTCTGCATTATATTGCATGAATCGTTGTGTAATATGTAATGCATGATATATATTACAAGAATGATAAAAAAATGTTATAATTTATACAAGTATTTATAAACAAGATTATGAGTATGACGCCATTGTATTAAGTAGTAATTGATTGTATATGCCTTCTAAGTATTAAATAAATAAAAAATATTATTTAAATAGCCTCATATTTGAAAATATAACGAAGTATCCGTTAGATATGTAAGATTTAAATATTGAAATTTGTGTAATAAGTCACGTAATCTGAAACAGAATGTGACGTCAGAGTTCATACAGCTTAACAAGTGACAAACCATCATCTACGGTATTTTATATTTTATATAGGATGTAACAGCAAAACGAGCTACCTCAAATAATTTCTATATTATTAAAGATACAATAAAATAAACTTATAGAAGACAAAGGGAGACATCCGATTTGAGAAGAAAATATTTTTTTAATCCATTGGTTCTCAAGTTACAATACAAAGTTATATATTTTTTTAAATGGGATGATATATATTTTTAGGCCCATTCAATAAAGTATTTTTTTCTGAATTTAACCATGTGATAATTTTATATGCTGGGGACCCGGGTTCGATTCCGACCGACACCAAAAATTACATTGAATTTTAATGGTATTAAATTGACCCCTGTGGTGCACTCTCCACACCAGCAATGAGTGCTCATGAGGTGACCCATGCAAAGCGCCCGCACGGTAAAATATTGTATCATTACCGATACCTGTGTATGAAGCAGATTGGCAGGCTCAGTAATGGGTAATATGTCGCGATGATTTTTTTAAAAATAAATTTGAATTTTATAGTCATTTTTCAGTAGGTTATGTATGAAAAACAATTGAACTTAAATTAAAATGAAATAAATATTTGTTAATAACGTTATAAACAGTGTTCTTTTTAATTTCTATCCTAAATAATTTAAAATGACAAATAGCAGTTTTTGTTTTTTATACATAGCCTGCTGAATACTGGCTATAAAAATCAAATTTATTTAAATTTCAATTGAATTTTTCTAAATATTTTTGTTATGTAATGATATAAAATAGTTACATGGTTGAATTCAGAAAATACTCTATCGAATGGGTTTAAAAAATATGTATCATTCCATTTAAAAATATATAACTTTGTATTGTAACTTTAGAACCACTATCTTTAATAATAAAGAAATTATTTGAGGTAGCTCGTTTTGCTGTTACACCCTGTATAGCTAGGGTAAAAATAGATTAGCATACTCAGCAATGGATAAAGAGCCGTAATGATATATATTTATATAATTATTAAGTAATTATTATATTTAGATATGCATCATTGTTTTAATGCATGAATTTCTTTTGTAAAAATGTTGCATGATATATTTATAGTAAGTTAAAAATATACTGTAATTTGTATAAATATACACAAATATTATTACTAGTAGTTTTTTAGACGTAAAGTAATACATATTATTATTTATAGATAATAAACATTAGAAAAATATTTACAGTTGTACATTATTATTGCTCTCCCCCCTCTAAAATTTACTAAACCAATCATCTTGTTGTTGTAGACTCAGGGTCGGGATCTCGGCCGCGGCCGAGGGATGAGAAGAAGGCCTCGGAGGGCACAGGCAGCGGCAGTAGCAGCAACACCAGTAAGAAGTGTACATCGCCTATGGACACGATGGAACAACACCAAGGATCTGGAACTGCTACCAGTAAGGCTAACACAGCTGGAACCACGGCAGCAGCAACTGGTGCTAATCAGACCAGCCAAGCAGATGATGTCTACGAATTCAAGACTGTGAAGGAGACGGCCAACTCGGGAGGTGATGGGGGGAAAGCTGAAGCGATGGATATTCACCAGGTAAGAAATAAATCAGAAATAATTACGAGGGATAAGCTAAACTTATTGAAAATATTTTTTTTAGTATTGCATTTTAAATATGTTCAAAGTTGTTCCCTTCAATACACTTCAGCATTCTTTCCTTCCACATCTTAAAAACTTCCAGCTAATTTTCTTTCGGAATACTTTCAAAATAATCATAAATGGGTTCTATAACATTTTTTTTTCGTAAAATAAGTCCAAAAAATAGACAAAAGTTGCACATTGTCAAATAAAATGAGAATGGCGAGTGTTTGAATTGAAACTGAAGAAAATGTTCTTTAGTTAATTCTATATTTTTACTTCTTACAACGATATTTAATAAAATATTGCCTAGTTGTACCAACAAGACTTAAATTTTAACTGACCCTTAAACAAAAAAATCTGTTGTGGCCATCACAATACCTTTCGCGCCCTTTCCATTGTGGTATATTGTATTTAACATTTCTTGTACACACAAAAAAAATCTAATTACACCGAATCTTTATATTTACGTATTTTCTATCATTTTAAATTCATTATATGAGCAAGTTGTCTCCATTTCTTCTAAATGTTCGACGTTTTTCCAATTCATTAACGGGATTGGCGTTATTTTTGAAGGGTTACCTATAATTTTAAATATATAATTAATAATACAATAAGAAATATTAAAGATCGTTCCCAGAAAAAGCCTTCCGTACTATCTCTGAATATCTAATTATCTACTACCCTGCCCTCTGTGTTAATGTTTACCCAGTGACGTTGACATTTAAATCAAATTATTATTCCATGATGTATGTCAAGTCTATGTTTTAGTGACCTGCAAAAACATAGGTATTACACGTATTTTTTTCAGTTAAAATAAATATTTCTTGTTGCACGCTTATGCATATGAAATGCAGTGAAGTTATCTACAATTAAAATTATATCAGACGGCTTATAAATGACCTTGAATAGTCATCCTTCGTGAACCAAACTATTTAAAAAAAAAAAAATTTAAGTTACGTGGTACAACCGGCCATAAGTTCCAACTTAACTTTCGAAACTAATTTCGAATGACAGATAACCTTAACTGTTTAGCAAATTTTGTTTTCCACTGCGTACTTGATTTTCTTATTTTCAATAATTCTAGCGTAACTTATCTTCAAATTTTGATTTCATTTCACATACCAAAAATCAAAGGAACGCAGAAATTTTGCTTATCAATTACTTTATGCTTGCAACATTTGGGTTGAATTCTATAAAAATTGGTCTCTCTTTTAAGCCATAATTCAATTTCAAGTAAAAATATTATTTCATACGAATACATATTGTGTTATGTCAATAAACTCTTCAGTGAATGTTGTTTATTGAATATACATTTCCATTACCATTTATTACGACTAAAATCAAACACAATGTATATTTATAACATGAATATCCAACCCCGTTTTATATTTTTATTTAATTCTAATTTTAAGTTTCTTTTCAATGGTAATTGACCGAATTTTGCTGATCTTTCGAATTTTCGTAAAATAAATTATACTCAATTTAAAATTGAATTGCCAAATATTTGAAATTAGCTTAATTTCACATTCATGTTAAAATTTATGTCGTCCAAAGCGGGTATTCTGTTAAACCTTTGAGCCTAATGGCCCATACTTGTACATGACCCGGTCAAGTGTTGGAGATCGGACTTCGATTTTTTTAGGGGGGGTCTTGTTTTAATGAGGTGCATATTTTTAAACGAATTTTTTGCTATATTTTGCTATCTTTCTCACATAGTAGGGTACGCAAGATAGTGTGATGTCATAGTGGCACTGATAACAAATTCAAATATGTCGCAAAGTAATAATTAAAACGAATGTTTCTTTATCTTAATCGTTATTTATTGAGTAATACTGTAAGAATATAGTGTACATTTTATTATTTTTTGTCGAGTTTTTTGTTATGGTGGAGGACCCCATTATTAAATTTTTATTTATAAATATTTGCTATAAAATCACTATACCCTGTTCTACCATACCAATTCAGTATTGTAGAGAATAGGACGTAGGTTCGAACTCTGATTGGCTGAAATTGGAGCCAAGTTTACACAATGTAATTTCAGACTAGTGTCAGTGTACATGACATGTGACATTTCGGGTCATTTTTATTTAAATAATTAAATATATGTATATAAAAACTAAATACAGTAAAAAATTAAAGATGTCCTATCAAGGTCATCTATGAATTGTATGAATTAAGATTTTAGCTCCGCCTATTCTGTCAAATTCAGTAATGTCGTGACACTGACAGAAAATAACATTATTCGTACGGTTATGAGTCAAGGTAATATATTTGAATTAATAAATAAACTTAGTATCTATAACGAGCATCGTTTTAAAATGGAATGTCCTTAGTCGAAAGAATATGAATTTTTGAGAGACAAGCGTGTTATATCCATCCTTATCGCACACGCTTGTAGTCTTTGCAAGATAAATGTATGCTAATTTGTTAATTCGTTCATGACACAGATCGATCATCTTTAATTTTTTTTACTATTGGGATATTTCACTACGTAGAGATAGCGTTGTATACCGACGTCAAACCTTCAACAAGGGAGTAATTTTACGCAACTTCCATAAGCGTATCATTGCTGTCAATAGTCTTTCTTTGATTCTTCTTGTACTTTGACTGTTCTCTCAGTGTTTATTATTATTTCAGGTAGAGTATATTGGCTTGTATCCTGTTTTATTAATTGTAGCGGTAGATTAATTATTATTTTTCATTTTAAATACTTTAGTTATTAGGTTATGTTCACAGTTTTATTTTTTCTTAGGGACAGTTTTACAGAAAATATTAGATAATAGTAGTTTAATTGATTGTAAATATTAGTTCTATTATCTATTTTCACTATATAAACTACGTGCGTAAATAAAAACAGACGACTGAAATAAAATTGCTCCCTTGTTTTTAGTTCCAAATTTCGCCACCAGGTTTACATTCTTAATGAAATATCCCAATATGTTATACGTAAAGTAATTTTTTTTTTAAATGTCCGATCAAGGTCTTCTGTATCATGAACGAATTAACTAATTGGCATACATTTATCTCTCTCATTTACAAAGACTACAAGCGTGTGGGATAAGGATAAATATGACCTTGATCAGACATCTTTAAAAAAAATTACTGTACAATGTACAATAATTGTTATAATTATAATTCTGTATTATTTGCTTGCATTGTATTTTACAAAAGTTAAGTGATACATTATATTTGTTTATGAAAAAATAATTTGCTTTTAATATTCTTGTTTAATTATTTAAACATGTACGAATAAAATTTATTGCAGCTGCAAACATTAATATTGAGCTTATCACATTTCATAAACTATATTATTGTTATTTGTTTGAACATTATTTGAAATGTTTATTTAATATTCCATATGTAAAATATACTAATCTTAATTGCTATTTATTTCTTTTAAATTTTCCGCAATTAATATGCAAAAGATAAATACAGAAAAACTAGTTATTTCTAATTTATTTTAATTAAGGATTTGTTTGATATGTAGATCATCTATTTATACAAGTTCTAAAAATATATTATTGTTTCCTTATTATACTATTTGGAAATGTGGTATTTTATAGATCTAATATATTGTAAACACTTTTATTAGACATTTATATATATCCACAGATGTTTATTTTCAGTGTATATTTCAGTTCTGACAATAAACATAAACTATAAATAATTGTCGAGTTTATGAAAATATTGGCTTGATGCTTTTTGCGTGTGAGGATAAACAAGATTTAACCATTAAACTTAAACGCAGCGTAAAATTGCTTTTAAGTGTTAATTATTTTTTGTTGCAGAATGAAAACAGTGACGCCTTGAACACATCATCCACTGGTAATAGCGGTGGTCAAGGCAATAATTCTGATGAAACAAGTACGCCATCTTCAAAGAGAGCATTCGGTGAGGTGGCAGATGGAGGCGATGAACCAGCTGCAGATGATGAAACTCGACGGAAGAAACGGAAGGATTCTGATGTTAGTGGACCTGGTGGAAAAGAAGGGGGCAAAGGTGGTGCCCAGCAACAGGCTACGGGTGGTGGACGAGGCAGCGTAGGCCAAGCAGGTATGAAAACTTAAAACTTTCATATATTGAAAGGTTCTTAGTATTTAGGAAAATACAATGGATAAGAATATTAATAAAAAAATCTGATGTAACCAACACATTACCTTCCGTCAGTTCTATATATTTTGTACATATTACACACAGAAAGTTTTTTTTTTTTCAAAAGATTCTGTTTCCAGTCCATTACCTTCCGTTAATTCTATGTATTTTGTACAAATTGCATACAGAAAGTTTCTAGCAAAGGATTCTTCAGTACAATTATAACACAAACATACTATGTCAATTGCTCTTGACACTGATATCTTTCAAGTAGAATTATCTTAATATAGTAGCTTTTATGGCTGATTTATGAAATTTAATTCCTTTAATTATAAAGGAATTTAACCCTATATCCATTGAATATGAAGTATAAAATGTAATTAATTCGTATAGAGAATAAAATATTCTTTAATATTTATAATAACATTAATGTGAAAAAAAAATATTTAACAGCGTTTTGTCAAGAAAAACTGTTAAAACCTTCAAATGAGGGTACTTCCGGTTGGCCAATTATAAACCAAAATCTAATCAAGTCTACATATGGATGTAAGGAAGAGGAATACGTAAAAATTGTAATTTTTTGAATTCTCGTATTAGAGTTATCGCGGCACATACACACGCACACACACATGCACATACAGACATCATCGTAAAAATAGTAGGGGTTCTAAAACGTGCTTATTCATTAAAAATTCACAATAAAAAGAAATTGCAGCTATCGATATTGTTTCGTATAAAAAATTCATTGTGGAGTAACTTAAATTAGTTATTTATGATATATGTTAAAAGTGACATTTTATTTTGTGAAAAGGAAGTTTGGAATACGACGCGAAGCGGAGTGGTCCAAACTTTCGAACAAAATAAAATTACTTTAACGTATATCATACACTATTTCTTCTACAAAAACCATTTTTTCATTTAAATTTGTATTTTTAATCATTTTTGACATATCAAAAATGTCGATTTGTTGTTCCATTCATTACCAAACAAGGTAACTAATTCATTTTTAACAATAGTGCTAAAAGTAACAATGATCTGTCACTTTTTAACACTGATGTCATAAAATGACTTTTGCAGATTGATACTTAAAATTCCTTTTTTTTTGACAGCTAATAGTTGTAAAATGTCACTTGTACTGCCTATTACTTAGCAACCGTTACACAAACGCAAAGAAACCGTTTAACAAACTTTCAAAATAGGTATTAAAAATAATCACTAAATTAATGTTACTTAATTCTAAAATCGGCAAAAGAATAATGTGATCAAGACGACACTAAACACAGATTTACAACTTCAGCATTCATTTTTATTGTAGTGCGTATTTAAACAAATAACTATTTAAATGCTTCAAATGATCAACCTGATGTTTAGATTTTTTTTTTACAAAAACAAAGAATATATTTAAATATTGTTTCCGGTAATATACGAAGATCACGCAAAAATGATTGAGAATAAGACACATGGTTCATATTTCTTAGAATTTTATTTTAAATATGTTCAAAATATGTAGTTCCCTTCAACAATAATACACTTCACCATAGATGACTTCCACTTCTTAAAAGCTCCAAACCAATCTTCATCCGGTTGTAACTAAATTAAAAATGCATCTTAATTTCAAATGACAAATAAATAAATAATAAATAGCTGTTTAAAATGTTAGTGCAAGTATTGCAAACCTGATTTTCTTATTCTCAATAATTCTAGCGTGACCTCGTAAATAGTATTTTAGAAAATCATCGAATAAAAAGCTTATTGTCACACCCAAAAATGACTAATTTATTTATTTTTAAAAGAAATATCTAATAAAACGTTTTAATATTTACAATACAATACAATTTGTAGGTGACATCTCATCTCATTAAATATGAATACATCATTATTTCTGTACAATTTTTAAAAGCCTCTTGTTATTGTAATTGTGCAGAAAGAAAAGTAGCTATTAATATGTCAACTGTACATTGTTCGAGAATTTTGTTTACCTTCGAGTAGTCGTTTATGCTATTCATGCCAATAAATAATACTTTTATTTTGACGGTATCGAATTTTGCAAATAGTCACACCCATGCCAATTTCTTTGTTGATAAAATTACAATTAACATTTAGCTCTATAAACTAATAAGGTGATTTTATTGTAAATTAGGCAAAGTCGCAAACAAGGCCGGCGGAGCAGGAGGCGCAGGCAAAGCCTCAACTTTGTCCGCTGGTTCCAAAACAAACACCGGAAATGGTGGTAACACTATCGCCGACCGCAAAAGTCCCTGTCCTAGTCCAAAACCAGCCTCATCTGCTGCGTCAGATAATACTGATAGCAACCAAGACGACGCACGCTCATCTGACTTAAAAGTACCACCGTTAAAGATCGTTATACCTCAAGGTAGTGCTGCAGCAGCCGGTGATACAGAAACAGGAAGTGGCAGTTCTCGAAATGGTAAAAGCGGCTCTCAACGTCATCACCATCAACACCAAGCTCTGCCGTACGTCGTAACAGCAGGAGGAACTGATGTTTCTTCTACTGGATCAACTGCTTCTTCAGGAGATAAAGATGCAGCAAATAGCAATGCTGCTAATACCAATACGGCAGATGGAAACGCAAGTAGTGGACAAACTGCTACAAGTGGAAATAGCGGTCAATCGGGAGGCAAATCTGGAGAAGATAAAAAAGATTCATTCGGAGGAAGCAACCCCGGCGATGAACAGGTAAAATTTGAAGTCATTGTTAACTAAAGTCGAACACCCATGTTCTGAAATTCTAAAACATTCTTTCTCTGTCTAGAAATCATCTTCGGCGGCGCACCATCAACGCGTCCTCCGCAGTTCGCATCGCTCCAGCGGAGGAGGTTCAACCGGGTTAAGTGGTGGCAACACAGACCGAAGTAATAATTCTTCGCCCTTACTTCAACGATCGCATTCCCCGTCACCGAATTCTAGTCCTGCGGCTGGTCAAACAACATCCGGCCAAGGACAAACAACGGGACAAAACAATACACAACAACAGCAGGATGGAAGTGGTGCAGCAGGGCGGGATGGAGGATCCGCGGCAGGGAATACGAATGCTGGGAGCGCGGCGAAGCCTGCAACTAATACCTCCGATACTCAGGTGAGGATACATATTGTATTTATTAATTGTTTTTATTATTTGAACATTCAGATGGTTATATGTTATATTCGAAGTGACCAAATTTTTTTTTGTGGGTGATTTTTCAAAATGCACCCACTTTCACTCTAATGGAGGGTAAGTGCGCAACAGGTCCGTAACTTCGCATTAAAATGTGCAATACGTAAGTGCGTAAAATTAAAAAAAAAGTATGCTGTTAGATTTTCACGGAAAACACAAAAGATAACAGGATATTAAAACAAAAACACCACTGAATGATTTTGAAAACTGACATTAACGATAGAGGCAGCATTATCGCTTCAACCGCTGATCTCGAAAGAGAACTGTTGAAAGCTTGCCGTTGTAAACATATGTAAACACGCGAAAGTCCAATCTGTCTCTTATTACTTCCAAATTAATTAATATTTGTCTTACCATTAATTTCGGGTACATCTTCCTTTGTAACGTTTTCTTCTGAAACATTTCTTGAGGTTTCACATTCTTCCTGTTCAGATTTCCGAACCAGTACTTGACGTTGTGTGCGTCCTTCATTTTTCAGTTGGATTTCTAACTTCTTTGGTAGATTCAATGATGATACAGCATTTTTTTTTTAAGTTTTCGGAGTTGAGGATCCACAAATAGGTTAATGTCTAGGTTGCAATTACGATTATTCAAAAATACTATACTTGCATTTTTAACACTAACATGGAAAGACAAAATCATCTTTCTTAAAATGAAGGAATATGTTTTCTTCCCACATCGAATAAAATATTCCCATGCTTGGCGTCTGTTCATCCGTTGTTGAATGCCTTGATTTGTTATTGCAACAAAAAATATTATCTCTTGTGTAAATTATAAAATCATAATTTTTATGCGAGATTTATACATTTTTTATAAGGTTTATTTAAATCGCTAATGTTGACAAATGTAAAAACTAGTGCTGTGAGGATCCGACAAAACTTGGATCCGAGAACCTGGATTTCAAAATATCCGGATCGTCGGATATCCGACGTTCGGATATTGAAGCGGATATCCGAAAAATTATTTCGAATTTGGATCCGGATTTGAACTTGGATCCGGATTCGCATTCGATATTTTGTTTACGGATCCGGATCTGGACCCGGATTCGGATTCGATGTTTTGTTTACGGATCCGGATCCAAATGTGGATTCGATTCTTCATTTTGAATGTTAAGGTTAACATCTGGAATTTTCAAATTCAAACTTCAGGTAGTTTGTGCAAATGTAAAGAAAAAAGGAAGTATACTTTAACAGTCCTATTTAGTAAATTGTGAATAAAAAATTCAAATTTATATTATTTTTATTACACATATAAAGTAGCAAGAATTTCATTAATTTATTATGTGCTTTTGATGAGACCTGATGCTAATATTTGAATGTAAGGTTCAATACTGAAAATATTCGAATCAGAGAACCGATCCGGATACTAAAATTCCATATCTAAAATTCGATACTCGAACTCATATTCGAATCTAAAATCCGATACTCAAATCCGTTTCCAAGATTTGATATTCGGATCCGGATTAAAGATCCGATACTCAGATTCGGATCCAAATTCCAATACTCAGATTCGGATCCAAAATCCGATGCTCAGATCCGGATCAAAAATCCGATACTCAGATCCGGATTCAAAATCCGATACCGAGATCCGGATATTTTTGGATCCGAAACTGAAACTATCCGGATCCCACCACTAAAAAAAGAGTACTCTTCCGACAAGTTCTGATTTTCGCCACTAGTAGTCGTGTCGCATCTTTTCAGTTCTCAATAAGAGAACTACAAGACAAAAAGCAATTACCCGACTTATGAATTTCGCCGAGTTTATTTGTCAAAATTTGAATTTGTTCTTTCTAGGAAATTTTAAACTTGAAACTTGATTGATTTTATGTGCATGTTGGACATAAAATAATGCAAAACATTTTTCCAATATATGAAATAAAAACGGCGATAAGAAACATGTTTCAATAATTTATTACTAGACCCGAAACCCATAACCAGATATACAACAATTTCCACCAAACTTTATTTAAAAAAATTAATATCGGTTATTAACCTAGTGGAACCTATACAAGAAAATACATTTATCGTATCACCTTTAACCCGGAAAATGAAATTTTCTTTATCTATTGTTATGTTGTTCATGTGGAACATGTATGTTTTATTGATTTTTCAACGTATTATAACACTTTAAAACATGAATACTAATAGAATATCAAGTCAGGTATTATAAAATAAGTATTTTTTACAAATGACTATTTATTCAATCAAATATTAAATTTTAGGCTTCTACCAGTGCAGATACTGATTCAAATGGTTCTACCACAACTACTCCAAATTCTCAACCATCCAACGCAGGTGGCAGCGTAGGTAACAGTTCATCTGGTAACAGCGGAAACAACACAACAACAGTGGAACTACATCCCCGAAAACGAAAGATGCGTCCAAATAAGGATGCAACAGCTTCGGGAAATACTTCTCAACCGCACCATCATGACAGTGGTTCTGGAGGTGGAAGCGGAAGTGGTGACTCCACCAGCGGAGGTAGCGGGGCGGTTGCTGCCGAAGTACACCCTCATGAACAACCAATCACAAACTGTTACCAATTATATCTAAACATTCGCAAGCAAATTGAACGTCGCCGGAAGTCTTTATTTCCAGTTCAACCAAAACCGCCACAAGGTTTCAAAGATTATTTAATGAATCGATGTACATACGTTCTTGCCGGAACTGCCCCCGCTGTACCGAATATCACCTCACCCGCAAGTTTACCTCCACTAATGAAAGAATTATTCACAGAACAAGAAAAAGAACGATACCGATTAAGAATGCAACATGTAGTAGAAAAAGAAAAGCTTGTTTTATCGGTAGAACAAGAAATTTTACGAGTACATGGAAGGGCAGCTCGCGCTCTTGCAAATCAAAGCTTACCTTTCTCAGTTTGCACTGTATTAAGAGATGAAGAAGTCTACAATATCATAACACCGGAACAAGAAGAAAAAGACCGCAATGCGAGATCAAGATACAACGGAAGGTTATTCCTAAGTTGGTTACAAGACGTAGATGACAAATGGGAAAAAATTAAGGAACATATGCTACTCAGGCATCATAATGAGGCCGAATCGTTACACGCTGTCCAGCGAATGGATTGGGAATGGAAGTTAAAGGAGTTGTCTTTATGTGAATTTAAAGCTACTCCCCATATTGATGATGTGCATGTGCCTATGGTGCATGTTAGTGATGATTTCGACTTATTACCCGCCTAATAGACTTACATATTGTGATATTGTATACATTTTTATTTTTGTATAGTTATGATTATGTTAAATGAGTAACATAAAATTAAATTTAAGTTAAATGTACAATGATATATAAGCGACATTTTCCCATATCCCGTGGTGGATCATACTACCGTAAAGGTAACATGTACCTTGTATAGTAGATACAATAAAGTATTTTAATTCACCCAAATATTAAATAAATTGTATTGATAATTTACTTATTGGTGTCCCAAATAACACACCCTACAAAAGGATATTCAGAAGTTACTTCATTAATAGCCCATATTGAAGATGTTTCTTTATTTGGGAATAGGTTAGTATGTATACTGGGTGTAACTGCTAAATGCGCTAGTTCAAATAATTTCTATATTATTAGATACAATAAAATACTATAAGGCAGTTTCATAGAAGACTAAGGTGGACATCCGATTAGAGAAGAAAAAAAATAATTAAGCGAGTGGTTTTTAGGTTACCACACAAAATTATATTTTTTTTAAATAAGACAGTAAATACTTTTAGGTGTTAACAATTACTCGAAAGTTCAATCAAACAGCATTTATTCTTACTACACCAACGTTTTGGAGCACCCTTGCACCTTCTTGAGGTTCGTAAGATCTTACAGATTGTTATAATTCATGTACACAAAATACATGCATACAAAACATTCAGTTAATTTATTAAACATCGTACAAAAAAATGAAAGAGCATACACATATCCATTTGCTCTAAAAAACGACAACCTAATTTTAGAGCTAATGGATGTGTATTTGTTTAATAAATTAACTGAATGTTTTGTACAAATCTATTTTGTAAACATAAGTTGTAACAATCTGTGTAAGATCTTACTACCCTGAAGAAGGTGGACCGAAACGTTGTTATAGTAAGAATAAATGCTGTTTAGTTGCTTGCGCAAAACAAGCCCATTCTCTCGTTGAACGATATATAAGATGGAAATCAAATAGATCACTATTTATAAAATTATTAATACATATTTATATTTCGCTTTAATTTAAGGTCAATCAGTCAATTGTTTTTTATATTTAGCCTACTGAAATAGCTACAAAAATTAAATTCAATTGAATTTTTCTCAATATTTCTATTATGTAAGGATGTAAAATGGTTCCATGGTTGAATTCAGAAAAAAAATTATATCGAATGGGCCAAAAAAATATGTACCATTCAATTTAAAAAAAAACTATAATTGTGTTGAACTTGAGAAACACTGGTTTAAAAACTATTTTCTTCCCAAGTCGGATCCCGTTTGGTCTTCTGTAAGACACAATTGTCAGTATTTTATTGTACCTTTAACAATACAGAACTTATTTGAAGTAACTCGCTAAGCTGTTACATCCTGTATCTAGATTATTGTAAAAAAGCAAAAACGTATTCTTAAGATCATTTTGAGTAAAAAATATATGAAAATAGGTTCTGTTCCTTTTGGTTACAAAATTACAAGGGATTAAATGTTTATAAATAGCAGCAATTAAAAAATATACTTAAGATACCTACCTACTTTTAAAACAAAAGAACAAATTATAGAAATATTGTGCTTCTTGAGCTCCATTGCAAGCTGACATCGTCGAATCAGTGAATTATTATGAATTCTTCAAATTGTATTCCGCGGCACTAAACTCATCCATTTCACAATAAATTTAAAAAAACATGATATAAAAGTCTATTTCAGATTAATTTTGCATTGTTGTTTTTTTGTTTATTCATTTGTTTTAAAATTAGGTACCTAGATTCATTTTTTTAAATTGCTATTTATAAAACTGACCCCTTGTAATTCCGTACCCAAAAGGAATAGGATCTATGTTCATATGACATTTTTTACATGATCTCAGGAATACGATATTCATTTTTTTTACGCTAGTCCTGATAAATCCTGCATAGACGAAAGTGTATATTTTGCAAATAATATGAGTAAATTTCTCGACTGTGATGTAAGATTATTGCCCGGTTGCAGAAACGTTCATTAACGCCTTGTTCAGAGTTAGCGGTTCATCAAAATGAGCTATTTTTTTATAGCAACGATTTAAATGTCCTAAGAACAGGAAACTGATTCGAATTTTGATGGTCCGTTAATTAAACGAATTAAAAAAACAAAGCGTTGATGAACGTTTCTGTAACCGGACATGTTAATATCTGAAATCTCAGTTATATAGCATTTATTCTAACAAAACCGACGTTTCGGTATACACAAACTTTCATCAGGGTAAGTATGATTTTCCAGATTCGTAAACATAAAAATTCACGTACACATAAATGCATTCGTTTCGTTTACTGTTGTCGATTTTGAGTGTTTTTTTGTGAATTTTTGTATGATGTTTGTAAAACTGAATGTTTAAAAGAATACCTATATGTGCACATGAATTTGTGTTTAAAAATCTGTATATCCTAAAAAAGTTATGAGTGAATATCACATCAAAACGTTCGTTTTGTAAGAAAATTGACTCATATTTCGACTTTTGTCTACACCTTTTGCAATTAATATCTAAGTATGAAATAATTCTGCATTTTGGTTTGAACTTCTTTAGGGCATTTGTTATGCTCTTTTGTATGACTTCTGTTCAATTTTTTCATCACTGTTGGAGTTGTCTATATGCCCATATTTTGAGGTTACAAATTGTGAATATGAGCGACAAGGTTGTTTCGTGGTCAAAATGAATAATTTTTTATCATTAGCTAAGTCAACATTGGTAAATAATAATATTTACATTATTACTATATCTTATCTCATTTTCTTTTAGAACAATTTAAATAATTACAAGAAAGTTTTTGCTGTAATAGGCAACGAATCTTGCGATTTGGATTCTGCTATTTCTGCATTAATTTATGCCTATTTTTTACATACCATACATAATTCAACTAACTATAGTATTCCTGTTATACCTATATTAAACATTAAAGAGGATGAATTTCCTTTACGAACTGAAACAAAGTACTTTTTGAAAAAGTTAAACGTAGATACAACCAAGTTGATATGCAGGAATAATATTGATTTGAAGCAATTAAGTGATGATAATAAATTGCAACTTATTCTTGTTGATCATCATGTAATACCTGCTCATGATAAATATTTAGAAAAATCTGTGATAGAAGTTATAGATCATAGACCAAAAGATGAAAAAGCATCATGGAAAGATATTCCATTTACTTTAAATACAGTTGGATCTTGTACAACATTAGTTGCAAATATTATAATTGATAAAAATTTGAAAGTAATAGACGATGTAATTGGTAAACTCCTACATGGTAAGTTATTTTGAATTGTAATACAACAAATTCTAAAATCTATTTTGATTGTAGGTACAATTATCCTCGACACAATTAATTTTAATACTTCTGCAAATAGATTTAAACAGCTAGATATAGATATTGTTAACAAATTGGAACAAACAATTAAAATCGACTATTCAAGAGAAGAAATCTTCAATGAACTCGTTTCTGCTAGAAGTGATGTTTCCACTTTAACTCCATTTCAAATTCTTCATCGAGATATGAAAATACTTAATGGTGTTCCTCTCCCAGGAGTTCCAATGCTAATTTCGGAATTTTTAAAGCTACCAGATGCTGCAGAATCATTCAGAAAGTTTTGTGAATCAAAAAAATGTAAAGTTATTGTGCCTATGGGACTTGTTACTAAAAATAATCAAGTTTTTCGAGAAATAGGAGTTTATAGTGTTGAAGAAAATGAATTACAAAGAGCTCTAGTGAACTATTTAAGAAATAATTCCGAATTGAGATTAAAGGAAATTCCGAAATGTGTGAATGGATTAACGTTATTTTCACAAGCAAATGTTACAGCCAGTAGGAAACATATTACACCAATGTTAAGTCCAGTTATTCTTGAATGTAAAAGTGGAAATAATCTATAAAATTAATTAGTGTAAACAATAAATATTTTTTTAGTTCCTTATAAATTTATCGGCACACCACTTATCGGTGAAGACATATTTTTATCGAGACAAGAAATCGAAAAAATAACGGTTAATAGTTAACCTAAATCGAAAAGCGGTTTTTATATCGGTTAGATTAAGCGGTTAATAAATTCAGGAAACAAATAAGTGGTACTCATAATTTTTTTGTCCATTAAAATAGTTTTTTTCATCCATTTTACTGTAAAAAAAATATTTGTTTTGTCAACACACTTGGTCCAACGTATTTCTAACTTTTCGATTCCCGCCCGAAAATGGTATTCTTTGAAGTCCTCAAAATAAGCATTTACTGCTCCGATGGCTTGTTCGTTGGATCGAAATCTCTTTCCAGCGAGGAACGTTTTGAATTTCGGGAAAAGATGTAGCTAAATCGAGCGAGTACGGTGGATGGGGGACGGTTTCAAACCTCAGTTTGGTCAGTTTTTGTTGAGCAATACGACTGGAATGAGCTGGCGCATTGTCGTGGTGAAACAAGATCTTTTTCTTTCCCATTCCCGGGCTGCTTTCAGCTTGTCTAAAAGTGTGGCGTAGTATTGTTCAGTTACAGTTTTTCCTTTATCAAGATAATCAATTAGCAGAATACCTTTGACGTTCCAAAAAACTCACGCCATCACCTTTCCTGTCGATTGAACTGACTTCGCTATCTTCGGGGCTACTCACCATGTCCAATCCACGCTTTCGACTGAATTTTCGTCTTTGGAGTGTAGTGATGTTTCATCCATGGTTATGAAACGTCTTTTAAAATAGACCTGGATTTTTCTTAACAATTTTTCGGCTGAAGTTCGTGCCCGAATACGCTTTTGCTTCGAACTAAGCAAATGCGGCACCCGCCTGGCGCACATTTTTTTCATGCTTCAATTAACAATAATTAAAAATCATATCTTTGAATCGAAAGATTAGTAAGGTGTAAAACATACACCTACATATTTAATTTGACCTATTCTTTCAAGAAAAAAATAAATCAGAAAATGTGAAATTGATAGATATTAAAAAATGAATATAGTATATTAACAATATTTATTTTAAAATATGTATATATAAAATGGATTTATATACAATTTTTAATCCTATAATTAACAATCAATCAGAAAAATATTAATATGTATAAAAGATCGACAAAATCTGAAATCAGAATTTGCCAAATTGCATTTTAAAATCTTCGTAATCATTATCTTTAACTATCTTGATGATTCCTTACTGGTATGGCGCTGGAGTTGGCACACTCATTAACGGCGAATTAAAATCTTCCAGTTCCATTGGAAGTGGAGATTCTTGTTGGCTCTCAATCTTTTCCGTTAAATTTTGGTATAATTGATGTGCTTTATCATTGTGTTGGTTTGTTGGCGATAAGGCTTTTATCAAAGTTTGTAATCGACTTTGCGGTAGTTTTGGGTGTACGTACCACAACAATTTTAATAAATGTCGCGTAACGTTATCTCTTGATAAACCAGCAAAGAAGAATTCGTCGAATAAGCCAGTGCAGAAATCAGCGGCCGAGAATTCTTCAGGCATATGGATGAGAAGCCCGACCTTCAAGGAGGAAATAAATAGAATATTATTTATTACAGGTTGATTCAGACGAACCAACTTAACCCCAAATGTATTCGTACCCTCTGAAAAAAATTATATTAACAGCAAGAAGAAATAAATTTTTAGATTACAATAGTTAAGACTATATTTGGGCATTTTTTTATTTTATGTATTAATAGAGTGTACTGGATTTAAATATAATGTTATTACCTAAATTTTTCATTTTAACAATAATCTACGGGCAAATACATGGCAACAGACACGTGCTATTTTTTTAGTTTCAACAGTAAATAATACAATATTTATGTTAGTATTATTTATAAAACTGAAGGTAAAGGAAACTGACAATATATTCAATTAATTACTATATTAAATTTGATTTTTTTAGTAATATTATTTGCAAAGTGATATTTATTAATTAAAGTACCACCTACAATTATATTAAAAAGAAGAATAAATTTCTGGATGCTATGATTATTACACCAATTCAATAAATTTTGATATGCTGTATTAATAGAGTGTATAGAACTTGAATACATTGCTTATAATAAAATTTCTTAGGTTTAATAATAATTTATTTGCAAATAAACCATTGTCTGCATGTGACAAATGTTTTCGTCTTTAATAATTTTCAAATAATTTTTATTAAAGTAATAAAATTTAAGACGGCAATTAATTGAGTATATTGTCAGTTACCTTTGTCCTCAGTTTTATAGATAATACTAACATAAATATTGTATTATTTACTGTTGGAACGAAAAATTTTGGGACTTCTCTTTTGTCATATATTTTGCCCGTAGATTATTGTTAGATGAGAAATTTAGTTAATAACATTGGCCGCTAATATGAACAGTGATTAAAGGTGATTAGCGAGGATTTGACTATAGCATTGTTTTATCTCAGTCAATTGTTTATAGATTATTTTAGAGAAAAATACGTCGAATAAAAGATGCGTGCAATTAATTTTTCTATAACTTTTATTTGAAGTAGTTTTCTCTAAAATAATCTATAAACGATTGATAGAGATAAAATAATGCTAGTCAAATGCTCGCTAAATACCCTTAATCATTTGTTCATACTAGCGGCCATTGTATTTAAATCCAATACATTTTATTAATACAGAAAATAAAAAAAAATACTCAAATATAGTCTTAACTATTGTAACCTAAAAAAATATTTTTTATTGCTGCTAATATATTTATTTCAGATGGTACGAATACATTTGGGGTTGGGCTCGTAATAGTTATTTTTGCAACAAGTGCGGGATATTAGAGATTGTAGAACGAATGCAAGTTTTAGAATTTGTATAGGCAAAACAAAAATCTTATTTAATTATTTTCTCATTAGCTTGGGAATTGGCTATTTTCCGTATTCATTTTGGCTGGTACCACAAGCTCTGTTTTAACTAAAACGCTCTTTTAAGAAATGTCAAATTTCATTATTAAATAATTATAATAAATAATATCAAATTTACCAAAATATGATTTTAAAGCAGAACATAGTTTGTATTCAAATAAATATTTTTTTAAAAATCGTTCTTTAAACCTAAGGATGAAATTAAATATTGAAATTTAAATTTGACATTTCTTAAAACGTTTTAGTTAAAACAAGGCTTGTGGTACCAGCCTTTGAGATCATTTATTTCCAGCATGATTGTAGAACAAAAAAACATTTTTTTTAATGTCTGAAAAACGTCGATTTTTTTCCCTTACCATTGAATGCAGAAATGGATCTTCAAAGGCTCTGTCATCCTTGCAATTGGCAAGAATTGTTAAAACTCTCAACAATCCAACCCTATCTTTGTGCCTCGTGACATGTAACGTATAATACATAGCTAGAATAGCTGCAACTGGACTTTCTTGAATATAAGCTTCGCACGCATCAGGCAACGAGCCAGAGTGCTCGATAATTGTAATAGCAGATTCTCTTTCATCAGGGGGAAATTTCGTATGTAACAACCGAACTTGGTCATCTACCATAAGAGACATTAAAGCGGGTAGGAACTTTGTTACGACTTGGCTATCAAGCTTAGGTTCTTTGAAGTCTTGGGAGTCAATCATGAACCACGCACTAAGGCCTAAGGCCAGCATGCGAAGGAGGAGGATTAATATTTGATTTTCCTACAATAAAAACAAAGATTGTTATTATTTAGATATTTTACAAAATAAGAGTAGAAAATGGATACGGCGAAATTATAATTTTTGTGTAACAATAATTATTAATGTACTTCATTCAGTTACTTGAAAGTGGATTACGGATTTCAAAACAGCGATAGCAAAAGGCTTGAAAGTAGTTTCAATTTGGAATAGAATAAATGTGTGACGTAGATGTTAAGGCGAATATTTTAAAAATTAATAACTTTAAAAAATTTGATAGTCTCTATCATACAATTTTAAGGTCTACTTTCAATATAAATGACCCTTGTTCTACAATATTAATATGGTAGAGGACTCCATTAGATCTTTGTCTTGAATGGGCCCATAAACCTTAATCAAAATATAACAAATTTATACTAAAATCGTAAAATACTTACTGATTAATAAGTAGTAAAGCTAATTAAAAAAAAATCTTCAAGTTAAAACATAATGTAACTCTATTGGCCAGAAATATGAAAGCTGAGAATCCCGCCTATAATTCCATAGCGTCCCGCTCATTGGCAGTTCTGGTCTACATCACTAGCGCCACTGATATATCAAAATTTTGCTTCGCACCCATCTCACTTATTCAAATATCAATTAAATACTATAAAATTAAAAATATAATTTTATTTGTTTGTATCAAATTTACTTATTAAGACACAATGGCCCGTACTACGATCACGGTTTTAACTAAAACGCTGTTTTAAAAAATGTCAAATTCAAATTTCAACATTTAATTTTGTATGTATGTTTGAAGATCGATTTTTTAAAAAATATTTGTTTGAATACAAACTATGTTCTGCTTTTGAATCTTATTTTGATAAATTCGATATTATTTATTATTGTTATTAAATAATGATATCTGACACTTCCTAAAACAGCGTTTTAGTTAAAACCGTGATCGTAGTACGGGCCAATATGTAAAATATAATTTTTATATTAAAAAATAATATCTGTTCTCATGAAAGAACACTATGTTAGTGCCAGTGGACAAACACCGATGATATCACGAACTCGTAAAACTTTAAAAAAATCCTATATCTTGCTTAATATAAGGAATTTTTACATCGGGTTTTCATTAACCGTTATATCTTCGTACAAAATTTTATAAAAAGCAATAAAAAAATTAGTTTATGGACCCATTCAATTGTATTAGAAAATAGAATATCCTGTTCGAATCTATAATCGGAGCAATTATTATTCTCTTAAAATCGTCGCGACCGAGTGTGATTAATGCCTGATATATTGTCAGTTTCATAACGACACTAACAAATGGGTAAACGAGTTATTTTTCTTTTAACAAAAATTCTAGTATCTAAAACTTCAATTTCAGAAAAAGTAAATTTTATTTCAAAAAAGGTAAATTGATATTATTTTTCCAAAATTGAATTTACATTTTCTGAAATTGAATTTACATTATCTAAAAATGAATATTACTTTTTCTGAAACTGAAGTTGAAAAGGTAGGTATTTACTTCAAAATATTATAATTGCTGTGTATTAACTAGAGTCCTCGAACTCACATCTCTTTAATCCTCTAAAAAAGATAATTAATTTACTCCAATATTCATATAATTTGCCTATCGTAACAGAATAATGCAATTGATAAAATGTATACTTATCGTGTATTTCTTTCAATTGCTTGAAATATCGCTATAAGCGCATAAACTATAGCTTCTATGGTCGCATATCTATTTTTTGATAGAAGTGAAAATAATTCGTCATAAGCCGGTTTCAAATTTTTTTAAAAAATATTTTCAATGAAAGTTTATACAATTTTTTCATAGTAATAAAAAAATAATGATTTGTTATTTTCGTAAATAATTAAATAAAAAGATTAGAGCCAGAAATATTCAGGAAAAATAACTCCCCATTTCTGTGACGTCAAATTACATACAGCACGACATTCATAACCAATGGAATACAGTTTGTCCATCATCTACATTATTTATATACATAAAAATAAGCGATAGTTTGTCAAATATTAAGCTGTATGAAATTTGACGTCATATTCTGTTTCAGATCAAGGGACTTTTTCAAAATATTACACAAATTTAAATAATACTATGATATATATCTAATGGACATTTCGTGATATTTAAAGGCTATTTACAGAACAATATTTATTTAAATTTAAATCTTAGAAGGCATATAAAAATTCTTGCAACAGCCCTATTGTATAAAATAAGGGATAACAATTATTTTTTTCGTACCGGTCAGTGTAGATACTTCGCGAGGCAATCCATATCAAAATTATTTAATTTTTATAGTAAAATATCTCACCCTAGCCTGGCCTTCGTTGTTGATAAGATGCTGCAACAACTTGATTGCAGAAGTAGCTAAAAAATTAATAGCATACGGATCACAGAGAGTCATGGAAAGATCTCCTAACACTTGTTCTTGTCCACGTTTTATATTATCTAAAAACCCTTGCAACTCTCTCGACCTTTTAATGTCCACATTCTTTTCCCGAATACATGCATCTAAACACCATGTAAATTTATGGCACGGATCCACTGAAATAATATCTTGAACTTCGAGATCATGCAGAGCCATCAATAATTCGGCTCTTAACGTGCAGTAATGAACATTACGCGTTCGAAGAAATAAAGTTCTTAAGAATTGCAACACCATATCGTATAGTTTTACACTGTTTCCTATCATATGAGCTAATTTTTGCACTACTTCTCCCTGCCGGCGATTTTTCGGCGAAGGTCCGAAAAAGTGATTGGAAACGTTTTCGTGGTCGAATAATATGTTTTCTTTTTCACGGATGTATTGGCTTAAAAGAGGAGATACTTCGTCACCGAAAAGAGATTGGTTGTCTTTCCATATTTGTCTTTTTACTTCTGTGTCGGTATCGTTATAAAGTTCTCTATCGCGCACTAAAACTCGAAGATATTTGTCGTCGATTTGTGGCGTATTTCGCAAAATACACATCACAACTGGCCGTAATGCTTTTACTCTTACGAGAGGAAAACTTTTGGCTAGTAATTCTTTTAATTTTCTGTCTCGATCTCGTCCTTCTTTTTGACCAATATCATTTATATGCGCTATTAATTTTTCTCGTAATTCCTAAAAATATACAAATTATTTTACAGGAAGTCATAAATATTGATGAATTGATTATAGACAGCCTTTTTGGGATTTTTTATAGCAAATTACATATACATAGTTTTTCGGACGTTTCGAGGATCCAAAACCCTCTTTTTCAGCACATACACAGGGTTTTGTTTTATCGGGGCCACTGTAGGTATTTCAGAAACTGGGAGAACTACGACTTCGGTGTTATTGGCGATTCAAATTAACTTTTCCTGCCATTATATAGCCCTGTTGTGACGTCACAACTGGGATGTACGAGCTCTCTATCTGTCACTCATACTGCATTTTACAATTCTTAGAGAAATTTAAAAACATGCAACTTGTGTTAAAGTATATTTTAAATTATATGAATGGCTTGCAAACTCAAAGGAAGAAAATAATATATTCTGGGCATATTTATAATCCAAAATTTAGTCACCAGATAGAGTTTGTTTAACTTGAATCGCGAATGGGACAAAAGTTGCATAATTAGTATCTTATGTATCTAGGACGAAAAATGAATCTTTACAGTAAGGGCAAGTTGTTTACTTGTGAATACCTTACACATTTTTCGTCTGAGGTACACACATAATTTTATGCCATACTGGTTTCTAGTTATTAAATTATTAAAAGAAATATACAGAAATTTGTAGCAGTATAAATTTTGACAGATTGAAATTGATTTTTTTCTGGTTTCTTTACCATTCTTATTTGCTATGATTGATGAAAAATACATTCTTCTGGGTATTTTGAATGAATCTGCTGAGGTGAAAAACAATTTAATGCCGCAAATTCAGTATGAAGGTAAAATGATATTTTAAAATTCTAAGACTTTAATGATTCAGTATGACATATTTTTTTTGTGTTAAAGCACAACTTCAATTTTTTTAATGGAATGCATATTTGGTTTTTACGTAAAATTTACCATTTTTTTCTCTTTTCAACGATGTAAAGGTTATTATGTTTTATATTTGTTTTACCGCGAAATTTTATTTTTTCCCTTATTTTATACTAAAGTTATTTTGGAAATATTGGTCAAAATTCTATTTAAAAATAATCCATTTCATTAAAAAAATTGCACAGAAAATTAAATTAATTTTTGATAAAAAATATTTTACATCAGGTCGAAACTAACATGTTACAATCTAATTTGTAAATATAAGTTTAAAATGAGAATATTGAGCAAGAAAGTCATAAAATGAATTATATCAATTAAATAAAATGTAATTAATAAAAATAATAAAGTTTTTTTGGGAAATAATAATAAAATTCAGGAAAAATAACGTGAAAAGTTAAATTGTGGAAGTAAAACAAATGCGAAACAATAATATTTATACCATCGAAAAGAGAAACAAATGGTATATTTTATACGATAAAAATCAAATATACATTACATTAAAAAAATGAAGTTTATGCTATCTTGAAATATTACCAATAGAAAAAATATTTTGTACGCCACTGGATATACACTATAATATTGTAACATTTTTATTGGCAACATTTTTCTAGATAATTGATAATTTAGAAGTTATTTGAAAAAGAAAAATTTAACTAAACCCAGATTTTTGGTATTATCGAGTGTCTAGTGGCCTAAGCATTTTTTTGGAAAAACAAAAAACCACACTAAAATGGACCTCTAATATGGCAAATTTTGTCCTATTAATCGAAGGCGTAGGCTCATTCAGTTTTCGAGATATCCGTAGTGATCCTGTTAAAAAAAGATTCTGTATATATCCTCGAAACGTCCGAAAAACTATGTAAATGTAAATTGCAATAAAAATTTCCCAAAAAGGTCGTCTACAGTGAATTCATCAAATTTTAAAGAAGGGAAAGAAAAGTTAATAAATCAGAAATCATGAATAACTTGCATTTTGCACAAACCTCTAAAACTGAAGTATGAAAATCTAATCTTCTTACACCGTGTAAATCTAATAAAGGAAGCATAGGACGAAGTGAAGGCAATAATATTCCATTTTCTAGCTAAAATATTTGAAATAATTTACGAACATAAGGTATTTTCGGAATGCTTACTTGAAATTCTTCGATAGCTTTTAATGGATCTGTACAACTAGTTAAAGCATTGCGAAGAAAATCAGGTCCAGGTACGCCAGCTTCTTCTAAGCCCCACTCAACTCTTGTGGCATTCATCTTCATTGGAACGCTCTGACAACATTTGTATACAAATGTCAATTTTGGACACTGTCAAACCGCCGTTGTTTATGGACAGCTTGGGAACAATATTACCAATCTTAAGATAATTCCAAAATATTCTTTTTATTCAAAAAGTATTGTACATTTTTATAGTATTATTATAGCTATAATAAACTAAAATATAATTGTTATATGTAGTTTTGTAAACAATTTCACATATTGCTTATTAAATTAAGAGAATTTTATTCGTTTTATTTCTCTCACATTGGCGACATTTAGTTCGAGGAACAACACTTCCGGTAGTTCAAATTACTCGTGAATGAGTGGCTGTTAAATATATTTGTGTTGTGGATGTTTTTAAACGAATCGTATTTAAATTATTGGTAAATATTTAAGTTATTCCAAATTTTTAAAAACTTTATTAAACGAATGACTTAAATAACATATAAAATATCAGGTATGGACAGTACGTTTAGGTTCATTCACCACTGCCAAAACTCAATCCAGAGCTTGTTTGAAGAAGATGGCATTATTTTTGATTGTTAATATACTATAAAACAGACACAATGAAGCATCGTAATCGCATTTTAAATAGTTTTAAGTGTTTAATAATTTAAATATAAATGGTACAAAGTAAATGATTTAATTGTATGTGATAAATGTATTGAACACAATATAGGTTATGTTTCCTACCTTTATTAGCATCCTAGGTATACAATGATAACAGCATAGCTAACAAATGTGAATTTGAGAAGTGATAATGGGTGTTTTATATTTGCAGATATACAGTCATGGTGGGAGGTTCCAAGCATCGCTCATTTTTGTTCGTTATTTCGTGCTGCTTTTAACCTCCTAGATTTTGATATTGAGGTAATGGAATTGTTTACTTTCTTATTTCCTTACAGTGTTATTCAATTTTTATTATTATTGTGTGGTGTAATACAAATAAAAACAAATGATGTAGCATTTCATCAGCTACTCAGGTTTCATTTTTGGAAATGCATCATTTGTTTTTTAACTGCTAATTACTATAGCAACGTCATATAGGGCCCAATTCTCAATAATTTTCACCATTGTGATATGAAATGATAAATGTATATCATATCATTTGTCAGTGTAATGATATTTGTCAAATGTCAACAAACATGCACCAAATTCATTTTTTCTTGTTATGCGCAACCGATATTGTCAACATACGGTAAATATATACAATATCACACTTTCTAATTTATATGGGGTATTGTAATAATTTTGTTTATTTTATTTTTTTGAATTTTTTACATA
The DNA here is from genome assembly GCA_951394225.1 of Harpalus rufipes. Classification (NCBI taxonomy): domain Eukaryota; kingdom Metazoa; phylum Arthropoda; class Insecta; order Coleoptera; family Carabidae; genus Harpalus; species Harpalus rufipes. Next base: position 53,433,256 of record OX596277.1, on the reverse strand, counting down.
TTTGTATTACAAATCCAAAATTTTGAGTTTTTTTTTTTATTGAATTAGAATTATAGATGCATTTTTAATATTATTTAAAAATTTGAATTTTTACCGGATGTGATGTAGAGGAGCTGATGGTAAATATTATAGAAAACTTGTAACAACTTAAAACGTAATAAAAATATTACAAAGTTATGTCGTGTTTCACCAGTTTACGTTTACAACTTCTAAGTCAACTTCAACGAAGCCTTCGTCAGAGGCCACAGGTTACACCACACTGATGAGCACCAAATAGTACGAAACGCGTCTGTGGTTACTTGTTGTGCTGGCCAGCTTCTGACGATGGATTTATTTAAGTTGATTCAGAAATTGTAAACTGGTGAAACATGACGTAACTTTGTAATATTTTTATTATAATGTTTGTTTCACGGAGAAATTCGCAATTTTCTTTTGCATTTTTAACTTAAAACGTAATAAAATTGACACAAACAAACAAGATTGTTGGCAACGCGTCAATGACAAAAAAATGTTTTTGTTAATGGTGTAGTTTTATGCACAAAATTTGTTAGAAATGTCATCAGTCACACGTACGTCACAGACTAGGGTAGGAATCTCAAGAAAACGCTATGATAGCGTACCGACAGATACCACTTCGTTTCCCTAACAATCGTGGATGTTGATAAGGAAATGAAGGTGAAACGTAGGGGGTATTTTTCGCTATGCTATGATAGCGTTTTTTTGGGTTCCCACCCCAGGTGATGTCTTTTAGCGCCAAAATAAATTTCAAGAAAACACATGTTACAAAAATTAATTTTTTTTTTTTTACATCATCCTATTATTTTTTTTAGCATAATCCACAATGTTATAACATTGTTTACCTTAAATTATACTACATTACATATTACTTCGGTGAAAATTGAGAATTGGGCCATAGTTTAAAAATATTTCATCATTTGGGTCCTAATAACAAATGAAATGCAATTTTTAGGATTTGGAAGAAGCCCTGTTGACGGATGGAACAGAAGAAACGTCATGGCTCCAAGAGCTGATAGTACGACTGTTAAGCGGCTGTTTAGCCAACAATGAAATTTCAACATTTAATTATCAGATGTTTTTGCGGCGATTATTTAGACAAAAATGCCAGGAACATGATCGTTACAATCCTTTCAATACTGATATAGATTTTCAGTTTCTACCTCTAAGAACCAAAGTTGAAATTTTGCAAGCTTTATGTGATTTTCGTTTAGACGCGGAAGATGTGCTGGACCATTTAAAGAATTTAGAAGCTGATAGCTTACGCGTTGAACCTTTAGGCTATGATGATAATGAATCAGCGTATTGGTATTTCTACGGAACACGATTGTACAGAGAAGATTTTACCTTCAAAAATAACAAAAAGGTGAAATCTGTTTGGCAAGTGATATGCTTTACTGAGGAAGATTGGTATCAGTTGGCAAGAAAATTTAGAAAATCCGATTCTAAAGTTGAACGACAGTTGTACCGTACTTTATCTGAAAATTTCTTACCTGAATTACCAAGATTGTTTCAAGAGAAAGAAGTTTTACACCGGAAAAGATTGTTGGAGTGGTTACCCCGAAGAACTTCTTCACGATTGGATTTGAAACGTCAACAATTAAAGGTATATTTTTTAATAATTATTTGTAGTGATGAAACGTATGGCCGAAATAGCGGATTTCTTTAAAATCATGGGAGACGGGAGAAATATAAAAATTGTAAACTTGTAAGTAGTTTTAAAGAATGGATGCGAATTAATGAATAAATAACTTGATCCTGTTCTGTCTCTATTTCTAAAATGTATAGCGACCAGCCTTTCTTAATCCTTATACTTTTATTGGAGGAGTGGCGCGCTTCAGGGAAATGGGGTGTTGAAATTGTTAAAAAAATACCCATACCCGTAAAAAATAAAATAACTTATTGTATTGCAATACCTATAATTCCGTGCCGCGTTTAGTATAGATGGTCTATGGGTTATTAGCAGCGGTCACGAGTCATGCCGAGCGTTCACGAAGAGTAATGGAAGGCAGTATCATGTGCTAACTTATGCGCTGGTATAATGTGGCATAATTCACGAATCGTGTATATAGCACAAGTATAGGAGTATGCCCTATAAGAACTACCTCATGCTTTTAAGATGCAGAGGAACTTAGCCTCCGTTGTATGCACAACGGTCTAAAAAAAGGCGTAACATGATTAATACATAAAAATTATGGCTGAAGATAATTTTAGTTGTACATAACTAATACAAAATTAATTAAAACAGAAAGAAGAATAAATATGAAAGAAAATGTTTATGAGGAAGCTTAGCCTCCCTTACCTCCCTTGACGACCCGCCACTGCCAAGTAATGTATTTTATTTATTTAACAGTTTTAATGTTTTACCGTGAGCCTACAACATCTAGGTCGATATTGTCATATTATTCAACAAAATTATTAATAGATTAACATTTTTAATGATCCGAATAAATTTGTCGGAATAGAAATTCTGTTCGTTTTATGGCCAAATTCAGTATTAAGACCAGATATTCGTTTTTCCACTAATAATAGAATGCAATGTTTATTTTAGGATTCGGAAGGTGCTGAAGAAACTGATCAGCAGCCTTCCGTAGAAACCACCAATAAAAAGGAGAAGGAGGATTTAATTTTAGAAGAGGACGAAGAAGACGGCACGCTGAAGACCCGAAAGAAACACAAGGCCGGCTACGAGAAAGGCAAGAAGCGGAAGGAGCCTTCGGAGCCGGCAGAAACCGAAACTTCCTCTGTCGACACCAGGAAACGAAAACTAGAAGAGAAGAGACATGCCGTGGAAATGGCCGATAGGCGCAAACAACGCGAGCTGCGCTCCATTAATCGAGAGAAAACGAAAGAAAAGGGTCCCCCGCAGAAACCAACAGCTAAAGAGAAACAGAGCTCTGCTAACACGCCGGGAGCAACGCCAGTTGGACGCCAAACCAACAACTCTCTAGCCTCTGCCACCGGACAGATCGTTATACAATCTGTCTCGAATCCAAATAGAAAGAAGTTGAAAACATCTCAGGTGTTCAGGCAGAGCGCGGAAGATTTGCAGACCGGCATGTACAAGATTCTTGAAGCTGTGAAGAACCATGAAGATGCCTGGCCGTTTGTGGACCCTGTTAAGGAAGAATACGCGCCGAATTACTACTCGGTAATTCGCAGACCCATGGATTTGCAAAGAATGGAAGATAAGCTTGATTCAGGGGCCTATGTGTCGTTTGGGAAGTTTCGGCAGGATTTTCAACTCATTGTAGATAATTGTCGACTGTTCAATGGCACGGATAACGGTAAGAGTTCATATATTACTGGATAGCTAAATTTAAATAATAAAATAAATAAAATAACTTGTAGTTTAATATTGAGTTATAGTTCGGAAAATATGCATTAAAAAATCTAAAAATATACATACAAATATGCATTAAAACTATACTAAAATATGCTTTTATATGTATTAATTTCGTCATGATTAATTATTATTAATACATATTACACATACATACACTAGTGGTCGTTAAAAATGCAACACCAAAAATGATTAGGAATAAATAAATAAGTATGCACTGGAGATTTCTACACTGTTTCCAATTCAGTGGTTATGTTGAAAATGCTTAGTTATGAAGAAGCGGCAACACCGCAGCACAAGAAATAGGGTGTGGAGAAGGGAAAAAGTTGAGCATCAGTCCATACTTATTTAACGGCGACTATAATAGTATTAACGATTAAATTTTGGAATCGCTGAATTTAGTCTTTGAATAAATATACATGTTCAAACCTAATTATCGCACAAACTTCTTTATTAAATATTTCTTTCAAAATGTTTCAAATTCAGTTCAAATTTGATTATTATTAAGTAAATATGCCTCATAGAAGACGACGACGTGCGTAGAACGGTTTATTACGGCGAGATATAACGGTTCGTGTAAATCGTAACCTAAGTAAAGTACAATTTCACGCATCTGGAGACAGTGGGTAGAGATAGGAGCAGAGAGACGGCAGACAGGATTTGGGGCCCATAGGAGGACATCAGAGAGGGAGGACCGTCATCTTATTCGTCTAGCGTTACAAGATCACACTCAAGTGCTCCGGATTTAGCACAGCAGTGGTGGAGGGTAACAAGATACCCTCTCTTTATACGACGTATTTATCACCATTTGGCGAAATTTGGGCTGGATACACGCCGGGCACTATTAAGACTTCCTTTGACCGCGCGCCATAGATCTTTGTAATTGGACCGGTGTAGAGAAAGATAACTATGGAATCATGAATGGCATAACATCTTTTCTGATGAATCACGATTTTGTGTGTACGTCAAGGTGAAAGAGGGAATGTGGCTTGCGATCGTGTGCGTCATACGGCGCATATACAAGGCATATGGTCTGGAGTACAATATCTTATAATTGGAAATTTCACTTAATATCTATTCCTGGTACTCTAGACTTAGACAGTCAGTGGTACATTAGTGAAATTTTAGTACCGAAAGGTGCTCCCCATATACTACTCAATCCGACAGCCGTATTTCAGTAAGAAAACGCAAGACCACATGTTGCTAGAAGAGTATTGACATTTTTTAATTAGCACAGAATATCAGTGCCTTCATAACCTGCACGTTCTCCAGATTTGTCATCAATTTAAAATCTGTGGGAGAACAGTGCCCAATTTTATTTTTGGAGTAAACTAACAAAATAATTGAACGGTTCGTTCGTATCTAGCGCTTATATAGCGCTAGTAGAAATATCTAGAGACAAATATTTCGCTAAAACATCTAGCGAACTAGTGGGCAGCTGCATGCCTTATGTTTGGTTGCAATGAACGTTATTTTCTAACAAATGGTTAATAATATTTACTTCTGGTGCATCTTCTAACAGTTCAAGCAATAATTTCCATTTCAAAATTAAGTCTGTGAACTTTCAATACTATACAGATACAAAACTGTCTGTTATTTTCTTATCTTAAACACTGGAAGAAATGTGTACTGCAGTTGAAAGAGGTTGGAATGTTATTCGACACCTTTTTGAGTCCATGCTTTGGCGTAAAGTGGCGGTAATTATTGCGCGCGGAGGATGTAGTTCTTATTAATATTTTCTTGTACTTTATTGTGTAGAGTTGTGAAAATTTAATCGTTGACACTACTAATAATAAGCAACTGATATGCTGAATCTCATTTATTTATTACTTAAATTTTTTGGTGTTGTATTTTTAAAGACCGCTAGTGTATATCTACATTTTTTTTAACTTAAAACTAGGTATTAAACATTACAATCATAACAATAAATAACTGTTTTTCTAAATTATCTAAACTAAGATTTTGCCTTCTGTCAGTAAAAATGAGTTTGAAAGAATAATGTACGTTCAACCTCGCAATAAGTTATAGGGGTAGTATTTAAATTTCGCAATTAAACTTGAATCCAAATCAATATTAGCCTCGGAATTTCCATTTAATATGTTATTTATTTGAGTTTCCAAATCTAGCAGTTTTATTTAATACATACTTATATTTTTCTATTATTTTCTTTTCTTCTTCGCACAAATGTTCACAAACAAAACAGAGGGATAGAAAAGATCTGGGAAAGGTAAATTCCAAGGTAAAAATGGAAAATATCGGGCAGTGTAAGTTTAAATTACACACAGCACCCAAGGACGTCATCCGGTTGAACATAAAATATGTATTATAAAATGGAAAATGGGAGAAAAAGCAGTCTTGAAAAATTTGTGAAGTTTTTATTACAAAATCTGACGTTTCGGCAGCCAATTTGCCTTCCTCAGGGAAAATGTAATGTTATTGTGTTGAAAAATTAAATATTAAAGTAATTACAAAAGCATATCGTATAATTAAAAAAAAAATGCAAACTATGTCTCTCTCGCAGATCATCTTCAGTGAAGGCTTGAGAAAAATAATAAAATATTATAATCTTTTTTCAACAAGAAATGATCCACCAGTTTTTCTTTAAAGTACCTAATAATTTAAAATTATCAATTGTCAAAAATTTGTAAAATATGCATTTATTTTATTTTGCATATGCATGATTCACTTTCTGAAAAATATGCAAGCATGCACTTAATATGCATTTTGCATTTATTCCGAATTTTAATTATGAGCTGAAAGATTTTTTACTAATTAAATAAAATAATTGTTTAAAATTATTCGTTAGTGTTTATCTCTCATTTTCATTGTTTGATAAAGTGTTATTGATAATTAATGTTACATGATAATGAAATAAATAATAACACAGTTTTGTTTAGTCTGCTTTTGTAGTCTAGATTTCTTGGTATTTTTGCTGTCTCATGCAATGCTTGATATCTACATTAGTAAAGATAATATACGTATGTTTACTCAACTGGAAATATTTTTTTATTTTTATTTACATTTCAGAATATACGGAAATGGTAGATACCTTGCAAGACGTATTTCAACGAGCAACTGATAAATATCTGGACCAAATATCTTCTTCAGACGAAGAAATTGCAGTCGAATTCCAATATACCTCGAAAGATAAATCTGGTAACACCACCCAAACGAAGCGAAAGAAAACCGAACCCGGTACTACAGGGTCCCGCCGTAAACCAACATCAATAGCACACACGACGGATAAACGAGAACGTTCAACATCTGTTGAGTCTTCGCCAGCGAGTAGTAAAAAAGAAAAAGAAACACCCGAACCAATGGAAAAGTTAAGATCAAGTGAAAAAAATAAGAAAGCACTTCGAACAAAGGCGGCAGCCAATAAAGTTGTGAAAAACGCCAAAAATGATAACGCGAAGAATGATAATGCGAAGAATGATAACGCGAAGAATGATAACGTGAAGGCTACGAAGCAAAATAAACGGAATAGGAAAGCACAGAGTCCGAGCCCAGTGAGAAACCGAAGTCGTAGCAGAAGTAGAAGTCGAAGCAGAAGTGTGAAAAGAATCAGCCGTTCTCCATCATGGCCGCCGTCCAGTCCCGAACACTGGAAATCTGCAGAAAAACGAGATACATCTCCCAGCGTTACGAGTCAGCAAAAAACGTTTGATTCTAGCGATGACGATAAAACAACCAAAACAACCAAAACAAAAGGCAAACATAAACATTGGAAGGAAGTTTTCAAAGATAAAAAGAGTACACCCGAAATTGAGAAAGAGTCCCCCAAATCAAAAGAAATAGTTAAACATAAAGACAAAAATATTAAATTAAAGGAAACAATAGAAAAATTAAAAGCCAAAAGCGAGTTATCATTATCAGATGATGGAATATTTAGACCGAAAAATAAAGAGGACAAACAAAAAGAAAAAGCAAAACCCGTGGAGAAAGAAATCATCAAAGAAAAATTAGAGAAACCTGCGAAGAAACCTCAAAATAAAACTAAAACCAAAAGTAAAGAACCAGCGAAAACGAATAAAACATCTAATAAGTGTGAATATGATTTTGAAGATGAAGAAGGTAGTACAAAAGATAGTAGCATATCAGATACCAAAAAGAATAATAAAAAAGTTGTGAAAAAAGCACCAGTTAAAAATGTAGCCGATATTGAAGCACTTGCTGCTGCAACAGAACAAACTTTAAAAGATATAAACAAGTGGCTTGACGATACTCCAAAATTCTCAGATTTCAGTTCTGCTAGTAACTCCCCTTCTCATTTTATAGGAGCAGAAGAAACCGATCCAATTGGTTCAAAGATTGAACAGGAATATCGAAAAACTCTAAAAATGGATAAACCTATGCAAAGGCCGAAGGATGGACAAAAAGATTTATTCAAAAGAAGACTCCCTATTAAAGATCCAACGAAATTACACAGAAGACGAGAAATCCAGCGAACCATTGATCGTCTACAACCGGGAAAAAGTAAAGGAAATTTGCTCTCTAATATCCAAAACGCAAATAAACCTGAGGAGTTATTTCCCCTTGGTCCTTTGTCGAAACTTCGCGAAGCAAAGAATTCTTTGGCTGTAAAAGAAGATGACACTGCTCCGAAATTAAGTCTAGGAACTGTTCTTGATAGTTTTGGGCAGCAACATAATTTCAGCGAAGATACGGAAAAGGTAAAAGAAGAAGAGGCTATTAAAGATGAAATTAGTAGTGTTGTTTCTTCCGTTAAAACGGATTCAACATCTGAAGTTAAAAAAGAAGATGACACTTCCAAAAAAGATGAAATTATTGACAATAAAACGGCAATAGTACCAGAAAAGAAAGAAGTAAAAAGTGAAAACAAAGCAACACCAAATTTGAGTGCATGGTTTAAAGCATTTGGCGCACCAAAAGTCCCCGTAACTCAAAAGAAAAAGACAGAAAACGAAGATGATAAAAAAGAAACGCCAGAAACTCCAAATCAAGAATCATTACCGAAACCTGTTGTACAACCCGAATTAAAACAATCAGAAGAATCTCGTAAAGTTATTTCCCCCGAACCAGACAGTCCAGCGGGGCTCAGCGCTCCGGGTCAGTCCGCAACAAGACAGAGACGGGGTAGCACGGGTAGCAGCGTATCTGAACGGTCATCATTTAGTCAAGATCTCGATTCTTCCCCGAGAATGAGCATTGATGAACGATTAGGGGCGTATCCTGCACCGTACCCGTCTCCGTTGCATCGATCGCCAGCTTCAGCTTCTCCGGTGATGGCATCTCCCAGACAAGAGGAAACACAGAGGCCTTATCCTACTTTGAACGGTACAATACGGGTTGGATTTTATCAGGACACGGTCTCTACCAAAAGCAGTCCCGATAAGTCGTGTAGTCCTAGAGACCAACCACATTCTCCTTATCAACAGTATTCTGAGCAGCATATTTACACTCCTCCTAATACTATTCAAGGATCGGGTTTTTATACGAATCCTTCATATTATACACAGAATCCAACGCCTTCTTATGTAAATACCCAAACATCTTCTGTGTATGGTGAACGTACTAATCCTCCAACGTACTACGATACAACTAAACCTCTAACTGATCAGTATAACGCTAAAGTACCAGCCATAAGCAATTTCCCGTCTGAAGAAACCGTAAATAGTCCAGAAACTGAATATAAAAATCCAGGCACTCCTCTTTCGAATACAGAGTCTCAAACATTCCGTCAACAAATTAGAGTACCGGAAGCGAATAAACAAACAATGTTCCCAGTTAAAAAGAGGTACAGTGAAAGTGAATTAATGGCTAACCGAATGGAAAATGTACCCCGCGAAATTCAAGAAGCACCTATTACTATTTCTGATCAAGAATCCAGTAGGGATTCCAGTAACTATGGAGGAAATCGCACATTAGAAATGGGACTAATGACGCATGGATCTCCAGCTCAACAACTTAGTGTTGGTTCACCAGCACAACAACCATCTCCAAATGTACAAGAAATGCCTGCAACTCATGATCCAAAGCAGTATTTATCAAATCAGCCTGACACTCGCGTTGAATCTCCAAATACGTACGCTAGACCAGATAATAGTGCCGTACCTTTACAATTAAACAAACAGGCGTACGATACTTCTCATTCACAAATGGAAATGCAGCCAGAAGTTAAACAGATACCAAACACGCAGCAAATAAATATGCCAACTGCTGTTAGACCAATGAATTTCCCAACGACCTCAGCCAATGTTTACAATTTGCCAAGTCACGAAAATACGTATACGCATCCACGACAAGAAACGGACGAAAGAAAAATAGATATGTCCAAATTAACCAACATGGGTTATTTAAATTCTACACCAAATGTAGATATGACCAGAACGTCGCAATATCAGTCACTAAATTATAGTAATCGTCCACCTAGCAGAACTACTGAAGTACATCCTGTAAATCCACAACCAGTTCAAATGCAGGCTCAAAACGTATCTAGCTCAGAGCATATGAATCTATCAATGCGTTATCCAGACTCTAGAGTAATGTCCATGGGATACAGAACTCCAGGAATGGATATATCCCGATCTGAAGCTCAAACTGGTTTATCCATGACCGGGATGCAGGGTTCGGATATGCTACAAGTCCCGCAAGCAACGAGATCTACAGCCAGCATGGCCAGTAGAATGGGGCAAGGTGTAGGAATAGATATGTCACCAGATATGACAATACCTAGACCAACTTTCTCATCGCCATCAACTTTAGGAATGGATCAAGCTTTAGGTCTTCGAGGAAATCTAGCTAATTTGTCTCACATCGTAGATAGATTTCCTACGGATGAAAGATTATTGTCTAGTTTGCAAACATCTACACCGTACTATGGCGATAAAGGATTATCGTCGCCTCATATGTTTGCAAAAGGTATTCCTACAACAAACACAGTAACGTCTAGTTTACCAATGTTCAATCAACCAAACATTGGTATGTCCTACGGAAGAGATATGCAACAGGTACCAACGAGTTTAGCTTATACGCGATCTTTAACCGAATTACAAAATCCATCAATGTTAGCTCAAGCTGGTAAAAATTCTGCAATGCAACAACAGTCTATGCATGCTCAAACGCAACAACAACTGCAACAACAGCAACATCAACAACAGCAACAGCAGCAGCAGCAACAACAGCAGCAACAGCAACAACAACAATTGCAGCAACAACAACTGCAGCAAGTGGAGAAGAAATCTAGGAAACGTAAAACGAAACAGCAACAAGTTGCTTCTCCTGCGAGTGGTTCGAGTGAGGTGGGGAATAGTTCGTCGAACCAACAAGGTTTTCAGTCGTACGCGGGCTTGAAGAACAGTGTGTCTGGCGAGCCGTCCGCTATTTCTTTAAAAACAGCCAGTGTGGTGCCCGGAAGTGCCTTCAACTTCGGTCCGACACCCCCTGGTTTAGGTTTGTCGACCGGTTTATACGGCGAAAAAGACGGTTATCCGGGTTTCCTGGATGAGTATCGGCCATCGACGAATTATTACATGGCTGCAGCGGCTGCCGCGCATCGAGCAACGCCGGACTCGAGTGCGGATAAATCAGCCGCCGCGGCAGCAGTAGCGAGGAATGCACACCAGCAGAGCCCAGCGGCTCCTACGGCGTCGTTCCCGTTCTTGGGGCACCCGGGGCCCCGTGCCCCTGGATATTCGTCGCTGGCGTCGCCGTTCATGGGTCCCCATGCGCATCAGGCGCCTCCACCGCCACTCATGGACCCCAACTCCCCGCTGTACCAGCAGTATTTGCATCAGGCTGCGGCCGGTGTGGGAGTGTTGCACCAAAGTCTGTTGGGGGCTCCGGCCGGCTATCCTCCTGGCTACCACCCCGCGCTGTCCATGCGCCAACCCTATGACTCCATGACGCGTCCGTCGTGGCTGTGAAAAACTCCCCGAGTGTCGTGTTTATTTTATTTTTTATTCGTTTTTAAATGCCAAAGACATTTTTTATTTTATATTTGCGACAGCTTACGAGTAGGTTTTATTTCACCAAGTTTTTGTACATACAGATTTAATTTTTTTATTGTACATATACATACATAAATAACTGCATTTTTTGGCAGATTTTTAGGCGCCTTTACATATTGTTCATATACATAAACATCATGTATGACGTATATAGTTTATTTATGTTATCGTGAAGAGTTAGTTACATTTTTTTCTTTTTACTTGTTAATTTGTAACTAATTTTTATTTTTTACCTTGTTTTTATTAATCGTATATTATATCAATCATCATAGTTCAATGTAATCGGTCCCCATGTTTTAACATAAGTATTTGACATTCCGAATGAAAAGTGAATCAATATTTACTTAAAGTGAGTTTGTTCACAATTTGTGAGTGATGCATTATGTTCACACGTAATTTTGTACGGAACACCCGTTGTACAAATTCACATCAATTATGAACCATTTGTACTTGGACATATCCATTGTTTGGCGTGCGTACTCAACGCCCGAATATTCTAAATCAGAATACGCATTGTACAGGTGTCTCATTTTCGATTTTTTTAAGGTAACTTGGGTAAAAAACCATTTGCACATTCCAGGGTCAATTTTTCGAGATAAGTTTAATAGTCACCACTGGAGTAGGGGTTTTCAAGTTTATCTCATTTTTTAAATGTTAATTTGTACATAAAAATATTAAACCCGTATTTTGTATTTTCGCCGAAAAATTTCTAATACGCCAGAAAAAAGGACGAGCAATCGAGACGTGACGTCATCTACAACCGAGATCGTATGTTTCTAGAGCTGAACATGGCGGAGGCGTAGTTTACGCATTCGAACAGCCAATAGCAATTGCCAGTGTTCATCACGTCACAAACATGGCTGATGGTGAATTTTATGCTCTGGATTTAAATATATCAAAATTTCATTTTGATATTAGGGTAATAAAAATCAGAAAATTAACGATTATATTCACCTTATACATGATGAACATTGTAAAAATAAGTATTTTTTTTATGGGCGTAAATTTGAAACCCCTATTTTTGATTATCTTTTGTTTCTGAGCTACAGATAAATATCTCATATTTATTATGATAGTTGAAAAAAAAAATTGTTTTAAAAAATTTTGAACCGTATTTTAGGTAGAATAAAATGTAATGATTTTTTAAATGGGAACCTATATTAACAAGTCTCATTTTTTGCTTATTTTATAATATATAACAAGTCTACATTCTTTTGTTTTACACATGAATAAAAGATGAATTATTAATTAATTCGGATCAAAAATTGAAAATTATTAAGAAACAAATGAAAAAACCTATGACATCATAATTTGATTATTTTGATTCTATATTTATTAATTATGTTCCCAAAATTATTGTCACCGAATTATTTTCGGGTTAGTTAAATTATTATTTACCTGACACAATTCGAAAAAATTGGGTTAATATACTTTCTTTGAAATAAATAAATTGAAAAAATGAGTATAATAATAATAATTATTTAAAAAAAATGTGGATGCAATTCTGGTTTTGAATATTCGGGCGTTGAAGCCATTCCACATTGTTTGTAGACGAATATTAATAGACAAAATTTTATCAGAATAAATTCTAAATTATTTTATTGTACTAATGTGTTTGTTATTTATTAAACGTAGTGTATACTTACTGCGTTTTGATTTGTGAGTAAGATTAGAGTTAATTATCAAGTAAATATAAAATATTTTGAAAAATATTTTTATGTTGTAAATTATTATTTTTACAACGGGTGTAAAAATTAGAAATATGCAATTAAAATTGTGATGTGTACGACATATATGTGCAATTATTTTACAAAATATGACAATTTTGCAAGCATTTACGAAAACTTTTTTCAATTATTCTGTACAGTGTAACTGTAAATTTTCGAAATTATTGTACTAAACCAATTTTTTTATTTCGGAAACTAAACATTATCATTAGAAAAGAAATATAAACATTGTATAAGCTTTAACAAAAATTTATTGTACAAAACAGTAAAGAACATCAGATATCAAAACTTGTAAATAGAATAATTGTATATGGATAAAAAGTATATATAGATATAATAGCTAATAAGTACATATGTATTGTTGTACCATGAAATAAATATTTAGCAATTTGTATTTAAGAATTTCATGTCTACTTGTTTTTCAGGAACTCTGTTCATTCGGAAAACCATTCCTATATTTTCTTCAAGGACGGGTTCGAGGGTGAATTCTTTCAAAATCTGAAAAATAGTTTGTATAATTTATAATTTCATATTAATCATTTATACTTCTTGCAGAAGGACTTCTATTTCTTGAAAAGCTAGCCGTCGTCCTGGGCACATCCTCGGTCCATGCCCAAAAGGCAAAGAAGCAAAAGGATGTACGGATTCGGTAGAATTTCGAAGCCATCTTTCTGGTTTGTATTTATTTGAATCGGAGAAATAGTTTTCGTCTGTAGATGTTATTGAACTAAAAATTGACACTAATTTCTAAAATTAAATAATTAGATAAATACATTTTTTTTAAGTTTTAAATATTTACTCCTTTAGGAATTTCATATCCACAAAAAATTGCATCTTCAGCTAAAAATCTACTATTTGCTCCGGCAGTTGGAGATAATCGTAAAGTTTCTTTAATACAAGCTTTAACAAATTGTTGATTTTCTAGTAAAGCTTCATTTCTAATTTGTTCTTGTATTGATTTATTATAAGATAAATAATGTAAAGTCATTGTTAAAGTTGTTGCGGTTGCATCTAAACCAGCTAAAAATATTTCCATAGCTAGCATTTCTACATCTGTCCATAATAAATTATTATTTGAAAAAAGAAAATACATAAACGGTTGAGTTTCTCGAACAAGAACAGGATTTTTGTTATAAGTTTCTTTCAGACGACGTAATTGATTTATTATTATCCTATAAATAAATCAAGTTTATTATTAAGTATTATATGTAGTGCAAATAAAAATTATACCTGTGTATAGTTAAATGCGCAGATTCCAATTTTCTGTATGATTTAGTTTTATAAACTTTCCAAAATGGAGGAGCTATTAAAGTACCATAAAGTCCATCCATAAAATCTACGCTTGCTTTAATAATATTTTCAGTTTCCAAATTTTGATTTTCAAGACATTTAAAGCGATAACCAGGACTAATCACTGAAATCGCTGAAAATAATAACTAATAATAAATGTACAATGCAGTATAAATGGGGTATGTGAGTAAATTTTATTAGAAGCAAGTATTTTTAAATTTTTCCATATTTTTACCTTCCGTCACCTTTAGGTAAGGAAGGTATTGTCTTTTGGTCAAAAAATTCAATGATGAGTTTTTACTGCATAAGCATAAGGGTCCCTATAATACGATTTTACCATTTTTACGATGATGTCTGTATGTATGTATGTGTGTGTGCCTGTGTGTGTGTGTCTGTGACAAAAGTTCCGGATCCCATAACTTCAATACCACGATTCCAAAAATTATAATTTTTTCGTATTCCTCAAGTTTACATCCAGAAGAACAAGTGATTAGATTTTGGTTATAATTGGTGAACCGGAAGTAGCCTCATTTGAAGATTTAACAGTTAAATTTGATTTATTGACATTTAATATTATTATAACTTAAAGAATATATTATTCTCTATACGATTTGATTACATTTTATACTTCATATTCAATAGATACAGAGTTAAAGAATTTTAAAGAAATTAAATTTTATAATTCAGCCAGCTATGCTAAACATGGAAACTGCTAATATATTTGTATAATTCAAATTGACAGATGTCAGTATGAATAAAAAGTAAATTAATGTGGCAGAGATGAGGATGTTGAAGTAGATGTTGGGGAACACACGGAAAGATACGGTAATAAAATAACTTTAGTGTTACAATTTTCTAGAAAGATACAAGAAAGAGGATTACATTGGTTTGAACATGTCATGAGGAGAAATGAAGAATTATATTTGAACAAGAATGAGTAGTTTAGTAAAGGGAGGTTGAAGAAGCAGAGAAAGGCCAAAGATAAGATGGAAGGACTGTATTGCGGAAGACTTGAGAGAAAAAGAACCGAATGAGAACGACACGCAAAAATACCGACTCCTAACGAATGGGAAAAGCTAAAGAGGAAGAAGTCAGTGTCAAGTGCAATTTGAATAGTTTATGAAATAATTTTACTGAAAATTTAGAATCTTTTCCAAGAAAAATTATGTATGGAATTTATACATTATACACAGGATTGACGGAAGGTATTGTGCTGGCCACAACAGATTTTTTTTACCATCATTTCATCTTCATCAAATAAAGTTATAGAATGTCGAATTTACGAAAATATGTAAGAAAACTGACAGCCTCATTAAATATAGATTGTAATAAGTTGAATACTTGATATACAAACAAGATTATTATTAAAAAAAATCTGATGTGGACACCACACGACTTCCTTGTACGATTATTAAACTATACATATTTTTTTAATAATTAAATTACAAAATATTGACAGGCTTAAGCCAAGCCCGAGAAATATTTTGATATAGAACAAAAAATAATTCATTTACTACTATCATTCTTAAATTAACATTAATCTAACCCGGTTCTTTTTAAAGAAAGTTTTGATTACAACAAAGAAATATTTGATTACATCAATGAATATGACTAATTTCACAATAAAAATATATTTGTTATTGTACGAATCATAATATTGCACGTATTTAACGTAATTTGACATAAACATTTTTATTTTATTTTTTGTCCTAATCCATAGCAAGCTTTATTACAAAAACAAAAAAGTATATAATTTTAAATTTACATATCTCGCTTATACAAAGGGCTAATTTAATAATACTTGATGTGCTAGACGCAGAAATTAATTCTCTAATAAATTTGAAGCATTTATTTCTAAAATCAAAATAAAATCATTTTATTCAAGAAAAACTGTTAACAACTTCAAGTAATGTACCACTTCCGGTTAGCCTATTTTAACCAAAATCTATTATGTTATTTCGATTGACATAAAAGTCTTGTATACCAAATTTGAAAAGTTTTGGATTATATTTTAAAACAATTTTTCATTAAAATCTATTATAGGCTTCATGTAAAGTGCCACTTCTGGAAATTGTGTAATAACCAGAAAGGGAGGTGCACAACTAGATGTTATAGGAGTCCTAAATACAAAATTTCAACTTTCTACGGCTTACCGTTTTTGAGTTATGCGAGATACGTACGTACAGACGTCACGACGAAATTAGTCAAAATGGATTCAGGGATGATCAAAATGGATATTTCCGCTGAAATCTGAAAACTGAAATTTTTCGCGATTACAATACTTCCTTTACTTACGTACAAGGAAGTAAAAAACTCTACTTGCGTTAGATGAAGACAATCATCATCCTATTCGCTTACACACGGTCAATGACCAAATAGGATAGTGCCAGCGTAAGTTTGGTTGTGTATTTTATCATGGTAGTTCAAAAAATTAAAAAAAAAAAAAACTAAGAAGCTCTTATTACTACTATTTACATTATTTCAAATCAGGGACAATTATAAAGGTAAATATTTTGGTAAGTACATATTACAATATTTACCAAATTTGACCCACCAAATCTTCAGCCCACAGGCCGCCACTGGTGTGGTTAATTTATATATTTTATGATTCTTATTTTGAAATTACGATACTTGGCTCTAATATATTTAAAAAAATCATATTTGACACGTTTCACAAGATTTCAGCAATGACTAGATTGAGTGGACAGATGATAACATCCAAGATGATATGATGACTATTTGGATGGATTATCATGGTGTCCTAGAGGCTGCAGTGCATCACACTGATGAGCTCCAATAATAGCGAAACGCGTCTGTGGTACCGATAAATGACCGAGAGGTTGATTCAGAGACTGAAATCTTGTGAAACGTGTCATGTATGATTTTTTATGATTATATAACAATAATTATTTATATTTTTTAACATAGCAATATTTCTTACCTTCAATAGAATACTTGATCAAATGCTGAAATAAATTTGTCACCAAATTATCATTATTTCGTTTTCTTTTCAAATAAGTTACAAAAGTTTTCGCTATTTCTTTATGTTGCTCCAAATAAGCACTGTACACATTAGTTTTCAAAAGAGAATTAACTCCATTTCTAAATTTATACCATTCTTCACCATTTCCAGGTACTATTCCAACACTACTGAAATTCTTTTCCCGAAAATGGTATAAAGCTGGAAATGTTGGTCTGTATGGATACTTTCCTTCGTTTCTATAAAGTGTTCGTGCATCGTCAGCATTTGTAGAAAATATAATTTCCAAACCATTTAAATTAAGTTTGAATATTGGGCCTAGAGTTTTGCTGATATCGGCAACGGCTTCTGTAAGTTTTTCGGATGAATATTTACCTAAAAAGAGACAATAATTAAGAATAGTTAATATGAAATATACCTGATTTTTGTACCTTTTGGAAAAAATAAATATGTATGCCCTATTAAAGGATAAGCCGGCAAAGTTGGAATATCTTTAAACGATTTTATGTTGGTTCTTGTATTAAAATTAACACTTTTATGTCTTTTTGAAAATTTGTGTACATTTTTCAATATTTTGAACATGTTTAATGGAGTAAGATTGTATTTTTATCTCAAGTTTTATAAAAAACTAAATAAAACATTTATGGAAATGTGTTCAAATGAACTAAATTATTCTCAATTTGTGATAAACATATAAATATATTTGATGTGAATAAATATATATTAAATTTTGAGTTGTAATTGTAAAAAATATCGTTAAAAACTTTATTTTTCTATCGTTTAGTTTTTATAATCGCATTGAAGTCTTTGAACTTTTGAAGTTTCATCTGTTCATATCAAAAGCCATTCATTTACATATGCTTTCATTGGTGTAGATTTATTTTTTTCTTTTGTAAGCATATGATGTCAAACTTTATTTAGAAACTAATTCAGTATTAGTATTCTTGAAATTTGAACAAATAGAATTGAATACAAAGTGTAATATTCGGTATATTTCTACTTGTTATTTAACAAATAATATTTTAAGAACACCGCCTCTGGATGAAATGATAGTTCGTAGCTTTGCTTGAAGATGGCGGATGGTGTATTTTATTCAAGATTTGTAGAAGATGTCAAGTAAGTTTCAAAGTTTGTTCATATTGGAATCAAATTAGAAATTAGAATTTTAATAAAAAACATTAATATAGTCATTGTTTTTGAGTAAAAAGTGATTTTAATAGTAACAAACTACTTATTTATTATTATAATAAGAATATAAGTGTAATATACAAATAAATATTTGTTCAGGCTATCATTTAATTAGATTTTTATAGTTTTTATTGACAATTGTTATTAAACGAATAATTTATTCAAAACAATGAACAAAAATCTTAACGAGGTCACAGCATTGGAGTGTGTTTTACTCTAGACTCGTTCTAGCTGGTGTTGGCTTCCAAGTGAAATGCTGAGCCGAGCCTGTTTCAGTCGTTCTTCAACAGCGCGAAGTGAACGTTGTCTTCACGTATTGGCGGATATGCTGTCGTCACAAGACATGTGCTACGTATGTGGATGACATTTTACACATTCGGTGCAGCTTGTAATTCTGGTGCGGTTATGGTAAACTGATGTGTAGGTGATGAAGTTTAACAGTGGTGAAGTGATTGTATTTTAGAAAGTTTCTGGATTTTTGGATTATATTTGTTAGGTGAGATTGTTTATTTATAATGTTGTTGTCATGGTTTCAAACGAATTCGTAAGATTTGTGTTTATTAAATTCTATTTCCACTGTTACTTTTTATTTTGCACAAATTATTTATTAAGTTATAAATATTTATTTACTTTCATTAAATAAATGATACACTTATTTAAATGGATACAAATAAGTGCTACGGTGAAAATTTACACCTTAATTTAATTATTGTATACTTTAATCATAATTAAAATATTCAAATTATATAATTAGATATTTAACATTTCAATGATGAATTTATAATATGACATATTCAATATCTTTTTTGTTCTTCAGATATTGAAATTTCGTTCTAACTTTTCCATATTAAACGGAAAACTCAAAAATGGATACTGCAAAACTTTAGCCCGTATTATGTACGCGATTTTATGGAGCACGCTCCTCATAAGAATATAATATAAAAGCGCGCTCCATAAAAGCACTTTAATTATAAAAGTGCGCTCGTAGTACGGACAATGACATTCGATTTTTCGAAAAAAAATAGTGTACACATAGTTTCATTAATGTACATCTATTATTACCTTCCGTCACCTTTAGGTAAGGAAGGTATTGTCTTTGGTCAAAAAATTCGATAGTGAGTTTCTAATTAATAAGAATACCTTCGAATTTACTATTTTTACGATGAAGTCTGTATAAATATGTGTGTGTGTGTGTGTGTATGTGAAGATCGTTTCGGATCGCATAACTCCAATACCATGATTCCAAAAATTATATTTTTTTCGTATTCCTCGAGTTTAGATCCATATGCAGACGTGATTAGATTTTGGTTATAAATGGTTCACCCGAAGTACCCTCAATTTCAATTGCAACTTTTAACAGTTTTTGTTGAAAAAACGCAGTTAAATATCATTTATTGACGTTTAATGATTATAAATTTGAAAGAATATAAGAATCTCAATACGATTTGATTGCATTTTATACTTCATATTCAGTAGATATAGAGTTAAAGAATTATAAAGTTATTAAATTTCATAAATTATTCAGCTATGCTAACCATGGAAACTGCTAATATATATTCAGATTATTCAAATTGACAGATGTCAATATCAATGAAAAGAAAATGAATGTGGCGGAGACTAGGATATGTTAGGGAAGACACGGAAAGATAGAGTAAGGAATGAAAGGTAAGAGAAATGGCTCGAGGGATAAAGTTTCTAGAAAGATACAATAGAAACGATTACATTGGTTTGAATATGTCATGAAGAGAGATGAAGAATATGTTGAAAAAGATAAGATGGAAGGACTATATTGCGGAAGACTTGAGAGAAAAGGGACTGAATGAGGAGTACACGCAAAACAGAAATGAGTGGAAGAAAAACAGTGACTCCTAACGAATGAGAAAAGCTAAAGAAGAAGAAGATGTCAGTGTCAAGTGCAATTTGCACAGTTTGTTTATGAAATAATTTTACTGGAAATATAGGATCTTTTGCAAGAAAATTTATGTATAGAATTTGTATATAATACACAAGATAGACGGAGGGAAATGTACTGGCCACATCAGATTTTTTCAATTTGGAATTTATTTCAGAAAATTTTCTTAAAAAGTGGTGTACTTAGATTTTGGGTCTAGCACATACAGTGTTTTTTCACACACATATTATAAATAATATATTGATTAATTTATTTCTAGATTGTTTTTATGTGTAACTAAAGTTTAAAAAAAATCATAATCATTAATCATTATTAATAAATTAGTAGACATGAAAGGTTTAAATTTAATAAAGAACAATATTTTATATTTCTTTTTACCACCCTTGCTTAGAAAATCCTAAATATAATTATTTTAATTATAGTAATTAATGTAGATACAAAAATTTGATTGATTACTGTGTCTAATATGATAATTTGATATTAGTTTCGCTGTTAGTAAAGGAACATATCTATTATTAATTGTTTTTCATGAAACATAATTATTTTTGAAGCACCATTAATGTTCATATTCTATTTCCTTCTAATTTAAGAATAATTGACCAAATTCTTTCTAAAGTAAACTATTATTATAGATAGGTAATAAATTTAATTAGTAGTTGAAAGTGAAAATAGTTTAACTTTTTAAATATCTTTAAAAGGCTGTTGTAAAGTGCTTGTGAACTAATTACATTAATTGTAGTTTAATTGTTCTGGCTATAATGAAAATTTAGCAATGGCGATATAATTTAATAAATTTGTTCTTTCACCAATTTTCTGAGTGTATTATTAGTTGATTCACTGAATTACAAGAAGATGTAATTCAATAAGAAGCAATTGAAGAAGAATTGAGCAAGCGATTGATTATATTGTTTGACTAGAAATATATGCGGGCTGAGCTAGAAATATTGAGAATAAATTGGGATATTTCATTAAGAATGCGAACCTGTTGGCAAAATTTAGAACTTAAAATGAGAGAGCAATTTTATTTTATTCGTATGTTTTTACCTCCCGTCACCTCTAGGTAAGGAAGTTATTGTCTTTGGTCAAAAAATTCGGTGGTGAGTTTTCATTGAATAAGCACGTTTTAGGGTCTTTATAATACGATTTTACTATTTTTACGATGATGTCTGTATGTGTGTGTGTGTGTGTGTGTGTGTGTGTTCGTGTGTTCGTGTGTTCGTGTGTGCGTGTGTGTGTATGTGTGTATGTGTGTGTGTGTGTGGTGTGTGTGTGTGTGGTGTGTGTGTGTGTGTGTGTGTGTGTGTGTGTGTGTGTGTGGTGTGTGTGTGTGTGTGTGTGTGTAGTGTGTGTGTAGTGTGTGTATGTGACCGCGATTTCGTGCACGATATCTGCAATACTAGAATTCCAAAAATTACATTCTTGCGCATTCCTCTTCCTTACAACCATATGCAGACTTGATTAGATTTTGGTTATAATTGGTCAACCGAAAGTGTCCTCATTTGAAAATTTTAACAGTTTTTCTTGAAAAACTCATTTAAATTTTATTATAACTTAAAGAATATATTATTCTCTATACGATTTGATTGCATTTTATATTTCATATTCAACTGATATAGAGTTAAAGACTTACAAAGATAATAAATTTCATAAATTAACCAGCTATGCTAACTTAACCATGGAAACTGCTAATATATTCAAGTAATTCAAATTGACAGAGATGTCAGTATCAATAAAAATTAAATGAATGAAAGAATAAGGGAAATAACTTTAGTGTTGGGCGTTTCTAGAAAGATATAAGAGAGACGATTACATTGGTTTGAACATGTCATGCGGAGAGATGAGTATATTGGAAGAATGCATAGCTTATAACAGAAGGTGGAAGAAACATAGGAAGACCAAATATAAGATGAAAAGAGAGAAAAGGAACTGAATGAGGATGATACACAAAATAAAAATTAGTGGAAGAAGAAAATAAAAAAATAGCGACCTCCTAACGAATGGGAAAAACTAAAGTGTCAAGTGCAATTTGCATAGTTTGTTTATGAAATAACTTTACTGGAAATATATGATCTTTTGCAAGAAAATTTATGTATAGGGCGCGTGCAGTGACGTGACTTTGCTGACTTTGGCAAGCAGATATGGGGACTCGTGTCAAAATGATAGCAATTAATTATGTCCAAAACTGACAAGTGTCATAATATTTCATTCAAAATTTCATGATTTTCTTATTTCATGTGGTTTGTTGGTTATCAAGAGTATGGAATTTAGTTGCCGCGAAAGGGAATCATAAAATACCAAAAATTTAGAATCTTTTGTAAGAAAATTTATGTATGGAATTTGTACATAATACACAGGATTGGCGGAAGGTATTGTGCTGGCCACATCAGATTTTTCATATTTCATATAACACTACGGTAAATCTCCCTGGGAAATTGTGGAAAACTAGTCGGACGTCCTTTTGTGTATGATGTAACGGGCCGACACGGAAACCAAGTGCTCAGCTTCATGCGGGAGTGTGTGAACCGTTTAGCGCGAGTAACTGCGAATTTGTAGACAAGTGACTTTACGTTGCTTATAACAGGCCTAGCCTAACCATCACGTTAGGTTCCCATATCGTCGACTACTGTACAAGTACGTACGTAAGATGCATTCTTCTAATGTGTAATATGCAGGACAATGGGCTGTTTTCATAACTGAATATGCATGTTAGCCTAGCCTTTAGTGCAGAGGATTACAATAAGATAGATAAATATCTTCGGTTTGAATGGTGAAGCAAGAGTATATTATACTAGACAATATGTATTTGTTGTCGAAGAACAGAATATAAAGTACTATACGTATACGTAACGCACTTTAAATGTTGTTGCAGTGTTTCTTAACCTGATATATGTAACATTTTTGAAGCACATCAATTTTCGGAAAACAAATGTATTTAAAAATAATGAAACCTTTTATGTTGAAATATTGTTTAACAACTGAATTACCCTCGGACTTACATTACTGTTCAAATACTTCAAAAATCTAAATGATACATTTAAATATTTTATTATATCTTCTATAGATTTACCGATAAAAAAATATAATATATAAAATAATCTGTTGTAATAAATCTTATAGCCGAAACAGTACCATGAAAACCAACTCAAAAATTAAAATGTTTGTAATTGACAGTGTCAGAAATCCGGAGACATTATTGAAGACTTTCTCTGGGAAGTACATACATATATTATTTCTTATTTTATTAATAGTTAAATATTTAAAATTATAGGTATATTACACATACCCTTCAGAAATACTGTTAATCCAGACAATGAATTGGAAATATCTCGAAAAATTAGAAGAGTATGATAAAATTTCTTCATATCTTCATAGAATGAATTTAAATTTAAAAAATCTACATGTAAAGAATAGATATAAGTAGAATTTTGGGTGTAAAGTGTAGGTATACAAGAAATGTTAAATACAATAGGGCGCGAGCAGTCATGTGACTTTGTTAGCCTTGACAAGCAGGTATGGGGGCCTGTGTCAGAATGATAGCTAGTAATTGTGTACATAGATGTCAAATATCATAATTTTTCATTCTAAATTTCGTGATTTTCTAATTCCATGTAGTTTATTTTCATAGACAAGTAAATTCCACAGTCCTGGTGACAAATTAAATGACATTTCGGGGCTAGTACCTACTCAACAATATATTTGGAAATATTGAAGAGAAGAGACCACTATCAGCAAATATTTTTTCCAAAAGTTGTTTTTTCAACGTTTTTCAATAAAAATACAAAGGTAGATTATCATACCAAATAATTGTTTTATAAAATATGAGCGTACATTTCAAAAACATGTTTCAAGTATATAAAGATTAATATGTAATTTGAAATAAATACTGTTATTTACATATTTAGTCATAGTTGTTTCGCAATTTTTAGTAGTACACCTTTAAATTGAGATATTAAGTTGTACATATTTAAATTAATAGCGACTGCACCTTAAGCAAATATTTGAAATAGTTTATAGATATTCTCTGATATTTATTGGAATATTGAAATGTCAAAGTAATATAGAAATTTCTAAATTTTTATTTTTTATTTTTCATAAAATTAAATTTAATGTACCTATTTACCTGCGAAAGGAATAATACAAATTTATAATTAACATAGTTTTTTTTTTTTTTTTGTTATTTAGATGATATTTAAATGGCACAAAAATGACCTCTCTCACCAGCAATGAGGATCCGTGAGGCGACATCTGGTATACGTCCGGTCAGTACGAATATATATAAGATTGGCATACCCAGCAATGGATAATATACCTTGATGATATACACTATTCGAAGAAAAAATAAAAAAATCTGATGTGACCAGCATATTACCTTCCGTCGTTCTCATTCAGTTCTTTTTCTCACAAGTCTTCCGCAATACAATGCTCCCATCATATATTTGGTCTTCCTCTGTTTCTTCTACCTGCTACTTCTAAGCTATTCATTATTCTTCCAATATATTCTTCATCTCTCCTCATGACATGTAATCGTCTCTCTTGCATCTTTGTAGAAACTTCTAACACTCGGGTTATTTCCCTTATACATTTATACCTTACCGTATCTTTCCGTGTCTTCCCCAATATCTATTTCAACATCCTCATGTCTGCCACATTCATTGCTGGTTGATTTATCTCTCCTCATGACATGTTCAAACCAATATAATCGTCCCTCTTGTATCTTTCTAGTAACCTTATCACTGGATCCATTTCCCTTATCTATTAATTCGTTACCCTATCTTTCCGTGTCTTCCCCAACATATATCACAACATTCTCATCTCTGCCACATTCATTTTCGTTTCATTGACACTGACATCTGTTAATTTGGGTTATCTGAATATATTAGCAGTTTCCATGGTTAGCATAACTGACTGATATGAAGTTTATATTTTTTTACTCTATATTGAATATGAAGTATAAAATGCAATTCAATCGTATAGAGAATAATATATTCTTTAAAATTTATAATAATATTAAATGCCAATAAATGATAATTAATTGCTTTTTTTCAAGAAAAACTGTTAAAAGTTGCAAAAGAAGGTACTTCCGGTGAATCAATTATAACCAAAATCTAATCATGTCTGCATATGGATCCAAACTTGAGGAATATGAAAAAAATATAATTTTTGGAATCGTGGCATTGGAGTTATGCGATCCGAAACGATCGTCACATACACACACATATACATACATCGTAAAAACAGTAAATTCATATTCTAGGGACCCCAAAACGTGCTTATTCATTAGAAACACAATATCGAATTTTTGACCAAAGACAATACCTTCCTTACCTAAAAGTGACGGAAGGTAAAGAAAAAAATGATTTTAACCCAAATGTTACTGATATAGACTATGCAATATAAAAAATACAACGTACCGGTTGGCGGTTACACCGTAACAATGTGTTTTTTACCTATATTTTTATTTATAATAAAGTAATAGCCCCGGGCCCCGGGGCTACTGCTCCGTCTGACCCCCTTCACGTGCCTGTAATTGATTGATTATAACAAAAGGTTCTCATGCGTTTTTTTATGGCATTAATTAACAACTTCTATAAAAGGAGATTAGATTTTATAATTAATAAATACAATGTGCTTTTGTCAGCATTTATACTTATTAATATTCAATATCACGTATATTTCAACAGTTAATTATTAAAAAATCTTTTAATGTTTTAGAATTTAGAAAGTATTTGAAACAAAGCGTTAATAATGAACATTGTAAAGGTTGAAATACACTTCAAATCGAGGCGGCCTATTTAGCTATTTTCTCTTGGAGACTGTCACAATTCTAGGGCCGTCTTGGTCTCCGATTACATTTAATAAGTAAAACTTTGTGTCTCTTAATAAGTTTCACGCCGACTGTGGATAACCAAGCATGAAACAGCCGTTTATAGCGTAAGAAAATGCCATAAATAGGATAGTTTTTATGGAATTGCACTTTCTTCTACTTAGAAATGGTCTCGCTGTTGCAGTTCTGCTACAAATTCTTTTTTTTTTGCTGTGAAAAATTGTTGCCATACATGCAGGGATTTCCCTGAACATGGTTTCAAAAGTATGGCACTGTGTAATTGGAGAAATTTGTATATGATAAGAAAACTAAGAAGTTAATTGGCATAGAGAGTGGATAAATATATTTAATTGGAATTATAAATTGTGTACTAGGATATTTAAGTTACTTATTTAAATCGTGTGCGGAAATATTGTACGTTCACATTTGTACGATGAAAACTTATACGCCACCACTTATATATCACAAAATATTTGTATGAGTGGAAATTCATACGCTAAATACTTTATACGCAAAATATTTATATTTTGTATTCAACATTGATTTATCTACAAAAAATCTGATGTGGCCAGCACAATACCTTCCGTTAATCCTGTGTATTATCTTTGAATATATAATACATATAAGAATGGCAACGTAATGTATTTAGATTAAATATTTCGAGCGAAGGTGCCATCTATCCCTCCATATACGAATTATTTCTGAGTTAGTTCAAAAAATACATAATAGGTGGATGTTGCACAGTATTGCCACGTAGCTAGAACAGCAAGTTAAGATTTTATAAAGGTTTTTAAGTTTGCTACTGTAAAACAAGTATACATGTACATTGAAGATTCAAAGTATATTATCTGGTTATTATGAAACAATATTTTTGAATTATTGATTATTGAATACCTCTAACAAATAGTATCTGGCAATGCCATTCTTATATGTATTATATGTATTATATATTCAAAGGTATTATGTACAAATTCTATACATAAATTTTCTTGCAAAAGTTCCTATATTTCCAGTAAAATTATTTCATATACTATGCAAATTGCACTTGACATTGATATTTTCTTCTTCTTTAGCCTTTCCTATTCTTTAGGGGTCGTTATATTTTATTTTCTTCTTCCACTCATTTCTGTTTTGCGTGTCATCCTCATTTAGTTCCTTTTCTCTCAAGTCTTCCGAAATACAGTCGTTCCATCATCGCTTTGGTCTTTCGCTGTTTCTTCTACCTTCTACTACTAAGCTGTTCATTCTTCTTCCGATATATTCTTCATCTCTCCTCATGACATATAATCGTCTCTCTTGTATCTATCTAGAAACTTCTACCACTCGAGCCATTTCCCTTATTCTTTCATTCCTTATCCTATCTTTCCGTGTCATCCTCAATATCTATCTCAAAAGTCTCATCTATGCCACATTCATTTTCTTTTAATTTACATTGACATCTGTCAGAATTTTCTTAATATGTAAAAATCTGATGTGGCCAGTACATTACCTTCCGTCAGTTTTATGTTTTTTGTACAAATTCCATACGGAAAGTTTCTTGCAAAAGATTCTACATTTCCAGTACCTACATTACCCTTCCTTAGTTCTGTGTATTTTATACAAATTCCATACAGACAGTTTCTTGCCAAATTTTTATATTTCCAGTAAAATTACAACATAAACGTACTATGAAAATTAGACTTCCATGGTTATAGCATAGCTGACTGAATTATGAAATTTAATTTCTGTATAACTTTTTAACTCTATATCCCTTGAATATGAAGTATAAAATGCAATCAAACTGTATAGAGAAAATAATATTCTTTAATATTTATAGGTAATAACATAAAATATCAAAAAATAGTATATTTAACAGCGCTTTTTCGAGAAAAACTGTTAAAATCTTCAAATAAGGGTACTTTCGACTGACCAATTAATACCAAAATCTAATCACCTCTTCTTTTGGATGTAAACTTGAGGAATACGAAAAATTAAAATTTTTGGAATTTTGGTATTGGAGTTATGCGATCCGAAAAGATCGTCACACACACACACACACATACATACATATAGACAGCATCATAAAAATAGTAAAATCGTGTTCTAGAAACTCCAAACTCCAAATTCATTAAAAACTCACCACCGAATTTTTTGACCAAAAACAATACCCTATCTTTTACCTATTTATATATAGGTGATGGAAGGTAAAAATGAAGATAATCTTAAAGAGGTTTTTATTTCTAATAATATACAGGATGTTAATTAATTTTGTATAAAAATGTATCACATAAAAGTTGTAGATAATTAAATTCTACGCCTAAATCACTAATCAGATTTTATTTTGCACGCTTTTTAACTTGTAAAATCGAATTTGAATTTTATAACTATTGCTCATTTGTAGTGATAGCCATGAAATTGAAACCACATAACAAAGGAATAGGGCTGTTGCAAGAATTTTTATGTCTTCGAAATAGCAAATTTAAAAATATATTCTTTAAATAATATCAAAACTGAAAATATCTCGAAATATTTATTAGATATCTTACAATTAATTTTTGAAATTTGGATAATATTTTGAAAAATTTACGTGACTGAAACAAAATGTGACGTCAAAGTCGTCAGAGTACATAGAGCAGAACATGTGACAAATTGTTTTATTTATTTATATATGTTTAGTGCTAGGACGTCACAGGAATGGGGGGTTGTTTTTCATTACTATTTTTGGTGTCAAAATTTTTAATTATTTACGAAAATAACAAATTATTAAAAAAAATATTACGAAATATATTGCATAAACTTTTATTTAAAATACTTTTCGAAAAATGTGAAACAGGCTCATTCAATTTTTATGCATTATAGATAATTAAATTCTGCATCTAAATCACTAATAAGATTTTATTTTTCACGTTTTGTAACTAATTTTTTGATATTGGGTACAAAACCTGAGCAAGGGAGCAAATATTTCATCAATTCAGTTATACAGGCGTGCGTTTGTATGTTAGATTTAAGGTTATGTTATAATTATTAAGGACAGTAAGTGCTTCCTACCGGTTGCGGATGAGACGATACCGGTAGGAAGCATTTTAATAACCGCAATGCTTCGGTATTAAATTTTTTGCGCGATCGAGCAAAATTATAATTTAAAAATATTTGAAAATTATTTTGGCATATTAAATTTTTTTAGTTAACATTTTTAAAGTAAGCTTTCGTTGTTGTTTTATTTATTCACTTACCGATCAGTAATTTGTAATAGTATATTACATTACAAGTCATGAAAATGTTTCATTGCAGACGAGGAGGCCTGTTTGAAGAATGCGAGGATGCGCAGCGTCCGAGCATTTCTTCAAAGCCTCCGAGTCAAGCAAAGACATTTTAATGATGCGTGATGTATTCTATTTTTTTTTAAATCGGCAATTATCGAAGCTTAAAATTATTGAAAAAATTAGGTTTGCATAAATCATCAGAGCTGTGACAAAGTTTAGAAAACGTTGTCATGGTTATTTGTGTTAGTTCCTACAGACAGTGGAAAGTAAAAATGACTAGTCATGAAAATTAAATTTTCATGACTAGGCAGGGAAATCTTACTTTCAAGACTCAAATTAGTCCGGAAATTAGGATTTTCATGCCGATTTTTTAAAAAATAAATATAACTATAGTCACTGCCTTGGAAACCCAATCAGTAAAAATTAAAAAAAAATCGATCTTGCCAAAAAGTATGTTTTAACTATGGATGTATCGGATCAGATTATCCGGCTAACGGTCAGACCGACTCGACGGATTTATTCCGGCTGCCAGAGCGGTCCTCCTAATTACTATGAAAAAGAGAATGATGGAATTAATCATTGTAAGGTGGTAGTGTTGTGTCACCTTTAACATATATACGGACCACAAATTCTGGGAACAACATACTTGATGAATTTAATTTTTACTATTCATTTTTATTGTAAAAAAAAATTCATTGCTACAAGTAATATAGCTAGCCCAGTTAGTAGTGTCTGTTTAGTATCTGTAGAACGATTATGTTCAGAAATAGGTAATATCTATATTGGAAGTACGTCTAGACTAGATTAACATCAGAGAATGCAGAAAAGCTAATCTTTATACTTTTTATACTAATAGGTATTTATGTATCAAGGCATTGAAGTTTTATTTTTTTATCGCGAATGTAATATTTATTTGCCGAGGCCGTAAGGCCGACGAAAATAAACCATATGAGTAATAAAAAGGAACTTCAATGCCGAAGTGCATATTCCATTTTATTTGAAATCGAAAAATGAAAATGAAAGGAATATTTATAGGTTATGATTACATTATATCTGTCAATCTGACAGTCAGTGTTGCTAACCTCCGGACATTGAGGTTATTATAAAGAACCCTTAAAATTGTTTTATCTCAAACTTCTTCATCGGAATTATTTAACTCGTTCTTCTTGCACATATTTTTTGTTATGTTACGTACAAATTTACTATTGTACATTGTACACTTGCCCAAATTATCTTACAGGTACAAAAATTATCATAACGTTGGCAACACTGCATTTTATGAAATCTTCGTATAATGGATTACTTTAGTGCCGATTTCTGAACTTTTAATGACGATTTTTGTGCACTTTAGTGATGATTTCAAATAAAATATATATTATGATTATTAGTACCTAAATATTAACATGTATTTATTTTAGAAAAAAAGTTATGAATTTTCCCTTTAAAACGCTAAATTATTAGTTTTTTAGTTTCTGAACAAATTTGGCTGGATCGCCGAATCATATAAGCTTAATTAGGCCGGAACGATAGTTCCAGTTTTTAAGCCGGATCAACCGGATTTAGCGGTACCGCCGGATATCCGTCCCATCCCTAGTTTTAACTATTTTTCCTATTGCTTGGTTGTGAAAATTAATGGTATATTTCTATGAATTGTAAATAAAAACCATTTTAAGAACATCTTTATTTTTAATTTATGAATAAATTTCCACTCGTACAAATAAATATTTTGTCGTATATTGGCGTACAAAATTCCTATAATCTAGTTTAATATGAGTACATAAATAATAAAAGCTAATAGTTATGGTTACCATTTCAACTATTTCCTTTCTCTTATTTATAATTTATTTTGAGCCATTTCGTGAAATTATGAGGAAAACCTATTAACACTGTAATAAATTTAGAATTTATGTTGAAACTATAATTAACAAATGTTTTTTCAGTTTTTTTTATTAGATATTTCCGTTAGACAACTATTTCCGTTTGTAAATATTTATGTGCAGTGACTGAATAAAAAATATTTTTTTCTGAGAAATCCATATAAAAAGAAAGTATTTTCTGACGGCAGTATGATGTTTGTTTAAATATAAATAAACAAATACAAATCACTTCTTTGACTAAAAGTAATTAGATCTGGCTATTTTATTTTCTACAAACTGGCTATTTTCACAAACAGTATGTCCGAATAATTGACCATCTTTATGGTCATATAAAATGTTTCTTAGATATACCAAAATTTTTCTGTGGGATGGTGGGTAAGATATTTGATGAACATTTAGTAGAGATCAAAATAAGTCGAAAAGTATTATAAACGTTGGTCCGAAAATGAAATGTTTCTGAAATATCTTACATTTGTTTTTTAACATCCGGTATACAAAATGAACATGAGAAACCGTGGCCCAGGCGTTTAACTCGGAAAAACAGATTTTTTTAAATATTAACTATGTCCTAAAAGTTTTGGTACAAATGTTAACAATTTTTTTTCTAATATAAAATGCATTTACTTACTGTTTAGTAATACTTAATAATTAACTGTCTCATAAGCAGCAAGATTATGAACTTAAATTAAATAAAGATGGGCGTATTCTTTGACAAGCCGCAACTTTCTACGACACCTAGTATTGGGTTTTGGACGACATTTACATCGATTTCGCAGACATTCCTGAATTCCTGTATATTCTGCGTTGAAGTTCGTTCTCATTTTGGGCTTCCCAACCTCCATTATGACCAAAAACCTTCTGTGGGTTTGTCATTTCGCGAAAACAGGAAGCCAGTTTTGAGTATGAGTTGCATAGTGAGAGGACGCAAGGTCTGGCCAGAAGATAAAATCATCCCCAACGTGTTTTCAATAAAATTGACCAATTTTGTTATATGTGCCTTTGACTATCCAGGGCTTCACCTCACTCGGCTCACATAAGGCCTGGTACACCCCTTGTGGAAATAACGCACCATACCAACACCTTATCTGTGAATTTGGCCTTTTGTTTGTTTGCTAGGTGTCTGTAGAAACCTGTGCTTTGTGGAAGAACACGTCCATCTTTATTTGTTCATAATTTTATTGCTTATAAATAAATATATTATCACGGCATATTTCCCATTGCCCATTGGGTGTGCCAGTCTGCTTTGTACACAGATATCGGTAATGATGAAATATTTGTACCGTGTTGGCGCTTACCAGGCGTCACCTCACGGGTACTTAATGCTGGCGTGGAGAGTGCAACACAGGGGTCAATTTAGTGCCATTAAAATTCGAAGTAAGTTTTGGCGTTGGTCGGGATTGAACCCGGGTCCCCAGATTCGAAACCAGACACTCGGTTAATTATTAAGTATACAAAACTTTAAGCAAATGCATTTTGGCGGTAGTAGCCGGGACGTTATATAAACAAGTAAAGCCTGTTACATTTGCTAACAGACGTAAGGTTTTAAGCTTGTTGCACTTGGCACAATCGGTAGGATTATTCCCGACTTGTTACATCTGGGCAACAGACAGTAGGATTATTTTCGGCCTGTTACAATTGGCGCAGTCGGTAGGATTATTTTTGGCTTGTTACATCTGGCGCAGTCGGTAGAATTATCGTTGAGTCGGTAGTATTATTTTGTCGTATGCTACATTTGGCGATTAACAGTAAAAAAGTAAAAAAGACGAATCATTACGTTCATTCGCTTTACGATTAGAAATAGAGGCAGAAAAAATCTACCCTAGTGCGAATCTAAAAGGGGCAGATGCCTATCGCAACCAGGTCAAACGTGACATGTCGACAGTAAAACAGTTTTTTGAGGGATTAGAGACGCGGTTAGCCAATGAAATTTTTCGTTATAAATTTCGAGACTATGGAAGAAGCTCTTCCATATGCTGAAGAGTCTGAGAAAGTTTTAGGGCGGCTTTTTAGAGAAACACGCGTTGATGCAGCGAAAAATTCGCATTATCAAACCACCGCGTCGAATAAACAAACTGATGTCTCATATCATAGACAGAATAATCAAAAAGATAATTCACGCAATGACGGCACAACAAACACACCTTTAAGAAATAAAGACGCGCAATTGCATTATCGCGACAAGAAAGAAACCATTCATACGCTCTTATCAGAGTCAGTTCATGAGAAACAAATGCCTTTCAAATCGTCCGCAAAACGTTATCCGAAAATTCAAGGACGGTGTTATAATTGTGGTGGTAGAAATCATTTATTAAAACAATGTAAGACATCTAAGCAGGATTTTTGTTATTCATGTATTACAGCCGGACATCTGGGCAACAGTCAGTAGGATTATTTTCGGCCTGTTACAGTACTCGACAGATTTAAATACCGAACGACGTCATTTTAGATGTGCCATCTAGCAGATTTTTGCTGAATCATTGGGTGGCCGACACCATGTTGTCAAATAACGTGCATGAAATAAAATAAATTTATACCTGTTAAAAATTATGAAAAAAACAATAATTTTTTTTTCTGTATTAGAAACAGAAATTTATCTGATAAAAAACAATATATATGTTATGTAAAATTTATGTTTAACCAGCGATTATACTCGTAATATAGGATTTTATGCAAATCATTTGACAACTATGCAAGTAACTGTCACTTTTCAATTGTTTTGGTATCATAAGTTTGCAAATTCGAAGTGCAAACATGCAGGACCTCTTTTATGATTTCATCTGTTTTTCCTTTCTTTTTAAAGCATTCATTGCATATACTATAACTAAATTTACTAATTTTTTTTAAAAAATTGTCGCATGATTTTGTGGCCATATTTTAAATTTAAATGTTCTCCATCATATCACATACTTGCGCTAAAAGTCAACTGCGCACTATACACATCTCACTTTTATTAATATCTCTCTTTTAATTAATAGGTTCATTCTTAGTCCTGCAGCGTCGGAGTCATGAGACTTCGGGATTACGATGTGCTCCCTAGGAGCCGTTCTTACCCACGTATAGACGCGCCAAATTAAAAAAATCTGATGTGTCCAGCACAATACCTTCCGTCATTCCTGTGTATTATATATAAATTCCATACACAAATTTCATTGCAAAAGGTTTCTAAATTTCCAGTATAATTATTTCATAAACAAACTATGCAAATTGTACTTGACACTGACATCTTCTTCTCTAGTTTTTCCCATTCGTTAAGAGTCGCTATATTTTATTTTATTCTTCCACTCATTTCTGTTTTGCGTATCGTTGTCATTCAGTTCCTTTTCTTTCAAGTCTTCCGCAATACAGTCCTTCCATTTTATCTTTGATCTTCCTGTGTTTTTCAACCTTCTATTACTAAGCTATTCATTCTTCTTCCAATATATTCTTCATCTGTCCTCATGACATGTTCAAACTATAATGTAATCGTCTCTCTTGTGTCTTTCTAGAAACTTGTAACACTAGAGTTATTTCCTTACCGTATCTTTCCATGTTTTCCCCAACATCTACTTCAACATCCTCATCTCTACCATATGTATTTACTTTTCATTGATACTGACATCTGTCAATTTGAATTATCTGAATATATTAGCAGTATAGCTGGCTGTTTTATGAAATTTAATATCTTTATAATTCTTTAACTCTATCTATTGAATATGAAGTATAAAATGGAATCAAATCTTATAGAATAATATATTCTTTAAGTTATAATAACGTTAAATGTCAATAAATCATATTTAACAGTTAAAATCTTCAAATGAGGGTACTTCCAGTTGACCAATTATAACCAAAATCTAATCACTTGTTCTTCTCGATGTACATTTGAAGAATACGAAAAAATTATAATTTTTGGAATCGTGGTATTGAAGTTATTCGATCCGAAACTTTCGTCACACACACATACATTCAGACATCATCGTAAAAATGGTAAAATCATATTATAGGAACCCTAAAACAGACAATACCTTCCTTACTTAAAGGTGACGTTAGGTAAAAATTGATAAAACTTGTGCCAAAACTTTTAGGACATACGTTTTGATAATATCTCTAATTGTGATTTTGTTGTAGGTGTGAGGATTAGACTGAGGTGTTGTGGGTGTGTGTGTGTGCCATGAGCAGTGAGTACGAGCGGATCAAGCGGTCGTGCTTGAAACGCGGCGAGCTATGGGAGGACCCTGATTTTCCTGCTACGCAGTCCTCCGTCTTCTATCACCAGACGCCGCCCTTTCAGTTTCAGTGGAAGCGACCCAAGGTAAGAAACTTTATATTCTCTTATTAAGGACGGCGAGACGGCTAATCTAGGAAATAAATAAAGTAGACTTGTACTCATAAGGAAACGTGTGTATTTTATTGTTTATCTAGTGCAGTGGATAAGGTGGCTTGTGAAAGCGTCAGCTTCGTGCTGACAGATGTCTGATGGACATTTTTATGAGCAGTTATGTAGGTTGATGTTACACTACGACCATACACTATCCGATTATTTATTCATTTATATTTACTAGTTAAATGGGTCGCATTTAGTGAAATCCTTTTAATCAGGTCTTAAACGTAAATACTGACATAATAATATCAAACAAATCTTTATGTATAGGTTAATGGCATGGTTTATATGTTTATATTTACAAAATTTCAGGATATAAAATGACTATATGGTTGAATACTCTATCGAAGGGCTAAAAAAATATATACCATCCCATTTAAAAAAATCTGTTGTGGCCAGCACAATACCTCTCGCCACTTCCTTTTTTTTGGTTACATAAGTATAGGGCGCGAACAGTCATGTTACATTGTTGGCCTTGACAAGCAGATGTGGGGGCCCGTTTCAGAATGATAATTAGTAAATATGTACATAAATGTCAGAATTTTTCATTAAAAAATTTCAAGATTTTCTAAATTCACGTAGTTAATTTGTCAACGAGGAGTGTGGAATTTACTTGTCGAGGAAAGTAAACCACATGGAATTGGAAAATCACTAAATTTAGAATGAGAAATTATGATATATGGCATCTATATACGTAATTACTAGCTATCATTTTGACACGGGCCCCCATATCTGCTTGTCAAGGCCAACAAAGTTACATGACTGCTCGCGCACTAATGTATTTAACATATCTTGTATACCTACACTCTACACCAAAAATTCTAGTTATATCTATTCCATATATTTAGATTTTTTAAATTTAAATTCATTCTATGAAGAAATTTTGTCCTACTCTTCTAATTTTTCGAGATGTTTCCAATTCATTGTCGGAAGTAACAGTATTTCTGAAGGGTATGTGTAATATACCTATAATATTAAATATTTTACAATTAATACATTAAAAAATAATATATTTATGTACTTCCCAGAAAAAGTCTTCAGTAATGTCTCCGGATTTCTGACACTGACATTTATCTGTCAGTTACAAACAATTTAAATTTTCAACTATTTTCCATGGCATTCTTTCGGCTGTAAAATTTATTACAACAGATTATTTTATATATTATATTTCTTTTATCTCTAAATCTATAGAATATGTAATAAAATATTTAAATGTATCAGATAGAGAATTTAATTTTCTTTAATATTACCAAGAAAAAAATTCAAAAAATAACATTTAGAAGTTTTTTTTTCAAAAATCTCCTACTTCCGGTTATCCAATTGTTACCAAAACCTTTTCAGATCTTCCCAAGAATGTCCCATTGGGAAATACGTAGTTAAACAAATTTAAAGTCTTATAGTTTTTGAGTAATCGTCCTTCCAACATCCCATATACACACACACATACACACACACACACAGACATCATCGTAAAAATGTTAAAATCGGATTGTAGGGACCTTAAAACGTGCTTATTCAATAAAATCTGGATATGCGATTTTTAGCATGAATCCAATACCTCTCTTAGCGAGAGGTAAAAATCTGTTGTGGCCACCACAATACCTTCCGTCAATCCTGTGTAAGATGTATAAATTCCATACATAAATTTTCTTACAAAAGATTCTAAATTTCCAGTAAAATTATTTCATAAATAAACTATGCAAATTTCACTTGACACTAACATCTTCTTCTTCTTCTTCTTTAACTTCTCCCATTCGTTAGGGGTCGCTATTTTGTATTTTCATCTTCCACTCATTTCTGTTTTACATGTCGTTAGCGAAAGGTAAAAAAGAAAAAGTAAAATGATAGTGGAATTTTCTAATGATGTAATTTTATACACTTGCAAAAAAATATTCATTATAATAAGATCCTCCTAATGCTATGAAATATAATCATAATGTTAACAGTTTTATCAATTACCAGGCATTTAAATTACATAGAAAAGGTGAAATAAAACTCATTGTTGCTCTCCAATTAGCAAGATAAGTAACATGCAAACGAAACAAGTAGCAAAAAAACATTTTTTTCTCAGAAGTTTCATTTGTCTGAACATTAGCGGCACAATTGTAGCTGCAATGCATAAAACTGATGAACCCGTGAGAATTGCATACTGTCAATCATTAATGTATGTTTATATCAAAACACTCTTACTTTGATTGCCACTTTTCTATGCTCACTAACTGTGAAATTTCATGCACATTTGCATACTAATAAGTCATTTATTTTCTACATTATTAAGTTGGCAATAGGTAATATTAAAGAATAAATTGTCATCGAAACATTACAATAAATAAATAAATATATCATCACGGTATATTACCCATTGCTGGGTTTGCCAATCTGTTTTGTACACAGATAACGGTAATGATGAAATATATGTATCGTTCGGGCGCTTACCAGGCGTCACCTCACGGGCACTCATTGCTGGCATGGAGAGTGCACCACAGGGGTCAATTTTGTGCCATTAAAATTCGAAGTAATTTTTGGCGTCGGTCGGGATCAAACCCGGATCCCCAGATTCGCGACCAGACACTCAGGCACACATGATATATACTATAACCTTTAATTTTAAATAAGTATATTTAGTTTTCCGTGTTTATTCCCTTTAAAAATGAACATTATGCTTATTATGTGTACGGATTTTTTTTATTTACAAAATAAATTAAGTAAATATAAATATAAGCACACTTAGTTCTCATTCTTAAACATATTAAATAAATAAAAACGTTGCAATTTATTTAAAAATGAATTGACGGGTACTAATGTATTGGTTGTTGGCCATATCCAATTTATTTATAAATTTTTGTTATACAGGGTGGCACTGAAAAATGGGCCACTCGAAATAATAATAATGTGCTAAAAATTAGGATTTTTAATTATTGTTTTTAGGGTTAAAAATGTCATTTTACGACACCAGTGTTAAAAAGTGACAGATCTTTGTTACTTTTTTTTAACACTAGTGTTAAAAATGAATTAGTTACTTTGGTAATAACGAATGGAACAACAAATCGAAATTTTTGGCATATGTCAAAAAATTATTAGAAATACAAATTTAAATGAAAAAATAGTGTAGAAAAAAGAGTGTATGATATACGTGTTAAAAGTGATTTTATTTTGTTCCAAGGTTGCACTCCGCTTCACGTCATGCTCAAAATTTCTTCTCACAAAGAAAAAAATGTCACTTGTAACACATATCACAAATAACTATATTTTTTAAATTTTTTTTTGATGTTTGTAAATTAGGCTTAGGAGCTCACAAATCATAGTATTCCGGTTTAACCGGAAGTGACATTAATTTTCATATTTCAAATGGGACACTTATTGTATATTTTTACATATTTGGAATCTACGCAAAATTACGAATTCAACGATATGCTTGCAGTGCAGAAAATTATGAATAATTAACCTGCTAAACCGTGATATCAAACAGGCTGTGAAAACAGTTGAGATAATATTGAGTAATATTTAAGTTAATGGTTTAAATACTAAGTTATTTTTGTAAGATTCTATATTTTGTTACAAAAAAATGATCAATTTGTTATCACAGCTTACCAGCTTAATTGTTCATAATTTTCTCTTTCATTTTTGTAATTAATTTCTTCAATAAAAGTGCACTTCAAACATATCGTTGAATCGCAATTTTACGTATATTCCAACATATAAAAATATATAGAGTGTCCCTTTTGAAATATGAAAGTTAATAGTTAATGCCACTTCCGGTTATATCGGAAGTTCTAGCATCATACCAAATACCATGATTTGTGAGCCCCTAAGTCTAGTTTATAAATATATCAAGAAAATTTTGAGTTGCCCATTTTTCAGTGTAGGTACGTGTATTACAGAACATTAATATTATAAAATAAAACAATTCACATATAAATCATAATCACTGCTTTAATTAGAAAACTACAACAATGTTAATTAATTTTATAGCTCATATTACATCTTTCTAGAATGTAATGGATATAATGTAATTAAAACTAGAAATATGTAGTTTAAACATAATTATCTATCTCAATTTTATTATACATATATTAAACTTTACAAGTCTATTAAACTTTTCCCAATAAAATTTACCGTTATTTATATTTTTAATATGAGTAGTGAAGGACAAAAGATATTCTATTATTGGCGTGTATTGCTAAGCGATATGACATCTGGTGGCAAAATAATGAACTACAGGTTGACTTGGTATTAAAGTATGTAATTTTAGAAATTTGTTAAATATTATACGTAATTATTGTGCATCTAAATTGACATATATATTGTAATATGAGTAACAATTATTGCTGCTTACTTGAGTGCACATTGTCACGTTAGAAAGGTAATAAATTATGTTGTCACGAATTCCTGCGTAAACGAAAAGTTCGTTTTTATATTAAAAATATGCTTAACAAGATGAAGAAAAGATAATAATACAATGCGTGAATCAGAAAGTTATAAATTAATATATTCGTCTTGTGTACTTTGAAGATTTATTCATTATATTTCAAAGAAAACTATTTCAAAACGAGGTTAGTTTTATAAATGTTCACAAAAATATCATTTAAGTTATCTTCACTTCCACGAATACATCCTATACTAATGTTCACAAGTGAATACGAAATATAATCATGAAATTTTGCTATTTTAATTATTTTTTTGAAGATATCATTTAAAAAAGAAGTGGTTATACAATTTAAGTTTTATAAAAGTGCACTAGGAATTTACATTAATTTACCCTTAATGGATAATATAAAACCTACTATAAAATAATATAAGAAGAAAACTAAATATAATACAGTACTATGAGAAATACATAATTCTATAAATTATGTGTTGCCCATTCTTAGTAGGTTGACGTCATATCTCGTTCAACCTGTAGTTCAAAACTTGCCACCCCAGCGCTGCGATCTTAAAAATACTAGGGTACCTTTATATACAGGCTATGGCCATGGGGCAAGATCGCCGCCATAAGCGAGCCAATGTCAAACATACTGATAATTCATTTCCCTATTTATTTGTAAGAAATATAATATATTATACAGGAATATTAAATAATCACACTATGAATCTATAAAGGTAATAAAAATTCATTTATTTAAGAGATACACAATTATTATGACATAGATTTAGAGGTTATGTAGAGCATACGATATAGATTGTTATTATCACATCAAATTTAATAACTGTGGTTAATATTTACTTAATAAGTATATATTTTAAACTTACTTTTTAAAAATTTAAATGTCTGTGCTTAATATTGGTAATTTTTATGTGTTTTCAATATTGCCAGTCATCGTAGTCAGTATCTCAAGAAAATACACAAATAAATAAAATAAAAGTATTACTTACACTTTAAATAAATATTAGAAGTATATTTAAATGTGTTTTGCATTAAAATAAAACAAGTAGCCACGAAAATACATAATAAATTGCACAACAACAACGAATATGACAGTGGCCCGCAAATGGCGGACGAAACGTGAGCCACGTAATGGCCATACCCTGAGTATATAGGTACCCTAAAAAATACATGCCAATACTCGCCGTCAAATAATTATGGACTGATGTTCAACTTTTTCCCTTCTTCAGACTCTGTCCTTGCCCTGTGTTGTTGCCGCTTCTTTATAACCTAGCATTTTCAATGGAACCAATGTAGAAATCTTCAATCCATACTTATTTGACGGCAACTACAGTTCTCATAATTTTTTAAATTATATCCACCAATTTTTCTTCTGCAGTGAAACTTGTAAACTGTCACATGTGCAGACTAATAAAATAAAACGCCAACTCCTTCCATTTATTAAGTTGTATATTCTGTACTTGGCTCGGTATGTAAAGGAATATGTAGGTTAACATAAACGGTGCACTGTGCACATAATTTACTTGCACCAGGTTGGAAACTTGCATTATATAGATAAATATATACAAAGTTTTCACTACTGCAGGACATGGTTTTCTTATCGCTATATTTACATATCTAATAATTATCTAGTTATAAATGACAACCGAAGTAAAATATCTCTATAATTAATACAGATTCTAGTAATTCATGATTATAAATATATATTAATATGTAGAGCAGATTTCTGAACTACAAATATACAGGCTGTCTCAAAAGTGTAATTCATGTTTTTCGGGATGTGATTCAGGGGGCTAAAACAAATCGAAAATTGAAAGTAGAAAATTTCCTGATTGTTATCTAATTGTTGATAAAATAGAAGCATTGTTGTGAGAAGACGAAGGCAAGTGTAATAACAAATAAATAACTTTTTCTATCCTTTTCTAAATTATAGTTTCAGGAACAATATTTCAACTTTATCTTTGTTAGTCAAAATTCTTTTCAGAAATAATTATCACAAGGAATATAAAGAGTGATTAAAAATAACTGATTCAGTTGCAATAAAAAAATGACTTGAAATTGTTAAGACTGATACATAAATTTACTTCCTGTTGTTGACATTGTTGACAGTAACATTTCAAAATTTAAATTTGAGTACATATACAATATTTTTATTAAAATTGTCATTGTTTCCCTTACCCACATTCTTTTTTTTGTTACATTACCCACAGAGTAATAATCTAAAATAATTCAATCACTCAAAATCCTATGAGCCGTTAGTAGGCTCTTGTTTTGACATAACCTGTTTATATTTATTGTAAAAATGATATATTAAAGTATTTCCGCCCGCCTAGTGTTGTATAAACTATGGAAAAAAAGATCCCCAGAATTCTATTGCCAACTGAATCAGTTATTTTTGACCACTCTGGGCATATTACATACATATATGTATATTAAGGTTTAAACAAAAATTTATTTATTTGATATTTGCGATTTACGTTATTAACCGGCTATTTACATTAATACCTAATGGTTTTGTTGAGTTTTTTATTTTATTTAAATTTATACATAAAACACAGCAGGATTGACGGAAGATATTGTGCTGGCCACATAAGATTTTTTGATACACATTATTATTAATAAAAAAATTATTGAAAATAGATAATTTATTAGGGACGTTTCAACAAATGAGTATTATATGTTGCCATGTACAAAAATAATAAAAGTATTTAATACGTTAATATCTTTATTTAAACATGTATACACCACATTATTTAAATCAAATAATAAATAACTAACTACAAATCTCAAACTACACGGCGAAAACTAATAAAATTGAAGCACATACTACTAAGGAAACAGATATTTGCACTATTATTATTACAAAAGGTAATTATAAGTTTATTCACTTTTTCACAAATCCACCTGCTTCTATACTGCTTTTTTACCTTCCGTCACCTCTAGGTAAGGAAGGTATTGTCTTTGGTCAAAAAATTCGGTGGTTAGTTTTCATTGAATAAGCACGTTTTAGGGTCTTTACAATACGATTTTACTATTTTTACGATGATGTCTGTATGTGTGTGTGTGTGTGTGTGTGTGTGTTCGTGTGTGCGTGTGTGTGTGTAT
The DNA here is from genome assembly GCA_951394225.1 of Harpalus rufipes. Lineage (NCBI taxonomy): Eukaryota > Metazoa > Arthropoda > Insecta > Coleoptera > Carabidae > Harpalus > Harpalus rufipes. Next base: position 53,390,042 of record OX596277.1, on the reverse strand, counting down.
GTGTGTGTGTATGTGTGTGTGTGTCCCCGCCTTTTCGGACACGATATCTCCAATACTAGAATTCCAAAAATTACAATTCTTGCGTATTCCTCTTCCTTACAACCATATTATGCAGACCTGTTTAGATTTTGGTTATAATTGGTCAACCGGAAGTACCCTCATTTGAAGATTTTAATAGTTTTTCTTGGAAAACTCAGTTAAATTTTATTATAACATAAAGAATATATTATTATCTATACGATTTGATTGCATTTTATATTTGTTATTGAACAGATATAGAGTTAAAGAAGAATAAAGATAATAAATTTGATATGAATTACATAATTCAGCCAGCTATGCTAACTTAACCATGGAAACTGCTAATATATTCAGGTAATTCAAATTGACAGATGTCAGTATCAATAAAATGTAAATCAATGAAAGAAAAAGGGAAGTAACTCTAGTGTTAGAAGTGTCTAGATATAAGAGAGACGATTACATTGGTTTGAACATGTTATGAGGAGAGATGAATATATTAATAGAAGGTGGAAGAAACATAGGAAGACCAAATATAAGATGAAAAGACTGTATTGTAGAAGACTTGAGAGAAAAGGAACTGATTGAGGACGACACGGAAAACAAAAATGAGTGGAAGAAGAAAATAAAAGCGACCCCCTAACGAATGGGAAAAACTAAAGAAGAAGATGTCAGTGTCTAGTGCAATTTGCATAGTTTGTTTATGAAATAACTTTACTGGAAATATAGGATCTTTTGCAAGAAAATTTATGTATGGGGCCGCGTGCAGTAACATGATTTTGCTGACTTTGGCAAGCAGATATGGGGGCCTGTGTCAAAATGACAGCAATTAATTATGTCCATAACTGACAAGTGTTATAATTTTTCATTCAAAATTTCATAATTTTCTTATTTCATGTGGTTTGTTTGTTATCATGAGTATGGAATTCAGTTGCCGAGAAAGAGAATCACATAATACCAAAAATTTAGAATCTTTCGCAAGAAAATTTATGTATGGAATTTGTACATAATACACAGGAATGACGGAAGGTATTGTGCTGGCCACATCAGATTTTTTATTAAAAGTGACACCATCCTATTTCAACATTCTTTGTTGAATTTTTTGTAGCTTCATGTTCTTTCATCAAAGAATGTGATATCTTCTACGGTGCAAACTTCTAAGAGCACCGCCATAATGTACATTCTCCTGCTACAGTTACACACACCATACACTATTTCTTCTATTGGGCACTGGCACTGTCAATTTCTGCAAGAATTTCTCTTCACTGCGCAAAAGAATATTTTCTGAAATATCATTAATTTGTTGTTCATTTTTTATATCACCCCCGTATAATAATGCTAATATGAAAGATAATATATTTACTAAAAATATTTTGAATGATAAAGCACTAAATTGCAATAAAGATACAAATTCACAAATAACAGTTTTAAATGTCAAAGAATTTCAAAAGTCAGACGAACGATGCAATAGAAAATTGTGGGAAATTTGCAGCAGTTCTCAAATATATGATACCTTTTTATAGTAGATTAACATTAAAGTTTGAGAATTACTGTAAAATCCGTACCACTATCGACATCTATGAAAAGGTCAGGAAGTATTTCCATACGCTACTAGATTGAAAACTTGTTATCACGTTTCTGAATACAAATTAACCCCCCTGATGTCAATTTTTGATAAGTTTTTGAATTGTTGTTGTGGCACTGAAAATTTGATTAATATTACACAACTAATTGATGCTTTCTGATTTCCAAAAAGAACGTAAAAAACTTGCCAATAAACTTTACACTAGATATTAAATACCTTAGTAGCGGAAATAATTTTCTCCAAATATTGTGATAGATGGCGTAACTGATATTACTTTTCCGACGAACTTACACACCAACCGAGTTGTATATAAATTATGGATTCATAAAGATGGAGAAACACTAATAATAATTACCACGAAGCAGCGTGCCATGCAAAAATAATTTATGTAGTATTCTTTAGAAGTATCCGGAACTGGTAAATACAATAAGTTGAAATGACAGATGACAGTTACAGTTAAATGGTAACTGATAAAATGGTTGTTTGAAGTACTCAATAGACTTTAAGAGATATGAATTATGTTACATCTTACATCATGAGAATACGTCTTTCCATACCGCAGCTTGAACAATTCAGTTTTTGTCGAAATATATAGGTCATGGCTTAACCACAGATTTCTGTGGCCAAAATACGATGATTTAACTAAACTTATCTATATCTGAAAGTGTACCGTTTAGGCAGTATTCTGCTTCAAAGTTCTTCTAAAAATAATAATTTATTAATTAATTAACTACTGGATTCAATTTATTTTAAAAATTGGGCGACCAGTCATGTTTTATTTTACTTAAAGGTGACGGAAGGCATTGTCTTTGGTCAAAAAAATTCGATAATGAATTTTAAATGTATAAACACGTTTTAGGGTTCTTAGGATACAAATTTACCATTTTCACGATGATTCTGTATGTGTGTGTGTGTGCGTGTGTGTATAACCATGGAAATAGCTACTATATTAAGAAAATTCTAATTGTCAGTTGTCAGTGTCAATAAAAAAAAATTAATGTGACAGAGAGATAAGGATGTTGGGAAGACACGGATAAGAAATAAGAGGATAAGGTAAATGGCTCCAGCGATAGAAGTTTCTAGAAAGATACAAGAAAAACGATTACATTTGTTTGGGCATGTCATGAGGAGAGATGAATAATATATTTGAAGAAGAATGAACAGCTTAGTAGTAGAAGGTAGAAGAAACAGACGAAGATCAAATAGAAGATGAAAGGAAGACTTGAGGGAAAAGGAACTGAATGAGGACAACCATCTCTACTGACTCATTCATTTAGATAAAAAGTTAAGTTTTATAAAACACGTAGACGACTAGCCAGATTGTAAAACATCGTTAAGTCAACGAATGTTTGACAATCTGGCTACGACATACATTCGGATATAGCTGCCGCGCGTTGATAGTTGTGCATACTTTGGCTTATAAATGAATCCCGTTTCCTTTTATACCATTTTTTTCACGGAATCTTTTCCTTTTTATAACAATAACATATTATAATTATTGCAATTACATTCCGACTTGTCCAAGTACGAATTTTAGGTTTGCGCATCAAAAGTCGGTCTCAACTCGCGGCAGTTATACATATGTAGCATGAATTACTATGTATCAATATCACAACCTCTAGGCAAAGTAACAAAATACGAAATATTTGCATGAAATTCAAACGATAACGAGCAGTATCATTTTCCTATAATAATCTCTATCCCCGAGCGAGTTTCGCATCTTACCTGGCATCGAAGTCTCTTATTCTCCTCATTTAAAATGCATGAAACTATTAATACCTGCAAACCTCGCGGCTTGGCCAACACTCCGATGGTTGACCTTACACTTTAGTTTCTATTTACTGCTCTTGTTTCTTTCTTGGAACTGAGAGTAGTTAGCTACAGATTTGCAAGCGAGGCAATGATAGTTCTCTTTTTACAACATAGTTTTATTTTAGTATATCTTAGTTTAATGCTAGGTTGTAAAGATTTTAATTTATGCTGTTGGAAAATAAATAGAAAAACATAAATATTGTTTCGACGTAAATGGAGAAATGAGATGTCAATTTTAATTGAATTTGCCTAGAAAATAATTAAATGTTTGTTTTGTTTGATTTATACCAAATTATTTTTTATGAAACGTCTTATAAATTTTAAATTGAATGCGATCTGTAGTTCACGAAAGTCTTAATTGTTTTTCGTGAAGCCGTAATAATTTGTTTCTCCAACACTATTTTGGAAACTACACATTCCACAACTGAAAATTATGTTGGAATTAATATTATTCCAACAAACCGTGTGGAATAATTCCGTACGCCATTTGGAATAATTCCGCACGGTTTTCGACGAATCACAATCTATTTAGCCGCATATTAGCGCGATATATCAAATATCTTGGTTCGGTTGCTATGGTTATGACTGTTTTATATTTATTTATGTCTGTATTCGCGTTTGACGTTTTAAAGTTTTGAACATTTTTAGAGTTTTTGTTTTAAAGGTTTTTGGAGTTGTCCAGAGTAATTAGTTTATCTAAATAATAATATATTACTTAGAAAATTAACTGAAGACATTTTGTAGAAAAACATATAAAGTGGAAATGAATATAAAGATATGGAATGTACGTTACCAGAAATAAGGGAACTTGCTAATGATACAGGGAGTCAGTTATTACCAAATAAATCAAAAGAAAAATATGAATGGAGTTATTATAAGCAATTTATGGACTGGCGTAAAAAAAATATTTAATGATATATGATAATATATTGTTATTATCATTCAACATTTTATGTATAATTTCTAAAATCTTGTTAGAGAAAGTATAGTCTACAACACGTTTGGAATGGCATTATCCACATTCGCAAACCGTAGTCCTCGCCTTCGGCTCGGGCCACAAACTTTTTGCTCGTGTGGAATATGTGCCATTCCATTACTTGTTGTACAATATACAATTCTATTCCTGTTGTTAAAATGTGACAATATACTAGTATCCATTGCGTTTAATTTAACAAGCTTCGAACGAATTGGACACGGCATGAAACTAGCAATCACTAACAACTGATTCATTAAGCACTTCCTGTAGCTTTTGTTTCATTAGCTGTCTTAATGTTAAAATAAATAATCTAAAAAAGGTTGTTTCTATAATTAATTTTCAGTCGTACAAAAAGTATAGTATGTGTTATATAAAATATTATTTGATTATTCTAAGACGTAGATGTTATTCTTATTTTGTAGCAGAAAGCTTGAAAGTAGTAAGAATTAGAAATAGAGTACACGTGTGACGTAGATGTTACGGTCATTATAAACTTGAATGTTTTAAAACTTTTTTTAAACTTTGGTAGACTCTATCATATAGTTTTACTATAAATGACCAAGTTTCTAATTTGCTACTATAATGTAGGATCACATTGCATCTGTTTTGATATACTTTATCAGTTGTATAATCTATTTTGGAATACAGAAACTAATTTCACTACAATTTGAATGTAGATCCCATAAAAAGTTATGTAGATTTTTTTTGGACACACTGAAAGTTGGTCAGTATTATAATCATAGTATATTGGCTGTTTATAAAGATAAAATTTGTATTACTATAACTTTCTTATTACTTTTAATAAGAAAGTTGAAAAGAAAGTGAATTTATAGTCTATAATAAACAAAACTATGAAAACTTGATAATTTTTTTTAGAATAAGGAGAAAATTTGATCTCATTTTCCTTATGTAGGCACCTACTTAAACTTATTTGAAAATTATTTTTAATTTTCAAATAGCACAAAAGTGACATATTTGATGCTCTTTCCACGGCATCTTTGAGAGCCCGAGAGGTGACTCCCTTAACTATACCATAGGTAGGCGTTTAACATGGGAAATCAGTTTTTTCTTCCGCAAAAGTTCCCAAATTATTTTAGACAAAATTACTTCAAATATATGTTGTAGAGAATTAAATTCTGCATCCAAATTAGCAATAATATTTTATTTTTGACATTTCATAACCGAGAAAGTTAATTTCAATTTTTTTGAAGATTTATAGCGATAGCCATGGAGCTCAAACAAAATTTGTCCAGAGTAACACCATTTTAGAATCTGAAGCTTTTTTTCATGAGAAAACTGTTCCATGTTTTCAAAGAAATTGACCGAAAATGACAGTTCCATGGCTATCGCTATAAATCAGCAATATTCAAAAAAACTTTAAAATTGATTTGTTCATTTATGAAATGTCAAAATAAATTCTTATTATTCAGTTGGATGCTGAATTTAATTCTCTACAATTATTATTTGAAGTACTTTCGTCTAAAATAATTTGCGAACTTTTGCGCAAGGAAAAACTAATTTAAACACATATGGCCAGGTTTTTAATTAACATTCTGTATATATCGTCATTACCGGAATCTGGGAAAGAAGCAGATTGATACACCCAGAAATAGGTAATACTACGTGGTAAATTTTTATTATTACCATTACTTTTTGAAAGCTAATGATTCTCATCATCTCAAACAAATTTAAATAGATAACCTAAAGGCATTACAAGATTGCATTTATGTGTATAAATACTGCAAATTGTTGCAATTGTGTAAATGATACCTTTTTACTGTAATTTATGTAACGTGCAACCTACTTGCAGGAAATTTGCGGTTAAGTTTTGATTGATGTCGAATCAATAAAACAAAAGTGGTTTATCATTACTAATAACAACTACAATTAAAGTTTTCTCCCCTGCGGCGTCTGAAAGCCGACGGTGCTGCCGCTACCTCTAGTGGGAGCGTCTACAAACATGATATCCGCTCCCGTTAAATGTGCTCTCGCCTTTACAGCACGGGAAATAAAATCTCTTTACTGCTCGTTAAATCTAACTTTTATTTACGTTTATAGTTGTTTTAAACGACTGTTTTTAAGACTGTCGTTTTAATTTATTGAAGTTTGTAGCCTGATAGAGATAGGATCTTTAGGTAGGATTTTAGAAGTTGTTCTCGATAGACAAAAATAATATTCTGAAGTATGCTATGTAAACTGGAAGGTTATAGTTATTTATGTTAGGCTGGGAAGTGAGTTATTATCAGGCAACCAAATAAGTTCGTGCGGTTTTTTATGGTAAAATATAAATATTTATTAAGAAACAATAATGCACTATTATTCGTCAAATTAATTACCATCACTCTCAGTGACCTTTTCCCAACGTGGCACCAATTTTTGTATGCCGCTCTTGTAGAACTCTACGGATTTTGAATAAAAAAATCTGATGTGACCAACACAGTACCTTCCGCCATTTACCTATGTATATAATTTTTATATTACTTTATAAATTTATCCATACAATATATAGAAAAAGTATTAAAGCAAACTTGTAGAAAATGGAATAATCTTTAATTTTTATAATAACAAATTGAGAAAAAAATACATTTAAAGGTATTTTTTGAAGAAAAACTATCTTGAGCTTCAAGTAAACTGCCATTTTCGGTTATCCGATTGCCACCAAAATCTAATCAGTTCTTTCCATATTAGAATAAGGTAGAAATACATGCTTTCAAAACTTTCTGAATGATAGTATTTGAGTTAGAGCGTAAAGAGGATCCACACACACACGCACACACACACACACACACACACACACACACACACATACATACATACATACATACATACATATGTACATACATATATACATACACACAGACATCATCGTGAAAATGTTAAAATTGGATTCTAGGGACCATAAAACGTGGTCATTTACCAAAATCTCGATATGCGATTTTTAGCACGATTCCTATACCTTCCTTACCAAGGGAGTTTTGAACTGTCTATGGCTCATACAGTTGCCAAGAGACAAAAAAGGTGGTATTGGCGAAATGTCAGGAGAATATGGAGTTTCCCAGCCAAGTTTAGAAATTTTTTCCCGGGTCAATCGTGCGGTATGCGGTCTGGCGTTGTCCTGTAAGAATACCACTTTCTTTCGATTGACTAAAGAAGGCTGTTTTTGGATGAGTGCTGTTTGTACTCGCTGAAACTGTTCACAATACAAGTTTGCAGTGATGGTTTTGTTTGGGTGCAAGGAAGCCTTGGGAGTGTGTGGTACCGAATCAGTAGACTACAACCAATGATACGAACGCTTAGAATTTGAGTACAATACATACATACATATATATATATATATATATATATATATATATATATATATATATATATATATAAATAATGTAAATTAATAGTGTTAGAATTGTAGTGTTTGGCGCCAGAGTACGTGTGTAGGTACTGTTCTGTTTTGCAGGGTACGAAAGAGTATGCTCTACGAGTAAACTCTCTTAGTTTCGGAACACTTTAGAGTTTCACCTTACTCTTAACTTTTCGAACGGTTTAGACTTAGACCATACTCTTTACTCTGGAATAGGTTTTGGAATGCACCCCAGTCGTTCTCAAAATACGTGACACAGCTTTCATATTTTAAATGAGAAAATATATTTTATATGTTCTTACGTAAGAAGATAATTTTATTCTGAATTTAATAAATAAAACTTTTTACAGTACAATTCTTTTTGAGAAAAATACGTAATAAATTATTAATTCAAATTGTATAGAAATCATTGTAAACAAAGAAAACATTATGTTTGATCATTTGTTTCATTCATGGCACTCAGATTTCTATGCAATTTGAATTAGTAATAAAAGCTATATGACAGATTTCAAGTATTTTTCTTATTACATAACTAATGTTATTCTTACATTAGAAATTGAGATATCACATTGACTGACTTTGTTCTGTTTGTTGTATACATGTATTGACTTATTTTATTATGTAATTAAAAAATAATTGAATTGTGCAAATAAATTATGTAGATTAGAAATCTGTAATTAAAAATGTACATACATTTTTTATAATATATGTACTACACTATCCTCGTAAACAGAATTTGTAGGCCATAAAATATTTTTTATAGATATTAGATAATAGGTTTTTCTAGAATCTAGATCATTTTCTTTAATTTAATTAAAAATTAATGTGCTATTTATGTTTTAAAACCATCAAATCTATTTGAGAAATAATATTAACAAATATTTATAATTTTCAAGTATTGAAAGTAGTGGGTAGTATGTGGGTTCTACTATAAATAATATAATAATATAATTGTTATACGTTAAACTGTAATATTTTTTTCGATGACGTAGATATTAACCTCATTTTGTTCCGGTTAATTCGGAAGCGCTACCATTATGCCAAATATAATGATTCGTGAGTCCCTAAGCCTAGTTTACAAATATATAAAGAAAATTAAAAAAATAATTATAAAAAAGTTATTTCGAGTGGTCCGTTTTTCAGTGTCCCCTCTATGTTTGTTGAAAATAACTTTTGGGTCAATAATAATTATTATTAAAAATATACATGGAAATGAGCAATGTTTTAAAATAATTATTATAAAACTACATATATTATACCCCAAAATCAGATTCCCACTGGCAGGCTATGTCATTCAACATATCTTTCATTTTTTTTTATTGGCGTGGCAGTATACATTCAAAAAAGTAATATTTGGTTTATTTTTGTTGTTTCATTCATTTCTACATGCATTTACTTGAAAATGGATTCCAGATTTTAAAAAAAGCGATAGCAGAACGCTTGAAAGTAATACAAATTTAGAATAGAGTATATGTGTGACGTAAGGGCATTAAAAATTCGAATATTTTAAATGTCCAACCGGTATATTATTATTATCATAATAACCCTACTTGACTGTAAGTGTCTATTATTTCTATGGTGCCCTCTCCACATCTTTGAGGCATACCCAGAAATGGGTATACATATATTATTTTATATCATCGCGAAAAAATAAATATCATTTAAACACCGTGATTATACATTATTTCTTTATGTATAATATTGAAAGCTTGTTTCAAGAATAATTTTACTTTTAAAGCGACAAATTTCTCTTTAATGTTTTAATTTTTGAAACAATCTTTCACTTCCTCTTTTTTCCTTGAGTGATTCCGATGGCGTTCAAGTGTGTATCGTCTCGTCTCGTCACGTCTCGTCTTTGAGCCTTGTCTTGTCTATCGGGAATGTGATATGAAAGTTGTAACCTAGTTCGATGATGAAGTTGGTAATTATCGGTGATTGGTCTAGATCGGTTCAATGTGTGTTAGTAGCTAGCTGATAGAGAAACTGAAATCGAGACAACGTGGTTTTTTGGATTATTTACTATAAGTAGATTGATTTATTCGAAATCAAGTGTAAAATTAAATTTCTAACTAGTATATTTATAAACTTAGTACAATTATTAGAGAGTAGAAGTAGTGTCATAAATTGTAAATGGTTTCATTTTTAAAGGACTTGGAAAATTATTATAATGAGTGTGATTTTTATTTTTTACAAAAGTGTGACATGTTCAAAACATTATATGAATATGAAAATGAACGTATTAATAATAATTTACAATGTTCTTCAATGGAAGATTTTATTTTAATTATAAATTTAATAATATGTAGTATTTAGTATGTATTTATATACTGGAAATAAATATTTTCAATCAAATTCAGAAATAATTAAATGAAAAATTAAATTGGTTACGTTTTATGAAAAGAAAACAATTCAACGAAGTCGTTCAAGAACTGATTTCTTTCGATTGGTTTAAAAAATAGAAAAAAAACTGAGTATGTTATTCAAGTATTCCATCATTTATTATTGGGTTTTGGGTTACATCGCCTTTATTAGTAATACCAACTTTAATTCTGTAAGGCATTGTATTCACAATCCCTGCACATTATTTAATATTATCCCATATGTCTTGCTAGTAATTGACACTTTGGGTTTCAATTACAATAAAATAAACAAATTTGACTGTTTTTAACATTGCTTTTGCTGTTAATATACTACTATAATCATCTGTGTTGAAAATGTGTAACACTGGTTAATGCATATAAATATTTTATTATATCTTTTACAGATTTAGAGATAAAGAAATATGTATAAGATATATAATAATCTGTTGTAATAAATCTCACAGCCCAAATTATGTCATGGAAACCAATTGAAATATTAAAATGTTTGTAACTGACAGATAAATGTCAGTGTCAAAAATCCAGAGACATTACTGAAGGTTTTTTCTGGGAAGTACATACATTATATTATTTCTTATTGTAATAATAGTTAAATATTTAAAATTATAGGTATATTACATATACCCTTCATAAATACTGTCAATCCCGACAATGAACTGGAAACATTTCCAAAAATTAGAAGAGTATGACAAAAATTCTTCATAGAATGAATTTAAAATTTAAAAATCTAAATATAAAGAATATATATAAATATAGTTTTTAGTGTAGTGTTGCGGTAATGTTAAATACAATAGGGCGCGAGCAGTCATGTTACTTTGTTGGCCTTGACAAGCAGATATGGAGGCCCGTGTAAGAATGATAGCTAGTAATTATGTCAAATTTTCATTCTAAATTTGGTGATTTTCCAATTCCATGTGGTTTATTTTCCTCGACAAGTAAATTCCAACTCCTGGTGACAAATTAACTACGTGAATTTAGAAAATCTTGAAATTTTGAATGAAAATTTCTGATATTTGACATCTATGTACATAATTGTACCATTTTGACACGGGCCGCCATATCTGCTTGTTAAGGCCAACAAACACGGAAGTGGCGAGAGGTATTGTGCTGGCTGCAAAAATTTTTTTTTTATGAGATAATTATTTATAATTTACTTCCTAAGACATCAATTAATGCGAATAATATCCTGTTTTGCTAAACATATTTTTAAATAACAATATTATATATTTTCATCTCTTTAAGTGTCAATTTCCGGTCCTTTTACCTTAAAAGGTCTAGGTAGAAACTAAGTCTGGACTAGAAGATGATCCTTTAAATGCCAGTTTATAATTATCACCCGTCATTATTTGAGTCACACCACAGTTTTTATTTAAGTTTTAAGTCTATATTTAAAGTAGACGAAATAAGTTTGTAGAAATTTCTAACTATTTTTGTAGGTTTTATAATTTGTTGAAAATGAAAGCCGGCCGAATTATTATGAGCCTGGGCACGTAGAACCACAAAATTTTATGAGCATTTATCTTTGTTTCACTTTTTTTACCTCTCGCTAAGAGAGGTATTGGATTCATGCTAAAAATCGCATATCCAGATTTTATTGAATAAGCACGTTTTAAGGTCCCTACAATCCGATTTTAACATTTTTACGATGATGTCTGTGTGTGTGTGTGTGTGTGTGTGTGTGTGTGTGTGTGTGTGTGTGTGTGTGTGTGTGTGTGTGTGTGTGTGTGTGTGTGTGTGTGTGTGTGTGTGTGTGTGTGTGTGTGTGTGTGTGTGTGTGTGTGTGTGTGTGTGTGTGTGTGTGTGTGTGTGTGTGTGTGTGTGTGTGTGTGTGTGTGTGTGTGTGTGTGTGTGTGTGTGTGTGTGTGTGTGTGTGTGTGTGTGTGTGTGTGTGTGTGTGTGTGTGTGTGTGTGTGTGTGTGTGTGTGTGTGTGTGTGTGTGTGTGTGTGTGTGTGTGTGTGTGTGTGTGTGTGTGTGTGTGTGTGTGTGTGTGTGTGTGTGTGTGTGTGTGTGTGTGTGTGTGTGTGTGTGTGTGTGTGTGTGTGTGTGTGTGTGTGTGTGTGTGTGTGTGTGTGTGTGTGTGTGTGTGTGTGTGTGTGTGTGTGTGTGTGTGTGTGTGTGTGTGTGTGTGTGTGTGTGTGTGTGTGTGTGTGTGTGTGTGTGTGTGTGTGTGTGTGTGTGTGTGTGTGTGTGTGTGTGTGTGTGTGTGTGTGTGTGTGTGTGTGTGTGTGTGTGTGTGTGTGTGTGTGTGTGTGTGTGTGTGTGTGTGTGTGTGTGTGTGTGTGTGTGTGTGTGTGTGTGTGTGTGTGTGTGTGTGTGTGTGTGTGTGTGTGTGTGTGTGTGTGTGTGTGTGTGTGTGTGTGTGTGTGTGTGTGTGTGTGTGTGTGTGTGTGTGTGTGTGTGTGTGTGTGTGTGTGTGTGTGTGTGTGTGTGTGTGTGTGTGTGTGTGTGTGTGTGTGTGTGTGTGTGTGTGTGTGTGTGTGTGTGTGTGTGTGTGTGTGTGTGTGTGTGTGTGTGTGTGTGTGTGTGTGTGTGTGTGTGTGTGTGTGTGTGTGTGTGTGTGTGTGTGTGTGTGTGTGTGTGTGTGTGTGTGTGTGTGTGTGTGTGTGTGTGTGTGTGTGTGTGTGTGTGTGTGTGTGTGTGTGTGTGTGTGTGTGTGTGTGTGTGTGTGTGTGTGTGTGTGTGTGTGTGTGTGTGTGTGTGTGTGTGTGTGTGTGTGTGTGTGTGTGTGTGTGTGTGTGTGTGTGTGTGTGTGTGTGTGTGTGTGTGTGTGTGTGTGTGTGTGTGTGTGTGTGTGTGTGTGTGTGTGTGTGTGTGTGTGTGTGTGTGTGTGTGTGTGTGTGTGTGTGTGTGTGTGTGTGTGTGTGTGTGTGTGTGTGTGTGTGTGTGTGTGTGTGTGTGTGTGTGTGTGTGTGTGTGTGTGTGTGTGTGTGTGTGTGTGTGTGTGTGTGTGTGTGTGTGTGTGTGTGTGTGTGTGTGTGTGTGTGTGTGTGTGTGTGTGTGTGTGTGTGTGTGTGTGTGTGTGTGTGTGTGTGTGTGTGTGTGTGTGTGTGTGTGTGTGTGTGTGTGTGTGTGTGTGTGTGTGTGTGTGTGTGTGTGTGTGTGTGTGTGTGTGTGTGTGTGTGTGTGTGTGTGTGTGTGTGTGTGTGTGTGTGTGTGTGTGTGGATGTGTGTGTGTGGGATGTTGGAAGGACGGTTACTCAAAAACTATAAGACTTACAATTTGTTTAACAACGTATTTCCCAATCGGACATTCATGGGAAGATCTGAAAAGGTTTTGGTAACAATTGGACAACCGGAAGTAGAAGATTCTTGAAAAAAAATCTTCTAAATATTATTTTTTGAAAATTTTTCTTGATAATATTAAAGAAAAATAAATTCTCTTTCTGATACATTTAAATATTTTTATACATATTTTATAGATTTAGAGATAAAAGGAATATAATATATAAAATAATGTTGTAATTAATTTGACAGCCGAAAGAATGCCATGAAAAATAGTTGATAATTTAAATTATTTGTAACTGTCAGAAATAATGAGTAATGAATTAAAAATGTACTTGGAGAATCCCTTAGTTCTTGATCTGTGACTATTATGGAGATGACAAGTCTAGGTTGAAGGACTTAAATTTGTTTCAAACATTATGGGACAATGTACACCAGTACTGTAGACTAGAGTAACTTTGAATTGCGAAAAAGCTATCAAATTCTTCTCAAGTAAGTTGTAAATATTGACAAAATCGGAGTGCAATCTATCCGTCACTTTATTAAAGGGAATTAAGGTTATTTAGATATAACAAGTATGAAAAAATAAAATGTAAAAGAAGATATATAAGAATAGATGCACAATCCAGATATATACATTTTAGACCGCCCAAAATTAATGTTTTTACTAGAAGAATATGAAGAGAAAGTAAACAAAGTTGTTCGAATTGAAAATTGCTGTTACCAGCCTAATATTTATATATGGTAAACTCTACTTTGTAATTTATTGTAACATAATTTATGGTAAAATATCTTCATGTTGAGACATGCTATTATTGAATAATAAAGAAGTTTATACGTCATAGATTTATATGAATATATTATTTGTATTTATAAAAATAATCTTTGCTTTATGCATACAGCCAGGTAAAATATACGGCGAGAGGTTATGTGCTGGCCACATCAGATTTTTTTATAACTGAAAGTGTACGTGTCAGTATTGAAGGCTATTGGCAACATACAATTAAAAACCAATACCTATAAGCGATGTTATTATAAGTTTATTGCCTTTACGGAGAAATATTTAATGCATTTAATGCAGTTACCTTGCGAAAACCATTAAACCCTGTGATGATACCTATCTCTGTGTTTTATGACGCTAAGATACATTCTACTGCGCAGTTGTAATATGTGTTGTATGTAAGTTACAAGTTACAAGCATATCGCGCTAACAACCAACCAGTGAAACATCTGAATGTAAACACACGACTTGTTGTTTACCTACACGTTTCTATATCTGTAACAGGTGTGGCTTGTTACACCTGTTTACATATTACATTTCAAATGGCCATATGTATCATACATTTAGAACTATTATTTTAAGATGTAACTGTATACGAACTTTTGCAATTTTATAGCTTTGTATCGGTATAAATATATTGTATTTTCAATAATTTTATTTAATATTTCTATTTGAATTAAAAAAATATTTATTTTTCTAAATTTTGGAATGTATAAAAGTGATTTAGAATGTTATCTACCAAGTCATGAAGAAAAATTTGCATTCTTTTCTGGCTTACTAATTTCCCGCATTTTTCTATAATCGTATGGAAAATAAATGTTCTCTCAACTCTAAATTATATATAATTAAAACATGATATATGATTATATATAATTAAAACATGATTTTGGTTTGGTTGCCATGAAAGCCAGGACCTTTTTATCAGATTTTCAGATCCTAGGCCAATTTTTTTTCGGCCCCCTCCCTCTTTATAGTACTAAATATGATGTGGCCAGCACATGACCTCCCGCCAATTCCATGTTTAAAGTAGCAATGAGCTTTAAGTTGTACCAATAAATAGAAAAGTCTGTAATACGAACTTTTGGATTATATTTTATGTTTTTCCTCGAAAATCTGTTAAAAGCTACAAGTTAAGTACTATTTCCGGTTTATCATATATAGTCAAAATCTAAATATTGTTTCCAATGATATACGAATTTTAAATACAAAATTTGAGAAGTTTTGGATTATATCAATATATTTTCTAACGAAAATCTGTTCAGAGCTTCTAATAAAGTCTCACTTCCGGTTTATCAATTTTAGCCAAAATGTAATAGGTTGTTCCCATTGACATAGTACTAAAATTAAAAAGTTTAGGATTATATTTTAATATAGTTTTTTTATTAAAAATTGTTATGCGCTCAAAGTAAAGTATCATTTTCGGTTGTCCAATTTTATCTAAAATCTAATCAACATTTTATATTAATGCACAAAGCTTAAAAACGGAAAATAGAAATTTTTAGTTTGATATGAGTTATAGTGAAGAAAAAAATCGAATTTTTAGACCGAAAACATTACCTGCCTTACGTAGGTAAAAACAAGTACACATGTTTGTATATTTATAATATAAGTAATCGACGCCTGAGCCGAGCTTTCTAATAAATTAATCATTATCGAATAATATGTCTAGGAAATAATATCTGTATTAATTATACATTGTATTAGTCATGTTAGAAAGAAAGTAGATCCTTTATATCTTGGTTCAAAATTGAAAAATAAAGTAGATAAATTAAAAATTATTTATTAGCAACCGGGCACTGCGTGTCCTTTGTCAGAGCGGGCCTAGACCATGGCCTCGTGGGTCTAGGCGGTAATAAGGCCCTGATGAAAGCAATTGCCATGATACCATGCAGAGGCCCAAATGGTAGGTGATAATGTCCCGTCCAAATCTACGACTTTTATAAATTACGTAATGCATATGAAATATGAATATAGAGTAAATGTAAACAAAATAAACATTCCTTTATTTTTTTGTATTTTGATACCAGTAATACTGCACTTAATAATTTTTACGTAACCAGAAACGCTGATGTTATTACAGATCAGATAGACACGACTGATGTTTGCTATGACAAGTAGTGACATCTAATCTAAAGCTTGTGTCAGATTAACATATTTCGGTTCTCTCTTCCTATGTCGCAGTGAAATTGACGTCACAAATTTCGCGACAAAATTTTAATAGCTATTTTTATCCGATATTAAGCATAATTTCAAGAAATAAAAACTTTTGGAATATCTATTTTGAAATTTTTAATATCATAAAAAATAAAAAAAAACTTATAAATCATTCTGTAATTTATTTTATTTTTGTGAACAATAATAATAAAAATTGTTTGCAACACATGCAGAAAACGTGATTCTAAAACTACATGCAAATTGCAAAATTCATTGCGTTCGTTTCGGAAAAACTTTATTAGTTTTAGAATCAGTAATTTCCCGTTTCTGACACAACAATAATTATTTTCTACAAATCTATTAAAAGTAGGCTTTTTATTGTTTTACTTTTAACACTACTATTAAAAGTGAATTAGTTACCTTGGTAATGACAAATCGATACTTTTTATACATGTCAAATAATTATTATAAATATAAATTTAAATGAAACAGTGTTTGTAGAAAAAAAGTGTATGGTATCTCGTACGTGTTAAAAGTGTTTTTATTTTGTTCTTACAAAATAAAATGTGACTTTTAACACTTATATTATAAATAACTATTTTGAAATACTTAATAACATTGGCTCGGTAGCCAAATGATTAAAGGTGATTGCCGAAAAAATGACTGTTTTATCTCTGTCAATTATTATTTATGGATTATTTTAAAGAAAAAACATTTCAATTAATAGTTATACATGTACGCATATTTCATTACCTCTCGCTAAGAGAGGTATTGGATTCATGCTAAAAATCGCATATCCAGATTTTAATGTTTAAGCACGTTTTAAGGTCCCTACAATCTGATTTTAATATTTTTACGAAGATGACTGTGTGTGTGTTTATGTGTGTGTATATATGTGTGTGTGTATGAGTATGAGTGTATGTGTGTGGGGGAGGTTGGAAGGACGATTTCTTAAAAACTGTAAAACTTATTATCTGTTTAACTACGTATTTCTCAATCGGACATTACTGGGAAGATCTGAAAAGGTTTTGATAATAATTGGACAACCGGAAGTAGCAAATTCTTAAAAAAATCTTCTAAATATTATTTTTTCAAATTTTTTGTTATTATTATTTGCTTATTAAATAAGAGTAAATTCTCTATCTGATACATATAAATATTTGATTATATCTTTTATAGGTTTAGAGATAAAGAGATTTAAGTTATATAATAATCTGTTGTAATAAATCTCACAGCCCAAATAATGTCATGGAAACCAATTGAAATATTAAAATGTGTGTAACTGACAGATAAATGTCAGTGTCAAAAATCCAGAGATAGATTTTTTTTTAGGAAGTACATTCATTATATTATTTCTTATTGTATTAATAGTTAAATATTTAAAATTATAGGTATATTATATATACCCTTCAAAAATACTGTCAATCCCAACAATGAATTGGAAACCTTTCGAAAAATTAGAAGAGGACACAAATTCTTTATAGAATGAATTTAAAATTAAAAAATCTAAATATAAAGAATATATGCTAGTACAATTTTTGGTGTAGAGTGTAGGTATACAGGAAATGTTAAATACAATAGGGGGCTAGCAATCATGTCACTTTGTTGGCCTTGACAAGCAGATATGGGTGCCCGTATCAGAATGATAGCAAATATCATAAATTTTCATTCTAAATTTAGTGATTTTCCAATTCCTTGTGGTTTATTTTTCTCGACAAGTAAATTCCACACTCCTGGTGACAAATTAACTACGTGAAATTAGAAAATCTTAAAAAAATTATTGAAAAATTCTGACATTTGACATATATGTACATAATTACTAATTGTCATTCTGACACGGGCCCCCATATCTGCTTGTCAAGGCCAACAATGTCACATGATTGCTCGCGCCCTTTACTTATGTAACCAAAAACGGAAGTGGCGGAGTATTTTTCCTTCAAAATATTCCAATAAAACAGTGCTAGTCAACAAGTCATCTGCTCGATAATCACCTTTAATCAGTTGTTCATGCTACCAGCTATTGTTTTTACACCTGTTATTAACACAAAAGAAGGAAATATAGTTTTCTTGAAGATATGGTGCTACAGTTAATATTTTTTTTAAAGAAATAGGTGAAATATTTCATCCACAAAGGAATTAAGGAAATTATCTATGCTACAAGTTATGAAAATTATATTTCCGTTGCCTTTTACAAATACAATACTTTTCCCATGCACTGCAGTTGCAAAACATAAAACATTTTTATGGGATAATAATTGCAACAATCTGTAACTCTTGTTTATGATTGCACATGTTTTTTAAGTTTCTCTAGTGCATTACCATTGTAAAAGATAAAATTTCCTGTTATAAAAAATCCTAGATTATCATGATTATGTAATCAGATACAGTGTATAAATAAATAGGAATTATTATTACCATTTTCTAATGTGAAAGTCGAAATTTTGGAAGAAAATAAATGCAAATCATCTATCTCACTTTCATGTGTTTGTATTGTACCCGGAAAAATCTGATAAAACGAGAAAGATAAATGATATATTTTATTGATCATCTTTAAATTAATAAACTTATGAATTTATTGCTGCATTCTTGGACCTTTAAAGAAGCAATAAAATAAAATTCTTGCGCAAAATCTTGAATATTAACATATACAAAAAATTCCTTGTTTATGACATCATATTTATTTGTAAATTAACGCGAAAATATTTCAATAACTTATACACTTGCGTAAAATAAAAGTGAAAACTAAAATTTATTCGAGTGATTTAAGCTAGTGGGAACTTTTGGATTCGATTTCCAAAAATCCTGAGCGCATTTTTTGTTCATTGTGTCGGTTCACTTGATACTTTCACTTGTGATAATTAATCAGACGTCCAACTGGCAACAATGGATGAGTTGGCCGGCAATGCAGATCTCTTCTTCTTTCGGGTTGGATTACACGCTGAAAGAAATAATACGATGATTACTATATTACCGCTACAACGTTAACTTTCATTTTTTAAACTGATTGTGCATTGTTTTTCTGGAGAACAGTTTTACTGAATGTTTTGCCTTTGTTTTTAGTTAGCGTATCATGATGTATTATTATTCTCATAAATGTTTTTTACTTTTAATTGTAATATAATATGTAAAAGAAATGTTTATAATGAGTATATAACTAGCATGTGTTGATACTATGATTATAATTCTTGTTTCAGAACTTACACTTTTATCAAAAAAAAAGTTTAAATTATAACTTTCTTCCACAAATGAGAATACATATGCATTCCTTTCCTTCATGCAGAACAATAAAATAACTATGTTATTATCTGAAATTAAATTATTCAAAGTACAGTTCACAAAAGAAGTAGTCTAATGCGAGTATAATTGAAACATACTTAGCATATGACCTATACAATATTTATATGATTTTAATTGTTGAATTTAAATATGCATACTTTTTACAGTTAAAACTGTTTTGCAGAAAATGGAACATAAAATATTTTATTGCTCTATTTAATACTGTCTTCTTCTTAATAAAATTTTGTTATAAGTGACAAGGCCAGGCTAAGTGCGATAATAAGCAGATATCCTTTTTCTAAACTTTTCTTTGTTTTGGAATGGGGTAGCCAACTATTGCAAAGAAATACTAAACTTCAATAATTATAAAAAAAATCTGATGTGGACACCACACGACTTCCTTGTGCGCCTATTAAACTATACATATTTTTTTAATAACTAAATTACAAAATATTAATTTTAACTTCAAAACGGTAGGATATATAGTGATTATAAAGGGAGGTGCACAACTAGACTTTATACAAGTAAATACTAAATTTCAACCTTTACATGTTTTGAGTTATCGTGAATATCTTTAACAAAGACAAAAAAAATCTGATGTGGACACCACACGACTTCCTTGTACGATTATTAAACTATACATATTTTTTTAATAAATAAATTACAAAATATTAATTTTAACTTCAAAACAGTAAGATATATAGCGACCATAATCTAACCCAGTTCTTTTTATAGAGAGTTTTTATTACAACAAAGAAATATTTGATTACAACAATAAATATGACTAATTTCACAATAAAAATATAATATTTGTTATTGTACGAATCATAAAATTGCACGTATTCAACGTAATTTGACATTAACATTTTTTTTATGTTTTTGTCCTAATCCATAGCAAGCTTTATTACAAAAACAAAAAAATATATAATTTTTAAATTTACATATTTCGCTTATACAAAGAGCTAATTTAATAATACTTGATGTGCAGCATTTATTTCTAAAATCAAAATAAAATCATTTTATTGAAGAAAAACTTTTAACAACTTCAAGTAATGTACCACTTCCGGTTAGCCTATTTTAACCTAAATCTATTATGTTATTTCAATTGACATAAAAGTCTTGTATACCAAATTTGAAAAGTTTTGGATTATATTTTAAAACAGTTTTTCATTAAAATCTATTATAGGCTTCATGTAAAGTGCCACTTCTGGAAATTGTGTAATAACCAGAAAGGGAGGTGCACAACTAGATGTTATAGGAGTCCTAAATAAAAAATTTCAACTTTCTACGGCTTACCGTTTTTGAGTTATGCGAGATACGTACGTACAGACGTCACGACGAAATTAGTCAAAATGGATTCAGGGATGATCAAAATGGATATTTCCGCTGAAATCTGAAAACCGAAATTTTTCGCAATTACAATACTTCTTTTACTTACGTACAAAGAAGTAAAAAGTATATAATTTTTAAATTTACATACCTCGCTTATACAAAGGGCTAATTTAATAATGCTTGATTTAATTTTCTAAAACTTTTATTTGAAGCATTTAATTCTAAAATCAAAATAAAACCATTTTATTCAAGAAAAACTGTTAACAACTTCAATGTATCACGTCCATGTGGCTCAATTTAGGCTAAAATTATGACAAAAGTTTATCTAAATCTAGCTCCATGTAAAAGATTATTTGTTGATTTTTCCGGTTTTAACATTTTTACGATGATGTGTGGTGTGTGTGTAAGCGTACGTGTGTGCGTGCTTAATATCTGTTTAACTACGTATTTCTTAATCGGACATTACTATGGGAAGAGTTGAAAAGGTATTGGTAATAATTGGGCAACCGGAGTAGCAGATTCTTAAAAGAATTCTTCTAAATATTATTTTTTGAAAATTTTTGTTATTGCAAGTATTAAAGAACATTAAATTCTCTATCTGATACATATAAATATTGTATTATATCTTTTATAGATTTAGAGATAAAGAAATATAATATAAAAATCCAGAGACATTACTGAAGATTTTTTGTAGGAAATACATACATTCTATTATTTCTCATTGTATTAATAGTTAAATCTTTAAAATTATAGGTATATTACCATTCAGAAATACTTCAATCGCGACAATGAATTGGAAACGTGTCGAAAAATTAGAAGAGTAGGACACAATTTCTTCATAGGGCGCGAGCAGTCATGTGACTTTTGGCTTTGATAAGCAGATATGAGGGCCCGTGTCAGAAAGACAATTACATAGATGTAAAATGTCATAATTTTCCATTGCAAATTCCACACTCCTGGTGACAAATTAACCACTCAAACTCAGAAAATCTTGAAATTTTGAATGAAAAATTATGACATTTGATATCTATGTATAATTACTAGCTGTCATTCTGACACGGGCCCTCATCTCTGCTTGTCAAGGCGGACAATGTCACATTACTGCTCGTATTCTATAGAATGAATTTAAAATTAAAAAATCTAAATAGAAAGAATAGGTATAGGTACAGTCCATACGATGTAACTTGGCGAGTTAGGGTAATTCACATTATCACTGCGGTAATGGGAAAGTTATAAAATCCATAGGCGTACCGAAGAAGAATGATGTTCAATAAAATTATGAATATTACAAAAAAAAGAAATTATTTATACAAAAAAAAATATTACAAGTATTGGAATAAATTATTTATTATATAAATCATATTACAATTTTTTTTTTTAAATTAATTAAGTTAAGAAAATAAAATTTCTATTGCTATTGAGAAAAAAAAAATGCACCAACGCTTATGTATGAATATAACTTCTTGGGTTGAAAAGTACCTGACACCCCGAGTTTGAGTGTATTAGGGTGAAATTTGCTTTGTGTAAGGCAATAAAACACTGTAAAATCACTATTTCACTTCTGAAGCTGTGCGGCATCGAAGTAAAAGTAAATATTTGACAAAACGCAACTTAGGAATAGTGAACTGAATTACATTCTTTTGCCTCGCCAAGTTACGTTGTATGGACTGTACAATTTGTGGTGTAGAGTTTATACATATAAGAAATGTTAAATACTATACTTATGTAACCAAAAATTAAAGTGGCGAGAGGCATTGTGCTTGCTACAACATATTTTTTTAAATAATGCATTTTTATATGGTTTATAATAAAACAAAGTTTTACATGAACCAAGCTTTTTCAATAAAGATTACGTATTAATTATCCAAAATATTTCATTTTTAATTAAGGTGGACCTTATTTCCCTCCATGACCTTACAAATGAGACAATATTTACAATAGACACAATGTATAACATATTTACATTACAATACATAATTATGATTAAGAATGTAGGAGTATGTGTGAGATATAGAGTAACTTATATGAAACGATTCGAATTAAACTGAATCTGTTCTTTTCTGCTTCATGTGTGTGTGGATGCGTAGTCCAGTGGATTCCATCCTCGATCCTCGACTGCAGTAGAGGCCTCGAGCCGGCCAAGGTCAGCAGCGTGTGCAGGAATGCGCCCTGCGCCTCAAGCAACTCTGCAACACTACCTCGCATCCAGCGATTCTTTTTCACATTAGCGATTATATCACTATTATAAAAACTTATGTTCTTCCATTTTTGTTGCCTGGACTCCGTGTATGTTCTCTTCTTATCGGTTTATTATTCCTTATTGCTTTTCAATTGAATATTATAATAAAAATAGTATTTATCTACTTGAAAAATCAAGGTTATGTTATCTTAATAGAAAATTACTGATGCAGCAAATATGCTATTTAATGCATACTTGTTTATTTATTGTTGTTTTTTATTGAATATTTTAGAAGATATTGTTGTTTATCTCGGATGTCATCTTAAAGACAACTGAATCAAGGTTATCATTGTTCAATTGTTCTCATTTCCAAATAATTGACCTTGTTGTGACACAAGTTTTAAAGAAATTAAATAGTATACCTTCTTTTATTTCGTATGAAAAGAAATAATGTTGACAGAGAAAGTACAATTTCTTCACACTGAAGGTCTTTGTTATTTTGTTGCTAATTTGACGGCAAATAATTTCCTACAGTATATAATGATTTAGATATGGAAAACAATGAATTTGTAGCACGTCATGTTTCTTTCGAATTATATATTTTATTATTTTATTACAGTTAAAAATTCTATTTTATGGATCCATCATTTATTAAAAAATAAAAAAAAACATCTGGACTTGTTTAATTTTTGGAAGAATTTTGCATTTACTCGATGAAAATGAAGAAGGAAATGATGTAAGAAATAAAGTTAGATTTTCAACTTTTTACTATTTAAAACTCTTTAGTACATTCCTCGGCACAGAAAACGATCCATTTTTACCTCGCGCTTCCCTTGGTAAGGGGCGGAGGTTTAGGGATCGTGCTAAAAATCGCATATCGAGGTTTTGGTAAATGACCACGTTTTAAGGTCCCTACAATCCAATTTTAACATTTTTACAATGATGTCTGTGGCTCTGTGTGTGTGTGTGTGTGTGTGTGTGTGTGTGTGTGTGTGTGTGTGTGTGTGTGTGTGTATGTGTGTGGGC
The DNA here is from genome assembly GCA_951394225.1 of Harpalus rufipes. Lineage (NCBI taxonomy): Eukaryota > Metazoa > Arthropoda > Insecta > Coleoptera > Carabidae > Harpalus > Harpalus rufipes. The sequence goes on along the minus strand of OX596277.1, from coordinate 53,365,950 downwards.
ACTCTAACTCAAATACTATCAATCAGAACCTTTTGAAACCATGTATTTCTACCTTATTCTAATATGGAAAGAAGTCATTAGATTTTGGTGTCAATCGGATAACCGGAAATGACAGTTTACTTGAAGCTCAATATAGTTTTACTTCAAAAAATACACTTAAATGTTATTTTTTCGTAATTTGTTATAAAAATTAAAGATTATTCCATTTTCTACAGGTTTTCATTAATACTTTTGCTATATATAAATATATTTTATGGATAAATTTATAAAGTAACAAAAAAATGTCAGTCAAAAAATAATATAATAATAATACTTAATAAATATAATTTCTAGCATTATGTATGTATTTAAAAAAAATCTGATGTGACCAACACAGTACCTCCCGCCATTTACCTATATGTATATAATTTTTATATTACTTTATAAATTTATCCATACAATATATAGAAAAAATATTAAAGCAAACTTGTAGAAAACGGAATAATCTTTAATTTTTATAATAACAAATTGAGAAAAAATTACATTTAAAGGTATTTTTTGAGCTTCAAGTAAACTGCCATTTCCGGTTATCCGATTGCCACCAAAATCTAATCAGATATTTCCATATTAGCATGATGTAGAAATACATGGTTTCAAAACTTTCTGAATGATAGTATTTGAGTTAGAGCGTATACAGGATCCACACACACGCATACATACATACATACATACATACAGACATCATCGTGAAAATGTTAAAATTGGATTCTAGGGCCCTTAAAACGTGGTCATTTACCAAAATCTCGATATGTGATTTTTAGCACGATCCCTATACCTCCCTTACCAAGGGTAGCGGGAGGTAAAAAGAAATATATATATTATCACGGCATATTACCCATTGCTGGGTGTGCTAATCTGCTTTGTATACAGATTTTGGTAATGATAATGATATATTTGTATTCTGCGGGCGTTTACCAAGCGTCACCTCACGGGCACTCATAGTTGGCGTGGAAAGTGCACCACAGGGGTCAATTTCTTCAAGATTTAGTATTTCCATAATTCTAATCACAGAATCTAAAAAATAATAAAATGAAAATAAATATCAAATCGGTCAGATATGTCAGAAACGACAAACAAATTAATATTATATTCTTGCTGGCACTTTTGTTTTAAAATTAATAGGTAAATATTTACAGCGAAATTAAAATTGTAACATAGTATTTCCCATAGTAAAAAAAAAAGTAGAAACCCGATATAATAATGAAAATTGTTTAAAAATCCGTCTATTGGTTCTTAAGATTAGCGGCAATAAACAAACAGACGGTTACCGAGGACTTAGAAGAGCAGGTTATTATCGTTTTATCGTATCCAATACCGGTAATAGATAAAAATAGCGATGATATATTTATCTTCTCCATTTATTTTACTAACCACTTTCACATAATGAAAATTTCTCAGTATATTATCCCATCATCCATTTTTCTTTCAACCGGTTATTCGCTGTTTGCAATGGCAACTTGATCGTGATATCTCAGAGCATGGCAAAAACCCGCTTCTGGAATCCAGTGAGCGCTGGGAAGAAAAAATTGCTCGCCGCAGAAATAATTGCACATTGGTCTAGTTGGCTGCTGCTCGTGTTCATCTCGAGACCGAACAGAAAAACGATCGCAGTCGACCGAGGGATATTAAAAACTGATGGATTACAACCTGTCGGGGTTTTTATGTGGGAAAGAAATCAATGTTTGAATTGTAATTGTAGGAATAGGAGTCGTGTTTGCTGTACGTGATCATTGCTGAAGAAGAATATTATGTTGTATAAATAACATATGAACATGCATATATTTTTTATACTTTGTGCTGTGGATACTTTCTAATTAAATATTTTATATAGGAATATGTTTTACATAAATAAATAAAAGTATAATCTTTATATGTTAATTTATGCATTAATACAACAATTATCTTTGGATAACATATAACTTATCGCGTTATCTTTATATTCAGGCATTTCTATTCATTCAACTTGGAAACTTTATCTTCTTTCTTTTCAGGTGGCATATCACGGGTACTTATAGCCATTATAGAAAGTGCACTGCAAAGGTTTATTTCGAGTACTTTATGAAGTGTTATAGGTACAGAAGCAAAAAATCTAATGTGGCCAACACATTACCTTCCGTCAATCCTGTGAATTATGTACAAATTCCATACATAAATTTTCTTGCAAAGGATTCTAAATTTCGAGTAAAATTATTTCATAAACAAACTATGCAAATTGCACTTGCCACTGACATCTTCTTCTTTAGCTTTTACTATTCGTTAGGGGTCGTTATTTTTATTTTCTTCTCCCACTCATTTCTGTTTTGTGTGTCGTCCTTTTCTCTCAAGTCTTCCACAATACAGTCTTTCCATCTTATCTTCGGCCTTCCTCTGTTTCTTACACCTATTACTAAGCTATTCATTCTTTTTCCAAAAAAATCTTCATCTCTCCTCATGACATGTTCAAACCAATGTAATTGTCATTTTTGTATCTTTCTAGAAACTCGAATACTCGAGTTATTTCCTTTATTCTTTTATTTCTTACCGTATTTTTCCGTGTATTCCCCAACATCTATCTCAACATCCTTATCTTTGCCACATTCATTTACTTTTCATTGATATTGACATCTGTCATTTTGATTTATCCTAATGTATTAGCAGTTTCCATAGTTAGCATAGCTGCCTGATTTATGAAATTTAATATCTTTATAATTCTTTAACGCTATATCTATTGAATATGAAATATAATATGCAACCACATCGTATAAATAACATGTTTTTTTTTAAATATAACATTAAATGGTAATAAATGATATTTAACTACCTTTTTTCAAGAAAAACTGTTAAAGGTTGCAAATGAGGGTACTTCCGGTGGACCAATTATAACCAAAATCTAATTAAGTTTGTATATGAATGTAAGGCAGAGGAATACGTAAAAATTGTAATTTTTGGAATTCTAGTATTGGAGATATCGCGGCCGAAATTATAGTCACACACACACACACACACACACACGCACATACAAACACCATTGTAAAAATAGTAAATTCGTATTTAAGGAATCCCAAAACGTACTTATTCATTAAAAACTTACTATCGAAATTTTTGACCAAAGACAATATCTACTTTACCTAAAGGTGACGGAAGGTAAAAATACTTGTACGTCTAGTACCTTTCTGTGATGCCGTGATTTTTTCAATCCATTCTTGTAATCTGCCTACTAATCTAAACCTATACAACACTGGTCCAAAATTAAATGAACGGCAATTCGATCTTAAAAATTGACTTTCCATCCTTATATGTTCGAGTTTATAATGAACACTGTATACATATATAAAATGTAAATTTAAATACAGACCGTATATACGCGCTTTAAATGTGAAATAAATTTCATTGGTAAAAAAAGTTAATTTATTACACGAAATGGCTTTATAATTGAAACTGTAAAATTGATATTCTATATATACTAGAAAAAATCTGATGTGGCCAGCACATTACCTTCCGTCAATCCTGTGTATTATGTACACATTCCATACATAAATTTTCTTGCAATTTTTTTTATATTTCCAGTAAAATTATTTCATAAACAAACTATGCAAATTGCACTTGACACTGACATCTTTTTCTTCTTCTTCTTTAGCTTTCTTAATTTCTTAAGGGGGTCGTTATTTTTTATTTTATTCTTCCACTCATTTTTTTGTTGCGTGTCGTCTTTATTCCGGTCCTTTTTTCTCAAGTCTTTCGCAATACATTCCTTGCATCTTATCTTTGGTCTTCCTCTGTTTTTTGTCCACCTTCTATTACTAAGCTATTCATTCTTCGTCCAATATATTCTTCATCTCTCCTCATGACATGTTCAAACCAATGTAATCGTCTCTCTTGTATTTTTGTAGAAACTTCTAACACTCGAGTTATTTCCCTTATACATTTATACCTTACCGTATCTTTCCGTGTCTTCCCCAATATCTATTTCAACATCCTCATGTCTGCCACATTCATTTTCTTTTCATTGATACAGACGTCTGTCAATTTGAATTATCTGAATATATTAGCAGTTTCCATGGTTAGCATAGCTGGTTGATTTATGAAATTTAATATTTTTAATTCTATATCTATTGAATATGAAGTATAAAATGCAATCCAATCGTATAGAGAATAATATATTCTTTAAAATTTATATAACTTCCGGTGGACCAATTATAACCAAAATCTAATCATGTCTGCATATGGATCCAAACTTGAGGAATACGAAAAAATTATAATTATTGGAATCGTGGCATTGGAGTTATGCGATTCGAAACGATCGTCACATACACACACACACAGACACACACACACACACACACACACACACACACACAGACACAATCGTAAAAATAGTAAATTCTTATTCTACGGACCCCAAAACGTGCTTATTCATTAAAAACAATACCTTCCTTACTTAAAGGTGACAGAAGGTTACAAATACCAATGTCTGCAATTTGATGCGGTTGCTCTTTTTGATGATGTTAATTGAATTTCTCAATATTTACAATTGTTCTTTAACATATGAAAGGTAACCTAACGGAAACTTAACAATGGCAAAATCAATATATCTCGTCAATGTCCGACTTTATAGTAAATTGAATCTGCCGTACGTTCGAGGTTGAGTTGTGACCTATGACCCACTGCAACCGGGTCATCGAAGTGCCAGATTATGTCAATGTGTTTGGCCTCCATTCCAATTCGCTGCTAGTATTTACTGCAATAGAAAATACACCCATATGCTAGAAGTTTTACAATAGATTTATTACTTTATTGTTTTCCAATCTATTTTTACAATTGAATTTGAAATTAAAGTTTCTCTTGTTTACTTTTTCTTTGCTTTAATAAACTATCTATTTGTTTCACTAAAATAATAGGAATATTATTTACGCTACATTAATCGATTTAAAGATTAAATTATAAATGATATTGAATTTTATGTTTTCTAGAAAATTAATATTATAAAATGTTTTTTTAATGGTCCATAAAAACCCATTTTACGAAGAATAATGTATTTTGAAATTTAAATTATAGGTGTAGGAAGCATTTCGAAATTTGCAATTTAAAAGTGCACTTGGAATAATAATTTCTATTTTTATCTACGAGTTTTCAATAAAACTTAAGCCTCATGCCACTGATTATCCTAATGTACAACTAAACGCAATGTCTAAAAATGTTTATCATATGGCAAAGTTTGCAAAATCCAAGGTTTAAAGCGTAATTGTGAGATGGACATAATATCTGTCATTTGGCTATCTTAATTATCTAATCTGAACTGTCAATGTATTTCATATTTATTACGTTTTTTAATTTTTCGGTACGGATATAGATACAGAAAATTATGTATACGACATATTAAATAAAAAAAATCTGTTGTGGCCAGCACAATACCTCTCGCCACTTCCGTTTTTGATTACAAAAGTGTAGGGCGCGAGCAGTCATGTGACATTGTTGGCCGACAAGCAGATATGGGGGCCCGTGTCAGAATGACAATTAGTAATTATGTACATAGATGTCAAATATCGGAATTTTTCATTAAAAATTTGAAGATTTTCTAAATTCACATAGTTAATTTGTCACCAGGAGTGTGGAATTTACTTGTCGAGGAAAATAAACCACATGGAATTGGAATCACGAAATTTAGAATGAAAAATTATGAAATTTGACATCTATGTACATAATTACTAGCTATTATTCTTTCGCGGTCCCCTATATCTGCTGGTCAAGGCGAACAACGTCACATGACTTTTCGCGCCCTATTGTATTTAACATTTCTACATCTATTCTTTATATGTAGATTTTCAATTGCCCTGTAGCTATGGATACTTATTTGTTCACTTTTTATTATAAACATTGATGTGAAAATTTTCACGTTTTGGCGTTTAAATAAAAACTGTGCAATTTTATATCCTCCTTGTGCGAAATTATATCGGAATTTGAAGTATTATATTGTACGCGCCCTGAAGTTGTTCAATCGGATGGAAATCTAACAGTGTAGTTGAAATAGTCCAGGAATCACTGCAAAACAATATAAACTTTTCTTATCACTTTAATTCTAAATATTCTTATGTTCATTACCGTCCCTGTAATTGTAAACTGTAAATCCTCAAAAGTAAACTCTGTTTATATTTCAATTCATAGGTTATTTATTTAAATATGACAGCTATTGATGGTATTTAGTAACTTTATTCTTAGGTTACTTACTGTGTTATAGTGACATTTAGGGCGATATTACAGGTTTCTTTTATACAAGTTACTTCTTATTCGTTGATTCTGTATAGTTTCTATGGATATATATTTATTTTATCAAGTCACAAAAGACGCTACTTTTATGACGTTTGAAGAAAAAATAAAAATGAGAATGGAAAAATTTACATTTCCTCCACCTACACAAAATTTATTCTAACACTGTTAGAAGAAATTTAATTTTTGTACTGATTTACAATAAATAGTTACATCAAAAATTGACAGTCTATTCGTATTTTTTCCTATTGAGTTCGGAAAAAAGTGTTTCTATTTTTTCAATTTTGTTATTCGCCAATGACAATGAATTATTATTCAACAGTTTACTGAGTGGAAGCAGTAAATTATAAATGATATTAGGCTTTCTGCATTTTTGGCCATTTTCCTCGCCTCATCGAAATTACTTACACTGAAATATCTACGTATCTACGAAATATGACGGTGCATCATCCTTTAATGGATAATTTTGTGTGCCTTGCTCTCTTTTGTCAAAAACTTTACAAATTTAAAATTTAACGCTGTTTAACTTGGAGGCTTGCCACCATGCAAATGTTGTAATAACTTGACATTTTTTAAATCGAAAAAAAAATTCATTTCAATCTCATAATCCAGGCTGTCCTTATTTGTTATTATTCTGCAACTGTATCTAACTTTTTTCAACTACAATCTAAATTTCCTGCATTTCGCAAGCCTGTACTCCAATGCCACTGCTGACTAGGAGCTCACCTCACCATGAGTCACCACTTGACGGCGGCGGAGGAGTAGAGTGCAGGTTGAGCGAACTTGACTCAACGTCCGCGCTCCGCCGAGGTTGTTGAACAGCTGCCCTGAAGGCCGCGCAAGACACTATTTTGTTGGGGTAATTACAACAACGTGCTTCAATAGCCACGGTGATGATATGTATTGTGTTTTGTAATACATGTAGGAAGAAACGTGATTAATGAAATGGCTTTCCTTCAACAAGAAATAGTAAAACGTTGTATTTATATTTTTTGTTGGAGATTTCCTTGGACTTTTACCATTCCAAATTCACATGTCGAGTTATTAACTAAAAAATCTGATGTGGCCAATACATTACCTCCCGCCATTTAATTTTTATTAATTTAAATACATGCCTGAGTGTCTTGTCGCGAATCTGGGGAACCGGATTGGATCACGACCGACGCCAAATATTTCGAATTTTTCACGCCAGTAATGAGTGCTCGTGTCATCATTACCGAAATCTGTGTACAAAGCAGATTGGCACACCCAGCAATGGGTAATATGCCGTGATGATATATATTTTTTTTAATACGCTGGAAACTGTATTAAGTTCCTTTCCATTAAAACGTTACTACTGTGACATATGTAAATAATTACTAGCCGTCATTCTGACACGGATCCTCATATCTGCGTGCCAAAGCTCGCGCCCTATAAGTAACGAACTTAACATTTCTTGTACACATAATAATTGAAATTGTTTCTTCTTATGTTCTATGAGGCTACTCTTCTAATATGTTCAAAATTCTTCAAATTCATTGACGGTATTAGTAGTGTTTCTGACGAGACGATCGAGACGGGAAACTACATTGTCTCGTCTCGTCTCGTTTAGAAGACAAGAAATTAATGTAATATTAACACCTATAATTTAAATATATATTTAATTAATAATACAATAATATATATTAAATATACTCGTACCTCCCAGAAAAATCTGATTTTTGACACTGACATTTTGCATTTATTTGTCAATTATAAACATTTAAATATCTCAACTGTTTTTTAGGCAACGAGATTATTTTTGTACAACAGATTATTCTATATTATTATATACTATACGTATATCTCCAAACCTATACGAGATATATTAAAAAAATTAAATGTGTCAGATTAAGAATTTAATTTTCTTTAATATTTAAGAAAAAATTTCAAAAAATAGTATTTAGAAGATTTTTTTTCAAGAATCTGCTACTTCCGGTTGTCCAATTGTTACCAAAACCTTTTCAGATCTTCCCGCGAATGTCCGATTGGGAAATACGTAGCTAAACAAATATTAAGTCTTATAGTTTTTGAGTAAGCGTCCTTCCAACATCCCACATACATACACATACATCCACACACACACACACACACACATACACACACACACACACACATACACACACACAGACATCATCGTAAAAATGATAAAATTTTAACATTTTTACGTTTTAAGGTCCTTAAAACGTACTTATTCATTGAAATCTGGATATGTGATTTTTAGCATGAATCCAATACCTCTCTTACCGAGAGGTAAAAAGTATTAATGCAAACCTGTAGAACTATATTGAGCTTCAAGTAAAGTGCCATTTTCGGTTATCTGATTTACACCAAAATGCCGAATTTAAACGTGGCTACGTATGGTAATACGGTAGTCAATACTGTAATGTTAAGAGCGACGTAATTTTTACGTCATGCGATCGCCAGGCGATACGACAGGGTCCCAGCACTTTGAATAATACGATCCGCTAAGTGGACGTCTAAAAAGTGCAACGGCAAAAGACACCGTCAAAAAAGTGCACGATACTGTTTTACAGGACCGGAAAATGAAGATGTCTGAAATTTCTAAAGAAATGGGCATCTCAGATGAGCGATCCTTATAAGTATATCGTTATTACCGAAATTTGGTAATAAATGTAGATTCACATATAAATTAATTAGTCGTCATACTTTAGTGTACCTATTTACGTACTTATACGAATTTTTTATATTCATATTCCATTTACTCTTTATAATTTGATTAGTTAAAATCTACAAGCTCACTTGACGTTATGTGATATAATGTGGGAGTTACTTTCATTTTTGTTCATTGAATACAGAAAGAGATTAGCGTAGGTTGAAAGACATTCGTAGGTAGATATATACAAATTGCACCACATATGTAATTGATAATGCTTAAGAGACTATTATGTATGAAATAATGAGATAAAATCTCACAGTCTTATAGGCAATATTTTACTTTTAATAGGCTGATTTGATTGAGGATGTAATTATAACATTTTGCAAATATGGATTATCATTTCAGATTGTATATGTATAAAATTCATAACGTGATTTTAATCCATTGATTGAACTTTACTCACAGGTAGAATAGATATTTTTTAACATCTGAATTAAAGATGATATTTATGAAACTAACATAATTATTTTCCATATGTACGAAATATGTATTATACTCTTGTTTGAAATAACGAAAGAGTTTTGACTGTCAATTGGGGCGATATTGTCTTTTAGCGGATATAAGGATTGGCGATATTTATTTGTTGATACATGATTCCCAGCATTTCGTTTCATTGTACCAACCTTCCAACATCTAACCTGGATTCCCCCAAAAAAAATCGAGGGATATTTGAAAGCCCCTAATATTTCAAGAGCAGCAGACCAGTTTATGTTCTGGCGCTATGAAGTTCTTACCAAAATTTGAAAAAAGTAGCGTAAACGCAAAAGTACTGCGGTAGGTCTTATTAGATAGACTTGTGAAATCGCTTTGAGGATGATATATTTTGCTAGTAGATATATTTAAATATTCAAATTATTGTAAAACATCATTAAATATTTATGTAAGGAGAACATTTTCATCGCAAAAGAGGACGGAGGAAAATATTAAGTAAAGGAGAACTGTACTCCCCAAAGGAGGACGATTTGCAATACTAGCTGCCGGCGCCGGTTATCTTAAAAAAAATTAATGGCAACTGATGCTGGTGCCGGTGGTTTTTTCTCTAAGGCCCGGTATTTTCACTTACGAATAAAGTTTTAGATAAATTGAACCTTCGGATAAATATTTTTGTTGTCTTTTCACTTGCAAATTATTGTGTAGTTGGGAGCGAATAAAGGGTTTATATGTATGATTGTATGTACATTACATTTCTACATAGTACAAATTTATTTACAAATTGGACATAGTACAAAAATTTGATGATTATGATGATATTTTGAACTATGAATTAATAATGCGAGAAATCGAAAACACATAATTAGACAGCGACCTAACCATACACATCAAGGAAATTTTTGACCGATTCCGATTATTAAAACGGTTCTCAAATTATTATTACACATTGGGGTTTGTATTGGATGACTTTCATTTACCTCGAACTGAAAGGAATATAAAAAAAATAAGGACAATTTTACAATATACATATTTCGTTTACCGCGTATGATTACTGCAATAGATGGTATACAGGGTGTTAATAAAAAAACTTTACACACTTTAGTGATAGTAGAGATGAAAACAAGAAAAAAATTCTAATACACTTAGGTCCAATACTCATTGGTTTTTAGAAAATTTATGTATGGAATTTGTACATAATACACAGGATTGACGGAAGGTATTGTGCTGGCCACATCAGATTTAACAACTAAGGACTCTAGGTGTTTACGATCAATTGTAAACAAAGTTGCAACCGTCGTCGAAGAGACTCACGCACTTGATCGTAAACACCTAGAGTCCTTAGTTGTTAAATCTGATGTGGCCAGCACAATACCTTCCGTCAATCCTGTGTATTATGTACAAATTCCATACATAAATTTTCTAAAAACCAATGAGTATTGGACCTAAGTGTATTAGAATATTTTTCTTCTTGTTTTCATCTCTACTATCACCTGCTAAAGTGTGTAAAGTTTTTTTATTAACTCCCTGTATTTGTTAAATTACTCTTTCCCGGGATTAAAAATGCAGAAGAATATAGATGACATTAAGGATGTCAAACAATATTTTGACAAGTATAGTTTCAAAAGAAGTTGACGCATTTCATCCTTGTCTGCTTAACGTAACTACGCAAAACTCCATCCTTCTCTACTGACATACAATCGCTCTGCAAGGTTACTGATTCATGAAAGTTAAAATTATTCGACAGATATCTATTTGTTTTTGTCAAATGAGTGAAAAGACTCAATGGAGTTATTAGTTGAATAAATATATAGAATAACTTTATTTAACGAATACATATTCGGAAGTGAAAATACCGGGCCTAAATATATTTTAACTTAACCTAATCTAACGCATTTAACTTGCGGACGAGTGCTTAGTGCGTTAGGTTTGATTACGTCAAGTTATGCTTAGAAAAATTATAACCGAAAATGTTCAAATTATGTAATTCTACTTTTAACTCTGTGGTCTATTTCTATATCTGAGTGTACGTGAGATTATAACTAATTAAAATCTCTTAAAGTACATACAATCATACAAAAATGTCTTTACTGAAATTTGTTTTAATCAGATTGATATACTCTGCAACGCATGGTTAAATAGCCTTGATAATATATTAATTTATTAAGATGCAGTCATCATCTCACATTTTTTCTATATCAGTATATCAGTAAATCACAATTTAGCAACGTCTTCAAGTGTAGATCCTGCATTTTAAAACAAGGTTGTCTGTTAAATGCAATTTGTTGTAACTGTATTTAAAAGAGGAAATGAGTAACACTCTCTCACATTTAGCTGTAAACTAGAATATATTTAGTCGTTACTACTTTGTCTGACTGATTTCGTTACTTAATGTAAGTGAAAACAACCGTAGTATAAGCAAAACAATTGTCTTCCACACAATAGAGCTAGTTCAGTATATCAATTTAAACTTTTAATAATTTGTCAATTATTTTAAAAGGCTAGAGGTGTATTTTCGCAATAATAGAAGAAAATTATTTATTAACTATTAACGTTAAGATACAATAGAAAGTACTCAATGTTTACAATAATTGTTACCGTTGTGTAAATTAAGTAGATAGTGACAATGATTAAGTGAATGGGTGACAGTATTTGCATTTACTAAATTTATATTGCATAATACATTGTTCTAGATACATTACTTGAACATTGAATTAATCGCTTGTTATATATTCAAGGAAAAGGTAGAAAATTATACTTGACACTTAAGATTTTTATTAATAAGTATATTTTATGCTTTGTACTCATATACGAAGAGTTGTTACATTTTTTTTTATTTAATTCATAAAATTGTTGGTAATGCTTCTAGCGTCTAAAAATTTGGTGTAGCGATCCACTATTTACAATTTATTTTATACTCAGTAAAATGATCTTTGTTAAGAAATTACAAATGTTTCAGTTTGGGGTTAATAATAAAGCATTTTGTATACCATGGAAACCAATTGAAAAATTAAAATGTTTGTAATTTACAATAAATATCAGTGTCAGAAATCCGGAGACATTACTGAAAACTTTTTCTGGGAAGTATATGCATATATTATTTCTTATTGTATTAATAGTTAAATATTTAAAATTATTAGTATATTACACATACCTTTCTGAAATACTGTTAATCCCGACAATGAATTGCAAACATCTCGAAAAAGTAGAGAAAAGAGTAAGATAAAATTTCTTCACAGAATGAATTTAAATTTAAAAAATCTACATATAAAGAATAGATATAAGTAGAATTTTTGGTGTAGATACACTATCTAAATTTCGTGATTTTTCCAATTCCATGTAGTTTATTTTCCTAAGACAAGTAAATTCCCCACTCCTAGTGACAAATTAACCAGGTGAACTTAGAAAATCTTGAAATTTTGAATGAAAAATTCTGACATTTGACATCTATGTACAAAATTACTAGTTGTCATTCTGATGCGGGCCCCCATATCTGGTTGTTAAGGCCAACAAAGTTACATGATTGCGCGCGCCCTATACTTATGTAACCAAAAACGGAAGTGGCGAGAGGTATTGTATGAAGTATTAATGAAACGTATATATTAATGAATTTAAAATTATTTCAAAGTCAATCCTTATTCCCTAAATATATTCCCTAAAAGGAATAACGATTGACTTAGACATAATTGTAAATATCATTAATATATACCTTACTTACTAGTCCTTTTTTTCTTCTTTTAAAAATAAATAACACCCAATAATTTCTACAAGTTGTATTTCATTTTATACAGGTTTTTTCAGGTTGATGACGTGAATCCTCTACCTAATCATTTTCACTATACACAGACTTGTGGATATCAGTAATTTATTTTATGAAATGGAGGCCTTCACTATGATAAATCCGGTTTTGGTTTTATTGATACATTGACAAAAATAATGGAGTCCAAAGTGTTATTTGTATATTGTTGTTTAAGTTTTAACAGTGCAAAATTGAAGACAATTACATTTGAAATAAAATCATCAATTTTTTCACCGCATAGCAAAATTTTATAATTAGTTTGCCAGTTGATTAGAATATCGTTTGTTTATCCCGACTATTTAATTTCGTTGTTTGAGTTATTCACGCAACAGCGGCGTTACAACCGCAAGCTTTTGCGGTGTCTGTGATGTAATATAGCGTAACAAAACGTAACATCAGCATGGCGAATCGCAATCATGGTTTGTTGGATGGGAAACATTTTTTTATGAGCAATCCGTCTTATGAGTTTCATTTTCAGCCTGCTATTTCACACTTGTATTGTTTGGGAAGTTAATTAGCTTAAAACCAAGTCATTTTTAATAACATTGATGAAAGATGTTAGGAAATCAGAAATGGTTTTTTAATAACACGCTGCGTAATTTGCGTTAGGGGTATTTAAATATTCATTTTATGGTAGAACGATTCATTATTTAGATATATGTATGGGAAGGTTGTCTTGTTGTTTTGAATGCTTTATTTTGATAAATTGTTTAACAAATTTGACGTAGTATATAATCATACGTAATATAACAAGTAATATGATTATTATCGATGATATTCTCGAGTGAAACCGAGCTGCAGATTTCACGAGTCCGAAGGACGAGTTGAATTGTGCTGCTTCACGAGCTTATATTTAATGAGAGAATATAATGAATTTTTGCAATCTAACCTAACCTAACTTTTGATATACATATTCATATTGTATTAAAACATGGTACTTAAGAGTTTTATATAATATTTCGGAGTTTGAATTATAGTTATTATTTATTTTTATACTCAAAATTAACTGTCAATGTCATAAATAAAGAAAACAAATCCCTTAGTAACGACTATAAATACGGTGATAATTTCCTTGTTTTTTATCATCGCTGTGATAAACGCGTAGCTAGGGAGATTCTGAATGTTGATTGGCGGAAACATGTCACGTGACTAAGGAATTATATTCTCAAGTAAATAGATTAGGTGCAGATATCTTTAATTAAGTCATACAACTTGCGAATATAACATTAAATCTTGGAATGTTTAATGTTTATGATAAATGATATGTGCATTCCTAACCTAATCTCACACATAATACTATTTCTTAGCACCCAAATATAACCTCACTTCCTTTTTAAATACAGATAAGTACTGATTTCACCTCAATCTCTATAAGAGATACGAAGTCAAGTAGACAAAAGTTGTCCTATTAGGAGACTATTCTAGTGATGTATCATTATTTTAGAAAAAATACGTAGGTTGCTAGATAATGGAGAAAATGTAAATTTTACAATTTTTACCTCCCGCTACCACTTGGTAAGGGAAGTATAGGGATTGTGCTAAAAATCGCATATATCGAAATTTTGGTAATTGGCCATTTTTTAAGGTCCCTAGACTCCAATTTTAACATTTTCACGAGTATGTCTGTGTATGTGTATGTGTGTGTGTGTGTGTGTGTGTGTGTGTGTGTGTGTGTGTGTGTGTGTGTGTGTGTGTGTGTGTGTGTGTGTGTGTACTATCATCCAGAAAATTCTGAAACATGTATTTCTACCTTATTCTATTAAATTTTCTATTAGTATGCATTTTTTCTGTGTATTTTATGGATAAATATATGAAATAATATAAAAATTAAATCCCGGAGCCTATGCTTCAAATACAACTCCATGGTTACACAGTTGAGCTCAAATGTGACAGATAAATGTCACTGTCAAAAAAATAATCATTTAAAATTAATAATAGTAACGTTTTAAAAAGAACATTATTAATAGAACAATAGTTGTAAGGAACTTAATAAGTTTCCAGTATTAGTAAAAATGTAGGTATCTATATAAATAAAAAAATAAATAAATATATCATCACGGCATATTACTTATTGCTGGGTGTGCTAATCTGTTTTGTACATAGATTTCGGTAATGATGGGCGTTTACCAGGTGTCACCTCACGGGCACTCATTGCTGGCATAGAGAGTGCACCACATGGGTTAATTTTTGTGTCATTAAAAATTCGAAATATTTGGCGTTGGTCGGGGTCGAATCCGGTTCTCCGGATTCGCGGCCACGGGATCCCTTAAGTATGTATTTAAATTAATACAAATTAAATGGTGGGAAGTATTGTGTTGGTCACATGAATTTTTTTATTTTTGCGAATAAGTTCTAAGTGGGATTTTTTTTAGTGCACTATTTTATTTTCTTTCAAATGGCGATGCTTATATTTGAAGTAGAATTACAAATATATAATCTGAAATGAAAGAAACAAAATGTTAATATGAAATATTAAGTTCAATGATCCAATAATTGTGTGGGTGATATATAAATGGATTTTTTGTTGCATTATAATTTATAATGAATTGTTATAAATATGTATGAAGTGATACTATTGTTTGATATATAAAATGATTATACGTTCTAATATAAATTTCTAAAGTTATAATAATAAAAATTTTGTACTTACATTATAACTCTGTACAAAATACTAATTTCACATGAAATTACAGTAAAATCTTTTTAACGGACACTTGCAATAAGGGGATACCTCTATTAACTGGACAATTTTACGGGAACCAGCATTTTTATATTGATTTTCTTAATAAATATATCTCTATTAAGCGGACACGCTGTTAAACAAACACGGACACTAATTTTCTAACCCATTTTTGAGAAATGACCTCATATACGGACATTAGCTTTGCCCCACTGTTTATGATATTTTTCGGTTTGAGCCAGAAGCAGTTGTTCTTATTTGTTCTTGTTACAGTACTTCAATACGCACGTATTGGTTTATGCGTTCAAGTTAAATTCACATTTTAAAAATGGCAACATGTAATCGTAAAGGTATGTTAACGTTAAATCGGACAAATAATCGGCGACCAGTGCTGTCCGCTTAAGAGAAATTGCACGGTATTGTCATACACATATGTATGTATACTCAAGATTTATATTGTCGATGTATAATGCTTATATCTATAAATAAAACACTCAAAAGTTCATATACCATAACGAATAAGAAAAAAAAAAACGGAAATTATAATATTTTTGCATATAAAAACCTTGAAAATAAATTAGTATCACTATTTTTTTACAAAGATAATGTCAATTTTCTTTTATGTAATTATAATTCCAGTGGAACAGGCAGAGACAAACATTTTCAAAGGAGTAGTTATACAGGGTGTTATATTTTAGTGGACCCAGCAAATATCTCGCTTATTTATTAGTAATTTCTTACATATAACATGATTTATACAGCAACATATAAGCTACTTCCGGTTTATTAGTAATTAATATCAACTTTGAAATTTCAAATGGAACATACTATATTTTTTTACAAATTTGAAAAGTACATCAAATTTTCTTTACAATTATGTAAAATAATCTATGTGTTACATTATTAAAAAGTAAAATGGCGGGCACTTTTTTATACACCTAGTCGAAAAGAGAATAGTGAGCTATGCCATGACTATGGCTTGAAATAAAACAATGAACTAAAACAATTGTAACTATTATTATTAAACGAAATAATATTTTTACCGAGTTACAATTGTTTTAGTTAATTGTTTTATTTCAAGCCATAGCCATGGCTCACTATTCTCTTTTGGACTAGGTGTATAAAAAAGTGCCCGCCATTTTACTTTTTAATAATAACATATGGATTATTTTACGATTATAAAGAAAATTTGATGTACTTTTCAAATTTGTAAAAAAATATAGTATGTTCCATTTGAAATTTCAAAGTTGATATTAATTACTAATAAACCGGAAGTGGTATCATGAATGTACATCCGTCATACAGTAGCTTATATGTTGCTGTATACATCATGTTATATGAAACAAATTACTAACTTAATAAATAAGCGAGATATTTGCTGGGTCCATTAACATATAACACCTTGTATAGAAAATCTGAAAAATCAGCCAAATATGTCATCCAAAATTCGTTTCTGGTTTCTTAGTACGTATACGTAGATTATGAGAGAAAAAAATACTTTAAATTGTTCCAATTCAAGATACATTTCTTTAAAATAAAGTCAAATTTATTTAAGAAATAAGAAGATAATTTATCTAGGACATGCATTTGTTGATATTTTCTGAATTACTATTTCTTATTTTATGTATTTTTTTTGCCTGTTTCTACAGTATGTGAAAAAACCTAATTGGGAGTAAGCATGAACAAAGAAACATGTCTTAATTTAAAACTATTTAATTAAATTTCAATTTGACACGATATATTGTGAAATATGTTATCTAAAGATATTAAAGCTTTTCTTCTTGAATGTTATTTTTGAAATGGCAATATTCTTTTGCCGCCTGTTACAATGAATTTCAGAAAAATTACATTTTAAGATCAATTTTGATAACATGACTTTAGAATTGAATAATGATGAGACGCGACATACGTTCCTCTGTTCATAGCCTACTCCGAGTTAGGTTTTTTATTGAACACAATGACCATTAGTATGAACAAGTGATTAAGGGTGATTAGCGTGCATTTGATTATCATTGTTTTATCTCTTTCAATCGTTCATGCATCATTTTAGAGAAAAATACTTCAAGGAGTAGTTATAGAAAAATTAATTGCACCCATCTTTTATTTGAAGTATTTTTTTAAATAATGTATAAACGATTGAAAAAGATAAAACAATGCTTGTTAAATGCTCGCTAATCACCCTTAATCACTGTTCATACTAGCGGCCTATGTATTTGGCTTGATCTAATGCGTCTTCTACAGTGACGTCTCATGACCGCCGTAAGTGTTCTTATTTATACATATGTTTTTTCAAAAATATAACAGCCATATAATTTCAAACTAAAATCGTCTTAAATTGCTGAAAACATAAAAATGAAAACATCCTATCAATAATATATGTAAATTTGAACAAATTTTTGGACTATATCTTGCTATGTTGTCAAGCCACGTAGTCCACCAGGTGTGTATGGTGGGTCAACGCTCCCGTTGCCCGGTCTGATATGTGATAATGCCAATCTCTGGCTCTGGCGCTCGCATTCGTATTCGTAATGACCGCTCCGCAATGTCTCCCGAGGTTATGCAAGCCACAGCATCGACCACATATGAATACTACAACATAAAACTCGTGCAGCTATGCGAGAAATGCTCTACAACTTATGTAAACATATTAGACATCAAACGGTTTGCCAACCAAATTATACAGATAGAAAATTTAATAACTGGTATTGGACCTCTTGCCATTTGTCACTTTGCTCAGCATCTAAGTTTCTATGTAATGAATTTGTTACAACAGTTGACTGAAATAATATATAGGCTGTTTTTCAGGGCCGTGCGGTGATATGGAGCAAAGGAGCAATCGCTCCAAGCGCCTTTTGTTAAAAGGTGCACATATAATTGAATGATAGTTATATTCTGATTAATACGCTCTTGATAAACACCTAGTTAGACACTAGAACCAGTTCGTTTTATATTCTTCTATATTGAAGCAAATGAATGAAAAATTCACTCTTTTATAAATAAATATTGTTCTTAGGGCCAGTGCCGCTCCGTGGGTAAAAGGCGCCATTGTGCAAAGTTATATTTCAGCGCCCCCCATAATGTATAATTTGCAATAACACACTCTTTAAATTTTAAACTATATTTTTGATTCTTCGAAAAATACTAGATTTTTAAATATTGATGAAATATCATTCTTGTAATCAAAATTGTTTGTTGTAATCAACAATTTTACAGTTACAACAATATCAGAAAATTATCCGTTTAGCAGGATATTTTTTTATTATTTTTACTAAATTCATTGTTAGATTTATTCTTGTAATCAATATTCATGAGCTATTACCAAAATATTCGTTGTAATCAACAGCTACACAATTATTAGTTGAATTTAACAATGCTAGAAAAATATCAGTTTGGCAGGATAATTATTTTACTTAAACTTAATTAGAGCTCTAATGCAAACAAATTAATAAAAAAATATTGTTTACAGTAAAATTTATGAAAGATCAAGGTCATCTGTATCACGAACAAATTAACAAATAGGCATACATTTATCTCTTTCTTTTGCAAAGGCTATAAGAGTGTGCGATAAGGATGGATATAACACGCTTGTCTTTCAAAAATTCATATTTTTTTGACTAAGTTAGGACATTCTATTTTTAAACGATGCTCGTTGTTGATAATACTTTCGCTGTAACGTAAGTTTATTTATTAATTCAGATACATTACCTGGATTCATAGCCGTACGTATAATGTTACTTTCTGTCAGAGTCACTGACACTGACATTATGTCATTATCTTATTTTTAACATATTTGGTTTTGCATTTGCTTATAAACTTACCAGTTGACTTATTTTTGAATTTTGAATGCTATTACTGTAATATATATTTTTATAACAATAAAATAACAGTAGTATCTTACGTACCCTCATAAAAACTAAGCAAACGACACTACTGAATTTGTCAGAATGGGCGGAGCAAAAATCTGAATTCATACAATTCGTAGACAACCTTGATCGGACATCTTTCAAAAATTTTACTGTACTTCGATCATCTTACTATGGAAGTTGTATAGGTAATTTTTTCTATACGAATAAGAGTAGTTTGCAAAAAAATACTATTATTTACTGTCATGACATGGCGGCCCTAATGGTCAGGCGCTCTTATGCGGGGCACAACCTGCCCTGCTTAGTGCGCAAAATTGAATATTACGTGCTTTAGGCGCCAAATTGAATATTATGTGCTACAGGCGCCAAAATACCACCGCACGGCACTGCTGTTTTTAATATTCACACATACACTAGGACGGCGTGAGAGAGAAATAATATCTCTCACTATTTCTTTTGGAGCCTTAGGAACTTTTATTTTTATCGATGAATACTGGCATTACTTGCCAAAAATACAGTTATAATGTACAACAATAATCTTGACAAGAAATGTAGTTTGCGCTTAAAATACAATCAAAGTATCCATATTTATGTTTTTATACTGTAACTTATATCAATTGTTAAGGGCAGCTACTACCACCTCTAGTTAAAGTGACAGATAGTGATAACCAATTGTTATGTTGAAAATTGTTACCTTCCGTGAATTCTACGTATTTTGTACATATTCCATACAGAATTTTTTTTGCAAACTATTCTATGATCGTTTTCTTTTTAGGGAAATTGATCTTACCTCGTACTGAACTGAACGACTCCTAAAAAGAACAATATGTTTCTTAAAATAAGAAGTAGAAATTAAAAACATATATAGCATTATATTTATAACATAATAATCTGCTGAATTGGCTTATGGCTATAATCTGTTGTATTACCTTATGTGATTTGTTTTTGCCACCTTACATTATTTTCCATTTTTATATTTCCAGTAAAATCAGTAGCATTAGGTTGCAAGATATTTTTTTATAAAATCGAATAAAGAATAACATATTCTTTTATTTATAATAACATACAAGTTCAAAAAATGATATTTAACAGCGTTTTTCAAGAAAACTGTTAAAATTTTAAAATTAGGGTCAGGGACTAAAAACGAAAAATATTTCGTTCAGTTCTTATCCGAACGAAACCGAAAAATTTCGTTTGTGTTCTTAATGTTCCCACCTAAATATTTTCGTTTCCGTTTTCGTTCACAGTAGTTAAATACCGGTTAATACCGGTTATAACTATTAATGAGTAACAATTGATGAAAATATAGAAATATAATGTTTTTTTTTTTTATTGAACATGAAAATAAAACATACATATAAAGGAAAGATAATACATATATAAAAATAAGAAGAAAAGCTTATGCTATGGCCTGATTTTTTTACGAATAAAGAATAAAACATTAATTACATTTTATTTCACCTAACTAATAGTATGTTTTCAAGCAAATCTTCCTTTATGTTAGTTCTCTTATATAAGTGCTTAACATAACTAATAAAACGTATACCGACAGTGTGTAAATGAAAATTATCGCAGTCAGTGTTCAATAGTTGAAACTACGAGTATACCGTTTAACCTAACACGTAACAGGGTTAGGTACTGGAGAGCTACTTTGAAAATCTGCTTGTTTGCAAATCAAATATCTGAAAATTCAATAATATTTGCCTGTAAAATATTTGCTGTAAATAAAATAAAATATTAAATAAAATAACGGTTAAAACCGGTAACCGATATAAATTATTTCGTTTTCAATCATGAACGAAAAAAATATATTACGTTTTCGTTTCCGTTTTCGTTCTTATAAAAATTTCGGTTTATTTCGTTTTTTCGTTTTCGTTTTCATTTCGTTCTTAGTCCCTGATTAGGGTACTTCCGGTTAACCAATCATAACCAAAATCTAATCAACTCTTCAAATGGACGTACACTGGCTTGCAAAAAAATCGCGTACCCCTGTTTTTTGCTGTATTGAGTCGGTCTCGACTGTTAACTTGTCAATGTTACAAGTCAGTGTCATTAGTGTCAATTAAGATGTCAAAAATTTATCAGAAAACGAGAAAGTTGTAATACATTCTAAGTTAGAAGAGGGGTGCTTAATCAGATCAGTAGCAGAACATTAAGATTAAATAAAGTACTGGACGCTGATGGAGCGATGATAAATTACTAATGTTATTTGTCCATAATTTGTTTCAGTCATAATTTTTACTTATTTATAATCCATTTAAAATAAATACTTGGTTGTTCTTTAATTTTTCTAGAATATATTTGTAATTTAGTAGTAACTTAGCACAATGAAAAACTTGTTCCACGATAACTAAAATAATGACATGACAGTGACAACGGTGACAACTTCATTGACAGTTGATATTAACCTATTTTTAAAAAATCGTATTTACATAGCTAAAAAATCTGATGTGGCCAGCACATAACCTCTCGCCGTATATTTTACCTGGCTGTATGCATAAAGCAAAGAATATTTTTATAAATACAAATAATATATTCATATAAATCTATGACGTATAAACTTCTTTATTATTCAATAATAGCATGTCTCAACATGAAGATATTTTACCATAAATTATGTTACAATAAATTACAAAGTAGAGTTTACCATATATAAATATTAGGCTGGTAACTGCAATTTTCAATTCGAACAACGTTGTTTACTTTCTCTTCATATTCTTCTAGTAAAAACATTAATTTTGGGCGGTCTAAAATGTATATATGGATTGTGCATCTATTCTTACATATCTTCTTTTACATTTTATTTTTTCATACATGTTATATCTAAATAACACTAATTCCCTTTAATAAAGTGACGCATAGATTGCACTCCGATTATTCTTATATCGATGTGTAATTTTGTCCATATTTACAACTTACTTGAGAAGAATTTGATAGCTTTTTCGCAATTCAAAGTTACTCTAGTCTATAGTACTGGTGTACATTGTCCCATAATGTTTGAAACAAATTTAAGTCCTTCAACCTAGACTTGTCATCTCCATAATAGTCACAGATCAAGAACTAAGGGATTCTCCAAGTACATTTTTCTTTCATTACTCATTATTTCTGACACTGACATTTATCTGTCAGTTACAAATAATTTAAATTATCAACTATTTTTCATGGCATTCTTTCGGCTGTCAAATTAATTACAACATTATTTTATATATTATATTCCTTTTATCTCTAAATCTATAAAATATGTATAAAAATATTTAAATGTATCAGAAAGAGAATTTATTTTTCTTTAATATTATCAAGAAAAATTTTCAAAAAATAATATTTAGAAGATTTTTTTTCAAGAATCTTCTACTTCCGGTTGTCCAATTGTTACCAAAACCTTTTCAGATCTTCCCATGAATGTCCGATTGGGAAATACGTTGTTAAACAAATTTTAAGTCTTATAGTTTTTGAGTAACCGTCCTTCCAACATCCCACACACACACATCCACCCACACACACACACACACACACACACACACACACACACACACACACAGACATCATCGTAAAAATGTTAAAATCGAATTGTAGGGACCTTAAAACGTGCTTATTCAATAAAATCTGGATATGCGATTTTTAGCATGAATCCAATACCTCTCTTAGCGAGAGGTAAAAAGGTAAAAACTCGGTTACTTGATTTTTAAGGTGTACGCGATTTTTTTCCAAGCCAGTGTACGAAAGAGGAATATGAAAGAATTATAAATTTTGGAATTGTAGTATTGGAGTTATCGAAGGAGAACTTTTTGTCACACACATACACACACACACACACACACATACATACAGACATCATCGTAAAAACGGTAAAATCGTATTGTAGGGATTCTAAAACGTGCTTATTCATTAAAAACACCATCGAATTTTTAGACCAAAGACAATACCTGCCTTACCTCTATAGATGACGGAAGGTAAAAACAATTAAGCTTGATTCAGTAATTATTAGTTGCAATGAAGTTTTTTTTTTTTATTTGAATTTTTTGGTGTCCCAAATTTAACGTGAACAGAGTGCAGTAGAGATAGAATCCTAGTGATAGACAGGATAATTTCTTGCCCATAAGGGTCCAAACGTTTAAACGCTGGCTGTGTACCCCCACCCTGAACCTGGGTAGTTCCTTGACTTGAGATGCAGATAGCTTTACCTATTTGGTAGTCAAAATCACGTTCAAATGTGCAATGAAAGAAGGGAAATAAAACTACAGGAATGCTAAATAAGTTGTTAGCTATCAAAGACGTGTCAAGAAAATCAAAAAGACAAGTATACAAATGAGTATTAATTCCGATAATGTGAGACACACATGAACAAAACAAAAAGATGATTTTTACCTTCCGTCACCTTTAGGTAAGGAAGGTATTGTCTTTGGTCAAAAAATTCAATGATGAGATTTTAGTGAATAAGCATGTTTCAGGGTCCCTATAATACGATTTTACCATTTTTACGATGATGTCTGTATGTATGTATGTGTGTGTGTCTGCGTGTGTGTGTGTGTGTGTGTGTTTGTGTGTTTGTGTGTGTGTGACGAAAGTTTCGGATCGCATAACTTTAATACCACGATTCCAAAAATTATATTTTTTCGTATTCCTCAAGTTTACATCCAGAAGAACAACTGATTAGATTTTGGTTATAATTGGTGTACCAGAAGTAGCCTCATTTGAAGATTTAACAGTTAAATTTGATTTAGTGACATTTAACATTATTATAACTTAAAGAATATATTATTCTCTATACGATTTGATTGCATTTTATACTTCATATTCAATAGATATAGAGTTAAAGAATTATAAAGAAATTAAATTTTATAAATCAACCATCTATACTAACCATGAAAATTGTAAATATATTCAGATTGACAGATGTCAGTATCAACAAAAAGTAAATTAATGTGGCAGTGATGAGGATGTTGAAGTAGATGTTGGGAAAGATAGGTAAGGAAATAACTCTAGTGTTACAAGTTTCTATAAAGATACAAGAGAGATAATTACATTGGTTTGAAAATGTTATGAGGAGAAATGAATATATTGAATAGCTTAGTAATAAAAGGTAGAAGTAACAGAGGAAGACCAAAGATAAGATGGAAGGACTGTATTGCGGAAGACTTGAGAGAAAAGGAACTGAATGAGAACGACACGTAACACAGAAATGAGTGGAAGAAGAAAATAAAAAATAGCGATCCCTAACGAATGGGAAAAGCTAAAGAAGAAGATGTCAGTGTCAAGTGCAATTTTTGTTTTTGAAATAATTTTACTGGAAATTTAGAATCTTTTGCAAGAAGATTTATAGAATTTATACATTTTACATAGGATTGACGGAAGATATTGTGCTGGCCACAACATATTTTTTTACAAATAATGAAACAAATTGTTAAATATCAAGACAACGTATACATGCACATTTTCTTTACATTTATTTATGTATTTTACATCTTAATCTGGATAGAGAAAGTATATCAAATTGCAAAACATATACCGGTATCTATCATCTATCATCATTTGTCTCAATCATAACTGTCCTATCCAGTTATTCCAAATGGCATGATGAATTTATTATACTAATAAGTTTTTCACGATCATTACACTCATATAATTAATCTGACTATTTTTAGCGTGTCCCAAGTTCTTTTGGTTGTGTAGGAGAGTCAGTCCTCGTGGTATCTTTCCGTTTATAGACAGACTGAGCGGTGTTTGGAAGTGCGTGGGGTGTCCGGTTCGCCCTCTTCGCAACTGTCAACATCTCGTGCCGGATTTATCACCCGGCTGAAAGTGAATTAGCTCGAAGTAGAGGTTTATGGCAATGTGCGATAAAAGTGCAAGTGGTAAACCTTCACACGTCAACGGAGTTGTTAACAAGGTGCAAAAATCTATTTGGGAAGGTCGAAAGATTTTTAAATTGATAAAAGTATAACTGTCTGTAAGTTGAAAATTTGTAAATGGACGTTATATTGAAAAATGTTAATAATGCAAATTTTGAAAAAAATAATTTCTACTTCATTTTGAAAATTAGGTAAGCTGTGGAATAAAATTTGCATTAATGAGAGTGTTGCAAGATTTTTACCGTCCGTCATCTAGGTAAGGAAGGTATTGTCTATTGAGTTTTCAATAAATAAACACTTTTAGGGTCCCTATAAAACGATTTTACTATTTTTACAATGATGTGTATGTGTGTGTGTGCGTGTGTGTGTGTGTGTGTATGTTCGTGTGTATGTGTGATTATAATTTCAGCCGCAATATCTCCAATACTAGAATTCCAAAAATTACAACTTTTACGTATTCCTCTACCTTACATCCATATGCAGACTTGATTAGATTTTGGTTATAATTGGTCAACCGGAAGTACCCTCATTTGAAGATTTTAATAGTTTTACTTGAAAAGACGGTGTTATTATTATTTTTTGATATTTAATGTTATTATAAATATTAAAGAATATATTATCTATAGAATTGGTTGCATTTTATATTTCATAATCAATGGATATAGAGTTAAAAAATTATAAAGAAATTAATTCGTATAAATCAGCCAGCTACGCTTAAGAAATAAAATTCTAACTGACAGATGTCAGTTCATTGAAAAGAAAACGAATGTGGCAGAGATGAGAGTGTTGAGATAGATATTGGGGAAAACAAGGAAAGATAGGATAAGGAATGAAATGATTAGGGAAATGGCTGGAAAACGTTATTATAAATTGAAGAATATAATTCTCTATATGATTTGATTGGATTTTATACTTCATATTCAATAGATATAGAGTTAAAGAATTGTAAATATATTAAATTTCATAAATCAGCCAGCTATGCTAACCATGAAAATTGCTAATATATTCAGATAATTCAAATTGTCATGTTGGGGAAGACACGGAAAGATACGATAAGGAATGAAAGAAGAAGGGAAATAACTCTAGTGTTAGAAGTTTCTAGAAAGATACAAGAGTGACAATTACATTGGTTTGAACATGTCATGAGGAGAGATGAAGAATATATTGGAAGAAGAATTACTAGCTTAGTAATAGAAGGTTGAAGAAACCGAGGAAGACCAAAGATAAGACGGTAGGACAAAATTGTTATTATGAAAATCGTTATATCTACTTAACGATAATCGTTATCTTTATATCCGTATTCTGTAACTCATTTTAAAAAATAATAACCTAGGGATCAAGTTAAGAACTTTATTTCCTAAAATCAAATTTAATTTTAAATAAAATATCTAAAATTACTTAATATAACTTACAAAACTTCTTGGTTAGATTAGTTCTGGTGGGAGACAGCTGTCAACCTGTCAGCTGTCAGACTCTTTCTTCTTCTTGTTGTGGACTACTACTACCATCTGTAGGCAAACTGGGAAGCTTGCGCTAGGCGCTAGGAATAAAAACTTATTAAATTATTTTAATATTACCTTGTAAAAATCTATAATGTGACGGGTTTTTGAGATCACTATTCAACATAATAGCAATTTTATTTTGACACGAATAAAAACACTGAATTATTAACAAAACGTTTAGGTAACGAATGATTTTTCCAGTCATTAAAGAATAACGATATCTTTACCTTTTTTTCGTTATGTTAAATTATTGTTTACAGAATACCACTTTAACGAATATCGTTATAATAACGATTTAACAATGAATAATATGTCATAACGATCATTTACAGAATAAGCCTATTAAACGATTTTCGTTATTACAATAACGATATAACGTTTTAACGATTCGGTATGTCATAACGATGCTTTTCAGAATAGCCCTATAAGTGCACCCATCCAGAAATAAACCATTTTCATCACTGCTTCACTCTATTTTTCGTAAACGATTTTTATTCTTATCCTCATTGAAAAAGTCATTGACACTGACAGCTAACAGCTATGTTAAAGTAATGGTTATTTTCTTGCATTACAGTTTTCTGAAATTCGAATTCTTCACACATTTATTTTGTTTTATATCTGCAATCTGCATACATATGCTTAGAATATTAATGTTGTGCAGTAGCTATAGCCGTTAGCAGATACAATATATGAATACAAATGCCTATGTAAAGATAGGCATTACCAATATAGCAAGAACATTCGTCTTTTATCATTTATGCATTATTTATGTATCCTGGTATAAACTTATATTATTTCATATATAATTATATACTCGTAAAAGGATAATTTAATAGTGATGAAGAAGAAATTTCATAATAAAATTAACGGAACAATAAATAATATAAATTTAATGGATTATTTTCATTATTATTTTATTATTATGGGGTCTCGTGGCCGTGTGCCTGAGTGTCTGGTCGCGAATCTAGGGACCCGGGTTCGATCCCGACCGACGCCAAAAATTACATCGCATTTGGCACAAAATTGACCCCTGTGGCGCACTCTCCACGCCAGCAATGAGTGCCCGTGAGGTGACGCCTGATAAGCGCCCACACGGTACAAATATTCCATCATTACCGATATCTGTGTACGAAGCAAATTGGCACACCCAGCAATGGGTAATATGCCGTGATGAAATATTTATTTATTTTATTTTATTTTTTCATTATTTGTTTGATATGTCTTTTTAGAATATTTTAGTTATTTATTTAAATTTGTTTCTTTTGTTACAGGAAGTGTGCAACAGACCTATTTTTGTTCAAGATGGACCAACACAATTTGACATTACTCCAGGAAAAATGGGTAAGTGAAAAATTAAACTATTCTTGTATAACTAGGGCCACTCTAGAATTATTTAAAATAGAGCACATCGTTTATATTTTTATCTTTCGCTAAGAGAATTATTATTTAAATACTTTATTATATCTTCTATAGATTTAGCGATAAAAGTAATATAATATATAAAATAATCTGTTGTAATAAATAGCCGAAAAATACTATGGAAACCAATTGAAAAATTAAAATGTTTGTAACTGACAGATAAATGTCAGTGTCAGAAATCCGGAGACATTACTGAGAACTTTTTCTGTGAAGTACATACATATATTATTTTTTATTGTATTAATAGTTAAATATTTAAAATTATAGGTATATTACACATACCCTTCAGAAATCCCGAGAATGTTAGTTTTGACAAGCAGATATGGGGGCCAATGTCAGAATAATAGCTTGTAATTATGTACAAAAATGTCAAATATCATTTTTCATTCTAAATTTCGTGATTTTCCAATTCCATGTAGTTTATTTTCCTAGATAAGTAAATTACACAATCCTGGTGACAATTTAACCACGTGAACTTAGAAAATCTTGAAATTTTGAATGAAAAATTCTGATATTTGACATCTATGTACATAATTACTGGTTGTCATTTTGACGCGGGCCCCCATATCTGCTTGTTAAGGCCAACAAAGTCACATGACTGCTCGCGCCCTATATTTATGTAACCAAAAACGGAAGTGGCGAGAAGTATTGTGCTGGCCATAATAGATTTTTTAGAATTTTATTTTAAATATTTTCAAAGTAGTTTCTTTTAACAATAATAAACTTCTTCTTTATTTTCTTGCACTTCTCAAAACCAATCAAATTTTTTAAATACTCTTACAATAATTTGTAGGACATTTAAAAATTCTGTCAAATTAATTTACAGCTGACTGAATTATTAACAATCTTTTCTACAATAATTAATTTCTTAAAATCTTTATATATACATCGTTATCAATGTTTTTCTCCAGAGACTCCAACGTTCGATAAAGGCACGTACCCGTCATCATTTACTGGATATGTGTAATTACGAACACTGTTACAGAGCGTTGTAAAAGTAGCACAACCGAAAGTCAAATACCAGAACCGTGTGGTCACTCCACTAACCGGTATAGATGGAAAGATTACGAGATGAATAAAATATTATGTGGTCGACGTTCGGCACACACATATACCTAGTAAAGATCATTCACAAAAATTCAGCAATCATATAACATGGTCTGAATGAGATAGATTTCACAAAATTGAGTCATTTTCATTTTGTTTAAAAAAATATAAAAGGTCAACTACATAATAAAATAAATATATCAATATTATAATTTTTTGTTTAAATTTTTTGGGTGTTTCTAGATTAAACAACCACACTATGAGTTATAATTTAATAGCTTTGACAGTTTTTGAGTTAGCCTTTTCTTCCAGAAATTAGTTTGAAAGGATTCCAAAAGAAAATTTCCTGGAAGCTTTTAAGAAGTGGAAGGAAAGAATGATAATTGCCCGGTTGCAGAAAGGTTCATCAACGCTTTATTTGTACTGTGCGGGCGCTTACCAGGCGTCACCTCACGGGCACTCAATGCTGGCGTGGAGAGTGCACCATAGTGGTCAATTTTTTGCCATTAAAATTTTTGACATCGGTCGGAATCGGGTCCTCAGATTCGC
Organism: Harpalus rufipes; assembly: GCA_951394225.1. NCBI lineage: Eukaryota > Metazoa > Arthropoda > Insecta > Coleoptera > Carabidae > Harpalus > Harpalus rufipes. The sequence continues at coordinate 53,335,833 of OX596277.1, read as the reverse complement.
GACCAGACACTCAAGCACACGGCCACGAGACCCCATATTAGTAAAATTATGTACCAATATGTAGGATTCGGGTCAGATTTGATTCTGACTGATATGTAACTTGAAACGTGAAAAATATTTCTAATTTTCACCTAAAATAAAAGTGAACCCTGTGGTGTTTTCTCCATGACAGCTTAAAAGTTCGTGAGGTTACGCCTGATAAATGAACGATATTTCAAATTAAGAAACCCGTAAAATTTAAATTACATTTATGTAAATGATCTTTACAATTTTTGTATCAAAATATATACATATTATAGAACTTATGATGTAATAATTAATACTCATATAAAAGCATATAATTCAGTAACAATATTACTGTAATTCATAACACAATAAAATCATTTGTTTTACAACTTATTAGCTGATTACATAATAAACATTCTAGAGTATCTTCAGTCAATTTGTCAGTAAAAATATACCGCGAAATAATTTCACAATGAACAGATGCTCACTTACTTAGAACAATTACCTACTGTAATAAGTGAATCAGCAGTAATTTTCTGAATGACACATATTCAGTCTTCAGAGAATTCATTATAAGCGCATCTGTCATTCGTTCTTTCGTGATTATGGTCTTTTCAACGAACGTTATATAGATATGCCAACTGACATGCGTAAAGAATTAATAATTGAAAGAAGAATGGAATGATTAAAATACAAAGTTTTGCATTGTTACGTGGTCTGCGGAAGATTAAGAGGCAATTTATTGTTATTTTTTATATTTATATTCATATTTTATCATCGTTTATCTAATCATGACACTGTGGTATTGGTAATGATTTTCTTTGAAAATTTGCGGAAAATCAAAAAAAAAACTGATATGACCAACACAAAACCTCCCGCCATTTAATTTTTATTAATTTAAATACATATACCTATGGTCGCGTGCCTGAGTGTCTGGTCGCGTTTCTGAGGGACCGGATTCAATTCCTCCTATCAAATATTTCGAATTTAAATGGTACAAAACTGACACCTGTGATGCACTCTCCACGCCAAAAATGAGTACCCGTGAGGTGACGCATGGTAAACGGCCGCACGATGCAAATATGTCATCATCATTATTGAAATCTGTGTACAAAGCAGATTATCTGTCAGTTACATACATTTGAAATATTAACTGTGTAACTAAGAAATTGTGTTTATCTTTAAAACATAGACTCCGGTGTTTATAAAATTGATTATTTTATTAATTTATCTATAAAATATATAGAAAAATTATTAATGCATGCCTGTTGAAAATTCAATAATCTCTAATTTGAAGGATAACATAATCGCAAAAAATGACATTTAAAGGTATTTTTGGAAGAAAAACTATTTTGAGCTAGTAAAGTGCGATTTCCAGTTATCTGATTTACACCAAAATCTAATGGTTTCTTTTCATATTAGAATAAGGTCGGAAAACAAGGTTACAAAATTCTGCGGTTGATAGTATTTGAGCTAGAGTGACCAGAAGCTCCACACACACACGCATACACACGCATAAACACACATACATACACACACATACACATACAAATACATACATTCGCATTTTAATGGCACAAAATTGACCCCTGTGGCGCACTCTCCACGCCAGCAATGAGTGCCCATGAGGTGACGCCTGGTAAGCGCCCGCTCGGTACAAATATTCCATCATTATCGGTATCTGTGTATGAAGCAGATTGGCACACCCAGCAATGGGTAATATGCCGTGATGAAATATTTATTTTATTTTTATTTTTTGAAACATGATCATTTATCAAAATCTCGATATACGATTTTTAGCATGAGGAAAAAATACGGCTTAATGAATGACAATTAAAACATTCTACAAAGAACTACGGATCGTTTCGAATTTTGATAAGGTTTGATAAAAAAAAAAACGTAGTGATGACCCAGTGATGACGACAGTCTATGAATTCTACTTCGCAAATTTGATAACTCTTTGATAAAATGAAGATAGTTGAAAACTTATATGCATAATCTATGTTTATATGTAGGTATGTATATATTTGTTTCATGTTATATTATTATTATTGGTATATATCTACGGAATGTGTCTAGAAATGTAATATTTTGTTTTCATTGAGCAAATTTTTTTGTTGGTTCGATATCCTACGACGCAATATTGGCAACGCAATCATAATGAGTGTGAGACTTTCACACAAGGTATGCGCCGCGCCGTGCGGCCGTAATCCGGTAGTGTAAGTGGGGCGCACCTGTCGCCAGCGCAGCCCTGGAGATACCTGGGGCTCCGGACAGTCGCTCACGTAGCAATACACACAAGGAAATGCCTAATAATACCTTATTGTCCACTAATCGTCGTCATATTAAATACCAATTGTTTTATGATTGTATTGATATATGATTATGATAACGTCTTTATTTTAATATATTATCATAAACATTGCAAGTGGGAAATATGTTATTTTTATGTTAACCATGAATTCTTATGTTCTTGTTACTGTAAAAGCAATGATTATAGAATTTATTACAAAATACATACAAAACTTTTTTTCTCTCTCGCTAAGAGAGGTATTGGATTTATGCTAAAAATTGCATATCCAGATTTTAATGAATAAGCACGTTTTAAGGTCCCCACAATTCGATTTTAACATTTTTACTATGATGTCTGTGTGTACGTGAATAGATGTGTGTGCGTTTGTATGTGTGTGTGTGTGTATATATATCTTGGAAGGAAATTACTAGGAAGAGGTCAAATGGTTTTGGTAACAATTAGACAACCGGAAGTAGCAAATTCTTAAAAAAATCTTCTAAATATTATTTTTTGAATTTTTTGTTTTTGCAGATATTAAAGAAGATTAAATTCTCTATCTGATACACATACATATTTTATTATATATTTAGAGATAAAAAAAATGTAAAATTAAAATGTGACAGATAAATATCAGTGTCAAAAATCCAGAGACATTACTGAATACTTTTTCTGGGAAGTACATCATTTCTTATTGTATTAATAATAGTTAAATATTTAAAATTATTGGTATATTACAGATACCCTTCAGAAATACTGTCAATCCCGATAATGAATTGGAAACATCTCGAAAATTTAGAAGAGTAGAACAAAATTTCTTCACGTAATAAATTTTACATTAATTTTTTTAAATATAAATAATACGTATAGGTTGAATTTTTGGTGTCGAGTGTATGTATACAAGAAATGTTCAATACAATACTTATGTAACCAAAAATAAAAGTGGCGAGAGGTATAGTGCTGATCACAACAGATTTTTATCACTTGGTGTATCATATATTTGCCACGCATACTATCTTTGTAATTTTTTATATTAATTTTCACTTCATTATAGGCCGTATTTGGTTACTCCATTGGTGTATATGGAAGCAATTGAAGAAAATATATTAGAAAGTGAGATGTAAATGTAAAATTGTCAAATGCAGATAAGTAAAAATTATCTTTCATCTAAAGCTGTGATGTACAATACAAATAGAAACCGTTTAAATTGGAATTGATGGCAGAGAATGATTATGTAGTATTGATTTATAACAGGGGTGGGCAAACTTTTTACCCGGGGGCCACATTGATATTTGCAATATGACTAACGGGCCGTATGTGAATATAAAAAAGTTCTTCCTCCAAGGAAGAATGAACATCTTGCTAATATTATAACACACAAATTGACATGAAAAGGATACGGAAGTTCAGGGATAAGGATATGTATTTTAATTAAAAATTAAACAAGCCGACAAAATAGTTAAGTAACATTTGCCCACCCCTGCTTTAGAATTTAGATATGTAAATAAAATGCACAGAATTTTAAAACCGATACAAAGCAAATTGGCACACCCGCAATGGATAATATGCTGTGATGATATTTTTTTTATATTTATAATCAACGTTTAAAAGATTAGTTTTATTTAAAAATTAAACCCGGTACTCATTGGGACATTTTATACCAGAGAATATCAATAAAAGCTGTTTTATGCCATAGCTATAAATATAATAATAATATTAACTGCATATGAGGAAACTGCATAATTCACAATGTATTCTTTGCAAATGTGTGTCAATGCTTGCTAGTTTTCCTCTCGGATATCAACATCTAAGAAGGCTGTGATCCAGGCCGGAACATCTTGTGCATTACACGGCTCGATACTCTTCTAAAGGCTCTTCGTGAGCTCGTGCCAAGCACCACGTGGTACGCTAAAATCTTTCTCGAAGAAGAGATAAAGGTTACCAGAAGAGGGTAATGATGATTACCCAAATACAGTTTTTGGTAATGTAATACGAAGTGTACACACTTAATTATCCTTATAGCGGAGCAGTTAGATTTTGACTTAACACAGTTATCCTAAATTAAAATAATATTAACAATCCGAGTAAATAATGTTATTTGCATATTAATGTCATGCATTTATTAAAATTTAGACCTTAGAAATGATTTATGTGGACATCAATATCAAAAAAATCTAATATTGTTTGTTTTTAACATTATTGATCAATGAACATGAAGAACAAAATATGGAGGCCAAATCACAATAATTGGAACACCATTATTAATAATATTTTTACAAAAAAATACAATGAGATGTACAAATCTATTAGGAAACCTCTTGTCACACCTAAATACCTTATTTATGATGTGTTTTGAAGTAATCAGTCACTTACGACAGTACTTAACCTTGATAAAGAAGAATAAATATGGAAATTTTATGAAACTATTTGTTCCTATAAATACACATACATACATTACATTACCGTTCAGTAAGGTACGTTGTTTTTTGTGTTTATACTATAGTTCCATTCTTTAAGATGTAATAGTTGCAATTCGAAGTATTTCATAAAATTATAAAATTATTACCTAAAACGACCCAACTTTTGTAAAAGGATAAATTGAGGGTTTTTTTAGGAAAGAAAAATTCTTCTCATTTCACGACTGTTCATTATATCGGATGTCCCAAGCAATTCATGACAGGCGTTTAACATGGGAAAACAGTTTTTTTGTAAATAAAAAGTGTCCGGCAGAAAATTAAGCCATGATATTGGACATGATAATAATACATTACCTTCTGTGCGTTATTTATTATTAATTACATTATTATTAATTATTATTGCACAAATTGGGGAAAATTATAAAAAAATATAAATATATAATTGTTGCAATATTTTATTATGTAATATAAAAAAAAATCAAATGTGTTCTATTGCACAATGGTTAGCACAACTGCTTTTGGAATATTAAATTTTATAGATTTGGGTTCGATTCTCCAGAAAGACTTTTTTTAATTTTTTTACAAAAAAAAATGTTGAACTTTTAAAAATCTGTTTTTTACTTTCTATGACAATCATTTAGAAATAACTTTATAATTAATAAAGGGAAAATAATTAACAAAAATTGATTACATCAAACGAATAATAATAAAAATGCATTATATTTTCTTTTGATATTAATGAAAAATAACATGTTTTTTTTATACACACATTAAAAATGCAATACATATACATGTTCATAATAATACTTATCTCAGTTATTTTTTTATTAACAAAATAGGAAAATATAATGCATTTTTATTATATCACTGTTTTCATTGTTGTAATCAATTTTTGTTAATTATTTTCTCTTTATTTTATTACACAGGTATTATTATTTCTAAATGCCTTATAATAGGAAATAAAAGATAGATTTTTAAAAGTTCAATATTTTTTTTTGCAAAAACAAAAAAAATGGCCTGCTGAAGAATCGAACCCAAAACTGTAAAATCTCATTTTCCGAAGGCAGTTACGCTAATCATTGGGCCACTGAAAACACTTGAAAATCTTTTCATGATGCCATTGGGTATATATCAAAAGTGTGCTACCCAAATGAACATAATATACCCGTGTACATATTATGTACTTAATATTACTATTCTAATCATTCTTAACACGGTCTTTACATCAAAATAAAAACACAAATAACTTTCTATACCCATATCCATTGTAGAGTGTAATAATGTATCAAAACGCTATTTGAATTGAAATCCAAAGTTGGAAAACAATCCTCAATTCACAATGCGGCGCATAACGGGTGAATGCGTTTGTAACAGGGCCATAAGGCATCGGTGGCGCATTAATTTGCAACTCATTACGCGAATGAGGCGGCCAGCGGAATCGGAATTTCAGGCTGCGTGACCTTATTGTGCGTGTGACACAGATCACGGCCGCGCAAGGACGCAAGCTGAATTCCGGATTCCTCCACTGCACTGATGAGTCGGGAAAGTGTCAAGGTTAACAAAGAAAATTGTTACTCGTACAATAAAACAAATATAAAAAAGGTTGTAAATGATGACTGTAAAAAGATATCGTTTAGAAAGCTACTATATACTTTCGTTATTTCACTAACTTCCATAAAGAATACGATATTTTTTTTCCTTCACATATTAACTTACATTATTATTTAAAAAAAATTAAACCCAGGTGAGGCATGGTTTAATACTATAGAAACGTTTCGGTTTCGAACGCAGGACCATTATTGAACAGCTTACTTTAGCTTGTATATTTCTCTAAAAACACCAATAACCTAACATACTGAGATAACTCGGGTCGACTTGTACGTTAGGTTAGGTATTGTTGAGATGTATACATAATGTAAATGATCCACCATTGCTATCTCGAGAACTATAGGAGCTACAAAGACGGTTAAACGGGCAAACAATTTCTATTTCCAAGACAAATTTAAAGAAGGTTTTTATTTTAAATGCGTACATATATTTTTAATTTGCTCATTCGTTAGAGAATTTAATTCTGAATTCAATGTTATAATATTTTTATATCCTTACATAATGATTTTTTGAGAAAAATGTATTTAAAGTTTTATATTAATTTAATTAAAATATGGCTATAATAATAGGAAAAATGAATTCTGGTTAATTTTACCTTCCGTCACCTTTAGGTGAGGAAGGTATTGTTTTTGGTCAAAAATTTCAATGATGAGTTTGTAGTGAATAAGCACGTTTTAGGGTCCATGTAATACGATTTTACCATTTTTACGATGATGTCTGTATGTATGTATGTATGTATGTATCTATGTATGTGTGAGTGTGTGTGTATGTGTGTGTTTGTGTGCCTGTGTGTGTGTATGTGTGTGTTTGTGTTATAATTTTTTCATATTCCTCAAGAGTACATACAAAAGAAGAGGTGATTAGATTTTGGTTATAATTGGTCAACCGAAAGTAGCCTCATTTGAAGATTTTAACAGTTAAATATGATTTATTGACATTTAATGTTATTATAACGTAATTCTCTATTCATCCCAAGGTTATTGTTTTTTAAAATGTGTTACAGAATACGGATACGAAGATAACGATTATCGTTAAGTAGATATAACGATTCATTAAGTGAATATTTTACAGAATAGGCCTGTAATAATTTATTTGTACAAACTTTCGATTATCTATCCCAACCGCGATCAACTTTCTGCTCAAGCCAATTTGCCATAGGATACAACTAATTCCTACCCATGTTTTATAAAACATAAAAAGTAACATGTAAAGAAACAGACAAAAAGTCAAATTCCTGGTTTAATTTCAAGTTTCTAGAATCCTTCCATTCGTTAAATATGCATAAGTATTTACGCATTTATGTACTGTTCTTACTAAAGGCAAATTCCAACCATTAAAATATTTGCATAATGTTGTAGTAGCGTAACATTATATAATATAAAATTGAGAAATAATAGTAATAACTATAATAATTTATTAGAATCCTTAAACATTTAAATACTCTGTAAATAATTGGAAATTTTCATTTTTAGAATTTGAAATATGCAACAAAGTAAGTGTTCATTTATTTTTACAAATAATGTTTTATAGAAAATAAACTTATATAAAAACATGATTAGGTACATTAATATAAAATATATACTGGGTGGCACTTTAAATTCATTATATAGACATTTAAAAGATTTTTACGCGTTACTTCCCAAAATGTTTTATAAAAAATCTGATGTGACCAACACAGTACCTCCGGCCATTTACCTATGTATATAATTTTTATATTACTTTGTAAATTTATCCACACAATATATAGAAAAAGTATTAAAGCAAACTTGTAAAAAATGGAATAATCTTTAATTTTTATAATAACAAATTGAGAAAAAATTACATTTAAAGGTATTTTTGAAGAAAAACTATCTTGAGCTTCAAGTAAACTGCCATTTCCGGTTATCCGATTGCCACCAAAATCTAATCAGTTCTTTCCATATTAGAATAAGGTAGAAATACATGGTTTCAAAACTTTCTGAATGATAGTATTTGAGTTAGAGCGTAAAGATGATCCACACACACACACACACACACACACACACACACACACACACACACACACATACATACATACATACATACATACATACATACATACATACATACATACATACATACATACATACATACATACATACATACATACATACATACATATACACAGACATCATCGTGAAAATGTTAAAAATGGATTGTAGGGACCTTAAAACGTGGTCATTTACCAAAATCTCGATATGCGATTTTTAGCACGATTCCTATACCTCCCTTACCAAGAGTAGCGGGAGGTAAAAATTCTAAAATTACAATATAATACTGCTAGCTACAGAATTAAAACAAAAAGACAAACAAATGTGAGATGTTTTATTTTAATCCTCGCGAACACGCATTCAATTTTTATACACAAGCGCACGCACCGGTCTGAGGGGGCATTCGGCTAAAAAACGAGATACCTATATGGACCTTATCGACAAAATAAGCCCCAGTAATTGTTAAAGTATATAATAAATAATTGATATTTTAACTATCGTTGTTCTTCGAGACAGGCAGCTGTAACTGAACTAAAAAATTTTTTTTTGGTTCTGCTTATACAGGGTGTCCCTTAACTTGGTGCACAAACTTTAAGGGCATATAATACTGATCAAAATGAGTAAAAAAAGCTCAGTCAAAATGTGTCCGATCTTTAATAGTTTCCCAGATATAACGCAGTGAAAAATGAGTTTTTACGAGATTTACCTTTGCTATCTCGAAAACTATAAGAATTACGATTTTGATTAATTGAGACTTTTTGTTTACCTTTGAGAGGTAATCTTAGATGGCCTTTTGTTATTTTATAAAAATCAAAAGTGAAATGTTGTGGCGACCTTGGTCAATATTTAATTTTCATATAACTACGTAACTATAAGAAATTGAGAAAAATGTTTCATATAAAATTTTATTGTTTTTTATAGTCTTTTTACTGACATAGACAAAATTTTATTCGATCGCTATCTTTGTCAGTTTTTCTTAGATTTTTCGCTTTTCTCGGAAACAGTTGAAGATCATTCCTATGTTGATGAAGCTTTTTTATTCATTTTGGTCAGTACTATATGCCCTTAAAGTTTTTGCTCGAAGTTAAGGGACACCCTGTATATTTTACATATTTATAACTATAAAAAAATAAAGTTTACTGATTTCTATGCAGAACTTTTTGCTCTACAAATTTTATTTGATCAATATTTTATATAATTTAAGAATCAACCCACAAGGAAAACATTTTTTTCTTGTTATGCCTATGTAACATTTCCTATACAATATAAGTACTCTTATCGTATATGTTTATATACATACTTTTTAATATATTTTCTCTTTATGTTACTAACAATACATGGAATGATTCCAGAACAAGTTGTTTGCCAAGAAAGAGAAACACGTGTAGATAATTCTGACAATGCATATATTAACATAAAGTAATAAGACGTCCTCTTGAGTATAACACACTACATTCCAACAACATATTTGAAATCTGTAACACATACGTCCTTCACGTGTCACCTGGTGGCCTCTGCTAGACATCGGCTCACGCACTGAATGTAGAATGCTCGTGGGTCTATGAACAAGTACAGGATACTCAAATATTATGATTATATGAACATAATATGACATATGAATTTTAATACGAGTGGTTGTAGGAAATGATACATGCAAATTAGTGTAAAAGAAGTTGATTTCAATAGTGGTATATTGGCAATGCTTTGCAAGAATATGATTTGCAGAACCCTACATTCTCATTTAAATCTGTAAGATTACAGGTACAATAATATAAATAAATATTTCGAAGATATAGTAAAAATGAATAAGCAGAATATGAAAACAACCTTATAAACTAAAATACAACTTGTAGAAATGATTGGGTGTTATTTATTTTTTAAAGAAAAAGAAAAAAATACTAGTATAAAGTAATGTATATATTAATGATATTTACAATTATTTCAGGTCAATCGTTATTCCTTTTACGGTATATAAAAATATTTGAAATAATTGTAGTTTATTTTCGTACCATACGTTGGGACTACTGAAAATGACCATGTTATGTCAAATAATTTTATATTCCCCAATAGAGGAGTAAGGATTGACTTGGAAATAATTGTAAATTCATTAATACGAGGTTTTTTTTTTAAAAAAGGTCCATTTTTTCGATTGCAAAAAATTGTCAAGCACACCAAAATACGTCTAACCTTTATATCTGTCAAAAACAAACTACAAATGCAAAATGGCTGATCATGTCAACATATGTTGGGAACATGTGTACCAACGTAATAAACAAAAAAAAATCGAGAATCTAATATACGCAGCCCGTGAAATTTGAAAAGTCACCTTTTTTTAACAAACCTTGTATATACGTTTCTTAATACTAATATATTTTTTCTTCTTTTTTTAAAATAAATAACACCCAATAATTTTTACAAGTTATATTTCATTTTATAAAGTTTTTTTCAGGTGGATGACGTGCATCTTCTGCTTAATCATTTTTACTATATCATTTTTCATTTTTATTTATTTCAAACACAGCCGTATGTGTGCGGTTGTAGCAGTAATTCGTTTTTGCATTTTCGGGATTTTTTGTTTCTTGTCTTTCTCTTCTTACTTGAAAATATACAGGAATTTAGGTAAAATATACATGTAGCTGCCATTCATGGGAAATCATATAATGGAAATACTATAATATTTTTTTTTCAAAAATATTCTATATTAGTTATTGCCAGTAGGTGTTGTAACACGAGGGAGTGTCACAGAAGCTCTGATGATGGTAGTCTTATTGCTTTTTCCAACGATGACCACGACTTTGACTAACTGGTGGTCGCTTGGATGGTCGACCACCACTTGATTACGGAGGACGGACGAACACTAACCTGTGCTTACACTGATCTTAGATGACCGATGAGCGATGACTGATGAACACTTCACATTAGGGACACAGACATTATTTGGTATTTTAACTATTTTATTTACACACATATTTACATTTAAACTAACTTACTATTAATTTATTACACTAGACCGCGCCAGAAACTAAAACACACACAGACATGAGTATCTAAGACCGACTACGTTAAACAAAAACGTTAACTACGTGAGAGGATTGTCTCTTGAGGGGTTGAAGAAGGTATCATATGGCATCCATATCAAAATATCAGCCCTGCATCCTGCATGTAGGCTCGCAATAACTTCTAGACTTAATTGTCAACAAATAACTGTCCAACGTCTCTGACAGGTAGACTAAACAGTCAGGTAATAAAAGATGATAACTATTTCTAAACAGAATTTTGACTAACAAAGATAACAAGTTGAAATATTATTCCTGTATGTGTATCAGTATTTGACACCCCAGATAAGGCTGCAACATGACCTAAAAATCATTAACATTTCATATAATCTTGTATTACTCAGTAATACTGTCACTTAGTATTCGAGCCATTAAAGTAAAATTTAGAAAAACGTACTGTTAACGATTTATTACAACATATTTATAAACTTATCTTTTTAAGGATTTACTCAAAAATTCAGCAAGTCGGATATGAAAAACTGCCACTGTTGAATGAAACTCACTTTTGGCATTAACCAATACCTCTATAGTAAAACCAATATTAAAAACAGTCAAATTTGTTTGTTTTATTGTAAATTTAAAAATTAAACTCAAAGTGTCAACTATTTTCATTTCACGTACATTAAATAAATACTTTAAATTCGTGAAACCAAACTTTGTCTATAATAAATTACCTTCCGTCAATTCAGTGTATTAGGTACAAATTCCATATATAAATTTTCTTGCAAAAGATTATATATTTCCAGTAAAATTATTTCATAAACAAACACTGACATCGTCTTCTTCTTTAGTTTTTCCCACTCGCTAGTGCTCGCTATTCTGGAATTAAGTTATAGTGCTATGTCAACTACCGGTGCTTTTACCTTAAATGTAGTCAGTTATTACAGGAAGTTAAATTTCAAATAAATCTATAAAGCTATTATTTAAAAAAAATGTGTACGTAATAAATAAGTATTCTGAAATAACATTTTATTAAATGATACCATATTCATTTTCAGTCCTCATTCTATACATCTTTCTGTCTGTTATGGGTAATTTGCGCTATGAAAGAAACATAAATCGCAATTTTTTTCTCTCTTAAGATTGACAGTGATATGTGACATGTGTGTTTTGTTCTTCCGGTATGACGTTCTCGAAGGAAGTCATGTTCCGTGGACACGTCCACATTCATATATGATGCCTAGCTAAACGGAAATGGAAGCATACTTGCGTGATTCAAATTACTTGGTATTATTGCCATTATTACCATATATGGGTGTGCATGTGAATTATATTAGCATATTAATGTGTATTTTGATACATTGCTTGAGGATATTTATGAATATGTTTTAAGAGTTAATATAATAAGATAAATAAGGAAGATTATTAAGAGTTTTCTCTTTTCATATTTGCTTGAAACTTAAAAGTAAAATTGTTTTATATTTGCTTATAGGATGGATATTTTTAAGTACATATTTATAGCTGAGGTGTGGTCGATGATTTCTACGAAAATATTTACTACTCAAATAGGTGTTAAAATATTTATGAACATAGTTTTTTTTTCTTACGAAACAATCCAAATTATTCAATATTATATAAAAAAAATATTTACATTTCTTGCAAGTTTTGAAAGTATTTTATGAATGAATATTATATAATACTTCTCTGGGATCTAGATCTAAATTCTTCAATTGTTAATATTAAAGGAGAGACTATATAAATATAAAATAAACAATGAAAACCGAACATCTTCAATAATAATAGGGTATCATGGCCGTGCGCCTGAGTGTCTGGCCGCAAAACCGGGTTCGATCCCGACGGACACCAGAAATTATTTCGAATTTTAATTGGCACAAAAATGACCCCCAGTGGTGAGTGCCCGTGAGGTGACGCTTGGTAAACGCCCCCACGGTATGAATATGTCACCATTACCAATATCTGCTTACAAAGCAGATTGGCACACCCAGCAATGGGTAATATGCCGGGATGATATATTTTACCTTCCGTCACCTCTAGGTAAGGAAGGTATTGTCTTTGGTCAAAAAATTCAATGATGAGTTTTTACTGAATAAGCATGTTTTAGGGTCCCTATAATACGATTTTACCATTTTTACGATGATGTCTGTATGTATGTATGTGTGTGTGTCTGTGTGTGTGTGACAAAAGTTCCGGATCCCACAACTTCAATACCACGATTCCAAAAATTATATATTTTTTGTATTCCTCAAGTTTACATCCATAAGAACAAGTGATTTAACAGTTAAATTTGATTTATTGACATTTAATATTATTATAACTTAAAGAATATATTATTCTCTATACGATTTGATTACATTTTATACTTCATATTCAATATATACAGAGTTAAAGAATTTTAAAGAAATTAAATTTTATAATTTAGCCAGCTATGCTAAACATGGAAACTACTACTACATTCATATAATTCAAATTGACAGATGTCAGTATCAATAAAAAGTAAATTAATGTGGCAGAGATGAGGATGTTAAAGTAGATGTTGGAGAAACACGGAAAGATACGGTAAGAAAATAACTCTAGTGTTACAATTTTCTAGAAAGATACAAGAAATACGATTACATTGGTTTGAACATGACATGAGGAGAAATGAAGAATTATATTTGAACAAGAATGAGTAGTTTAGTAATGGGAGGTTGAAGAAGCAGAGGAAGACCAAAGATAAGATGGAAGGACTGTATTGCGGAAGACTTGAGAGAAAAAGAACCGAATGAGAACGACACACAAAAATAGCGACCCCTAATGCATGGGAAAAGCTAAAGAGGAAGAAGATGTCAGTGTCAAGTGCAATTTGAATAGTTTGTTTATGAAATAATTTTACTGGAAATTTAGAATATTTTGCAAGAAAAATTATGTATGGAATTTATACATATACATAGGATTGACGGAAGGTATTGTGCTGGCCACAACAGATTTTTTATTTTATTTTTTTATTATAAATTTCCGGAAACAAAAAATACTTCTCATTCTATAAATGTTCATTATATATGACAGGTATTTTTTTTTGTACCTAAACATAAAAACATGGACCCGTATTACTAATTTACTATTATAATAATAGCGCTATTATCAGGTGTGCTTTTATATTTATGAGATTAAACGTTACTCTTAAAAAAAGCACTCTATAAAGGTGGTTTCATAATGCGAACAAAGATCTTCAGTTTGAAGTTTTATATTGTTTCAATAATAACGAAAACTACAATAAGTGGATTTGTTTCATTTATATTTTTTTCCATTAAATTTTACTGTTATTTTTAATTTATTTCTCAACTCTTATTGCTATTACGGAAATGTTGTGGTTTAGTGGTGATCTATGCGGTTTGTATACAAGGTCAAAGGCCTTTGTTAAATTTAACACTAAAAAATCAATAAACAATACATATTGCAATAATTACAATGACTCAGACATTTTTATTTACAATATAGAAGACTTAAATAGTAAATCGTTTCTTTTGTTAATAATTAGTCTAGACTTAGGTATAGAAATCATCTAGGAAATACATAATTAAAAATCTGTTGTGGCCAGCACAATATCTCTCGCCACTTTCGTTTTTGGTTACATAAGTATAGGGCGCGAGCAGTCATGTGACATTGTTGGCCGTGACAAGCAGATATTGGGGGCCCGTGTTATAATGACAATTTGTAATTATGTACATAGATGTCAAATGTCAGAATTTTTCATTAAAAATTTCAAGATTTTCTAAATTCACGTAGTTAATTTGTCACACAAAAACACTTTTACTCCGAATGACACATATTTTTTCTTCAAACGTAGATATTTAAAGAAAAATATCTACTACTGACGTTACATTTTACGTAAATTACGTTTGCGATTTCAATTGCCCTGTAGCTATGGATACTTATTTGTTCACTTTTTGTTATAAACATTGAAATTAAAATTTTCACGTTTTGGCGTTTAAATAAAAACTGTGCAATTTTATATCCTCCTTGTGTGCAATTATGTCGGAATTTGAAGGATTATAATGTCCCCTGAAGTTGTTCAATTGGATAGAAATCTAACAGCGTGGCTGAAAGATATGTTCAGGAATCACTGTAAAACAATATAATCTGTTCTTATCACTTTAATTCTAAGTATTCTTATGCTCATTACCGTCCCTGTAATTGTAATCTGTAAGTCTGCTATTCTTTAATAATGTTATTTCCTCAAAAGTAAACTTTGTTTATATTTCAATTCACAGGTTATATATTTATGTTTGACAGCTATTTATCGTATTTAGTAACTTTATTCTTAGGTTACCTAGCGTGTTATAGTGACATTTAGGGCGATATTACAGGTTTCTTTTATTAAAGTTGCTTCTTATTCGTTGATCTGTATAGTTTCTATGGATATTTATTTATTTTATTTCTACCTTGTAAATCAAGTCACAAAAGATGATACTTTTATGACGTTTGAAGAAAAATAATATTTAGAAGATTTTTTTTAAGAATTTGCTATTTCCGGTTGTTCATTTATTACGAAAACCTTTTCAGCTCTTCCCAGGCATGTCCAATTGAGAAATACGTACTTAAGTATTATAGTTTTTGAAAATCGTCCTTCCAACGTCCCCACACACATACACACACACACACACACACACACACACACACACACACACACATCCATCCATCCATCCATCCATCCATACACACACACACACACACACACACACAGATATCATCGTAAAAATATTAAAATCGGATCGTAGGGATCTTAAAACGTGCTTAATTATTAAAATCTAGATATGCGATTTTTAGCATGAATTCAATACCTTTCTTAGCGAGAGGTAAAAATAAATATTTCCCAAATTTTCAGAGCCGAAACTTGATTTTGTTATTACTAAAATTAATATTACTTTTCCCTGAAATAGAATTTACCTACTTTTTGTAACAGAATTTACATTACCTTAAAATGAAATGATATAGATGTTACAAGAAATTATTTTTAATTTATTATTTACTATAATTACTTAATAAATAATAATATAGGGATGTACGTGATTTACGTCATCGTAACATATTCTCGTGCTACTGCAAAAACCAGATAGGTCACAATTTACCATTCTCGAGAAAAATGTAATTGAAAATTCAGGCTTTAATACAAAAAACTGAAGCATATGAACGACATTTCTGCGGAACGTCAACTTTTAGCTCGTTCTAGAAACTTTCCGATCCGCCCTCGTACATACTAGTAACTAAATAGGTTGATAAACTGGCTCTTATAGAGTAATAAAAGAAAAGGTCAGGCAAAACAAACTCTTTCATAAATTATTTTTAAATGCTACTTCTACTTAAGTATGTATGTCAAAACATTTATGCGGCTTAATGAAAAACCATTGTGAATTTGTGCTCAAAATGAGATTGATCGCGGTATCATTTAAAAATTTGCTATATATTTATACACTAGAACTAGAACAACCATGGTTTTAATTTGTGTCATGTCATAAAACAAGAAAATACTTAAGTATTGTAGTAATAACCAATATAGATATCTCAGAAGAACCTCGAAGGGCTTTACTGTTACAATTTAAATCACAAAATTAGTGACATTTTTAAAAAGTACAAAATGTTGATATTTCTTTCAAGAAATGTTCTTTCGTTAAACCACATACAGTTGAACCTCGGTATACGTCATTAATCCGTTCCGGATCCTTGGACGTATACCAAACGAACATTTCCAATAACACAAAATTACGTACAAATTCAGAGTTATAGAGCGAGTTGTTTACTGGTTAGTAGCAACAGGCGTTCTGAGTTCTGACGCTCACGGACAGTCATAACTGTCTCTAAAGAGGCAAACAAGAGTAGTGACCAAGGGCGGACTGGCCATAAGGCTCACCGAACGATTCCCGGTGGGCCGATGCCTTATGGGGCCGACCGGCTGGCGGCCAGTGTCTTATGGGGCCGATTGGCAGAACGATTTTTTAAGTCACGATATAAACAATATTGAAATCAATTTTTCAATGTTACGTTTACCGTTTACTTAATTTTTAAATTCTAAAAATAATAAACATATTTTTTCTGTTATTATAATATAATTAAAAGTAATTTCTATATTCAAAAAAAATCTGAAGAGATACAACTTCAATTATTTGTGTGTACAAGGAATGTTAAATTCGTTACTTATAGGGCGCGAGCAGGCATGTGACCTTGTTGGCCTTGGTAAGTAGATATGAGGATCCGTGTCAGAATGACGACTAGTAGTTATTTACATTCATATGGATTTCGAAAATCATGATGTTTTGAATGAAAAATTATTATACTTAGATTATAAATATTTGAGATCCATCATAAATGTTTTTAAATCGTAGAAATAGGCTATTTGGGTCGAGGAGAATTTAAATAAACGAAGAAAGAAATTGTGAAAAATTCATCCCAGCGAGGTCCATGAATTTTTCACAATTTCTTTTTTCGTTTATTTAAATTTTCCTCGATCTATATAGTCTATTTCTACGATTTAAAAAAATCTGATGTGGACACCACACGACTTCCTTGTACGATTATTAAACTATACGTATTTTTTTAATAAATAAATTATAAAATATTAATTTTAACTTCAAAACAGTAAGTTATATAGCGACCATAAAGAGAGTTTTTAAAGAGAGTTTTGATTACAACAAAGAAATATTTGATTACAACAATAAATATGACTAATTTCACAATAAAAATATAATATTTCTTATTGTACGAATCATAAAATTGCACGTATTTAACGTAATTTGACATGAACATTTTTTTTATTTTTTTGTCCTAATCCATAGCAAGATTTATTACAAAAACAAAAAAGTATATAATTTTTAAATTTACATATCTCGCTTATACAAAGGGCTAATTTAATAATACTTGATGTGCTAGACGCAGTAATTAATTCTCTAAAACTTTTATTTGAAGCATTTATTTCTAAAATCAAAATAAAATCATTTTATTCAAGAAAAACTGTTAACAACTTCAAGTAATGTACCACTTCCGGTTTGCCTATTTTAACCAAAATGTATTATGTTATTTCGATTGACATAAAAGTCGTATATACCAAATTTGAAAAGTTTTGGATTATATTTTAAAACAGTTTTTCATTAAAATCTATTATAGTCTTCATGTAAAGTGCCACTTCTGGAAATTGTGTAATAACCAAAAAGGGAGGTGCACAACTAGATGTCATAGGAGTCCTAAATACAAAATTTCAACTTTCTACGGCTTACCGTTTTTGAGTTATGCGAATACGTACGTACGTACAGACGTCACGACGAAATTAGTCAAAATGGATTCAGGGATGATCAAAATGGATATTTCCGCTGAAATCTGAAAACCGAAATTTTTCGCGATTACAATACTTCCTTTACTTACGTACAAGGAAGTAAAAAATATATTATAATTGACACCTATGTACATTATTATTAGCTGTCATTCTGACACGGGCTCCTATATCTGCTTGCCAAGGCCAACAAAGTCACAGGACTGTTCGCGCTCTATGCAACATAAAATGAAAATGGCGAGAGGTATTGTGCTGGCTACAACATTTTTTTGCGTCCAAACATTACGTATATCATGGTGGAGTTATTTTAAACTGTATTTATTCTAATAGAGAAATTAATAACAAATATATATTAATGTATGTAATATTTTCGTTTCCAGGTGACAGATGGCTGGTCTCCTGCCTGGGAGTCCTCTACCTCTCAAAGGGTCTCTTCTACCGAGTTGTTCCTGCTGACCAAACCTTTGCTCCGGGTGACCAGTACGCCGGAGTGTTTCGGTTCCGGTTATGGTGGTGCGGTGAGTGGACCGAGGTCCTGGTGGATGACCGTCTACCTACAGTCCACGGAAGATTAGCTTTCCTCCAGGCTACCCACAGTGATCAGTTTTGGCCTGGATTGCTGGAGAAGGCCTACGCCAAGTGAGTAGAAGAATATGGAGTAAATTAATAGAGATAAGATCTAACTGAAAATGTGAGGTTTGATAAGAAATAACGAGAATTTTTATTTGGTTCAAAAATTAATAATGTATTCGTCAATAATTATTGTCCCCTTCAAAGTAATCTTCATTATCATATAATAGTCTTATGTAAATGTTCTTTCCAATCTGTAAAACATTTGTTGAATGCACTTTGTGTTAACACTCGGCTCCTTCAAAGATTTTGCCTCTGGGCTCAATTCTCAACTATCACTTCATATCTATATCATAATGGCGATAAATTTATATACGGTAAATTTTTTAAAAGATGTTCGATCAAGGTCATCTGTATCATGAACGAATTAACAAATTGGCATACAATTATCTCTCATTTGCAATAATTATAAGCTTGTGCGATAAGGGTGGATATAATACGCCTGTTCACGATTTAATTCCATTTTTTGGCCGATATGAATTTTTCAAGTTACTATAAACAAGACAAATAGCTCTCGTACGTCAAAACGTTCTGAGTACGTATACCGTCAAAAATGTCAAACTGTACGATAGAGACGTCAGTCGCCAGATGGCAACACTAGGTTTGCCTAATCGCCTAATTCTGAAATATATTCAGTATGTCAGGGAATACTTGTGCATATATCATCTTAAAAATAGTAAAAACGTATTCTAGGGACTCTAAAATCTATAGGTGACGGAAGGTAAAAATCAAAAATAATTATAATTCAAAAAATACATTGATAAAGTCTATTGTATTTAGTTCATTAACTTATCTGAAAATTGTAAGAAGCGAATGAGTCACAAGGAAACGCGATACGTACAATACAATAACGTTATTAATTAAAGTGATATTGAGAAATTTTATTACACGAATTCAAAAAGCACATTGAACTCCCACATAAATACACGCCACTTTTTAATGCGGACGTGCTCACTTTCTGGGTTGGAAAATAAACAATAACATATTTCAGACAGCAAATATGTAATATAAAATATATTCATATTTAAACAAGTGTTCACACTACATAGAGCATATGAGTGAAAGTTTCCCATGCTGTTGAACATTCTTTCTAGTAATTGCTATTTTATAATATTTTTAAGTGAAACCTGACAGATAACACTTATTACACTAGCTTGTTTCTTTTATTCTATAATGCATATTAGCTGTCTGCTTCTGATTGGTGATTGTACAGATTGTTATTATGTGGTTAGAATCTAGAATGTTCAGTGAATGAACTGTATGTCAAGTGCTGATGTGTGGTGGTCAGTTTGTTGACCTTGGAAAAAACAAAAACGACTTAAACAATTTAAACTCATGTTGTTAACTGCAGGTGGAAATGGTCAAGGGAACGAGGAAAGCTATTTTTGTATCATGACATTTTTTTAATTTGGAATTTTTATTCATTTAGAAATGTCAACGAAACATTCGTTTCAGTTTAGGTGTACAACATTTTTATTGCTGAACAATATGCCAAATTTATTAATATGTATTCACAAGAAAGATTATTTAATTCTCATTGTTTCGTATTGAAAGGGATACTGAATATGATATGGAGTAAAAAAAAAGAATTATACTTATTTTTATCAAAAATTAGTAACAATACACTGTAGTACAAATCTGTTTTAACCTGAAATGTAACTACGAAAAGACAACTTATCTTGTTCTTTTCTTCCTTTACAAATAAAGTTTTTTTTTTCAATTCGTAAGATCAGGGCTTTTTTGTAATGTAACGCGCCGATACGGCGTTCCGGTATCTATTTTCGATGATTTTCTAATGTTTTTACCTTCCGTCACATTTAGGTAAGGAAGGTATTGTCTTTGGTCAAAAAATTCAATAATGAGTTTTTAGTGAATAAGCACATTTTAGGGTCCATATAATACGATTTTACCATTTTTACGATGATGTCTGTATGTATGTATGTATGTATGTATGTATGTCTGTGTGACGAAAGTTTCGGATCGCATAACTTCAATACCCCGATTCCAAAAATTATAATTTTTTCGTATTCATCCAAAAGAAGGTGATTAAATTTTGGTTATAATTAGTCAACCGAAAGTACCTCATTTGAAGATTTTAACAGTTAAAAATCATTTATTGACATTTAACCTTATTATAACTTAAAGAATTTAATATTCTCTATACGATTTGATTGCATTTTATACTTCATATTCAATAGATATAGAGTTAAAGAATTATAAAGATATTAAATTTCATATATCAACCAGCTGTGCTAACCATGGAAACTGCTAATATATTCAGATAATTCAAATTGACAGATGTCAGTATCAATGAAAAGTAAATGAATGTGGCAGAGATGAAGATGTTGAGATAGATGTTGGGGAAGACACGGAAAGACACGGCAAGGAACGAAAGAATAAGGGAAATAACTCTAATGTTAGAAGTATTCTAGAAAGATAAAAGAGAGACGATTACAATGGTTTGAACATGTCATGAGGAGCGATGAAGAATATATTGGAAGAAGAATGAATAGCTTGGTAATAGAAGGTTGAAGAAACAGAGGAGGACCAAAAATAATATGGATGGACTGTATTGCGGAAGACTTGAGAGAAAACGAACAAAATGAGAACGACACGAAAAACAGAAATGAGTGGAAGAAGAAAATAAAAATAGCCTCCTAATGAATGGCAAAAGCTAAAGAAGAAGAAGAAATCAGTGTCAAGTGCAATTTGCATAGTTTGTTTATGAGATAATTTTACTGAAAATTCTTTGCAAGAAAATTTATGTATGAAATTTATACATAATACACAGGATTGACGGGAGGTATTGTGCTGGCCACAACAGATTTTTAAAATTTTTTAAATCTGTAAAATTGTACGACCCGGGGTTGAATTGAATTCTATGAAAATTGCTCTTTTTTGACAACATAATGTATTAGTATTCTTACTTTGTAAATGATTTTTATTTAATTCAGTGGCATTTCATCGCTTTGTGACGGTCCTTTTAGTGTTAAAAAATAAACTAAGCACTACTGCAATATTCAGACATTATTAATGAATACATGATGGTATCAAAAAAAGTATTTCAGCATAACATTGGAGTTTTGTCCTATAGTCTTATATTTTATGCTAAATTTGTTACAGGAAATTGATAAAATCTTAAAAAGTACATATAGTATGTATTGAATTAAGTATAGATAATAACAAATTATAAAAACTCTAACAAAGTAGAAAAACTGATTATATAATACCTAATTATTTTTACATTATACTTTTTTATGAGATACTTTTTAGAAAATGCGCATTTTAATTTATTTATTGTTGGATACAACATATTTCTTGAACGATATATCATATAATAATTAAAACATAAACATTTAATTTCTTAGGGATCTAAGTACTAAAGAAATATATGCATATTAGATTATTATATTACGGAGAAGTTTTATGAGCCAAGTGCAATGTTTTAAAAATGGTTTTAGTGGCACAAAAATTAGAACTAGTTTTTTTTTAATAAAAAGACATAATCAGTACACAAGTACTTCTTATACATTGAAGATTCATTAATGTTTACCATGTTCTTGAACAAAATATACAGGGTGTAAATTTTAAAACGGATCATAGGGCTATAAAATAGAAAAACAGTTTTTTAGCTGCCAAAAGTTTCTATATTTCTTTATAATATAAAACAATTATTTTTACTTCTCGCTAAGAGATGATGTCTGTGTGTGTGTTGATGTTTCTCAAAAACTAAAACTAAGTATTTCTCAATCGCACATTACTGGGAAGAGTTTTTAAAGGTTTTAGTAGTAATTGGTTAACCGAAAGTAGCAGATTCTTAAAAAAATTCTAAATATTATTTTTTGAAAATTTTTGTTCATGCAAGTATTAAAGAACATTAAATTCTCTATCTGATACATATAAATATTTTATTATATCTTTTATAGATTTAGAGATAAAGAAATATAATATATAAAATAATCTGTTGCAATAAATCTCGCAATCCAAATAATGTCATTGAAACCAATTAAAAAATTAAAATGTTTGTAACTGACAGATAAATGTCAGTGTCAAAAATCCAGACATTACTGATGACTTTTTCTGGGAAGAACATACTATATATTATTTTTATTGTATTAATAGTTAAATATTTAAAATTATAGATGTATTACATTATATCCTTCTGAAATACGGTCAATTCCGACAATGAATTGCAAACATCTCGAAAAATTAGAAGAGTAGGACAAAATGTCTTAATAGAATGAATTTAAAATTATAAAAATATCGGTTTATAAAGAATTAATTTTTTTGTATGTATAAGAAATTTTAAATGTAATAATGAAAATGGCGAAAGGTATTGTGCTTGCCACAACATATTTTTGTTCTAGTCCTATGACCCGTTTTTTAAATATAAACCCTGTATGAATAGTAATAAAAATAGAAGTTGCAGCTATAGTTACTATTTCATACAAAACATTTTTTGTTGAATAAATATGAAAACATATACGTCAATATTATTTACATCCTTTTGTATTTAAAAACTTAAATTTAAATTGACTAGCTAGTACGGTTTAATTTTCTTCAGATCAAATTATAATTAAATAATTGTATATTTTTCAGCTATTATTAAATTACTATTATAGTCATATTAAAAACTGATTATTTTTAAATTATATACCTAGTATTATTTATTACAATTTTCAAAATCTTATAGGGAATTAAATTATTACTGCGCAAAACCATTTTCTTTTCAGCTATACAAATTGTGCATTTTATAATACCCTACCCGTATTTATTTTACGTACATAATTTACAACATAATAAATAGTTTTGCAATATTAAGCAACTGTTCTCATAAAGTATTGTAAAACCCGCTTAAAATTATATATATGTCTCAACATACCAACATACCTAATGTGATAATCATTATCAGTAACAGTAGTGTCGTAAATGGCACTCAATACGCTGGTATCATAAAAGCTTCCAACTTCTAACAGGGTACCACCTAATACAGCTATCTTGTACTTCCTTAGTTACATACCCACATACAAATTACACATGTACCTTGCATTTCGATAGTACCCGCATGGCAAGTACGTAGGCTAGGTGGACATGTTGTACAAGACTTTTCAATGATCAGTACTTTCTACGCTACATTGTCACTTCCTGAAAAGTAGTCTATTATTCAACGACAATAACGTAGGTTTACACAAGTACATACTTTACTTGCTTACCTAACATATTAGATAATATTATTCGCATGGATTGTTTTACAAGTACAAACACGTGGAATTTATAGTTGTAAAAGAATTAATTATGAACATGCAATAAAATACTTTGCTAATACATGCTAAGGAAAGTGTTATGTAAAAACTTAAATTGTTTAATAATATATGAAGAATTTGCTAATTATAAATTGAAATATGGGATACATTTAACAATAATGTTATCTGGAAAATCTAGAATGCTAGAAAGATACATTTATTTAATTATAATTTGTGTAGTATAACACTTTTAACATCAATTTACATTTCTAAAATGTTTATGAAATTCAATTAGTAAATGAGATGTTGCGGGTTCAAATTTCATGTTTTACAGTAACTTTATAAAAAATACTGCTGTATTTACTGGTTTTCATTGTACAATAGGGTTCTCCACTATTTGTTTTATAATTTTTTTCCTGTACTTCATCCAATTCTTATTCGTTAAGGTGTAATATTTTTTAAAATATTCTATGATGTAACATTAAGTTCGTTTTATTCTCAATAATACTCTAGTTTTTGTAGTCACATAAATTGATGTGTTTCAACATTTATAAAAATATATACATAAATACGTTTAAAATAATTCCGTGGTCAATAAATAGAAATATGCATGGATAATAAGCAATTTAATAAAATAATTAATTACAAACTACTTATACTCCTATTATAGATCAAGTGTTGATTACCACTGGTAGCCTGTATCATTCTAAATATCTTTAATTTTCATACAAATACACGTAATTTCTACTTTTTACCTCTCGCTAAGAGAGGTAATGGATTCATGCTAAAATCGCATATCCAGATTTTATTGAATAAGCACGTTTTAAGGACCTTAAAACGTGTATGGACCATACAATCCGATTTTAATATTTTTACGATGATGTCTGTGTGTGTGTGTGTGGATGTGTGTGTGTATGTGTGTGTGTGTGTGCATGTGTGTGTGTGTGGGATTTTGGAAGGACGATTACTCAAAAACCATAAGACTTTATATTTGTTTAACTACGTATTTCCTAATCGGACATTCATGGGAAGATCTGAAAAGGTTTTGGTAACAATTGGACAACCGGAAGTAGAAGATTCTTGAAAAAAAATCTTCTAAATATTATTTTTTGAAATTTTTTCTTGGTAATACTAAAGAAAATTAAATTCTCTGTGTGATACATTTAAATATTTTATTCTATATTCTGTAGATTTAGAGATAAAAGAAATATAATATATAAAATAATCTGTTGTAATAAATTTTACAGCCGAAAGAATGCCATGGAAAATAGTTGAGAATTTAAATTGTTTGTAACTGACAGATAAATGTCAGTGTCAGAAATCCGGAGACATTGACATTACTGAAGACTTTTTCTGGGAAGTACATACATTATATTATTTCTTAATGTATTAATAGTTAAATATTTAACATTATAGGTATATTATACATACCCTTCAGAAATACTGTTACTTCCGACAATGAATTTGAAACATCTCGAAATATTGGAAGAGTAGGACAAAATTTCTTCATAGAATGAATTTAAATTTAAAATAATCTAAATATATGGAATAGATGTAAGTAGAATTTTTGGTGTAGAGTGTAGGTATACAAGAAATGTTAAATGCATTAGCGCGCGAGCAGTCATGTGACTTGACAAGCAGATATGGGGCCCATGTCAGATTTTCAAATTCCATGTGGTTTATTTTCCTCGACAAGTATATTCCACACTCCTGGTGACAAATTAACTACGTGAATTTAGAAAATCTTGAAATTTTTAATGAAAAATTCTGACATTTGACATCTTTGTACATAATTACTAATTATCATTCTGAAATGGGCCCCCACATCTGCTTGCTAAGGCCAACAATGTAACATGACTGTTCGTGCCCTATACTTACGTAACAAAAAAAAAGGAAGTGGCGAGAGGTATTGTGCTGGTCTCAACAGATTAAATGGGACCATATATTTTTTATTTACATATTAGATAGAGAATTTTACTTTAAATTCAGTGATGTAATAGATAACAACTTTTTTGAGAACAATTCATTTGTATTTTATAATAATTTGAGTAAAAAATAGCTACAATAAGTGGTGCCGCAAATGGAGAAAATAAATACGTTATCTTTTTTTACCTCTCGCTAAGAGAGGTATTGGATTCATGCTAAAAATCGCATATCCTGATTTTATTGAATAAGCACGTTTTAAGGTCCCTACAATCCGATTTTAACATTTTTACGATGATGTCTGTGTGTGTGTGTGTGTGTGTGTGTGTGTGTGTGTGTGTGTGTGTGTGTGTGTGTGTGTGTGTGTGGATGTGTGTGTGTGGGATGTTGGAAGGACGGTTACTCAAAAACTATAAGACTTAAAATTTGTTTAACAACGTATTTCCCAATCGGACATTCATGGGAAGATCTGAAAAGGTTTTGGTAACAATTGGACAACCGGAAGTAGAAGATTCTTGAAATAAAATCTTCTAAATATTATTTTTTGAAAATTTTTCTTGATAATATTAAAGAAAAATAAATTCTCTTTCTGATACATTTAAATATATTTATACATATTTTATAGATTTAGAGATAAAAGGAATATAATATATAAAATAATGTTGTAATTAATTTGACAGCCGAAAGAATGCCATGAAAAATAGTTGATAATTTAAATTATTTGTAACTGACAGATAAATGTCAGTGTCAGAAATAATGAGTAATGAAAGAAAAATGTACTTGGAGAATCCCTTAGTTCTTGATCTGTGACTATTATGGAGATGACAAGTCTAGGTTGAAGGACTTAAATTTGTTTCAAACATTATGGGACAATGTACACCAGTACTGTAGACTAGAGTAACTTTGAATTGCGAAAAAGCTATCAAATTCTTCTCAAGTAAGTTGTAAATATTGACAAAATTACACATCGATATAAGAATAATCGGAGTGCAATCTATCCGTCACTTTATTAAAGGGAATTAGTGTTATTTAGATATAACATGTATGAAAAAAAAAAATGTAAAAGAAGATATGTAAGAATAGATGCACAATCCATATATACATTTTAGACCGCCCAAAATTAATGTTTTTACTAGAAGAATATGAAGAGAAAGTAAACAACGTTGTTCGAATTAAAAATTGCAGTTACCAGCCTAATATTTATATATGGTAAACTCCACTTTGTAATTTATTGTAACATAATTTATGGTAAAATATCTTCATGTTGAGACATGCTATTATTGAATAATAAAGAAGTTTATACGTCATAGATTTATATGAATATATTATTTGTATTTATAAAAATATTCTTTGCTTTATGCATACAGCCAGGTAAAATATACGGCGAGAGGTTATGTGCTGGCCACATCAGATTTTTTTACATAGAATTAGGGTGCCCTGACAGAAAGAAGTGAATATTTTGTTCTTTTAATTGATCATAAATGTCAACGCAAACAATTTTTTTTATTTTTTTTTAACTTGTTCTCATATTCAACCATGAGAACTTAATCAAAGAAATATGACTATTATAAATGGCTAAATATTATCTTGTACTCAAATTCGATTTTGAGTACTACATTGAAAGAAATATAATTTTCATGAATGTCTGTATAATATTCAAACAATTTAAAATTGAAATGTCGACTGTTTATCAATAAAATCAATATCTGGAAACATATGATTAGTATATATCTTTCAGGAATCGGATATCAAGAAGACTAAATTAATATAGTTCATCATTAAAAACTGTTATGGGCTTCAAGTAAAGTATCACTTCCGGTTAATCAATTTTAGTCAAAATCTAATATGTTGTTTTCCTTGATATAATAATGTTAAATAGTAAATTTGAAAAGTTTTGGATTATATTGTAATATAGTTCTTCATTAAAAACTGTTATAGGCTTCAAGTAAAATATCACTTCCGGTTTATCAATTTTAGTTAAAATCTAATATGTTGTTTCCCTTGATATAATAGTGTTAAATACTAAAATTGAAAAGTTTTGGATTATATTTTAATATAGTTCTACATTAAAAACTGTTATGGGCTTCAAGTAAAATATCACTTCCGGTTTATCAATTTTAGTTAAAATCTAATATGTTGTTTCCCTTGATATAATAGTCTTAAATACTAAAATTGAAAAGTTTTGGATTATATTTTAATATAGTTCTACATTAAAAACTGTTATGGGCTTCAAGTAAAATATCACTTCCGGTTTATCAATTTTAATTAAAATCTAATATGTTGTTTCCCTTGATATAATAGTCTTAAATACTAAAATTGAAAAGTTTTGGATTATATTTTAATATAGTTATTCATTAAAAACTGTTACGGGCTTCAAGTAAAGTATCACTTCCGGTTAATCAATTTTAGTCAAAATCGAATATGTTGTTTCCCTTGATATAATAATGTTAAATAGTAAATTTGAAAAGTTTTGGACTATATTGTAATATAGTTCTTCACTAAAACTGTTATAGGCTTCAAGTAAAATATCACTTCCGGTTTACCAATTTTAGTTAAAATCTAATATGTTGTTTCCCTTGATATAATAGTGTTAAATACTAAAATTGAAAAGTTTTGGATTATATTTTAATATAGTTCTACATTAAAAACTGTTATGGGCTTCAAGTAAAGTATCACTTCCGGTTACTCAATGTTAGTTAAAATCTAATATGTTGTTTCCCTTGATATAATAGTCTTAAATACTAAAATTGAAAAGTTTTGAATTATATTTTAATATAGTTATTCATTAAAAACTGATACGGGTTTCAAGTAAAGTATCACTTCCGGTTTATCAATTTTAGTTAAAATCTAATATGTTGTTTCCCTTGATATAATAGTCTTAAATACTAAAATTGAAAAGTTTTGATTTATATTTTAATATAGTTATTCATTAAAAACTGTTACGGGCTTTAAGTAAAGTATCACTTCCGGTTAATCAATTTTAGTCAAAATCTAATATGTTGTTTCCTTTGATATAATAATGTTAATTACTAAATTTGAAAAGTTTTGGATTATATTGTAATATAGTTATTCATTAAAAACTGTTACGGGCTTCAAGTAAAGTATCACTTCCGGTTAATCAATATTAGTCAAAATCTAATATGTTGTTTCCCTTGATATAATAATGTTAAATACTAAATTTGAAAAGTTTTGGATTATATTGTAATATAGTTCTTCATTAAAAACTGTTATAGGCTTCAAGTAAAGTATCACTTCCGGTTTATCAATTTTAGTTAAAATCTAATATGTTGTTTCCCTTGATATAATAGTGTTAAATACTAAAATTGAAAAGTTTTGGATTATATTTTAATATAGTTCTACATTAAAAACTGTTATGGGCTTCAAGTAAAGTATCACTTCCGGTTACTCAATTTTAGTTAAAATCTAATATGTTGTTTCCCTTGATATAATAGTCTTAAATACTAAAATTGAAAAGTTTTGAATTATATTTTAATATAGTTATTCATTAAAAACTGATACGGGTTTCAAGTAAAGTATCACTTCCGGTTTATCAATTTAAGTCAAAATCTAGTATATTGTTCCCCATGATATAAAAGTCTTAAATACTAAAATTGAAAAGTTTTGGATTATATTTTAATATAGTTCTTCATTAAAAACTGTTATGGGCTTCAAGTAAAGTATCACTTCCGTGTATCAATTTAAGAGTTATCGGCAGAAAAATGGTCAAGCACACAGACATCATTGTAAAAACGTGTAGCCCCAATTCGTGCTTATTCACTAAAAACTCACTATCGAATTTTTGCACCGAAAGCATTACCTACCTTACACATATCCCTGACTACATGTTGTCACCAAGATATGCTGCGGACTTTACACCACCATGTTTCCCAACAAAAATTACAGTAAAAAGAAGAGTTCATTAGAATGAAATAGTTATATATTTCGCTCTCTGTCTTACAAAAAATAAATATTTGTTGAGTGAGTGTCCAATCCTGTATTGTATTACTCTATGGTTCCATAGATATGCACACGTACGACGGACTTAACACCTTTGTTCCCAATAAAAACTACAGTAAAAAGAAGAATTAATTAGAAAGAAATAGTTGTATATTCTCCTTTCTGTCTTACAAAAAATAAATATTTGAGAGTGAGTGTTCCATCCTGCCCTTGTTATTCTATGTCATGCTGTCTCTGTCTTACAATATATTTATCTCTGTCACACAATATGCACCCGCCGTTTAGTAATTGACGTGGGGGGAACACTTTTAGGTAAAAATTGAAAAT
Organism: Harpalus rufipes; assembly: GCA_951394225.1. Taxonomy (NCBI): domain Eukaryota; kingdom Metazoa; phylum Arthropoda; class Insecta; order Coleoptera; family Carabidae; genus Harpalus; species Harpalus rufipes. The sequence continues at coordinate 53,305,106 of OX596277.1, read as the reverse complement.
TTTAATTTTATTGTTTTTTTTATATACAATACCTTCCTCCAACTAACCAAAGTGTAAAGGTATCAGTAGAAATATTTATCAACAATACCTCTAGCTAATTACAAATGGCGATAAAACACACACATACATACATTCATACACACATACATATACACTAAAATAACAGTACCTCCCGCCAACTAATTAAAGTGTCACAGTAGATTTGTCACCAACAATACCTCCCGTTAATTATAAATGATGATGAAACACACACACGTACATACATACACTAAAGTAGCGGTACCTCCCGCCAACTACACAATTAAAGTGTAAAGGTGACAGTAGATTTTTTCACCAACAATACCTCCCGCTAATTACAAATAGCGATAAAACACACACATATATACATACATCTACACATACATACAGAATTTTTTTTAAAAGATATCCGATCAAGGTCACCTGTATCATGAACGAATTAACAAATTGGCATACATTTATCTCTTTCCTTTGCAAAAGCTATAAGCGTGTGCGATAAGGATGGATATAACACGCTTGTCTTTCAAAAATTCATATTGCTTCGATTAAGTTAAGACATTCCACTTTAAAACGATGCGCGTTATTGATAATACTTTCGCTGTAACGTAAGTTTATTTATTAATTCAGATACATTACCTTGATTCATAGCCGTACGATAACGTTATTTTCTGTCACTGACACATTGTGTCAGTATCTTATTTTTCACATATATTTGGTTTTACATTTGCTAATAAACTTACCAGTTGAATTATTTTCGAATTTAGAATGCTTTTATTGTAACATATATTTGTATAATAATAAAATAACAGTAGTATCTTATGTACCCTCATAAAAACTAAAGCAAACTACACTACTGAATTTGTCAGAATGGGCGGAACAAAAATCTGAATTTATACAATTCGTAGATGACCTTGATCGGACATCTTTCAAAAATTTTACTGTACACACATTTAGGTATTCCTCGGTCTCTTTTTACCTCTCGCTAAGAGAGGTATTGCATTCATGCTAAAAACCGCATATCCAGATTTTATTGAATAAGCACGTTTTAAGGCCCCTACAATCCGATTTTAACATTTTTACGATGATGTCTGTCTGTCTGTGTGTGTGTGTGGATGTGTGTGTGTGTATGTGTGTGTGTGTATGTGTGTGTGTGTGTGTGTGTGTGATGTTGGAAGGAGGATTACTCAAAAACTATAAGACTTTATATTTGTTTAACTACGTATTTCCCAATTGGACATTCATGGGAAGATCTGAAAAGGTTTTGGTAACAATTGGACAATCGGAAGTAGAAGATTCTTGAAAAAAAATCTTCTAAATATTATTTGAATTTTTTTTTTTGTAATATTAAATAAAATTAAATTCTCTATCTGATACATTTACTTATTTTATTATATATTCTATAGATTTAGAGATAAAAGAAATATAATATATAAAATAATCTGTTTTAATAAATTTTACAGCCGAAAGAATGCCATGGAAAATAGTTGAAAATTTGAATGTTTGTAACTGACAGAAAAATGTCAGTGTCAGAAATCCGGCGACATTACTGAAGATTTTTTCTGGGAACTACATACATTATATTATTTCTTATTGTATTTATAGTTAAATATTTAAAATTATAGGTATATTACACATACCCTTCAGAAATACTGTTAATGCCAATAATGAATTGGAATCATCTCGAAAAATTAGATAAGTAGGACAAAATTTCTTCATAGAATGAATTTAAATATAAAAAATCTAAATGGAAAGAATAGATATAAGCGAGACTACAGCTCGAAGGAAGACGATATTGAAATGTTATAAATGCAAGATGAAAGTGAAGATGGTCTCCACTCTGCAACGTAAAATACAGAAAAATTGTATCTCATCGAAATAATGAGTAATGAAAGAAAAATGTACTTGGAAAATCTCTTAATTCTTGATCTGTGACTATTATGGAGGTGACAAGTCTAAGTTGAAGGACTTAAATTTGTTTTAAACATTATGGGACAATGCACACCAGCACTGTAGCTAGAGTAACATTGAACTGCGAAAAAGCTATCAAATTCTTCTCAAGTAAGTTGTAAATATTGACAAAATTACACATCGATATAAGAAAATAATCGGAGTGCAATCTATCCATCACTTTATTAATAGGAATTAGTGTTATTTAGATACAACATGTATGAAAAAATAAAATGTAAAAGAAGATATGTAAGAATAGATGCACAATTCAGATTATACATTTTAGCCGCCCAAAATTAATGTTTTTACTAGAAGAATATGAAGAGAAAGTAAACAAGAACGTTGTTCGAATTGAAAATCCCTGTTACCAGCAAAAAAATTATATATAGTAAATTCTAGTTTGTAATTTATTGTACATAATTTATGGTAAATTATCCTATAGATTTTGTAAATATATGTGAAAATTGTTTTATGTTGAGTCATGCTCTTATTGAATAATAAAGAAGTTTATACGTCATAGACATATGTATATATTATTTGTATTTGTAAAAATATTCTTTGTTTTATGCATAGAGCCAGGTAAAATATACAGCGAGAGGCTATGTGCTGGCCACATCAGATTTTTATCTCTTGCTAAGAGAGGCATTAGATTCATCAAAAATCGCATACCCAGGTTGTAATGAATAACCACGTTTTAAGGTCGCTACAATCCGATTTTAATATTTTTACGATGATTGTGTGTGTGTGTGTGTGTGTGTGTGTGTGTGTGTGTGGGAGAGAGAGAGAGAGTGTGTGGATGTTGGAAGGACGATTTTTCAAGAAATATAATATTTAATATTGGTTTACCTACGCATTTCTCAATCGGACATTACTGGGAAGAGCTGAAACGGTTTTGGTAATAAATGGACAACCGGAAGTAGCAGATTCTTAAAAAAAAATCTACTAAATATTATTTTTTGGAAATTTTTGTTCTTGCTAGTATTAAAGAAGAGTAAATTCTCTATCTGATACATATAAATATTTTATTGTATCTTTTATAGATTTAGAGATAAATTGTATAATAAAAATTGAAAAATTTTAATATTTGTAACTGACAGATAAATGTTAGTATCAAAATTCCGGAGATATTAATGAAGATTTTTTCTGGGAAGTACATACATCATTTCTTATTATTTTAATAGTTAAATATTTGAAATTATAGATATATTACATATACCCTTCAAAAATACTGTCAATTCCGACAATGAATTGGGAACATCTCGAAAAATTAGAATGAATTTAAAATTAAAAAATCTAAATATGAAGAATAGATATAAGAAAATTTTTTAATGTAGATTGTAAGTATACAAGAAATGTAAAATACACTAGGGCGGCAGTCATGTGATTTTGTTGGCCTTGACAAGCAGATATGGGGGCTCGTGTGCGAATGATAGCTAGTAATTATATACGTAGATGTGTAATATCATAATTTTTCATTTTAAATTAAGTGATTTTCCAATTCCATGTGGTTTTTCTTCCTCGACAAGTAAATTGCACACTCCTGGTAATAAATTAACTACGTGAATTTAGAAAATCTTGTATTTTTTAAAGAAAATGTCTTACATTTTTGACATCTATGTACAACAATGTCACATGGCTCCTCGCGGCGAGAGGTATTGTGCTGGCTATTACTTTTTTTTTGTTTTATTGTAATAAAGCATCTCTTTGTTGTAATAAATCTTTAAAAAAAATTGAAGGGATATGCTTGAGGAACATAAAAACTAAAGTACACGTATAGTAACAATTATTATGATTAATTCATTGTCTGCTGCGTGATCAATCATTGTCATTATTGTATTTTATTTTTTGTAATGATATTAAACTTGTCTTCTATGCTAATTTGTATTTTTCTATTTCACATATCTATTCTATCTTAACAAACATTGAATCAATGTACTATCGCGTTTATTTTAGTTTGACTAGTTTTTCGTACTCGGCAACCCACTTTACCCTTATGGCCTTCTTGTTGCAGGCTTCACGGCTCCTACGAGGCACTAAAATACGGCACCCTGCTGGACGGGTTGGCTGATCTAACTGGAGGCATTACAGAGAGCATCCCGGTGAGACAGGACGCGACATCATGCGGGCGGGCGCTTGCTAAGCTGCTGGAGATGACATCGGTCGTAACTTGTGTTGTGCAACCTCCTCCTGCGCAACAGGTAGGCACAGCAAAGGTGAATACTCTAGCTATTTAGTCATAGATGGTGCTGGTGGTGGGAAATTGAAATTAACAGGAAAATAAACGAGGAAACAAAATTGTGAAAAATTCATGGACCTCGCTGGGGTTTGAACCCAGAGCCTTCCTATATCCAGTAGGATATAAATAAACGAAGAAAGAAATTATGAATATAGGAAGGCCCTGGGTTCAATTCCCAGTGAGTCAATGAATTTTTCACAATTTCTTTCTTGGCACATCCAAGCAATGGGTAATATGCCGTGATGAAATATTTATTTATTTATTTATTTATTTATTTTTTCTTTCTTCGTTTATTTAAATTCTCCTCGATCCAATTTAGCCCATTTCTACGATTTAAAACGGACGCCGGCCGTTATAGACATCGTTTGACAGCGCCGTGCGATAGTATTTTGGCGCCTGGAGCATTTAATATTCAATTTGGCGCCCTAAACATGGCCGCTTCGTGCGGGTGGGTAGGTTGTGCCCCGCACAAAGGCGCCTTTTCATGATAGTAAATGATAGAATTTTTTTTTTGTAAAATACACTTATTCGCAAAGAAAAAATTGCCTATACAACTTACATAGTAAGGTGATAGAAGTGAACAACATTTTTTTATTAATTTGTTTGCAATAGAGCTCTAATTAAGTTTAAGTAAAATAATTATCCTACTAAACGGATATTTTTTAGCATTGTTATATTCAAATAACAATTGTGAAGCTGTTGATTACAACAATGAATATTTTAGTTATAGCTCATTAATATTGATTACAAGAATTAATCTAACAATGAATTTAGTAGAAATAAAGAAAACGAATAAATAAAATGAATATCCTGCTTAACAGATAATTTTCTGATATTGTTATAAATGTAAAATTGTTGATTACAACAAACAATTTTGATTACAAGAATGAATCGAAAAAAAAATCTTCGGATATTTTTCTAGCATTGTTAAATTCAAATAATAATTGTGAAGCTCTTGATTACAACAATGGATATTTTGGTTATAGCTATTGATTACAAGAATGAATTTAACAATGAATTTAGTAGAAAAAAAAAATGAATATCCTGCTCAACGGGCAATTTTCTGATATTGTTATAACTGTAAAATTGTTGATTACAACAAACACTTTTGATTACAAGAAGGAATCTAACAAAGGATATTTCATCAATATTTTAAATCTAGTATTTTTCGAAGAATCAAAAATATAGTTTAAAATTTAAAGAGTGTGTTAATTTGCAAATTATACATTATGGGGGGCGCTGAAATATAACTTTGCACAAAGGCGCCTTTTGCCCACAGAGCAGCACTGGTCCTAAGCACAAAATTTGTGTCAATACAGAAGAATATAGAACGAATTGGCTCTAGCTGCTTAACTGGGTCATTATCAAAAGCATATCTATCAGAATATATCTATCATTTCAATTTTGTGTGCGCCTTTTAACAAAAGGCGCCTGGAGCGATTGATCCTTTACTCCATATCGCCGTACGGCCTTGCCTTTTCACTTCTGTTTTTCGTTCGTGCGGCCGTTATAAACTTTAACGGCCGGCGCCGTTATGGATCCCTTTTCACTGTTAAATCATAATAACGGTATGGTATTACTAAAAAACAATAATGTGTTACACTATTAAAAAATACAATGGCGAATGATTTAAACATTACATTCTTATAAAATACAGAAGGCTTCAAAACAAATATTTTTTGTTATAGATAAGGACACAAACTGAAAAATTAGCTAATGGAGTACAAATAGGAACTAATTACAGACTATATGCCGTAGAAAGGGTAAGAATATATTATAGATTCATACATTTATATACATTTAGCAAAAAAAATTCTATAATGTGACACTATAAATTCAGTTTTCATTATATACTTTTATAAAGCTAATTATTTTCTTTGCAAGGTGGAAACCTTCTCCGGCGAACCCGCTCAACTCCTCCGCCTCCGCAACCCTTTGGGCCCAGCCTCCGAGTATGTCGGCGCCTGGTCCAGAGACTCCCAAGACTGGGACAACGTCCCGCCCCACGAACAAGAGCGTCTTCAAGCTAGAGATGCTCCCTCAGGAGAATTCTGGATGTCATACGGAGACTTCGTACGCACCTTCACGCACTTGGAGCTTGTACACCTGGATAGCGATACCAGCAGGGATGAACCAAGTCTTCATCATAAGGCCACGTGGCAGATGAGGCTGTATCAGGGGTATTGGCAGAGGGGGGTGACTGCAGGAGGGTGTAGGAATAATCCAGGTGAGGAAGGGAGGATTTTGTGCGGGAAGAATAAATACTAATGAAATAAATCGAATAAATTTTTAAATTCTGTTTGCTTGGTTACAATATGTACCCAAAAATGTGATTATTAAAATGGATGCAGAATTTAAATCTCTACAATAGTTATCTAAATCTAAAGCATTTTTGTCTAAAATTAATAAGCGACTTTTGGATAATGAAAAACTGCTATGGTCCGCTTTTATAAGAAACTGCATAAACCTGTTCAACATGGAGATCTTGAACATTATAAGAGTTACGAAGTCAGTTATTATACTAGACAAAAATTACCTTATTTGGAAACAGGGCTGGTTTATTGTACTTTTTGGGTTTTATTGGGTTTTTGGGTTTCTTTTTTGAGCTTTTATATGTTTTTTATGAACTCAATGTTAGAATATTTTTTTGTATTGTCATGTATGGTAATTTATTTTTGTTAGGTATTATTTCAAATTTCTGTTCTAGTTAATAATTATCTGTTAATTTAAATTGATATTTGTTTACTTTTATTACAAATAATAATAAAAATAAATTAACCTACATTATTTTTTTAAAGATCAAGGTTATTTGTATCATGAACGAATTAACACATTGGCATACATTTATCTCTTTCCTTTGCAAAGGCTATAAGCGTGTGCGATAATGATGGATATAACACGCTTGTCTTTCAAAAATTCATATTGTTTCGACTAAGTTAGGACATTCCACTTTAAAATGATGCACGTTGTTGATAATACTTTCGCTGTAACGTAAGTTCATTATTAATTCAGATACATAACCTTGATTCATAGCCGTACGAATAACGTTATTTTCTGTCACTGATACTGACATTGTGTCATTATCTTATTTTTTACATATTTGGTTTTACATTTGCTAATAAATAAATTTAAAAAATTTGAATGCTTTTATTGTAAACAAGGAAACGTCACTACTAAATTTGTCATAATGGGCGGAGCAAAAATCTGAATTCATACAATTCGTAGATGACCTTGATTAGACATCTTTCAAAAATTTTACTGTAACTTGGCAGATAAATCGTTAACAATTGTTATTTTTTTGCTTTTCAATTCCATGGCTATTGCTATTTTTGGGGTGATTTTCGATATTTTCATATCTAATTTCTGCCATTACACGGCATTCAAAATTAATTTTTCTTATTGGTTCCGATGCACAATTTTATGCTCTACATCTTTTATTTGAAGCTTTTTTACTTAAAATAATTAGGGAAGCAGGAAATTAAGAGAGTCTGATTTTACATGTTAAAGTCCTATGTTCGACTGTGCCGGTTACCACCCTGTATATGAATTTGAAATAAATATCAATTTTATGTGTTTTGTTATAGTCGTAGATTTGTAAGCATTTTTCAGCTACCCTTGCAATTACCAAAATTCCTATAAAATTCTTTGTATAGTTTGGTCACGAAAGATGACAATTCAAGGTCATTTATTAACCGTATGGTATAATATTACTAGTAGATAACTTCACTGCATTTCGTATACATAGACGTGCAACATGAAATATTTATGGATACATTTTAACTGAAAAAAATAAGTGTAATTTATTTGAAAATTATGTTTCTTTTTAAATAATGTCTTTCTCAAAGATTTATGCTCTTCACCTATGTATTTGCAAAATCCAAAAACAACAGAATAATAATTTGATTTAAATGTCAACGTCACTGGGTAACTATTAGGACAGAGGGCAGTGCAGTAGAAAATTAGATATCCGTAATTCTCCGACATACGTCATTATTATTTGTAATGTATTAGAAAGTAATGTCACCATTTATGTATATCTGTCACACAACATAAACTATATAGACATACGTCAAATAATCTTTCTCTTTCTAACATGAAATGTTGCTAAGCTAGTACTGTATAAAGTGCTGTGTATTCTTTCTTCGAACAAGTCACCATGAATCTTTCGTGAACCAAAGTATATATTAGGATTTTTTTCAATTATAATTTTAGTTCAACCATAACCATAAATTCATTTAAATATTAACTTTCATTTTCTAAACGAATTATACATTTAACCAATTTCTTTTATTTTCCATAATAATGATTGACATAACTGTGAAATGTTAACATATCTAACGTACATTTAAATTATTTGTCATTATCATTTCTTTTCCTATACCTATTATTTTTATAAATTAACGATTTCTTTACAAAACTAAAAGTATGTATTTTAATTGTTATTTCCTTTTTCTTTTAGAAACTTTTCACATTAATCCTCAACTACATTTATTATTAAGTGAAATGGAAGAAGTAATTGTATCATTAAATCAACACAGCATAATGGAACCTAAAGTAATTGGATTTACTGCATATACACTTCCTAAAAATTGTTCAGAAACCATTGCACGACAGTTTTTCAAGAAGAATAAATCGTTAATTAATTCCCAATATACGAACAGTCGACAAGTAAGATATAACTTAATTCGAGTTAATTACATTTAATATAACTATTTTTCTTATTTAGGTAAGCCACCGTTGTCAATTAGAACAAGGCAGCTACCTCATCCTCCCTACCACTTTTGAACCTGCTCAAGAGTCCGGCTTCACGCTCAGAGTTTTCAGCTCAAAACCTCTGAAACTGAAACTGTTAGACACAGCTCCAGCTTTGCTGAAAGCTGCTGTAGTTCGCGCTCCGTCAGGACTCCTAGATGCTAAAAGTTTTGGACAATATGAAGCAGTGTTTCTTCAACTGGCAGATGAACACCGTACAGTCAACGCTTTCGAGTTGCAGGAATTATTGGATGCATGTTTGCCTAATGATTATATAAAAAGTTGTGCGAGTATAGAAGTCTGTAGGCAGGTTATACTTAGCATGGATGTAAGTTAATGATTCAGCGGAATTTATAATAACGCAAAGCAAAATGCAACGTAGACAGAAACGTAGAACCAGTCAGTGGCGGTTCTTCCATTAGGTCGTTTGATCAATGACCTCCCAAATTTATTAAAGCAAAAAAGAAAAATCTGATGTGACCAACATAATACCTTCCGCCATGTAATTTTTATTTATTTAAATACATATACTTATGGGGTTTCGTGGCCGCGTGCGTGTCTGGTCGCGAATCTGGGGAACCAGATTCAAACCCCACCAACACCAAATATTTCGAATTTTAAATAGCATAAAATTGACTCCTGTGGCGCACTCTCCACACCAGAAATGAGTACTCGTGAGGCGATGCTTGGTAAACGCCTTTACGATACAAATATGTTATCATTACTGAAATCTGTGTACAAACCAGATTAACACACCCAGCAATGGGTAATATGCCGTGGTGACATTTTTTTATTTATTTATTTAAATACATACCTGCATATTTAGTAATGATGGAAACTAAGTATATTAAGTTCTTTTCCATATAACTATTGTTCTATTTACAATTTTCTTTTTAAACGTTATTATTATTAATTTGAAATGATTAATTTTTTTTGATAGTGACATTTATCTGTCATAGATTTGAAACATAGGGGGTATTCCAGTGTAGTAAAATTTAAAAGAAAAAATATTATAATGTTATTAATTAGGTTGAAAAACGAACGAATTCTGAAAAATAAACTCGAAATTGTTTTATTTAATATGATTTTCCATGTGTTTTATTTTAGCGCGGAAAAGATTCACGTGATGTATGACGTTCATTCGCTCTGTAACGTATGTAATGACGTACTTGTCTGCTTGTGGAAAAAGAAAAAGCAGTGCGTTCACCATTGATGCTTTCTCGTTTCTCAGCTGATCTTTGTTTGTGTTTCTTGCTAGTTTTGATATGACAGCAACCAAATTCTTAACTAATAATACTTTAATATAGTTACAACTAAAATTCACGGATAACAAAACAAATAAAACAAATGAAAGTCATCCAAAACAAAATAGCATCTGACACTGTGAACAAACCAATTCCCCTCCCCTTACCCGCTCCAAGCCAAGCGACTAACAGCTGTAGTCTTTCCACAGATCACGTGATGAAGCGAATAGACGTCATACCATATAATTCAAATTTTTAAGCATAATTCAAAAATTCATATCATTCGGAAATGACACAATAAAAAACTCAAATTTTCACATTTGTATTTCAAATTTATAGAAGTTTCAGAAAAAAAAAATTACTGGAATATCCCATTGGGGTATTATTTTATTAATTTAAAAATATATAGAAAAATTATTAATGCATGTCTATAGAAAATTCAATAATATTTATTTTTTATAATAACATAAATCGCGATAAAATGGCATTTCAAACTATTTTTGAAAGAAAAACTATTTTGAGCTTTAATTAAAGTGCGATTTCCGATTATCCGATTTATACCAAAATCTAATGGATTCTTTCCATATTAGAATAATTTCGAAATACAAGGCTTCAAAATTTTCCGATTGATAGTATTTGAGTTTGTGTCCCGAAGATCCACACTCACACACATACATACACACACATACACACCCACGACATCATTGTGAAAATGTTAAAATCGGATTCTATGAACCTTGAAATGTGGTTATTTATCAAAATCTCAATATGCGATTTTTAACATGATCCCTAATACTTCCCTCAGCAAGGGCAGCGGGAGGTAAAATTGTAAATGCATTGCGTTATTATAAATAGACCTTTATTTAAATCTTTGTTGATATTTAATTTATCTTCATAATCATCTTTTTCTTTTAGTCTAGCAGTAGCGGTCGGCTGAAATTCAGCGACTTCAAAGACCTGATGTGCAGTTTAAAACAGTGGCAAGCAGCATTCAGGGCACATACTCGCGAGAAGACAGGAATCTTGAAGGCAGAAAGACTTAGGGATGCATTATTAGATGTCGGATTTCGTCTTGGAACTGAGGCCCTTACTGTACTTATTCATCGCTACATGCGGAAAGATGGTACACTCCGTTTTGGGGACTTCGTATCGGCTATTCTTCATCTTAGCGTTGCTTTCAGTAAGTATAAGCTTCGCAGATCGTAACATATACAGGGTGTAACCCAACGTGTGTAACAAAATTTTAGGGTGTATAGTATTGGACGCACTGCTCATGAATCAAAAAGAATTTTGTTGAAATTCGCAAATTAAAAAATGGGTCCAAGCAAATGAACAGTTTTGGGCCACTGGGTTGATAGCAACTTTTAATATTACAATATTTGATAGTTTTTGGCAGTGCTGCTTGCATATTGCTGTGAATGGTGACAATTTTGAACAATTTTTAAGATAAAAAGTTCGCATTTTTTTCCCTTTTTTTGTAAATTATGTGACATTCTGTAAGTACCTACAAATTTCATTTTTGCCTGTTTGTAAAATTATTATTATATTAATGTAATTATGATTAATTACGCTAATAAATACTGCATAACTATTTTTTAACTATTTTTGGATTTAAATGGGGCAACTAGTGGTACCCAAAATGATATTGTTTTGCAAATTACTGTTCATTTTACGAATTTCAACAAAATTCTTTTTGATTCATGATCCAATACTATACACCCTTAAATTTTGTTACACAGGTTGAGTCCCTTATTCTTGATCTTTTTTTTGTATAAAACATTTTTCTCTAAAGTCATTAGTTCGCCCAAAAAAGCGCTAGTTGTTTTAAAGGAAACACCCTGTATATTATTTATTTATTATTGCAGTGACAACTAGATCAGACCTTATTTAGTAATAAAATTTGAAGCAAAAATACTTTTGTTACATACTTTAATAGATGATTAACTAAATTTTAACTACCGTAATTTAATTTCAAATAACACTTAACTAATGCCCAGTTTCACAAATATCAAATAAATCTTCGATTTGTTTATTCGTTGATCGTCGAATAAGTGAAAAATATCGCCTCAAAATATGACAGAATAAATACCGTTATATGTGTTATAGTTTTGTTCGCTCTGCATAAGATCTTTTATTATTTTCTGTTTGTAAAATTTCCATTTGACCAGATGTTCTTATTCCATTTGTGTTCAAGTAAATTTTTATTTCTTTATTACGGATTAAGGCCTTTGATCCCAGCTTGGCTAATTTACCCTTTCTGGGATTCTTTAGACCGGCCGTCGCATTGTCGCCGAATATTATTTGCTTGTTATCTCTGCCATTTTGGCACCAAATGTTAATTTCATTTCACCAATCAGATCAAGGGTTTGTAACCCTCACCTTTGGAATAAGTTTAGTTACTGTAGTAATTTTAAGTTAAAAAAGAGCAGTCTGCAACAGTTTGTCGGTTGATAAAGATCATTTTTGTCATCGGCAACTTTATCTTTATTTTGAATTTTTTTATTGTGTGAACTTCGTGTATGATTGAGTCTTTATTATATATTTGTTTTTGTCCCACGAACTTTACAGTGTTTTACATTTTTCAAACTCTTTAATCACTCCAATCCTTGTCAGCAATTTCTTTCATCATCTTCTTTTTGTCGAGTTAGTGTATTAAATATACAATTTATTTAACGCGGCTCTAACAAGTTTCGATGCGATATTTTTCTCTTATTCGAAGAATAAGTTATTTGCAGATTTATTTCAAGTTAGTGAAACCGGCTATAACTTTTTAAAATGATAGTGTAAAATTTGTTTTCCACTGCCTACTTGTTTAGAAAAATATCTAGTTGAAATAAATAATTTATTCATTTTTATTTTACAGATATATTTGAAACGAAGGACCCCTTACAAAATGGCAGTATAAAATTAAATTTATCTGAGGTAAATATGTTTTAATTTGCGTTTTATTATTTTCTAATAATTATTTTATTATTTCAGTGGCTCAAATCATCTTTAACATGTTGATTAGTACTAAAAACCGTGTATTAAACCTGTAAATATAATTACTTTAATATCTAAAAGTACAGAGGAGGTAGTAATATCGATTCATTCATATTTTATTTTGTTACTTATTTTGTAAAATTAATCTGTGATTTAGATTAAAATTTTATATGAAATTATTTGCGTAAACTAATTTTATTGTTTTGTTTGGAATAAATCTGAATTTTATAAAATAATTTACCTCTGTTTTTGTTATATATTTTATTTTGTTATACTTAAGCATTGTATATTGCTGAATATCAGATAAAAATATTTCATATTTTTGTACTTTTAATGTGAATTAATAATGCAAGACATTTAATTTGTAAATAAATTATTTTTCTTTTAATTAAAATGTCTTATCTACTTGAATTATGTGATAGTATTTTATACATAGCCAATGTAGAAACACCAAACATATTTAATGTAGCTAGTTATAAAATTATTAATGAAGTTGTGTCTGGTCACGAATCTGAGGACCCGCGTTCGATCCCGACCGACGCCAAAAATTACATCGCATTTTATTGGCACAAAATTGACCCCTGTGGCGCACTCTCCACGCCAGCAATGAGTGCCCGTGAGGTGACGCCTGGTAAGCGCCCACACAGTACAAATATTCCATCGTTACCGATATCTGTGTACGAAGCAGATTGGCACACCCAGCAATGGGTAATATGCTGTAATGAAATATTATTATTATTTATTATGTATGTAGTAATATGTAGAGATGCAAAACAGAATTGGTATGGGCAAATAGATGCAGAATACCATTTTTACAGCAAAAAATGACAGGAGTTCTGAAAGAAACGAAGAAAGGTAAAACTAAGCTTCCCAACTTCCGAGATGTTATTTGCAAGATGAAGATCTTCAGGCCGCAACTCTCAAGTAAAATGTTATTTGATTTTCATATAAAATTAAAACATCCATATTAAATTAATAAAATATACTAATATAATTCTTTAATTTGTATGTTTAGATTTAGATGCATCATTGACGAGACCGCTTCTATGCTATAAGTTTACGTGCTGATACAAAAGAAGAATTTCCAAATATAATATGTCTTCGCCGTTCCAGATAATGTTTAAAAAGTCATAAGAACTGGCGACTTGTAAATCTTACATGTAATGTAACGTGTAATATCTATGTAAAATTTCGTATATTATTAGTTTTGAAAAATAATAAACAAACAACTTTGTTTTAAATATATAGAAACTGTGTATATAATTTATTGGAAAAAATATAAACAAGAATAGAAACTTAAAAATGTGATGTGGCCAACACAATACCTCCCGTTTAATTTAATATTTATTCATGTAAATACTTAAAATTAAATTAAATATAAATACAGGGTTCGAAATCGACCGACGCCAAATATTTCGAATTTTAAATGGCATAAAAATGACCCCTGTGGCATACCGAACAATGGGTAATATGCCGTGATAATATATTTATTGTATTTATTTATGTACCATTTCAAATTCTAAAATATTTGGCGTCGGTCAGAATCGAACCCGTTCCCAAGATTCGCGTGAAGTGACGCCTGGTAAACGCCTGCACGGAACAAATATGTCATCATTATTACCGACATTTGCGTACAAAGCAGATTGACTCACCCATGGGTAATATGTCGTGATGATATATGTTTTTATTATCTTACCTATATTTTTACAAATTCCTTTCCATATAATTATTGTTAAATTTACTCTAACCATAAAATATATAGAAAAAGTATTAATACAAACCTATAGAAAATTTAATGATCTTTAATTTTTATATAACATAAATCTCGAAAAAATAACATTTAAAGGTGAAAAAAATTTCTCCTTCGATTACTCCAATACTACAATTCCAAAAGTTATAATGCTCATATTCCTGTTTCGTACATCGATATGAAGAGTTTAATAGATTTTGGTTATGATTGGTTAACCGGAAGTAATATCATTTTTATGAACCGCGCATTATTCAAAAATGTTAGTTGAAAATAGATCACCAAATTGTTTACAAAATAAAATATTAGATAATAAATTATTTTTTATTAAATAAAATACAATCAAATTTTAATAATTTGTTACAGATGTAGTCGCTCAGAAGACCACCCTTCTGTCATATGTTTTGGGGCGGTTATTCAAGACTGAAGAATCTTTATTATTGTTTTCTTGTAAAATAAAATATTCAAATAACTTGTTAAGATTATTTATTTTCCTATGATAATTAATAAAATATAAATACTTTTATCTTAAATTTCATGTATTCGTAATAAATAATATTAATAATATAATATTTAGTTATAAGAGGGGTAAAAATAGAATATTAACAAAATAAATAAATGTGCTGTTAAATATATCCTTTCAATAAATATATTTAATAAAATTAGCTGCATTTTATTTTATTTCCTGCAAACTGAACTATTGTTTTCAAATAGCATTTAAACTTGAAAAAATCATCAAGAAAAAGTTTTAAAATTCACGCACCTATACATATAGTTCCAATTTGAACCGGAGGTAAGTGATGGCAGCACCTATCAACTTTCTCTCGATGTTTTAAAATTTGAGGAAACAAATAACAAAATATGCCAAAAATCCCCAGTTTCAAAAAGTTCTAAAGCCCGTGTTTATTGCCCTGTTGTCACTGAATTTTGGGAAAATACTCTCTTTGACCTGTAGTACCCGTAGCCAAATTTTATAACTCCTGTGTTTATCAATATTAAATTTTGATATTAGCTCTGTCGTATGCAGCTCGACCCATAAAATCCAAAAATCGAGTTTTTAACTCTACCCACTACCCGCTAAGGACTGTTTTAAGCCCATCGCCCTTTAAATTAGCCCTTATGAAAAATATGACCACAGATTCGTAATCTACGGGTCCAAATTAGTATAATAGAATTTGTTTCACCCTCCTAACCCTAATAGTTTCAGAGTTACAGTCCATTTTCTTATTTAGTGTAGTGATGCGTTTTGAATCGAAATGTTTCAATTAAAAGCTGTCAAATTTCAATTAGGCCATTTTGAAACCCTTGGCCCTAGGCCCTTGAAACTTAAATATGTTGTTCTGCGACCCCGACATTTCAAAGGATGCTAAGGGAACGCGAAATTTCAAGGAAATACGCTCAAATCCCAGCCGTTTCCGAGATACGAGCCCCTAAAGATTTTGGGGGGTATTTTACCCTAATTCGCCTGTTTAAAGGAATTAAGGGCTGAAAAATAGCGTATCGGGTGTATTTTGAGCCGCTCATTCGATTGGCCTGCGTAGAATTGCATAAAAGTCTTTAGTTTTTGTTATATTTATCCTTCAAATTTCTAGGGGTAACTTTGTTATTAATAGAGCTAGAAGGGTCGAATAAATTTTATTACACTAATTTGGACCTGTAGATTATGAATTTGAGCCCAATTTTTTCCTAAGGGCACTCTTAAGCCCTTTGCACTTATATTAAGCCCATGGCCTGTTATTAAGCCCTTGGGATGAATCTGACCTCGGATTCGTATTCTACGGGTTGTAATTAGTCTAATAAAATTTGTCCGGCCTTTCTACCCCTTATAGTTTCAGAGTTCTAACACATTTTTCTTAATTAAATATGTTGCGTTTTGAATTCGCCCTTTAAATTAGCCCTTAGGAAAAATATGACCACAGATTCGTAATCTACGGGTCCAAATTAGTATAATAGAATTTGTTTCACCCTCCTAACCCTAATAGTTTCAGAGTTACAGTCCATTTTCTTATTTAGTGTAGTGATGCGTTTTGAATCGAAATGTTTCAATTAAAAGCTGTCAAATTTCAATTAGGCCATTTTGAAACCCTTGGCCCTAGGCCCTTGAAACATAAATATGTTGTTCTACGACCCCGACATTTCAAAGGATGCTAAGGGAACGCGAAATTTCAAGGAAATCGCTCAAATCCCAGCCGTTTCCCAGATACGAGCCCCTAAAGATTTTGGGGGGTATTTTACCCTAATTCGCCTGTTTAAAGGAATTAAGGGCTGAAAAATAGCGTATCGGGTGTATTTTGAGCCGCTCATTCGATTGGCCTCCGTAGAATTGCATAAAAGTCTTTAGTTTTTGTTATATTTACCCTTCAAATTTCTAGGGGTAACTTTGTTATTAATAGAGCTAGAAGGGTCGAATAAATTTTATTACACTAATTTGGACCTGTAGATTATGAATTTGAGCCCAAATTTTTCCTAAGGGCACTCTTAAGCCCTTTGCACTTATATGAAGCCCATGGCCTGTTATTAAGCCCTTGGGATGAATCTGACCTCGGATTCGTATTCTACGGGTTGTAATTAGTCTAATAAAATTTGTCCGGCCTTTCTACCCCTTATAGTTTCAGAGTTCTAACACATTTTTCTTAATTAAATATGTTGCGTTTTGAATTCGCCCTTTAAATTAGCCTTTAGGAAAAATATGACCACAGATTCGTAATCTACGGGTCCAAATTAGTATAATAGAATTTGTTTCACCCTCCTAACCCTAATAGTTTCAGAGTTACAGTCCATTTTCTTATTTAGTGTAGTGATGCGTTTTGAATCGAAATGTTTCAATTAAAAGCTGTCAAATTTCAATTAGGCCATTTTGAAACCCTTGGCCCTAGGCCCTTGAAACTTAAATATGTTGTTCTGCGACCCCGACATTTCAAAGGATGCTAAGGGAACGCGAAATTTCAAGGAAATCGCTCAAATCCCAGCCGTTTCCGAGATACGAGCCCCTAAAGATTTTGGGGGGTATTTTACCCTAATTCGCCTGTTTAAAGGAATTAAGGGCTGAAAAATAGCGTATCGGGTGTATTTTGAGCCGCTCATTCGATTGGCCTGCGTAGAATTGCATAAAAGTCTTTAGTTTTTGTTATATTTACCCTTCAAATTTCTAGGGGTAACTTTGTTATTAATAGAGCTAGAAGGGTCGAATAAATTTTATTACACTAATTTGGACCTGTAGATTATGAATTTGAGCCCAAATTTTTCCTAAGGGCACTCTTAAGCCCTTTGCACTTATATTAAGCCCATGGCCTGTTATTAAGCCCTTGGGATGAATCTGACCTCGGATTCGTATTCTACGGGTTGTAATTAGTCTAATAAAATTTGTCCGGCCTTTCTACCCCTTATAGTTTCAGAGTTCTAACACATTTTTCTTAATTAAATATGTTGCGTTTTGAATTCGCCCTTTAAATTAGCCCTTAGGAAAAATATGACCACAGATTCGTAATCTACGGGTCCAAATTAGTATAATAGAATTTGTTTCACCCTCCTAACCCTAATAGTTTCAGAGTTACAGTCCATTTTCTTATTTAGTGTAGTGATGCATTTTGAATCGAAATGTTTCAATTAAAAGCTGTCAAATTTCAATTAGGCCATTTTGAAACCCTTGGCCCTAGGCCCTTGAAACTTAAATATGTTGTTCTGCGACCCCGACATTTCAAAGGATGCTAAGGGAACGCGAAATTTCAAGGAAATCGCTCAAATCCCAGCCGTTTCCCAGATACGAGCCCCTAAAGATTTTGGGGGGTATTTTACCCTAATTCGCCTGTTTAAAGGAATTAAGGGCTGAAAAATAGCGTATCGGGTGTATTTTGAGCCGCTCATTCGATTGGCCTGCGTAGAATTGCATAAAAGTCTTTAGTTTTTGTTATATTTATCCTTCAAATTTCTAGGGGTAACTTTGTTATTAATAGAGCTAGAAGGGTCGAATAAATTTTATTACACTAATTTGGACCTGTAGATTATGAATTTGAGCCCAAATTTTTCCTAAGGGCACTCTTAAGCCCTTTGCACTTATATTAAGCCCATGGCCTGTTATTAAGCCCTTGGGATGAATCTGACCTCGGATTCGTATTCTACGGGTTGTAATTAGTCTAATAAAATTTGTCCGGCCTTTCTACCCCTTATAGTTTCAGAGTTCTAACACATTTTTCTTAATTAAATATGTTGCGTTTTGAATTCGCCCTTTAAATTAGCCCTTAGGAAAAATATGACCACAGATTCGTAATCTACGGGTCCAAATTAGTATAATAGAATTTGTTTCACCCTCCTAACCCTAATAGTTTCAGAGTTACAGTCCATTTTCTTATTTAGTGTAGTGATGCGTTTTGAATCGAAATGTTTCAATTAAAAGCTGTCAAATTTCAATTAGGCCATTTTGAAACCCTTGGCCCTAGGCCCTTGAAACATAAATATGTTGTTCTACGACCCCGACATTTCAAAGGATGCTAAGGGAACGCGAAATTTCAAGGAAAACGCTCAAATCCCAGCCGTTTCCCAGATACGAGCCCCTAAAGATTTTGGGGGGTATTTTACCCTAATTCGCCTGTTTAAAGGAATTAAGGGCTGAAAAATAGCGTATCGGGTGTATTTTGAGCCGCTCATTCGATTGGCCTGCGTAGAATTGCATAAAAGTCTTTAGTTTTTGTTATATTTATCCTTCAAATTTCTAGGGGTAACTTTGTTATTAATAGAGCTAGAAGGGTCGAATAAATTTTATTACACTAATTTGGACCTGTAGATTATGAATTTGAGCCCAAATTTTTCCTAAGGGCACTCTTAAGCCCTTTGCACTTATATTAAGCCCATGGCCTGTTATTAAGCCCTTGGGATGAATCTGACCTCGGATTCGTATTCTACGGGTTGTAATTAGTCTAATAAAATTTGTCCGGCCTTTCTACCCCTTATAGTTTCAGAGTTCTAACACATTTTTCTTAATTAAATATGTTGCGTTTTGAATTCGCCCTTTAAATTAGCCCTTAGGAAAAATATGACCACAGATTCGTAATCTACGGGTCCAAATTAGTATAATAGAATTTGTTTCACCCTCCTAACCCTAATAGTTTCAGAGTTACAGTCCATTTTCTTATTTAGTGTAGTGATGCGTTTTGAATCGAAATGTTTCAATTAAAAGCTGTCAAATTTCAATTAGGCCATTTTGAAACCCTTGGCCCTAGGCCCTTGAAACTTAAATATGTTGTTCTACGACCCCGACATTTCAAAGGATGCTAAGGGAACGCGAAATTTCAAGGAAATCGCTCAAATCCCAGCCGTTTCCCAGATATGAGCCCCTAAAGATTTTGGGGGGTATTTTACCCTAATTCGCCTGTTTAAAGGAATTAAGGGCTGAAAAATAGCGTATCGGGTGTATTTTGAGTCGCTCATTCGATTGGCCTCCGTAGAATTGCATAAAAGTCTTTAGTTTTTGTTATATTTACCCTTCAAATTTCTAGGGGTAACTTTGTTATTAATAGAGCTAGAAGGGTCGAATAAATTTTATTACACTAATTTGGACCTGTAGATTATGAATTTGAGCCCAAATTTTTCCTAAGGGCACTCTTAAGCCCTTTGCACTTATATGAAGCCCATGGCCTGTTATTAAGCCCTTGGGATGAATCTGACCTCGGATTCGTATTCTACGGGTTGTAATTAGTCTAATAAAATTTGTCCGGCCTTTCTACCCCTTATAGTTTCAGAGTTCTAACACATTTTTCTTAATTAAATATGTTGCGTTTTGAATTCGCCCTTTAAATTAGCCTTTAGGAAAAATATGACCACAGATTCGTAATCTACGGGTCCAAATTAGTATAATAGAATTTGTTTCACCCTCCTAACCCTAATAGTTTCAGAGTTACAGTCCATTTTCTTATTTAGTGTAGTGATGCGTTTTGAATCGAAATGTTTCAATTAAAAGCTGTCAAATTTCAATTAGGCCATTTTGAAACCCTTGGCCCTAGGCCCTTGAAACTTAAATATGTTGTTCTGCGACCCCGACATTTCAAAGGATGCTAAGGGAACGCGAAATTTCAAGGAAATCGCTCAAATCCCAGCCGTTTCCCAGATACGAGCCCCTAAAGATTTTGGGGGGTATTTTACCCTAATTCGCCTGTTTAAAGGAATTAAGGGCTGAAAAATAGCGTATCGGGTGTATTTTGAGCCGCTCATTCGATTGGCCTGCGTAGAATTGCATAAAAGTCTTTAGTTTTTGTTATATTTATCCTTCAAATTTCTAGGGGTAACTTTGTTATTAATAGAGCTAGAAGGGTCGAATAAATTTTATTACACTAATTTGGACCTGTAGATTATGAATTTGAGCCCAATTTTTTCCTAAGGGCACTCTTAAGCCCTTTGCACTTATATTAAGCCCATGGCCTGTTATTAAGCCCTTGGGATGAATCTGACCTCGGATTCGTATTCTACGGGTTGTAATTAGTCTAATAAAATTTGTCCGGCCTTTCTACCCCTTATAGTTTCAGAGTTCTAACACATTTTTCTTAATTAAATATGTTGCGTTTTGAATTCGCCCTTTAAATTAGCCCTTAGGAAAAATATGACCACAGATTCGTAATCTACGGGTCCAAATTAGTATAATAGAATTTGTTTCACCCTCCTAACCCTAATAGTTTCAGAGTTACAGTCCATTTTCTTATTTAGTGTAGTGATGCGTTTTGAATCGAAATGTTTCAATTAAAAGCTGTCAAATTTCAATTAGGCCATTTTGAAACCCTTGGCCCTAGGCCCTTGAAACTTAAATATGTTGTTCTGCGACCCCGACATTTCAAAGGATGCTAAGGGAACGCGAAATTTCAAGGAAATCGCTCAAATCCCAGCCGTTTCCCAGATACGAGCCCCTAAAGATTTTGGGGGGTATTTTACCCTAATTCGCCTGTTTAAAGGAATTAAGGGCTGAAAAATAGCGTATCGGGTGTATTTTGAGCCGCTCATTCGATTGGCCTGCGTAGAATTGCATAAAAGTCTTTAGTTTTTGTTATATTTATCCTTCAAATTTCTAGGGGTAACTTTGTTATTAATAGAGCTAGAAGGGTCGAATAAATTTTATTACACTAATTTGGACCTGTAGATTATGAATTTGAGCCCAATTTTTTCCTAAGGGCACTCTTAAGCCCTTTGCACTTATATTAAGCCCATGGCCTGTTATTAAGCCCTTGGGATGAATCTGACCTCGGATTCGTATTCTACGGGTTGTAATTAGTCTAATAAAATTTGTCCGGCCTTTCTACCCCTTATAGTTTCAGAGTTCTAACACATTTTTCTTAATTAAATATGTTGCGTTTTGAATTCGCCCTTTAAATTAGCCCTTAGGAAAAATATGACCACAGATTCGTAATCTACGGGTCCAAATTAGTATAATAGAATTTGTTTCACCCTCCTAACCCTAATAGTTTCAGAGTTACAGTCCATTTTCTTATTTAGTGTAGTGATGCGTTTTGAATCGAAATGTTTCAATTAAAAGCTGTCAAATTTCAATTAGGCCATTTTGAAACCCTTGGCCCTAGGCCCTTGAAACATAAATATGTTGTTCTACGACCCCGACATTTCAAAGGATGCTAAGGGAACGCGAAATTTCAAGGAAATCGCTCAAATCCCAGCCGTTTCCCAGATACGAGCCCCTAAAGATTTTGGGGGGTATTTTACCCTAATTCGCCTGTTTAAAGGAATTAAAGGCTGAAAAATAGCGTATCGGGTGTATTTTGAGCCGCTCATTCGATTGGCCTGCGTAGAATTGCATAAAAGTCTTTAGTTTTTGTTATATTTATCCTTCAAATTTCTAGGGGTAACTTTGTTATTAATAGAGCTAGAAGGGTCGAATAAATTTTATTACACTAATTTGGACCTGTAGATTATGAATTTGAGCCCAAATTTTTCCTAAGGGCACTCTTAAGCCCTTTGCACTTATATTAAGCCCATGGCCTGTTATTAAGCCCTTGGGATGAATCTGACCTCGGATTCGTATTCTACGGGTTGTAATTAGTCTAATAAAATTTGTCCGGCCTTTCTACCCCTTATAGTTTCAGAGTTCTAACACATTTTTCTTAATTAAATATGTTGCGTTTTGAATTCGCCCTTTAAATTAGCCCTTAGGAAAAATATGACCACAGATTCGTAATCTACGGGTCCAAATTAGTATAATAGAATTTGTTTCACCCTCCTAACCCTAATAGTTTCAGAGTTACAGTCCATTTTCTTATTTAGTGTAGTGATGCGTTTTGAATCGAAATGTTTCAATTAAAAGCTGTCAAATTTCAATTAGGCCATTTTGAAACCCTTGGCCCTAGGCCCTTGAAACTTAAATATGTTGTTCTGCGACCCCGACATTTCAAAGGATGCTAAGGGAACGCGAAATTTCAAGGAAATCGCTCAAATCCCAGCCGTTTCCCAGATACGAGCCCCTAAAGATTTTGGGGGGTATTTTACCCTAATTCGCCTGTTTAAAGGAATTAAAGGCTGAAAAATAGCGTATCGGGTGTATTTTGAGCCGCTCATTCGATTGGCCTGCGTAGAATTGCATAAAAGTCTTTAGTTTTTGTTATATTTATCCTTCAAATTTCTAGGGGTAACTTTGTTATTAATAGAGCTAGAAGGGTCGAATAAATTTTATTACACTAATTTGGACCTGTAGATTATGAATTTGAGCCCAAATTTTTCCTAAGGGCACTCTTAAGCCCTTTGCACTTATATTAAGCCCATGGCCTGTTATTAAGCCCTTGGGATGAATCTGACCTCGGATTCGTATTCTACGGGTTGTAATTAGTCTAATAAAATTTGTCCGGCCTTTCTACCCCTTATAGTTTCAGAGTTCTAACACATTTTTCTTAATTAAATATGTTGCGTTTTGAATTCGCCCTTTAAATTAGCCCTTAGGAAAAATATGACCACAGATTCGTAATCTACGGGTCCAAATTAGTATAATAGAATTTGTTTCACCCTCCTAACCCTAATAGTTTCAGAGTTACAGTCCATTTTCTTATTTAGTGTAGTGATGCGTTTTGAATCGAAATGTTTCAATTAAAAGCTGTCAAATTTCAATTAGGCCATTTTGAAACCCTTGGCCCTAGGCCCTTGAAACATAAATATGTTGTTCTACGACCCCGACATTTCAAAGGATGCTACGGGAACGCGAAATTTCAAGGAAATCGCTCAAATCCCAGCCGTTTCCCAGATACGAGCCCCTAAAGATTTTGGGGGGTATTTTACCCTAATTCGCCTGTTTAAAGGAATTAAGGGCTGAAAAATAGCGTATCGGGTGTATTTTGAGCCGCTCATTCGATTGGCCTCCGTAGAATTGCATAAAAGTCTTTAGTTTTTGTTATATTTACCCTTCAAATTTCTAGGGGTAACTTTGTTATTAATAGAGCTAGAAGGGTCGAATAAATTTTATTACACTAATTTGGACCTGTAGATTATGAATTTGAGCCCAAATTTTTCCTAAGGGCACTCTTAAGCCCTTTGCACTTATATGAAGCCCATGGCCTGTTATTAAGCCCTTGGGATGAATCTGACCTCGGATTCGTATTCTACGGGTTGTAATTAGTCTAATAAAATTTGTCCGGCCTTTCTACCCCTTATAGTTTCAGAGTTCTAACACATTTTTCTTAATTAAATATGTTGCGTTTTGAATTCGCCCTTTAAATTAGCCCTTAGGAAAAATATGACCACAGATTCGCAATCTACGGGTCCAAATTAGTATAATAGAATTTGTTTCACCCTCCTAACCCTAATAGTTTCAGAGTTACAGTCCATTTTCTTATTTAGTGTAGTGATGCGTTTTGAATCGAAATGTTTCAATTAAAAGCTGTCAAATTTCAATTAGGCCATTTTGAAACCCTTGGCCCTAGGCCCTTGAAACTTAAATATGTTGTTCTGCGACCCCGACATTTCAAAGGATGCTAAGGGAACGCGAAATTTCAAGGAAATCGCTCAAATCCCAGCCGTTTCCGAGATACGAGCCCCTAAAGATTTTGGGGGGTATTTTACCCTAATTCGCCTGTTTAAAGGAATTAAGGGCTGAAAAATAGCGTATCGGGTGTATTTTGAGCCGCTCATTCGATTGGCCTGCGTAGAATTGCATAAAAGTCTTCTAGGGGTAACTTTGTTATTAATAGAACTAGAAGGGTCGAATAAATTTTATTACACTAATTTGGACCTGTAGATTATGAATTTGAGCCCAATTTTTTCCTAAGGGCACTCTTAAGCCCTTTGCACTTATATTAAGCCCATGGCCTGTTATTAAGCCCTTGGGATGAATCTGAACTCGGATTCGTATTCTACGGGTTGTAATTAGTCTAATAAAATTTGTCCGGCCTTTCTACCCCTTATAGTTTCAGAGTTCTAACACATTTTTCTTAATTAAATATGTTGCGTTTTGAATTCGCCCTTTAAATTAGCCCTTAGGAAAAATATGACCACAGATTCGTAATCTACGGGTCCAAATTAGTATAATAGAATTTGTTTCACCCTCCTAACCCTAATAGTTTCAGAGTTACAGTCCATTTTCTTATTTAGTGTAGTGATGCGTTTTGAATCGAAATGTTTCAATTAAAAGCTGTCAAATTTCAATTAGGCCATTTTGAAACCCTTGGCCCTAGGCCCTTGAAACTTAAATATGTTGTTCTGCGACCCCGACATTTCAAAGGATTCTAAGGGAACGCGAAATTTCAAGGAAATCGCTCAAATCCCAGCCGTTTCCGAGATACGAGCCCCTAAAGATTTTGGGGGGTATTTTACCCTAATTCGCCTGTTTAAAGGAATTAAGGGCTGAAAAATAGCGTATCGGGTGTATTTTGAGCCGCTCATTCGATTGGCCTGCGTAGAATTGCATAAAAGTCTTTAGTTTTTGTTATATTTACCCTTAAAATTTCTAGGGGTAACTTTGTTATTAATTGAGCTAGATGGGTCGAATAAATTTTATTACACTAATTTGGACCTGTAGATTATGAATTTGAGCCCAAATTTTTCCTAAGGGCACTCTTAAGCCCTTTGCACTTATATTAAGCCCATGGCCTGTTATTAAGCCCTTGGGATGAATCTGACCTCGGATTCGTATTCTACGGGTTGTAATTAGTCTAATAAGATTTGTCCGGCCTTTCTACCCCTTATAGTTTCAGAGTTCTAACACATTTTTCTTAATTAAATATGTTGCGTTTTGAATTCGCCCTTTAAATTAGCCCTTAGGAAAAATATGACCACAGATTCGTAATCTACGGGTCCAAATTAGTATAATAGAATTTGTTTCACCCTCCTAACCCTAATAGTTTCAGAGTTACAGTCCATTTTCTTATTTAGTGTAGTGATGCGTTTTGAATCGAAATGTTTCAATTAAAAGCTGTCAAATTTCAATTAGGCCATTTTGAAACCCTTGGCCCTAGGCCCTTGAAACTTAAATATGTTGTTCTACGACCCCGACATTTCAAAGGATGCTAAGGGAACGCGAAATTTCAAGGAAATCGCTCAAATCCCAGCCGTTTCCCAGATACGAGCCCCTAAAGATTTTGGAGGGTATTTTACCCTAATTCGCCTGTTTAAAGGAATTAAGGGCTGAAAAATAGCGTATCGGGTGTATTTTGAGCCGCTCATTCGATTGGCCTGCGTAGAATTGCATAAAAGTCTTTATTTTTTGTTATATTTATCCTTCAAATTTCTAGGGGTAACTTTGTTATTAATAAAGCTAGAAGGGTCGAATAAATTTTATTACACTAATTTGGACCTGTAGATTATGAATTTGAGCCCAATTTTTTCCTAAGGGCACTCTTAAGCCCTTTGCACTTATATTAAGCCCATGGCCTGTTATTAAGCCCTTGGGATGAATCTGAACTCGGATTCGTATTCTACGGGTTGTAATTAGTCTAATAAAATTTGTCCGGCCTTTCTACCCCTTATAGTTTCAGAGTTCTAACACATTTTTCTTAATTAAATATGTTGCGTTTTGAATTCGCCCTTTAAATTAGCCCTTAGGAAAAATATGACCACAGATTCGTAATCTACGGGTCCAAATTAGTATAATAGAATTTGTTTCACCCTCCTAACCCTAATAGTTTCAGAGTTACAGTCCATTTTCTTATTTAGTGTAGTGATGCGTTTTGAATCGAAATGTTTCAATTAAAAGCTGTCAAATTTCAATTAGGCCATTTTGAAAGCCTTGGCCCTAGGCCCTTGAAACTTAAATATGTTGTTCTGCGACCCCGACATTTCAAAGGATGCTACGGGAACGCGAAATTTCAAGGAAATCGCTCAAATCCCAGCCGTTTCCGAGATACGAGCCCCTAAAGATTTTGGGGGGTATTTGACCCTAATTCGCCTGTTTAAAGGAATTAAGGGCTGAAAAATAGCGTATCGGGTGTATTTTGAGCCGCTCATTCGATTGGCCTGCGTAGAATTGCATAAAAGTCTTTAGTTTTTGTTATATTTACCCTTAAAATTTCTAGGGGTAACTTTGTTATTAATTGAGCTAGATGGGTCGAATAAATTTTATTACACTAATTTGGACCTGTAGATTATGAATTTGAGCCCAAATTTTTCCTAAGGGCACTCTTAAGCCCTTTGCACTTATATTAAGCCCATGGCCTGTTATTAAGCCCTTGGGATGAATCTGACCTCGGATTCGTATTCTACGGGTTGTAATTAGTCTAATAAGATTTGTCCGGCCTTTCTACCCCTTATAGTTTCAGAGTTCTAACACATTTTTCTTAATTAAATATGTTGCGTTTTGAATTCGCCCTTTAAATTAGCCCTTAGGAAAAATATGACCACAGATTCGTAATCTACGGGTCCAAATTAGTATAATAGAATTTGTTTCACCCTCCTAACCCTAATAGTTTCAGAGTTACAGTCCATTTTCTTATTTAGTGTAGTGATGCGTTTTGAATCGAAATGTTTCAATTAAAAGCTGTCAAATTTCAATTAGGCCATTTTGAAACCCTTGGCCCTAGGCCCTTGAAACTTAAATATGTTGTTCTACGACCCCGACATTTCAAAGGATGCTAAGGGAACGCGAAATTTCAAGGAAATCGCTCAAATCCCAGCCGTTTCCCAGATACGAGCCCCTAAAGATTTTGGAGGGTATTTTACCCTAATTCGCCTGTTTAAAGGAATTAAGGGCTGAAAAATAGCGTATCGGGTGTATTTTGAGCCGCTCATTCGATTGGCCTGCGTAGAATTGCATAAAAGTCTTTATTTTTTGTTATATTTATCCTTCAAATTTCTAGGGGTAACTTTGTTATTAATAAAGCTAGAAGGGTCGAATAAATTTTATTACACTAATTTGGACCTGTAGATTATGAATTTGAGCCCAATTTTTTCCTAAGGGCACTCTTAAGCCCTTTGCACTTATATTAAGCCCATGGCCTGTTATTAAGCCCTTGGGATGAATCTGAACTCGGATTCGTATTCTACGGGTTGTAATTAGTCTAATAAAATTTGTCCGGCCTTTCTACCCCTTATAGTTTCAGAGTTCTAACACATTTTTCTTAATTAAATATGTTGCGTTTTGAATTCGCCCTTTAAATTAGCCCTTAGGAAAAATATGACCACAGATTCGTAATCTACGGGTCCAAATTAGTATAATAGAATTTGTTTCACCCTCCTAACCCTAATAGTTTCAGAGTTACAGTCCATTTTCTTATTTAGTGTAGTGATGCGTTTTGAATCGAAATGTTTCAATTAAAAGCTGTCAAATTTCAATTAGGCCATTTTGAAACCCTTGGCCCTAGGCCGTTGAAACATAAATATGTTGTTCTACGAACCCGACATTTCAAAGGATGCTAAGTGAACGCGAAATTTCAAGGAAATCGCTCAAATCCCAGCCGTTTCCCAGATACGAGCCCCTAAAGATTTTGGGGGGTATTTTACCCTAATTCGCCTGTTTAAAGGAATTAAGGGCTGAAAAATAGCGTATCGGGTGTATTTTGAGCCGCTCATTCGATTGGCCTCCGTAGAATTGCATAAAAGTCTTTAGTTTTTGTTATATTTACCCTTCAAATTTCTAGGGGTAACTTTGTTATTAATAGAGCTAGAAGGGTCGAATAAATTTTATTACACTAATTTGGACCTGTAGATTATGAATTTGAGCCCAAATTTTTCCTAAGGGCACTCTTAAGCCCTTTGCACTTATATTAAGCCCATGGCCTGTTATTAAGCCCTTGGGATGAATCTCACCTCGGATTCGTATTCTACGGGTTGTAATTAGTCTAATAAAATTTGTCCGGCCTTTCTACCCCTTATAGTTTCAGAGTTCTAACACATTTTTCTTAATTAAATATGTTGCGTTTTGAATTCGCCCTTTAAATTAGCCTTTAGGAAAAATATGACCACAGATTCGTAATCTACGGGTCCAAATTAGTATAATAGAATTTGTTTCACCCTCCTAACCCTAATAGTTTCAGAGTTACAGTCCATTTTCTTATTTAGTGTAGTGATGCGTTTTGAATCGAAATGTTTCAATTAAAAGCTGTCAAATTTCAATTAGGCCATTTTGAAACCCTTGGCCCTAGGCCCTTGAAACTTAAATATGTTGTTCTGCGACCCCGACATTTCTAAGGATGCTAAGGGAACGCGAAATTTCAAGGAAATCGCTCAAATCCCAGCCGTTTCCGAGAAACGAGCCCCTAAAGATTTTGGGGGGTATTTTACCCTAATTCGCCTGTTTAAAGGAATTAAGGGCTGAAAAATAGCGTATCGGGTGTATTTTGAGCCGCTCATTCGATTGGCCTGCGTAGAATTGCATAAAAGTCTTTAGTTTTTGTTATATTTACCCTTCAAATTTCTAGGGGTAACTTTGTTATTAATAGAGCTAGAAGGGTCGAATAAATTTTATTACACTAATTTGGACCTGTAGATTATGAATTTGAGCCCAAATTTTTCCTAAGGGCACTCTTAAGCCCTTTGCACTTATATTAAGCCCATGGCCTGTTATTAAGCCCTTGGGATGAATCTGACCTCGGATTCGTATTCTACGGATTGTAATTAGTCTAATAAAATTTGTCCGGCCTTTCTACCCCTTATAGTTTCAGAGTTCTAACACATTTTTCTTAATTAAATATGTTGCGTTTTGAATTCGCCCTTTAAATTAGCCCTTAGGAAAAATATGACCACAGATTCGTAATCTACGGGTCCAAATTAGTATAATAGAATTTGTTTCACCCTCCTAACCCTAATAGTTTCAGAGTTACAGTCCATTTTCTTATTTAGTGTAGTGATGCGTTTTGAATCGAAATGTTTCAATTAAAAGCTGTCAAATTTCAATTAGGCCATTTTGAAACCCTTGGCCCTAGGCCCTTGAAACTTAAATATGTTGTTCTGCGACCCCGACATTTCTAAGGATGCTAAGGGAACGCGAAATTTCAAGGAAATCGCTCAAATCCCAGCCGTTTCCGAGAAACGAGCCCCTAAAGATTTTGGGGGGTATTTTACCCTAATTCGCCTGTTTAAAGGAATTAAGGGCTGAAAAATAGCGTATCGGGTGTATTTTGAGCCGCTCATTCGATTGGCCTGCGTAGAATTGCATAAAAGTCTTTAGTTTTTGTTATATTTACCCTTCAAATTTCTAGGGGTAACTTTGTTATTAATAGAGCTAGAAGGGTCGAATAAATTTTATTACACTAATTTGGACCTGTAGATTATGAATTTGAGCCCAAATTTTTCCTAAGGGCACTCTTAAGCCCTTTGCACTTATATTAAGCCCATGGCCTGTTATTAAGCCCTTGGGATGAATCTGACCTCGGATTCGTATTCTACGGATTGTAATTAGTCTAATAAAATTTGTCCGGCCTTTCTACCCCTTATAGTTTCAGAGTTCTAACACATTTTTCTTAATTAAATATGTTGCGTTTTGAATTCGCCCTTTAAATTAGCCCTTAGGAAAAATATGACCACAGATTCGTAATCTACGGGTCCAAATTAGTATAATAGAATTTGTTTCACCCTCCTAACCCTAATAGTTTCAGAGTTACAGTCCATTTTCTTATTTAGTGTAGTGATGCGTTTTGAATCGAAATGTTTCAATTAAAAGCTGTCAAATTTCAATTAGGCCATTTTGAAACCCTTGGCCCTAGGCCCTTGAAACTTAAATATGTTGTTCTGCGACCCCGACATTTCTAAGGATGCTAAGGGAACGCGAAATTTCAAGGAAATCGCTCAAATCCCAGCCGTTTCCGAGAAACGAGCCCCTAAAGATTTTGGGGGGTATTTTACCCTAATTCGCCTGTTTAAAGGAATTAAGGGCTGAAAAATAGCGTATCGGGTGTATTTTGAGCCGCTCATTCGATTGGCCTGCGTAGAATTGCATAAAAGTCTTTAGTTTTTGTTATATTTACCCTTCAAATTTCTAGGGGTAACTTTGTTATTAATAGAGCTAGAAGGGTCGAATAAATTTTATTACACTAATTTGGACCTGTAGATTATGAATTTGAGCCCAATTTTTTCCTAAGGGCACTCTTAAGCCCTTTGCACTTATATTAAGCCCATGGCCTGTTATTAAGCCCTTGGGATGAATCTGACCTCGGATTCGTATTCTACGGATTGTAATTAGTCTAATAAAATTTGTCCGGCCTTTCTACCCCTTATAGTTTCAGAGTTCTAACACATTTTTCTTAATTAAATATGTTGCGTTTTGAATTCGCCCTTTAAATTAGCCCTTAGGAAAAATATGACCACAGATTCGTAATCTACGGGTCCAAATTAGTATAATAGAATTTGTTTCACCCTCCTAACCCTAATAGTTTCAGAGTTACAGTCCATTTTCTTATTTAGTGTAGTGATGCGTTTTGAATCGAAATGTTTCAATTAAAAGCTGTCAAATTTCAATTAGGCCATTTTGAAACCCTTGGCCCTAGGCCCTTGAAACTTAAATATGTTGTTCTGCGACCCCGACATTTCAAAGGATGCTAAGGGAACGCGAAATTTCAAGGAAATCGCTCAAATCCCAGCCGTTTCCCAGATACGAGCCCCTAAAGATTTTGGAGGGTATTTTACCCTAATTCGCCTGTTTAAAGGAATTAAGGGCTGAAAAATAGCGTATCGGGTGTATTTTGAGCCGCTCATTCGATTGGCCTGCGTAGAATTGCATAAAAGTCTTTATTTTTTGTTATATTTATCCTTCAAATTTCTAGGGGTAACTTTGTTATTAATAAAGCTAGAAGGGTCGAATAAATTTTATTACACTAATTTGGACCTGTAGATTATGAATTTGAGCCCAATTTTTTCCTAAGGGCACTCTTAAGCCCTTTGCACTTATATTAAACCCATGGCCTGTTATTAAGCCCTTGGGATGAATCTGAACTCGGATTCGTATTCTACGGGTTGTAATTAGTCTAATAAAATTTGTCCGGCCTTTCTACCCCTTATAGTTTCAGAGTTCTAACACATTTTTCTTAATTAAATATGTTGCGTTTTGAATTCGCCCTTTAAATTAGCCCTTAGGAAAAATATGACCACAGATTCGTAATCTACGGGTCCAAATTAGTATAATAGAATTTGTTTCACCCTCCTAACCCTAATAGTTTCAGAGTTACAGTCCATTTTCTTATTTAGTGTAGTGATGCGTTTTGAATCGAAATGTTTCAATTAAAAGCTGTCAAATTTCAATTAGGCCATTTTGAAACCCTTGGCCCTAGGCCCTTGAAACTTAAATATCTTGTTCTGCGACCCCGACATTTTAAAGGATGCTAAGGGAACGCGAAATTTCAAGGAAATCGCTCAAATCCCAGCCGTTTCCGAGATACGAGCCCCTAAAGATTTTGGGGGGTATTTTACCCTAATTCGCCTGTTTAAAGGAATTAAGGGCTGAAAAATAGCGTATCGGGTGTATTTTGAGCTGCTCATTCGATTGGCCTGCGTAGAATTGCATAAAAGTCTTTAGTTTTTGTTATATTTGTTGAGATTCAATCATGTAAACTTGGATTATGAAAAATGTAATATAGTAAAAATAATCAAGTTATCAATAGCGTAATGTAATTCATATATTTTAATACGTCAAAAAAATAATAAAGATTTGTATTATTAATAAAGTGTTTTTGATCCTAGTTTTGTGTCTTTTGGGGTTTTATCTGTTTCAGCATACACTGCGTAGTTTATTTTCTGCAAGAGGTTATGGGCCCAGGCAATATGGGTGATTTTCTAAGAATTTCGGTTGCGAAATTAAATAACGAAAATTACTTCGTATGGAAGTACAAAATGCAGCTGTTATTGATAAAGGAAAATTTATGGGACATAATAAATAAAGAAAAACCAACAGGACTTCCAGATGGATCAAATGATAATGCAATTGAAGATTGGCAAAGTATGGATGATAAAGCAAGAGCTTTGATAGGTCTATCGGTCGAAGACAACCAGTTATGTCACATACGGAAAGAGACTACAGCAAAAGCTACTTGGCTTGCTTTAAAAAATTATCATGAGAAAGGTACGCTTAGTAATAAGGTCAGTTTAATGCGGCGTATTTGTAGTTTAAAACTAAATGAAGATGGAAAAATGGAGCAGCATATCGCAGAACTCACAGATTTATTTCAAAAGTTAATTGATCTTGGAGAAAAACAGCTATCAGATAGTTGGACTGTTGCGATGCTGTTAAGTAGCTTGCCAAGAAGCTATGACACTCTTGTGACAGCATTAGAAACTCGACCAGAAGCAGATTTGACATTGTCACTAGTTCAGTCGAAACTAATAAATGAGTACCATCGTCGTAAAGAAGCAGGAAACTGCCAAGAAATTAATTCTGGCACTGTTTTGAAAGTGGCGCAAGAAGAAAGACGTAATGCGAGCAAAGAAGTAAAAAGTATAACATGCTTCTTTTGTAAGAAGGCAGGAC
The DNA here is from genome assembly GCA_951394225.1 of Harpalus rufipes. Lineage (NCBI taxonomy): Eukaryota > Metazoa > Arthropoda > Insecta > Coleoptera > Carabidae > Harpalus > Harpalus rufipes. The sequence continues at coordinate 53,271,321 of OX596277.1, read as the reverse complement.
ACGTCAAGAAGAACTGCGTGAAGTACAAACAGTGGAAATTGAGAAAAGAAAATGAAATAAAAGTAAATAAAGTTATAAGTAATACAGATTTTCTTTTTTCAGTTGGAATGAAAGAAAATGGATGGATAATAGACTCCGGAGCTACCTGTCATATCACAAGCAACAAACAACTTATAACATCTTTAGACAAATCATATAAAAGTAGCATAAATATGGCAAATGGTGAACATGTAGTTGTGCAAGGAAAAGGAACATGCAGAATAGAATTAATAAATGAAAATGGAGAAACAGTAAGTGCACTTTTGACAGATGTTTTATATGTACCTCAGGTTCAAGGGAATTTAATATCCGTAAAGAAATTGTTAGACAAAGGATTTACAGTCAACTTTATTAAACATTTTTGTGAAATAAAGTATGGTGACAGACAAATAGGTATTGCAGACTCTCAATCGAATCTTTATAAATTACGTGAGAAAAATAATGTTAAACTTTTGAATTCTCTGGTAGAACATAAAAATTGCATTCACTACTGGCATCGAGTTTTGGGCCATCGTGATCCAAATGCAATTAAAGAAATGTCTAACAAGAATTTAGTCAATGGAATGAACATAACAGATTGTAAACTTAAAGTTCAATGTGAGGTGTGTCTTCAAGCAAAATTGACACGTCTACCATTCCCAAAACAATCTGAAAGTAAATCGAAATCTGTACTAGATTTAGTACATACAGACGTCTGTGGACCCATGCAGACAGCTACAGCAAGTGGATTTCGATATTTAGTTACTTTCATTGATGATTTCTCACGTTATACAGTTATATTTTTATTGAGACAAAAATCAGAAGTTGAGGAAAAATTAAAAATATTTGTTGAAATGGTAAAAACCAAGTTTGGAAGTAAACCAAAAATGATTCGATCAGATCGAGGAGGAGAGTACATGAATAAGAAAGTTTTTGATTTCATGAAGAGTGAAGGTATACAATGTCAATTTACGGCTCCATATTCCCCACAACAAAACGGGATAGCCGAAAGAAAAAATCGATCGTTAATTGAAATGACACGTTGTATGCTTACGGAAGGAAAATTACCAAACGATTTTTGGGGAGAAGCAGTCATGACGGCTAACTATTTACAGAATCGGACAATTACAAGATCTACAAATATTACTCCATTTGAATATTGGAATGGAAAGAAGCCAAATATGAAATATTTGAAAGTTTTTGGAAGCAAATGTTTCGTCCATGTGCCTACAGAAAAGCGAAGGAAATTGGATAACACTGCTCAAGAAATGATTTTCGTTGGATATGACGAAAACTCCAAAGCATATAGAAGTTATGATCCAATTACGAAGAAACTTATAATTAGCCGTGACGTTTATTTTATGGATACAGGTAAAGAAGAAAATAGTTTTCAGAAAAATTCAAATAAAGTCCAAGATTCTTTGAAAGAAAATTTAGAAAAGAATGATACAGAAAATGAGAATGAACTTTATATAAATGATGTATTTAAGAATGAAGTTGTGAATAAAAAGGTAAATACAGAAAAAAATAAGAATAAAGAAGTAGAAAATAACACACATATGAGAAGAACATCTCAAAGATTAACAAAAGGAATTCCACCAGCAAGATTCATTAATGAAATAAGAACTGTCTATGAAACGGAAGATGATCCGAAGAATTTTCAAGAAGTTCTGTCTAGTAAAAATAAAGAAAAATGGATTCAAGCAATGGAGGAAGAAATGTCTTCTCTAAATGAAAAAGGTACGTGGGAATTATGCAAGTTACCTGAAAATCGAACAGCAATAGGATGTAAATGGGTATATAAGACAAAAACAGATGCTGAAGGTAAAATAAGTCGCTTTAAAGCAAGGTTAGTAGCTCAAGGATTTTCTCAGAAATTTGGTACCGATTACGATCAAATTTTTGCACCAGTTGTTAGACAAACAACTTTTCGGACATTATTATCAGTCGCATCTAAAGAAAAATATATAGTACGACATTTTGATGCAAAAACAGCTTTCTTGAATGGTGAGTTAAAGGAGGTCATTTTTATGAAACAACCACCGGGTTTCGAACTAGATTCTGAAGACAGTTTAGTTTGTTTACTAAAAAAGAGTTTATACGGACTAAAGCAAGCTGCTAAAGCTTGGAATGACGCAATACATAAAGTTTTAGTGGATGCGAAATTTCAACAAAGTAAGGCTGACTTATGTTTATACACAAGAAAGGAAGAGGATGAATGGTGTTTTTTGCTTATTTATGTAGATGATTTTCTTATTGCAGCGAGAAATGAAGGGATTATTAATAATGTTAAAAATGATATCGCTTCTAATTATGAAATAGAAGATTTGGGGAATGTCAAATTTTATCTAGGAATCGAAGTTAGCAGAGATTCGGATGACATATATCATATATGTCAATCAAACTATATTTCAAAGGTAATTAGAGAATTCAAACTCGAAAATGCAAAGAATTCAAATGTTCCAATGAATGTCAACTATGGAAAAACAAACGAATCGGAAAATGACGTATTGCTGTCAAACATAAATTTTCAGAAACTTATAGGATGTTTATTATATATTTCCGTCAATACTCGCCCAGATATAACAGCGAGCATTTCAATACTTGCTCAAAGAGTAAATAAACCAAGACAACAAGATTGGAATGAATTAAAGCGAGTTTTGAAATATTTGAAAGGTACGTCAAATTTTAAATTGTCACTGGGAAATAATAAATTTTGTAAGGACGGTTTTTATGGATATGCCGATGCTAATTGGGCCGAAGACAGATTCGACAGGAAATCAAATAGTGGCTATGTTTTTATAGTACATCGTGCGATTGTAAGTTGGGCTTGTAGAAAACAAAGTTGTGTTGCTCTTTCGTCTACGGAAGCAGAGTTCGTCGCATTATCAGAAGCATGTAAGGAAGCAGTATGGATACAGCGACTACTGGAAGATATGCAACAGCAGTACGAGAAACCAACAATTGTTTTCGAAGATAACCAAAGTTGTCTCAAATTAATCCAAGAAGAAAAATTATCCAATCGTACAAAACACATTGATACTCGTCAAAAATTTGTGAAGGACTTTGTTGAAAAGAATATAATTTCATGCCGATATTGTTCAACAGATTTGATGGTAGCAGATTTATTAACCAAGCCATTGTCAGTATCACGATTTATTTATTTAAGAAAATTATGCGGTTTGTATGATTGAGGAGGAGTGTTGAGATTCAATCATGTAAACTTGGATTATGAAAAATGTAATATAGTAAAAATAATCAAGTTATCAATAGCGTAATGTAATTCATATATTTTAATACGTCAAAAAAATAATAAAGATTTGTATTATTAATAAAGTGTTTTTGATCCTAGTTTTGTGTCTTTTGGGGTTTTATCTGTTTCAGCATACACTGCGTAGTTTATTTTCTGCAAGAATATTTACCCTTCAAATTTCTAGGGGTAACTTTGTTATTAATAGAGCTAGAAGGGTCGAATAAATTATATTACACTAATTTGGACCTGTAGATTATGAATTTGAGCCCAAATTTTTCCTAAGGGCACTCTTAAGCCCTTTGCACTTATATTAAGCCCATGGCCTGTTATTAAGCCCTTGGGATGAATCTGACCTCGGATTCGTATTCTACGGGTTGTAATTAGTCTAATAAAATTTGTCCGGCCTTTCTACCCCTTATAGTTTCAGAGTTCTAACACATTTTTCTTAATTAAATATGTTGCGTTTTGAATTCGCCCTTTAAATTAGCCCTTAGGGAAAATATGACCACAGATTCGTAATCTACGGGTCCAAATTAGTATAATAGAATTTGTTTCACCCTCCTAACCCTAATAGTTTCAGAGTTACAGTCCATTTTCTTATTTAGTGTAGTGATGCGTTTTGAATCGAAATGTTTCAATTAAAAGCTGTCAAATTTCAATTAGGCCATTTTGAAACCGTTGGCCCTAGGCCCTTGAAACTTAAATATGTTGTTCTACGACCCTGACATTTCAAAGGATGCTAAGGGAACGCGAAATTTCAAGGAAATCGCTCAAATCCCAGCCGTTTCCGAGATACAAGCCTCTAAAGATTTTGGGGGGGGTATTTTACCCTAATTCGCCTGTTTAAAGGAATTGAGGGCTGAAAAATAGCGTATCGGGTGTATTTTGAGCTGCTCATTCGATTGGCCTGCGTAGAATTGCATAAAACTCTTTAGTTTTTGTTATATTTACCCTTCAAATTTCTAGGGGTAACTTTGTTATTAATAGAGCTAGAAGGGTCGAATAAATTTTATTACACTAATTTAGACCTGTAGATTATGAATTTGAGCCCAAATTTTCCTAAGGGCACTCTTAAGCCCTTTGCACTTATATTAAGCCCATGGCCTGTTATTAAGCCCTTGGGATGAATCTGACCTCGGATTCGTAATCTACGGGTCCAAATTAGTATAATAGAATTTGTTTCATCCTGCTAAGCCTAATAGTTTCAGAGTTATTTTGAAACCCTTGGCCCTAGGCCCTTGAAACTGAAATATGTTGTTCTACGACCCCGACATTTCAAAGGATGCTACGGGAAGGCGAAATTTCAAGGAAATCGCTCAAATCCCAGCTGATTCTGAAATACGAGCCCTCAAAGGTTTCCGAAGGGTCCTAGCTATAATTCATCTATTTGAAGGGTTAGAGGGGTGGAAAATAGCATATCTAGATTATTCGAACCGGTCCTTTCGATTGCGTAGAATTGTTGAAAACCTTTCAGTTTACAACATTCTTAGCCCTAAAGTTTATGGCGAAGGGCATGCGCTAACTCCGTTATTAAAAGAGCTAGAAGGGCGGGACAAATTTTATTAGGCTAATTTCGACCCGTAGAATACGAATCCATAGTCAGTTTTTACCTAAGGGCCGTTTTAAGTCCTTCGCCCTTTAAATTAGCCCTTAGGAAAAATCTGACTTCGGATACGTAATCTATGAGTCGAAATTAGTGTAATAAAATTTGTTTCGCCCTTCTTTCCCTAAGGGGATAGCATAATTCTGTTAATCTTTTATTTGAGATAATTATGTCATGTTATACATACATATATTACACAGATAATCTACATATTTATTATACTTACTTTTTTGTGTGATTTTAATATCATAATTGCTGTTTATTTGTTATACAATATATATTTGTATGTGTGACAACTTTGTTCTAAGATCTCCAAAATACTGATCAAAATCTTTCATAAATACAAAGTCAGAGTTGCCACACAAAGTTTTATACAGAAGTAATATATTAAATGATTTATTTAATATCGTACATTTTTTGCATGAAATTATTGTATATTATGTAATATTGAAATGCGTAATAAACACTGGTTAATCATCTAGTACATATCTTTTATTCGAATTCCTATTTTTTTGTTCCTATATTTTTCTGTAACAAATTCCAAAGGTAGACAACCAGTTGAGCGCTCTACATTCTTACGTAAGTATTTCCATCCGACAAAATGTCAATATAGAGCACCAGCAAACAATTTTTAAAACCCAGTAGAGCACAGCAATCATCCCAATCGCCCGAATACGAACCCAGAGCACTGGTAAGTAAATTATGTAATATATACAACAGCCGATCGGCAACCTGGGGTACAGCAAGGCTACTAGCTAGTCAAATCCGATCAGAGAGCATCGGCACGCCTGCAGTACAGTAAAATCCGATCCTAGGGCGTATACAAGCGATTCAGATCCCCTAACTAGTAAAAATCGTCGGCATACAGCCCACAGCACGGCAGATTCTGCATTTTTACCTCTCAGAGAGCCAAAAAGGCGATTAACAGCCCTATATCCACCAAAATCTGAATTAGAAAGCATTGGCAAGCCTACAGTACAGCGAAAATCGTTCCCAGAACAAAAAATCTGTTGTGGCCAGCACAATACCTCTCGCCACTTCCTTTTTTTGGTTACATAAGTATAGGGCGCGAACGGTAATGTTACATTTTTGGGCTTGACAAGCAAATGTGTGGGCCCGTTTCAGAATGATAATTAGTAATTATGTACATAGATGTCAAATGTTAGAATTTTTCATTAAAAATTTCAAGATTTTCTAAATTTACGTAGTTAATTTATCACCAGGAGTTTAAAGTTTACTTGTATGCCTTAGATATTTAACATTTAATTCTGCTCCACATGGAATTGGAAAATCACTAAATTTAGAATGAGAAATTATGATATTTGACATCTATATACATAATTACTAGCTATCATTCTGACATGGGCCCCCATATCTGCTTGTCAAGGCCAACAAAATCATATGACTGCTCGCTCCCTATTGTATTTAACATTTCTTGTATACCTACACTCTACACCAAAAATTCTACTTACGCATATATCTATTCCATATATATTTAGATTGTTTAATTTTAAATTCATTTTTGATGAAGAAATTTTGTCCTCTTCTAATTTTTCGAAATGTTTCCAATTCTATTAATACATTAAGAAATAATATAATGTATGTACTTCCCAGAAAAAGTCTTCAGTAATGTCTTCGGATTTCTGACACTGACATTATCTGTCAGTTACAAACAAATTAAATTTTCAACTATTTTGCATGGCCATTCTTTCGGCTGTAAAATTTATTATAACAGATTATTTTACATACTATATTTCTTCTATCTCTAAATCTATAGAATATATTGTAAAATATTTAAATGTATCAGAAAGAGAATTTATTTTTCTTTAATATTATCAAGAAAAAATTTCAAAAAATATTATTTAAAAGATTTTTTTTCAAGAATCTTCTACTTCCGGTTGTCCAATTGTTACCAAAACCTTTTCAGATCTTCCCATGAATGTCCGATTGGGAAATACGTAGTTAAAAAAATTTAAAGTCTTATAGTTTTTGAGTAACCGTCCTTCCAACATCCCACACACACACACACACATACACACACACATCCACACACACACACACACACACAGAGACATCATCGTAAAAATGATAAAATCGGATTGTAGGGACCTTAAAACGTGCTTATTCAATAAAATCTGGATATGCGATTTTTAGCATGAATGCAATACCTCTCTTAGCGAGAGGTAAAAATCATCGATATACAGCCCACAGCACGGCAGATTCTGCATTTTTACCTCTCAGAGAGCCAAAAACGGCGATTTACAGCTTTCTATCCACCAAAATCTGAATCGGAGAGGATATACACACGATTCCAAACCTTCAAACGGTCGAATCGTCAATATACAGCTCACAGCAAGGCATTTACACACCAAAATTTGAATCCATGAATACATACACACGATTTCGAGCCGAAATTCAGCTCTTCAGCTGATCAGAAGCCTAGTACACGATAAAAATTCAAAATTTTAGCGCTCTATTCAAATCGTGAATTCTAACCTTCGTATAGGGGATTTTGGTATATATGCCTAGGAATAATAAAATGGCGGCAGTAGGACGGCTACAGCCGTCCGAATCGTTGGTCTGTGTCACTCTCTTCCGTGAATGTTACATAACGAGCTGTAAATTACTTGCTGATTTTTGGCAACTGGATCGCTGGCCACCAGATCCGTAGTCCAGACCGCAGGCTGGACTACGGGTTGTGTGGTTTCTGCAGGTTGGTGGGCTCGCTGGGGGAACGCTCGGTTGGCTAGCCCGTTGATCGCTTGAATTTTGTTTCTTGTGTTATGTAATATACTTAATGGATTTTTATTTATTTTTTAATGGTATTAGGCTTATTATTTTGTTATATATAATGATATACTTTATTTTGATTGTCGTGATTTATGTAGTGTACTTATTTATTTAGAGCACTTTCAAAATTCGTTTTGTACATTAATTAGGTTATTTTTCATTATAGAAAATTGGGAAAAGTTTTATTCTGTTACTAATGACTCGTACAATACGAATTAAAACTTAGATTTGCTCTAGAATTTATGATGTTATTATGAGATTTTGATTTAGGATATTACAATAAAAATTTGTGTAATTTTCCATCATCTATTTATTATTTTGCCTGGCACATATACATATATGAACGATGTTATAACTATATTGATACAAATACATATTACATAGTTTTCGTCACATATAAATATATCATTTTTTATTAATGAATTGTATGATACACAGTACACTTGCATAATTGTATACATTTTAAAGTATGAACAAATAAAGATGATATATACCTAATACCTGTGTTTAATTTTATTGAATTAGTACATCCCAATAAATATATTTTATTTAAAATCGTCACTAAAGTACACAAAAATCGTCATTAAAAGTTCAGAAATCGGCATTAAAGTAATCCATTATAGGACGATTTCATACAAATGTAGTGTTGCCAACCTTATGATAATTATTGGACATGTAAGATAATTTTGGCAAGTGTACGATATACAATAGTAAATTTGTACGTAAAATAACAAAAATATGCAAGGACGAACAAAATAATTCCGATGAACAAGTTTGAGATAAAAAATACTTTTGAGTGTTCTCTACGGCGATTTTAATGTCCGAGATTGGCAACATTGAATGTCAGACTGACAGTTATGTTTATATTACCTATAAAAACAAATATTTCTTTCATTTTCACAATTTTTCGATTTCAAATAAAATTTAATATGCTCCTCGGCACTGAAGTTTCTTTTTATCACTCGTGGCCGTGTGTCTGGTCGCGAATCTGGGGACCCGGGTTCGATCCCGATCGACGCTAAAAATTACATCGAATTTTAATGGCACAAAATTGACTCCTGTGGCGCACTCTCCACGCCAGCAATGACTGCCCGTAAGGTGACGCCTGGTAAGCGCCCACACGGTACAAATATTCCATCATTACCGATATCTGTGTACGAAGCAGATTGGCACACCCAGCAATGGGTAATATGCCGTGATGAAATATTTATTTATTTATTTAGTTTATTTTCCTCAGACTTGCGGCCTCGACAACTAAATTCCATATCCGTGATAAAAAGTAGAACTTCAGTACTTTGATACACAAATAACTATTATAGTACATTGTACATTTAATTATGTCACGTATACATATTTGATTTGTTGGTTTTATTTTCTTAGTACACTGTACTAAAATCGCCATCATGTAGGGTACCAATTTGATATCAAATTTACTTTAGGATTTATGTAATATTTATTAAGAAAAACTGAAAGTGGAACAGACAACATACTGCTACAAGTACTTATACAATTACGTACATTTAAATCATTATGATTAGTAATTCTTTGAAGAGTTAAAACACGCGAAAATAACACTATTATCTTAATTTTGAAGAATATACAGAACAAATGGTATCTTGCTAGATATACTAACTTTAAGCCCCAGAACATTAATTTGTTATCAGATTTGTTTTAGGAATTATGATAGAACATTAAACATTTATTATGATCATCAACAATGTGCTATATACGTGGACAGAATTTGTGAAAAGTTTATGGACCATGCAAGGAATTGAACCTGAACTTTCTCATATCTAGTGAGAAGCTAACCCATCTGAGTCACATAATCTTCCTATTGAAGTTAAAGATAATGAATTATTCACAAGTCTTTTTTACAAATTTGTAAGCGCGTACACTCTTCTAACGGAGTAGATGATATATTTAAATTGTTAGAGACATTTTCTATGTGTTATGTAGATATTAATATAATATTTTGTTGTATGGTGAATTATTAGAAAGATGGGCAAAGAACTATATTAGAAATTTTGAACCCGGCACGAATTTGATGTGCATATTTAACAGGAATGGAAATAAGTAAATATCAGGATTGCAGTCAATTTTTTTTTTTAATTTTCGGCCTCAACCGGTTACTAAATAAGATAATTTTGACTGCAATCCACAAATTTACTTATTTCCATACACCCATCCACTCAAGAAGCTGAGTGAACAGGAATATTTGTAAAATACATATAATAGATGAATAACATGATATATTTATTTTTCTGCAAAAATAAAAATTCAAATAACAGATTAATAGATTTATATTATGTACCAACTAAAAATATAATAAATATTTTCTCTTAAGTCCACATTACACCTTTCCAAATATCATCCTTATTATCATCCCTTAAAGTGTATTATGTATTTGAAGGATTTATTGTAACAGGTATTGTTGACTTTATTAGCTATGTCGTAAATGTCTCCGGGCATCACCTGGATGGTAAAAAACGCTTCTTCTCCGGAAATTACTCCCTCACGCCAGTGGGAAACCATCCGCAAAACCCTGACATCATTTATCAGTTAATGTGTAATGAAGAAAAAAAAATCTTGTAAGCGGATGGCCCAGGTGTACATTGTTGTAGAGGTAGATGTTATATCCATGAATCCACTAGTTGTTATCTTCGTACGTGTCTAGATGTTCAAACTGCTGGTTCATGGTTATTCATCTTCTCGGTCTCTGAAAATAAATACAAATCCAATTAAACATTTCATAAAGTTCAGTTTTTTTTTAAATTTATGTTGATCTAGGAAGGGAAGTATATAAATTCTATACGTTAATACGTTACAATAATTATTAAATAGGTATACATTCAAATGTTGCTCATTTTTACTTCCTTATACGTAAGTAAAGGAAGTATTGTAATCGCGAAAAATTTCGTTTTTCAGATTTCAGCGGAAATATCCATTTTGACTAATTTCGTCGTGACGTCTGTACGTACGTACGTCCGTACGTATCTCACATAACTCAAAAACGATAAGCCGTAGAAAGTTGAAATTTTGTATTTAGGACTCCTATAACATCTAGTTGTGCACCTCCCTTTCTGGTTATTACACAATTTCCAGAAGTGGCACTTTACATGAAGCCTATAATAGATTTTAATGAAAAACTGTTTTAAAATATAATCCAAAACTTTTCAAATTTGGTATACAAGACTTTTATGTCAATCGAAATAATATAATAGATTTTGGTTAAAATAGGCTAACCGGAAGTGGTACATTACTTGAAGTTGTTAACAGTTTTTCTTGAATAAAATGATTTTATTTTGATTTTAGAAATAAATGCTTCAAATAAAAGTTTTAGAGAATTAATTTCTGCGACTAGCATATCAAGTATTATTAAATTAGCCCTTTGTATAAGCGTTGTAATCAAATATTTGTTTGTTGTAATCAAAACTCTCTTTAAAAAGAACCGGGTTAGATTATGGTCGCTATATATCTTACTGTTTTGAAGTTAAAATTAATATTTTGTAATTTATTTATTAAAAAAATATGTATAGTTTAATAATCGTACAAGGAAGTCGTGTGGTGTCCACATCAGATTTTTTTTTAAGTGTGTTAAATACCGACCAATGCTATTCCAGTGTAGAGTGTACTGGTAATATTTGTAAGAACCATCAAGGAAGTAAACAGTTTTCAAGAAATGAAACGCGTAACGCGTGAGAAAGAATAAGAATGTGTACGCATTCTGGGAATATGGCTTCCCTAATTTAGATCAGTTACGTGGGGAGTGACCCCTCAATAATGACATGAGGTGTGTGTTAGCAGACAATAAGCTTGGCCGAGCCAATAGGCTCCGGCGGGCGCGCCTTGCTCCGGGCATGGCGTCCGCTTACATTGTTGTCAGATGCGAACACATGAACCGAAATGAAACCAAATATTTCAAAAACTTTTCAACTAGTGTCTGCTGACGATATTAAAGAATTAAATATAATACTATAGTTTTTTTTACCCATTACTGGACTGGGTATATCAGCCTGTTACATATAAATGACAATGTTGCAAAGCATACAAGTTTTTTAAAGAAACAAATGAAGATGTTACAAGGGTGATTAGATTGTTATCTTCTTAGTCATGGCCATGAAACAAACGATGAGCGATTGTAATACATATATAATTTTCAAACTTATCCCCATGTTTCTCTAATATCCGAATTTTGTTACCTACTAATTATTGTTTTGTTGTTGGCCGTTGGCCTAGTGTTTATCATCTTTATTTAAACTTTAACTATATAAAAAAGATGGATGAATAAAAAATCTCCAACACTATTTTGGAAAATACACATTGCACAACTAAATCAATATTATTCCAACAAACCATGTGGAATAATTTCACACACCGTTTGGTATAATTCCGCATGGCTTTCGACAAATTAGAATCTGATTACTTAGCCGCATATTAGCGCGGTATATCTGAATCAAATATCTTGGTTTGGTTGCTATGGTTACGTCTCTTTGTTTTATTTTTATTTATTTCTGAATCAGCGTTTGAAGTTTTGAACGGTTTTGGAGTTTTTTATTACCGTTTACAGGTGTTTTGGAGATCGACAGAGCAGTAAGCAGGGCCGCGCCAAGCGTTTCGGGCGCCCTCGGCAAGTGATTCTTATGCGCCCCGCCATAACCCCCCCCTCTCCTATGTAATTTTAAATACTAAAGTAAACATTATTATTTTTTGTGCAACCGGCCGCGAAATAAGCATTTCGCAGCCACAATATAGGCCACGAAATTGAATTTCGCGGTTGTTGTTATGGCAACGGCCGCGAAATCCATTTCGCGGCCTCTGTCATGGTAGCGGCCCCGAAATTGAGTAAACAATCACTATGACAATTGTTTTGTTTATCAAATGTCAATTCCATAGCTATACCTTGAAAGCCAACTTTCAATTTACAGTGAAACTATTTAAAATTAATAAAATTTGTAATTACATATTTTTTACAGTTGCATAAAAAATATTGTGTACACCTTGTCCGCGAAATCTTTTAGCGTCCTCGAGATTGTCTTGCCTCGGCCGCAAGCGGCCTCGGCGACAATTTTTCTCTCGGTACGCTAAAGAGTGATTTCGCGGCCTTGATATACAAATAGCTATTGTAGAGATAGAGAAGCTGTAAATATTGTATAAATTTTACACGGATTTTATTACTAAAAAATAAACACTGGACATTTTAAGAAACATTTTTTATGGAGTAGGTACATATTTTAAAGAGCACTGACAATTACAAAAAATGTAGATACAATAAAATATACATTCCAAATATAATAAATATGCGCACATAAAAAGGTAAAAAATGTATTAATCACTAAGAGTAACTTTGGCGCCGAGCCATTCTTGATTTATTTGATACATTATAATAAACAAATAACAGGTAACCGAAATAAAATGTTATTTTATAGTAAAATTATGGGGGGAACGCAATTTGCGAGAAAGCAGTCGCTGCACTTTAAATCGAACAAGTTTTTTTTATATTCAAAAAAGTAAAAAAAAAATACTTAAAGGCCGTACGGCGTCCTTGGCAACGTTGCGCCGTTGGGCCCTGCCCGACCTCGCCCTTATGGGCGACGCGGCCCTGGCAGTAAGTTTAGCTACATAATAATGGATTGTGTATTTAGAAAATTAACTAAATAAATTAAAATAATTGTAAAATTTCTAAAATCTTGAAGTATAGTTTGAAAATGACTGGTTTGTATTTTTACCTCCCGTTACCATTGGTAAGGGAGGTATAGGGATCGTGGTAAAAATCGCATATCGAGATTTTGGCAAATGACCACGTTTTAAGGTCCCTATAATCAAATTTTAACATTTTCACGATGATGTCTGTGGGTGTGTGTGTGTGTGGATCTTCTGGGCACTCTAACTCAAATACTATCATTCAGAAACTTTTGAAACCATGTATTTCTACCTTATTCTAATATGGAAAGAAGCCATTAGATTTTGGTGTCAATCGGATAACCGGAAATGGCAGTTTACTTAAAGCTCCAAATAGTTTTTCTTCAAAAAATACCTTTAAATGCTATTTTTCGCAATTTTTTATTATAAAAATTAAAGATTATTCAATTTTCTACAAGTTTGCATTAAAATTTTTCTATAGGTATATTTTATGGATAATTTTTATAAAGTAATATAAAAATTATATCTCGGAACTTATGCTTTAAATACAACTCCATGGTTACACAGTTCAGCTCAAATGTATGTAACTGACAGATAAATGTCACTGTCAAAAAAATAATCATTTTAAATTAATAATAATAACCTTTTAAAAGGAAAGTTGTAAATAGAACAATAGTTTTAAGGAAAGGAACTTAATATACATAATTTCTAGCATTAGTAAATATGCAGGTATGTATTTAAATAAAAAAAATAATAAATATTTTATCACGGCATATTACCCATTGCTAGGTGTGCTATCTGCTTTGTACACAGATTTCGGTAATGATCACATATTTATATCGTGCGGGCGTTTACCTTATTGCTGGCGTGGAGAGTGCAACATAGGGGACAACTGTGCCATTTAAAATTCGAAATATTTAGCGTTGATCGGGATCGAATCGAGTTCCCCAGATTCGCAACTAGACATCAGGCACGAGGCAGCAAGACCCCATAGGTATGTATTTAAAGTAATAAAAATTAAATGGCGGGAGGTATTGTGTTGGTCACATCAGATTTTTTTCTTCAATATGTGAATGTTCCCCTCGATCTACTACATCTTTGAACGATTTTCTTCTATTGAGATATCTGCGAAACATCCTGCATACATTAGGAAAAAGAAAGATGATATCGAATTACCACGATATGGCACACTTTATTCGCTGTTCATTGTTTGGTAAAGGCGGTATATGGAACCCTTCTTTATGGGGTACCTACACAGGAGGAGCGATATATAGGCGACGCCCTATGTGTCATTCGATTCGTAAATAATAAGCCCGTATGACACGGTCATAATTTATAAAGAAATTATGATGCCATAGAACATCCTATTCGTAAAACATTCGTTTCCAATGAAACCTATTTGTTAAATTAGTTAACAAATTTGATAATAATTTATGAACGTGTCCGTCTTTATGTCAAACAGGCTTCAAAATATATAATTGTCATATTTTATGTAGTACAGGAAAATTGCTGTATTTTTACCTTCCGTCTCAGGTTAGGAAGGTATTCTCTTTGGTCAAAAAATTTGATGGTGAGTTTTAATGAATAGACAATTGACATTTAATGTTATTATAACTTAAAGAATATATTATTCTCTGAACGATTGGATTGCCTTTTATACTTCATATTCAATAGACAAGAGTTAAATAAATATAAAGATATTAAATTTCATAAATCAGCCAGCTATGCTAACCATGGAAACTGCTAACATATTCAGATAATTCAAATTGGCAGATGTCAGTATCAATAAAAAGAAAATGAATGTGGCAGAGACGAGGATGTTGAGATAGATGTTGGGGAAGACACGGACAGATAGGGTAAGGATAAGGGAAATGGCTCGAGTGCTGGAAGTTTCTAGAAAGATACATGAGAGACTATTAGATTGGTTTGAACATGTCATGAGTAGAGATGAAAAATATATTGGAAGAAGAATGAATAGCTTAGTAGTAGAAGGTAGAAAAACAGAGGAAGACCAAAGATAAGATGGAAGGACTGTATTGCGGAAGACTTGAGAGAAAAGGAACTGAATGAGGACGACACGCAAAACAGAAATGAGTGGAAGAAGAAAATAAAAAATAACGACCCTTAATGAATGGGAAAAGCTAAAGAAGAAGATGTCAGCGTCAAGTGCAATTTGCATAGTTTGTTTATGAAATAATTTTACCAGAAATATAGGATCTTTTGCAAGAAAATTAATGTATGGAATTTGTATATAATACACACAGGATGGACGAAAGGTAATGTGTTGGCCACATCAGATTTTTATTAGACAAATTTATAATATGGTGGAAATGATTAGGCAGAGGGCTCACGTCATCAACCTGAAAAAAATCTTATAAAAAGAAATATAACTTGTAGTAATTATTAGTTATTTATTTTTTTAAAAAGAAGAAAAAATATACTAGTATGAAAGAAACGTATATATTAATTAATTTACAATTATTTCTAAGTCAATCCTTATTCCTTTTACGGAATATAAAATTATTTGACACAACATAGTCATTCTCAGTAGTGCAAACGTATGGTACGAAAATAAACTACAATTATTTCAAATAATTTTATATTCCGTAAAAGGAATAACGATTGACTTGGAAATAATTATAAATATCATTAATATATACATTACTTAATACTAGTACTTTTTTTTCTTCTTCTTTTAAAAATAAATAACACCCAATAATTTCCACAAGTTATTTTTCATTGTATAAGGTTTTTTTCAGGTCGATGACGTGAGTCCTCTGCTTAATCATTTTCACTATACATTGAACACTATTGTATTAAAGAAAATAAAGTTTTATTTTATAAATATGTAATATATTTTGATTCATTTTATCGACAATTTTTTTTAAATGACCCCTTTGATTAATTAATCGTTATTTTTTATAAAGTACATGGAAATGCTAATGTTATTTTTTATTATAAGAAATATTGTTGTAAATTTGGTGAATAAATAAAATGTAATATGCTTTTGATATGGTATGACGAAGTTATAGGCACCATGTTCAAGTAATGGAGATATTTTTTTAAAAAAATACCCAACTATAATAACTATAAGAAAATGTTAAAATTAATCTAATAGGTAAGTACATTTTTTCGGTCAAATTAAAATGATTATTAATTACTCAATAAAAAAATGCATTATGATTTAATTTCATATTTTGTTTGTTTGTAAAACTGCAAACTATATATTATCTATATTTTTGAAGATATAACATTTGGTAGTGTTTAGTTGTTTTCTTATTATACCAACTAAAATAAACTAAAATATTATTAGCTATTAATAACTGTAAAAATATATAAAATAAAAATAGAATAATCAACACATTTTTTTATTAATGATTCATTCATAAACGCATTTCTAAACTACCACTAAAATTTTTACGACTTTATCTCCAAAACCACAAGAATAACATATAAATCCGCAACATCATTTTTAATAAAAGTACACAAAAGAATCTAACCTCAATCTACTCACGGTTAGTTACCTGAATGACAAACTGTCCAGTTTCAACTGTCACATCGTAGCGTTTTGTTACTGTTTAACAATGGACGGTAAAAAACCGAAATGAAAACAAGCACAAGCCTACGCCAGCAGCTTTACGAACTTCATTTGTTCGCTCTCAGACTGACGGCTTTGTACGGTGACGGTGCTGCCAATATGATGGCAAGAAAAGAACTAACTCCGGTGCTGAAGGTAGCTGTCATGGTGAAATGTTTGTTTAAGAGGAACGTGGCAGTATTAAACGAAATAATCAATCTTCATTCCCTAGGGGAGCAAAAAGGATAGTGTTATCCAAGTAATCGTATGGTCTTTTAACTGAAAATGTGTAGAAAACGTGGTTCTGAAATATGTATTCCTTATTGGAAACAATTTAACGATTATTTTTTTCCAGGATCTTGCAAATAAAGAGAATTAAAAGATATATTAAAAAAAATCTGATGTGGCTATAACATATTACCTTCCGTTAATTTTGAGTATTTTGTACAAATTCCATACGAAAATTGTTTTGCAAAAAATTCTTTATTTCCAGTAAAAGTATTTTATGAACATACTATCTAAATTACACTTGACACTAACATGTGTCAATTAGAATTATCTGAATATATTAGCAGTTTCCATGATTATAGCATAGCTGGCTGGTTTATGAAATTTAATAACTTTATTATTTTTAACTCTGTATCTACTAAATATGAATAAAAACATGGAATTGAACCGTATAGAGAATAAAATACTCTTTAATATTTATAATAACATAAAATGTCGAAAAATGATATTTAACTGCGTTCTTTTCAAGAAAAACTGTTAATAACTTAAAATAAAGTATACTTCCGGTTGATAAATTGAAACCAAAATCTAATCAACTTTTCATGTAAAGAAGAGGAATGGTCCTTTTTAATTAGGAACATTATATTTGTTATTTGTTCTGATTTCAATGATATAATATTTACAATTTCTCATATAACGATTTTTTTTTGAGAAAAATCTATATAATGTTCACCTTTATTAATTTATTTAAATATGATTATTATAAGAGTGCCTTGAATGAAAGGATGAACGCTACAGCAGTGGAATCGCGCCATATAGAAGTATAGAAAAATGGCGACTCGTTGCTACGGAAACGATATTTGCAGAATATAAACTACAAGTCGGTATCGCGCCAAGAAAAAAATTCATTTTTTTCGCATCTTTATGTTAAAATAGAAAGAAACGAAATGTAAATTTTTCGTTGTAAATAACTTTTTTTTTCAGTCATAAAAGTAGCATCTTTTGTGACTTGATTCACAAGGTAGAAATAAAATAAATATCCATAGAACCTATACAGAATCAACGAATAAGAAGTAACTTGTATAAAAGAAACCTGTAATATCGCCCTAAATGTCACTATATCACACTAGGTAATCTAAGCATAAAGTTAAATACCATCAATAGCTGTCAAATTTAAATAAATAACGTATGAATTGTAATATAAACAGAGTTTGCTTTTGAGGAAATACCATATTAAAGAATAATAGACTTACAATAACAGGGACGTTAATGAACATAAGAATATTTAGAATTAAACTGATAAGAAAAGTTTATATTGTTTTGCAGTGATTCCTAAACATATCTTTCAGCCACACTATTAAATTTTATAATACTTCAAATTCCGATATAATCGCACACAAGGAGGATATGAAATAGTACAGTTTTATTTAAACGTCAAAATATATAATTTTTCACTTCAATATTTATAACAAAAAGTGAAAAAATAAGTATCTATAGCTACAGGGCAATTGAAATCGCAAAACGTAATTTACGTAAAATATAACGTCAGTAGTAGATATTTATCTTTAAATATCTACGATGAAAGAAAAAATATAATGTCATTCGGAGGAAAAGTGTCTTTGTGTGCCTCTCTCGCATTTGTCCGACTCGCTTCGCTCGTCGTGCAAACTTCCACGCTCGCTACACAAAGTATCACTTTTACTCCTAATAACACAATATACTATTGATTGCAAGAATAAATTTATTTGGTGAGTAAATAAATATGAGGTCTCGTGACCGTGTGCCTGGGTTTGATCCCGACCGACGCCAAAAATTACATCGAATTTTAATGGCACAAAATTGACCCGTGTGGTGCACTCTCCACGCCATCTATGAGTGCCCATAAGGTGACGCCTGGTAAGCGCCCACACAGTACAAATATTCCATCATTACCGATATCTGTATACAAAGCAGATTGGCACGCCCAGCAATGGGTAATATGCCGTGATGAAATATTTATTTATTTATTTAATAAATATAGTTTTCAAAAAATATATATAGAATTAGGAGTATAAATATTATTTGCATTAAAGTCGAATTACATTTCTATTTTACAGAACGATATGCAGCGATACCAAATTTCATTTCTATCGCGTTTTCTTTCTATCGCTTCGTTTCTATAGCTCCAAACAGCGCGATCCCACTGCACCACGGATGAAAGCTATATAATAGTAAATCGTTAAAAAAAAATTACATAACGCTACATAGAAAAATACTCGATCAAGATTAATCCGGTAGGTACCAGATAATAGTTATTTACGATATAAGTGGGATATAGACATTATTAACGCATGTATTGTGAAATTACATAGTCATAGTGCGTTAATAATGTTGTATCCCACGAATATTGTACTAAATTTTATCGCTCACCATATATCATATCGCACTCATTTTAGATATTTAATAGCCATTGAGTGCGATAATGAAATTATTACCACACTAAAATTTCATTATCGCATTCAATGGTATAACAAGACTGTTACGTATCTAAAATGAGTGCGATTTGGTATAACTTATCCCACGGTGATAGATAAATTAAATAAAATACCGGTACATACTAGACTAATTAAGCACTTTTCTTTAATCTAGTGTTCGTCTACTAATCGTTGAAATACAAGTAGCTAGCAACTTTTTTTTACCAATACATTACTGCTTCAATATCTTATATAATATATTTTGTTGTTTCTAGAAAATCATCTTTAGAAAGAAGAGTTTTAAATTTAGATCGTATATCACAGATACATATTATGTTGGTAAAATGAAGTATAATCATTTTTATTTCTCAACTCTATAATGAGGAACGGAAGTTGGTTTGCTCGGCTATTATCCTATTTCTCTCCGACTGTATATTTGAGCGAGTGAATTCTGCATTTGCAGTTAGTCCCCTGAAGCTGTAAACGAATTGTGCCTCATTTTCGCTCTGACGCGTTCGTTCACGCATCTGATGTGTTCACACACGCCTCGAGCAGTTCAAACACGCAACCCTCCCACACACACGGAAAACGGGTTGCTCATATGAAGCTTGCTCATTTGTACAGTACAGCAAATGAAGGTTTTGTCGTATCTGACAAAATATTTTTTCGCTGATGTCTGTGTGTTTGTCTGCGTTTTTGTAGATAGGTGGGTTTTCAACTTTGAGTGAATAAAAAGAAAGAAAAAACTAAATACCTAATGGGACCCTTCACCGTAGTAACAAATTAAAAAATTGGCCACTTAAATTAGAACTTGACCTTAACACTGTATTATAGGGATTATTAAAATTTTAAAAAAGTTATTAGTTTTTAAAATAAACGAGTTTTTAATAACAATTTTTCATCTCTATATTATCTAAATCACTATATTCCAAATTGTCCATACTTATATGACTTCTGCTATCGGTTTTTTAAATACGGAATCCATTTTCAAGTATATGAATACAGAAAATAACAATAAAATCTGGGAACAGTCCACACTGTCGAAAACCGTACCGTCGAAAAGCCATACCGTCGAATAGCCACACTGTCGAAATGTCATAGTGTCGACACTTACCCCCTCCACAATGTCCGTAGCGTCGAAACCTTAAATGTCCACACTGTCGAAATGTCATAGTGTCGACACTTACCCCCTCCACAATGTTCATAGTGTCGACACTACTTGAATGTCCATAGCGTCGACATTGGAATGTTCGTAGCGTCGACACGTACCCCCTCCACATTGTTGGTAGTGTAGACCAGATGAATGTTTACAGTACGAATGAGCCGGCCACAACCAGTACAATGTTCTAATCAAGTTTCACGTTGTTTTCTTGTATTACATATTAACATCTAAATTATGAATTAAAAATTTTGAATGCGCAAATACTATTAAATATTACATATTTTACTTGTAAATAAAATGAAGCAAAACAATAAAATATTAAATCCACATACTTAAATAGAATGGGGGGTCCTACACTATTTTTATAAGAAACTTCATCTGAGCTAAAAACGATCTGTAGTATGGTTTTTCGTTAAGTCGTAATAAGTTTTTCTATGATAGCAACAAATTATTTTATGATATCAAGACAAGATACATAAAATAAAAAGTCCAAGTTGATATCATGAATTAAATTTATGACATCAGAAATATATATTTTTGCCATCATAAAATCATTTAGCGATAACAGCATGGTACAATAATTTTTTATACCACATACACATTTTTAATATATTCATTGTCCTATCAAAAATTATTCCTTGAGAGCACATTACATTTGAATTTTCTGTAAGATGTCAACAAAAATTTAAACTACCTTGTCGTTATCATAAATAAATACTCCCTGCACATATTAAAAATTAAAATTCTGTGTACATATCATAAATGAAATGTCTTTGTAGGTACATATCAGAAATACATTTGAAATAGTCCATTCTCCTATAAAGAATTAGTCCGCACAATAATTCAATCTTCTCCGGATATGGCACCATCTTTGACTCAGTACGAGAGCTACTCAAGACAGAGTTTGGCGCCATTAGTGCGAAAATTTAATATTCAAAATATAAAAACTGTTCAGTAAATAAAAAAATTACATTTATTTGTTACAGTCAAATATTAAAATTATACAACATACATTTGTAATAATGTTAGTTACAATAATAAGAAATTTAAATACAATAAGTATACAGATTACGCTAAAAACGATATTGCCTCTTGTTGATTGCAAAAATCGAATGAATTATTCAAATTAATTAAACTTTTATTGCAATATACTGATATCAAATTTGTGTAAGATATCGTTCTGTATTTTTAATTATTTTTACTAACTTTGATGTCTATTGGTATTAGATTTAGAAAATTTTATAAAATATTTGACTAAATGTTAAAACATGGGAATCGTAAGTTTATTTTAAATATATAAATATTTTAAAGTAGCGAATGCGTATTTCTAGTAATATTATAAGGAATGTAATTATTGCTACTAAAGTATAATTTTACAGTGCTCAGCTTGGCGTTCAAATTCCTGGGATAATCCCACATTTTCTAATTAATTTTTTCTTGAAAGAATAGATCAAATTAAATATATAAGTGTACATGTATATAAAGGTACCCTAACGGATACTAGGGTACCTTTATATACAGGGTATGGCCATGGGGCATGATCGCCGCCATAAGAGGGCCAATGTCAAACATACTGAGTATTCTTTTCCCTATTTATTTGTAGGAAATGTGATTTTATATTATACAGGAATATTAAATAATCACACTACGAATCTATAAAGGTAATAAAAATTCTTTTATTTAAGAGATACACAATTATTATTACGACATAGATATGGAGGTTATGTAGAGCATAGGATATAGGTTGTTATTATCACATCTAATTTAATAACTGTAGTTATTATTTACATAATAAGTATATAATCTAAACTTACCTTTTAAAAATTTAAATGTTTGTGCTTAATATTAGTAATTTTTATGTTTTCCATATTGCCAGTCATCGTAGTCAGTATCTCAAGAAAATACACAAATAAATAAAATAAAAGTATTACTTACACTTTAAATAAACATTAGAAGTATATTTAAATGTGTTTTGCATTAAAATAAAACAAACCACGAAAATACATAATAATTTGCGCAACAATAATGGATATGACAGTGGACCGCAAATGGTTGACGAAACGCGAGCCACGTCATGGCCATACCCTGAGTATATAGGTACCCTACCGGATACGGCTCTACTGGTTTACTGAGGAACAATGATTATTTGGGATAAGGAAACATATTTAATGCAAATTTTGGTTATTTATATAAATAACTGTATTATTTTTATACCTTCTATTGTACTTTAAAATTTATAATAATAAAAATATTCCTTATTCTTGAATACACAACTGTCACAATTTTAGGTTCAGATGAAGTTTCTTATAAAAATAGTGTAGGACCCCCCATTCTATTTAAGTATGTGGATTTAATATTTTATTGTTTTGCTTCATTTTATTTACAAGTAAAATATGTAATATTTAATAGTATTTGCGCATTCAAAATTTTTAATTCATAATTTAGATGTTAATATGTAATACAAGAAAACAACGTGAAACTTGATTAGAACATTGTACTGGTTGTGGCCGGCTCATTCGTACTGTAAACATTCATCTGGTCTACACTACCAACAATGTGGAGGGGGTACGTGTCGACGCTACGAACATTCCAATGTCGACGCTATGGACATTCAAGTAGTGTCGACACTATGAACATTGTGGAGGGGGTAAGTGTCGACACTATGACATTTCGACAGTGTGGACATTTAAGGTTTCGACGGGAACAGTCCACACTGTCGAAAACCGTACCGTCGAAAAGCCATACCGTCGAATAGCCACACTGTCGAAATGTCATAGTGTCGACACTTACCCCCTCCACAATGTCCGTAGCGTCGAAACCTTAAATGTCCACACTGTCGAAATGTCATAGTGTCGACACTTACCCCCTCCACAATGTTCATAGTGTCGACACTACTTGAATGTCCATAGCGTCGACATTGGAATGTTCGTAGCGTCGACACGTACCCCCTCCACATTGTTGGTAGTGTAGACCAGATGAATGTTTACAGTACGAATGAGCCGGCCACAAGCAGTACAATGTTCTAAACAAGTTTCACGTTGTTTTCTTGTATTACATATTAACATCTAAATTATGAATTAAAAATTTTGAATGCGCAAATACTATTAAATATTACATATTTTACTTGTAAATAAAATGAAGCAAAACAATAAAATATTAAATCCACACACTTAAATAGAATGGGGGGTCTTACACTATTTTTATAAGAAACTTCATCTGAGCTAAAAACGATCTGTAGTATGGTTTTTCGTTAAGTCGTAATAAGTTTTTTAATATTCTATGATAGCAACAAATTATTTTATGATATCAAGATACATAAAATAAAAAGTCCAAGTTGATATCATGAATTAAATTTATGACATCAGAAATATATATTTTTGCCATCATAAAATCATTTAGCGATAACAGCATGGTACAATAATTTTTTATACCACATACACATTTTTAATATATTCATTGTCCTATCAAAAATTATTCCTTGAGAGCACATTACATTTGAATTTTCTGTAAGATGTTAACAAAAATTTAAACTACCTTGTCGTTATCATAAATAAATACTCCCTGCACATATTAAAAATTAAAATTCTGTGTACATATCATAAATGAAATGTCTTTGTAGGTACATATCAGAAATACATTTGAAATAGTCCATTCTCCTATAAAGAATTAGTCCGCACAATAATTCAATCTTCTCCGGATATGGCACCATCTTTGACTCAGTACGAGAGCTACTCAAGACAGAGTTTGGCGCCATTAGTGCGAAAATTTAATATTCAAAATATAAAAACTGTTCAGTAAATAAAAAAATTACATTTATTTGTTACAGTCAAATATTAAAATTATACAACATACATTTGTAATAATGTTAGTTACAATAATAAGAAATTTAAATACAATAAGTATACAGATTACGCTAAAAACGATATTGCCTCTTGTTCAGTGTTGATTGCAAAAATCGAATGAATTATTCAAATTAATTAAACTTTTATTGCAATATACTGATATCAAATTTGTGTAAGATATCGTTCTGTATTTTTAATTATTTTTACTAACTTTGATGTCTATTGGTATTAGATTTAGAAAATTTTATAAAATATTTGACTAAATGTTAAAACATGGGAATCGTAAGTTTATTTTAAATATATAAATATTTTAAAGTAGCGAATGCGTATTTCTAGTAATATTATAAGGAATGTAATTATTGCTACTAAATTATAATTTTACAGTGCTCAGCTTGGCGTTCAAATTCCTAATGGGATAATCCCACATTTTCTAATTAATTTTTTCTTGAAAGAATAGATCAAATTAAATATATAAGTGTACATGTATATAAAGGTACCCTAACGGATACTAGGGTACCTTTATATACAGGGTATGGCCATGGGGCATGATCGCCGCCATAAGAGGGCCAATGTCAAACATACTGAGTATTCTTTTCCCTATTTATTTGTAGGAAATGTGATTTTATATTATACAGGAATATTAAATAATCACACTACGAATCTATAAAGGTAATAAAAATTAATTTATTTAAGAGATACACAATTATTATTACGACATAGATATGGAGGTTATGTAGAGCATAGGATATAGGTTGTTATTATCACATCTAATTTAATAACTGTAGTTATTATTTACATAATAAGTATATAATCTAAACTTACCTTTTAAAAATTTAAATGTTTGTGCTTAATATTAGTAATTTTTATGTTTTCCATATTGCCAGTCATCGTAGTCAGTATCTCAAGAAAATACACAAATAAATAAAATAAAAGTATTACTTACACTTTAAATAAACATTAGAAGTATATTTAAATGTGTTTTGCATTAAAATAAAACAAATAACCACGAAAATACATAATAATTTGCGCAACAATAATGGATATGACAGTGGACCGCAAATGGTTGACGAAACGCGAGCCACGTCATGGCCATACCCTGAGTATATAGGTACCCTACCGGATACGGCTCTACTGGTTTACTGAGGAACAATGATTGTTTGGGATAAGGAAACATATTTAATGCAAATTTTGGTTATTTATATAAATAACTGTATTATTTTTATACCTTCTATTGTACTTTAAAATTTATAATAATAAAAATATTCCTTATTCTTGAATACACAACTGTCACAATTTTAGGTTCAGATGAAGTTTCTTATAAAAATAGTGTAAGACCCCCCATTCTATTTAAGTATGTGGATTTAATATTTTATTGTTTTGCTTCATTTTATTTACAAGTAAAATATGTAATATTTAATAGTATTTGCGCATTCAAAATTTTTAATTCATAATTTAGATGTTAATATGTAATACAAGAAAACAACGTGAAACTTGTTTAGAACATTGTACTGCTTGTGGCCGGCTCATTCGTACTGTAAACATTCATCTGGTCTACACTACCAACAATGTGGAGGGGGTACGTGTCGACGCTACGAACATTCCAATGTCGACGCTATGGACATTCAAGTAGTGTCGACACTATGAACATTGTGGAGGGGGTAAGTGTCGACACTATGACATTTCGACAGTGTGGACATTTAAGGTTTCGACGCTACGGACATTGTGGAGGGGGTAAGTGTCGACACTATGACATTTCGACAGTGTGGCTATTCGACGGTATGGCTTTTCGACGGTACGGTTTTCGACAGTACGACATATACTCGTTTCGACGCTACGGACATTGTGGAGGGGGTAAGTGTCGACACTATGACATTTCGACAGTGTGGCTATTCGACGGTATGGCTTTTCGACGGTACGGTTTTCGACAGTACGACATATACTCTAAAATCTGATGTGGCCAACACATTACCTTCCGTCAATCCTGTGTATTATGTACAAATTCCATAGGGCGCGAGCACTCACGCGACTTTGCTGACTTTGGTAATCAGATATGGGGGCCCGTATCAGAATGACAGCTATTAATTATATCCATAACTGACAAATGTCATGATAAAAAATCATTCTAAATTTCATTTTTTACTATTGTATGATTTTTTTTCGACAACTGCATTCCACACTCCTGATAATAAATAAACCACATAAAATAACAAAATCATTAAATCTATTCTTTATATTTAGATTTTTTATTTTAAATTCATTCTATAAAGAAATTTTGTCCTACTCTTGACACTGACATTTATCTGTCAGTTACAAACTTTTTCAATTGGTTTCCATGACATTATTTGTGCTGTGAAATTTATTAGAACAGATTATTATATACCTTATATTAACTATTATAGTTTTTGAGAAATCGTCCTTCCATCCGACACACATACATACACACACACTCACTTACACACACATATATCCACACAAGCACAGACATCACCGTAAAATATTAAAATCGGATTGTAGGGACCTTAAAACGTGCTTAATCATTAAAATCTGGATATGTGATTTTTAGCATGAATCCAATACCTCTCTTACCGAATATGTGTTCCCTCATTTGATCGGCCTAACGGACCTATTCTGTAATTCTGTGGTTAAATATTTGTACCAATCAAGCATAACCAGATATATTAAAAACTGGATTTTTAATTGTCATATCCATATCTATTGGATAATATTTTTAACCAGTTAGACATTGTTACGAAAAATGTTTTATTTTTTATAGTACGCTCTCGCTTAAGGTAATTTTTTAGTGCAATATAATAAATCAAATATAAAAGTGG
The DNA here is from genome assembly GCA_951394225.1 of Harpalus rufipes. Classification (NCBI taxonomy): domain Eukaryota; kingdom Metazoa; phylum Arthropoda; class Insecta; order Coleoptera; family Carabidae; genus Harpalus; species Harpalus rufipes. The sequence continues at coordinate 53,243,924 of OX596277.1, read as the reverse complement.
CCTCATGGAAAATAGAATCGTTTAAAATTCAGCTAGGGCGGATGAACATTTAGAAACAATAAATATGAAGTCGGCAACATGAAAGATCCTAGCAGTCAAAAGACAATTAGTAAACAAGATATTGTGGCCAAAACACATGTATCTTAAACTTGAATTACTCTTCACGTTGAAATGTCAAAATATGGAAACCAGGAAGAGGAAACAATTGAACAACTGATAGACATATTCATTTTCTCTAAAAATATCTCCCTCGTTGGTAATTTTCAAGTTATGTGTCTATTACTCGCGACGGTGATTTCATTAACTCATCAACGGGCAATCCATCATTGGCACGTTAAGCGAAAAAACAAACCGGAGGAATTCCACCCACAGCAAGAGTGTCTAGCGAGACAAGCTGGCTTCCCCAGCCAACGTGGATCGCGCGAGTCTTAATCCATCATCGTCAACCAGACAGCAGACAGACGGGACGCTAATATCGCGCTTCGGTTACAAGACAAGATGGACAACAGATTACCTAACTTGTACGACTAAACAAAAACGGTCGATGGAGATGCGCTAGATTTTAATTTGGACTATGAGTAGTTCGGTTTTCTAGGAACACTTAAAATATTTTACAAATAAAATAAATATAAAATTGTGCATCCAACATGTACTGCAACTCCTACTAAAATATAAGGATATAACCGATACAGATTTTTTAGATTGTTGTTGACAAGTCAGTATAGTAATAATATTACCGTACTGATATTTTTCTCTTATTCGCTTAGATCAGATTTGAGCAATTACTCAGAGCATATACAAACGAACGTAATTTTTGTCATAAAGAAACAAATGAAACATGGGTCTTTCGATAGAAAACGAAATAATAAATAATGTCGTTGATAAGTTGTAATGTCGTCGTACAATAGCAACAAAGATTAAATTGTTCACAACAATTTAAACTTATTTATTAGTAAATCATTTAAATATAACATAAGAAATTGTATAGAAAATTATAAGTCAAAATATTTTATTGGAATCAAATTTTCATGTTATAATTATTATTTTCACTTTATGTTTATGTACGTTACGTTAACCATATTTTGAAATTTATCTAAACACAACTAAATTGAGAAAATTACCCACAGTACTTGCTTGCTATTTCTTACTCCTCCTTTCCACATGGAGTAAGAAAATCATGATCTAAGCAGAGACCAAATTCAAGTAATGATCTATGACAAACGAACGCGTATTGCCGCATGGACTAGAAAGAGTAAGACAAACGAACAGACCAACAGTTAATAGAGAGTTTTCACATATCGTCAAAATACATACTGTAAACGATAAAATTCAAAATAACGTGAACCTTATTTGATACATCAAAATATATTTTCACATACCGTACACGTTATTTTATCTTTCACACAAGGAAAATGGAAGACGAATTAGAAAGGCTTATTTTGGGATTACATGAAACACACGAAAACTTTTACATAGCCTTCTTCAAATCATGACATGCATTTCCCGACTCCGCAAATCTAGCCCTGCTTAAATCTTGACTTATACCGTTCGACAAGTCACTTGACAAGTACACTGTGGAGTACAAATTTAAGTAGGATAGGTTGTGTTATTGGTAGTATTTTATATTTACAATTTGTAGTCTGGAGTGTATTTGTTAGTAACCTTGTGGAACGGTGCATAAGTCAAGATTTGAGCAGGACTAGATTTGTGGAGTCGATATATGCCTAAGTCGTGATTTGAAGAAGGCTATGTATTATTATTATTATTATTATTATTATTATTATTATTATTATTATTATTAATAAATTGTGACACAAACAACATTTAAAATAGAATATAACTTACAACCTCTACATACAGCTGCGCAAAATAAAATGTAAATAAAACATGTAGCTATCTTCCTCTAAAAGCTTGGTTATGTCTGCTTTAATGTCAAATATAAAGTAGTTTTCGACGGACGGTATTTCTGGATAAATAAGGTTAAACGCTATATACATACCGTAAAAATTTTACTTACGCATGCGCATTAGTCAAATTGCACTATAGCGTTCACGCTATTTATTTTGACGTTGTGTGAAAACTCTCTATTACTTAGTTACAGTAAATTTTTTGAAAGATGTCCGATCAAGATCGTCTACGATTTCTATGAAATAAGATTTTTGTTCCGCCCATTTTGACAAATTCAGTAGTGTCGTTTGCTTAGTTTTTATGAGGGTACATAAGATACTACTGTTATTTTATTATTATACAAATATATGTTACAGTAAAAGCATTCAAAATTCAAAAATAAGTCAACTGGTAAGTTTATTAGCAAATGTAAAACCAAATATGTGAAAAATAAGATACTGATTAGATTACTGACAGTGTCAATGTCAGTGACACTGACATAAAATAACATTATTCGTACGGCTATGAATCAAGGTAATGTATCTGAATTAATAAATAAACTTACATTAGCGAAAGTATTATCAACAACGAGCATCGTTTTAAAATGGAATGTTCTAACTTAGTCGAAACAATATGAATTTTTGAAAGAGAAGCGTGTTACTCGTATATCCATTCTTATCGCACACGCTCACAGTCTTTGTAAAGGAGGGAGATAAATGTATGCCAATTTGTTAATTCGTTCATGATACAGATGATCTTGATCGGACATCTTTAAAAAAATTTACTGTACCAGCCTACTTTTGTATAAGGAAACAAAGACTTAATATCCTGAAACCGGTAAAGAATTTATTGTTTTACTATCTAAATTTCATAGTTAGAATAATAATTTGAGATATTATTTTGCCGTAAGAATTTTAGATATTACTAGAGAAATTCAGGTATTATTTAAGTAAATATTCCATTCTGAAAACTCTCCCGGATATTAACCCTCCAGTCATTAACCCCTTTTTTTAAAACTCGCTATATAAAAAACGCCCCGTATAACTGGCTTCCCTCCCCTAGTGATTAATCCCCCGTTTAAAAATAAAAACTTTTTAAATAAATTAGTTATTAGTTTTTACAGCTAACGTATGTAGCTTTGTAATTTTCAGTGGGCAAGAATTACAATTCGAACGTGGTTTATAAAGTTCATTGATCCACTGAAAATTGCAAAGCGTATAGGAATTACTAAACGATATTCGAAGATCCGGATGAGCGAACATCGCAGATCAACACAAAACAACACGGCGAACAAATATGTTCTGGCTGAACATTCCAATACACTAAAACACTTTCAGTTTGGAAAATTTCAAGATTTTGGAAGAAAAGAATTTCTCCAAACGTATGTTTCTTGAAATGCTACATAAAAAGGATGATTGTAACATAAATGCAAGAAATACAAGGACTAAATAGCGTATATTTTGATGTATTGGGAAAATTCAAAAAGGAAAAACAAACAGACCATATTAAGAATTAATTAAATTTTATCTAAATTCCTACAACAATGCTACACAATCATTGGTGTACAGTACAGGTGACCAATATGAGTCCGTATTGATGATGTCACTAAAGAATCTTTTCGCAAGATATTTCCGGCTATTCTGTAGATTTTGAAACCAAATTAAGGTGTATGAATTTTATGATTTTTTTTTGTACGGTGTGCAAAACTGAGTCTTAAAAACTAATGTATTTTGTGTAGTTAGTTACAAGATACGAGTATGTAATAATTTGTAACATCTTACTTTAAGTTGATAATGTCCATGTTAGTTTGTATGTACTTTCTTGTGCTTTTTACATTCCGTCACCTTTGGGTGTGGAAGGTATTGTCTTTGGTCAAAAAATTCGATGGTAAGTTTTTAATGAATGAGCACATTTTTGGATCTTTAGAATACAATTTTACTATTTTTATGATGAAGTCTGTGTGTGTTTGAGCGTGTTTGTGTACGATACTACGTATAATTCCAAAATTATTATTTTTTGTATTCTTTGAGTTTACATTCAAACGAAGAAGTGCTTAGATTATGGTTATAATTGGTCAACCGGAAGTACCCTCATTTGCGACTTTTAACAATTTTTCTTCAAAAAACGCAGTTAAATATCATTTTTTGACATTTTATGTAATATGGCCAGCACATTACCCTCCATCAATCCTGTGTATTATGTACAAATTCCATACATAAATTTTCTTGCAAAAGATACCATATTTCCAGTAAAATTATTTCATAAACAAACTACGCAAAATGCACTTGACACTGACATGTTCTTCTTTAGCTTTTCCCATTCGTTAGGGGTCGCTATGATTTATATTTTTCTTCCACTCATTTCTGTTTTGCGTGTCATCCTCATTTAGTTCCTTTTTTCTCAAGTCTCCCGCGATACAGTCCTTCTATCTTATCTTTGGTTTTCCTGTGTTTCTTCTATCTTCAATTGCTAAGCTAGTCATTCCTCTTTCAATATATTTTTCATCTCTCCTCTCCAAATGAATGAGGACGACGCGCAAAACAGAAATGATTGGAAGAAGAAAATAAAAAAAACAGCGATCCCTGACGAATGAGAAAAGCTAGAGAAGAAGATGTTAGTGTCAAGTGCAATTTGCATAGTTTGTTTATGAAATAATTTTACTGGAAATATAGGATCTTTTGCAAGAAAATTTATGTATGGAATTTCTACATATTACACAGGATTGACGGAAGGTAATGTGCTGGCCACATCAGATTTTTTTTACATACGTTTGAACTATGACGTAATTGGTCAGTTTTAAAGAACTCCAGTTCTTATAGAAAGCATGTAAAACAAAAATTATTGTCGGATTTACTATCTATGGGGTTAGTTCTACCATAGGTTAAGCATTGTACATTTACTTAACTAACAGCCTGTATTATAGAAACACATAAATAAAATTAGAAATGTAGGTACACCACACAAGTACTGAAACAATTACTAGATACTCATCCACCTACACAGCATTATATCTCCATTACATCCTACACCACATCTCATACTACTCTATCGTATTTATGGCGCTGGTATTGTTTTGCTTGGCAAGTATGTCGACCTGGATGACGGACGCTCGGCTTCATACCACGCGTGAGGGAATTTCATGCGGCATGTGATGTGGGATAAAAATCGGGTAAAAATAGGCACGGTAAGTATCAGTGTCGAGACCGAGCCTGCCGTGCTGACAGCACCGGGTGAAGATGATGTGATCGTTAACCTTACTAAAGACAAGACGCGTAGACCAGGAAGACACAAGTAGAAGAAGGACAATGGGTGGTGGGAGATAGTGAGTAAAATGGGTGTCAAGCTTCAAATAATATGAAAGAGTTGTTTATCAGTATTGTCAAACGCAATATGCTTAATTTAAATAGGATATTAAGAAGATTAAGCTCATTTTGTGTGCTTATAATTGGATGGAAACATATAAATTGTTCTTTTACAACATTTATCAAAAAATATATAAATAGGTATGTTTAAAATAACTTTCGTGGTTAATAATTGAAAATATGTATGAATAATAAGAAATAGTATATTGTGTTATTAGGAGTAAAAGTGAGACACACAAAGACACTTTTACTCCGAATGACACATTATATTTTTTCTTCAAACGTAGATATTTAAAGAAAAATATCTACTACTGACGTTACATTTTACGTAAATTACGTTTGCGATTTCAATTGCCCTGTAGCTATGGATACTTATTTGTTCCCTTTTGGTTATAAAAATTGAAATGAAAATTTTCACGTTTTGACGTTTAAATAAAAACTGTGCAATTTTATATCCTCCTTGTGTGCAATTATGTCGGATTTTGAAGGATTATAATGTAATGTAAGTCCCCTGAAGTTCAATTGGATGGAAATCTAACAGTGTGGCTGAAAGATATATCTACGAATCACTGCAAAACAATATAATCTTTTCTTATCTTTAATTCTAAGTATTCTTATGCTCATTACCGTCCCTGTAATTGTAATCTGTAAGTCTGCTATTCTTTAATAATGTTATTTCCTCAAAAATAAACTCTGTTTATATTTCAATTCACAGGTTATATATTTAAATTTGACAGCTATGGATCGTATTTAGTAACTTTATTCTTAGGTTACCTAGCGTGTTATAGTGACATTTAGGAGATGCTACTTTTATGACGTTTGAAGAAAAATAAAATAATAAAAAATCTGATGTGACCAACATATTACCTTCAACCAGTTCTATGTAATTTGTATACATTCCATTCAGAAAGTTGCTTGCAACAGATATATATATATATATATATATATATATATATATATATATATATATATATATATATATATATATATATATACAGTGTGTTAATTAAAAACCTGGCCATAGGCGTTTAACATGGGAAATCAGTTTTTCCTTGCGCAAAAGTTCCCAAATTATTTTAGACAAAAATACTTCAAATAAATGTTGTAGAGAATTAAATTCTGCATCCAGATTAGTAATAAGATTTTATTTTCGATGTTTCATAACCGAGAAAATCAATTTCAAAGTTTATCGAAAATTGCTGATTTATAGCGATAGCCATGGAAGTCAAACAAAATTACAAACAATTGTATGACATCTTAACTGTCAAAGAAAGTTTGTGTTTTGTGATTTTCGTTCAGTAACATATTTTTTTGGAAGTATGGAACAGTTTTCTCATGAAGAAAAGCTTCAGATTATAAAATGGTGTTACTGTGGACAAAGCTATAGAAAAATACGTGATTTAATAAGTGTAATGTGGTCACATCGACAAATTCCAAGTAAAACCACAATAGAATCTTATTACAAAAACTTAAAGCTGTAATTTCCAATGAATGTAGAAAAATAAATGCCAGACAGCTGCATAATGTTCGACATGGCTTTTATAATAGACTTGGGTATTGCTTAGCGCAAAATGGAGGGTTATTTGAACATTTAATATAAAATTATATTCATTCTAGTTTTCTGTTTTTCTTTTTAAATAAATACATTATTCTTGTTTTCATTTTTATTTTATTTTGTATATGTTGACAGCTATGTATTCTAAAAAAGTTAAATTCTAATTCATTGTGTCAATGTCATACAATTGTTCGTAATTTTGTTTGAGTTTCATGGCTATCGCTATAAATCAGCAATTTTCGAAAAACTTTGAGATTGATTTTCTCGGTTATGAAACGTCGAAAATAAAATCTTATAACTAATCTGGATGCAGAATTTAATTCTCTACAACATTTATTTGAAGTATTTTTGTCTAAAATAATTTGGGAACTTTTGCGCAAGGAAAAACTGATTTCCCATGTTAAACGCCTATGGCCAGGTTTTTAATTAACACACTGTATATATATATATATATATATATATATATATATATATATATATATATATATATATATATATATTTACATCCCACTATCATTGCTGCGTCCTTTCATGGCTCAGACATTGTGGCAACCACCGAAAGGAATAGAGATAGGCTTCGATTTTATGAAGTATATCGACTATTTTTTTCCCCTGATTATGAATTTCGGTTCAAATTTCAATTAAGTCAATTTACAACGATATACGTTTCCGTTCATTTCACGATATTATGAACTCCTCCAAACTGAGTGAATCCGACGTCCAGAGTATATACTTCATGCATATCCCGTACTTTGTGACATCCGATTTGTATATTTTTATTCATACTACCGTTACAATGACGTCCAGCAACGTTGCCAATATTAAATACATTATTCTGATGTAGAAACCAAAGCGCAATCTTTCATAGTCATATGCACACCCATATGTTAGAGATTTTTTACAATCTCTGGTAATGATATAAATGTCTGATACTTATTTGATTTAGTTTAGTTCAATGTTTGAAGATTTAAAGCAGGATAGATACTTTATTTTATTAAAAAAAAAATTATTATCATTAAACTAACGAAAATTGATCAACGTAATCTTCCTTTCCATAAAAATTCCTAATCTAAACCTAACGATATTTTACAAAAATAATTTTGCAGTTTTTAATGTGTAATTTTTCTTGTAATTTTTGTAATATGATTTATTTGCTATAAGAAAGGATATTTAACATAATAACCTGACCCTAATACCCGGCACCCGGTGTAAGAAATCAATGGTAAAATTATCGTTTGGCTATAGATAATTCCCTATTATAATTTTTAGATCAAAAGTGTAATTACAAAAAAAATGTTCCAAATTAAAAGTGGCATCCAATGAATCCTAATTTATTGATGTGCTAGAAATCCTGTCATTAATCATATGTAAATTAAAAGTTCTATTTTCAAGCTGTTTACACAGTGCCATGAGAAATATAACAAATAATAAACTGTTGGTCTGTGTTTATGTAATTTTTACTTTGATTTTATTGTTATTAAAGATAATGGAACCTCTTAATAAAATGAAATGGTCTTTACTTGTGAAAATATTAATTTTAATTTAACTCAAGCCTTAAAGAGACATTTATTTAGGTCTATCTGCCTGTTTCATATCATCATTTCTCATGACTATCTGTATAAGCAACATAAAAAGAAACTTTTAATTTGCTACTACTTCGTAACAGGAACAGGAATGTATTAATTTCAATTAATTGCCATTTTAAATTATGAGTAACTTTATTATTTAAACTTTTGTTTTAAAACTAAAATTTTACCATTGTATGTATTTCCTATAGATAGGGTATTAATCACTAAATTCTGATCACCAAATTGTTTCAATACAAATATCTGTTAATGCATTCCTGTTATCATTGAAACCAATCAAACATTAAAAAAATCGTCTTTGTTAATAATGTTTACACTGTATTTATGTTGTATGGCCTCGGGCGTTCAATAAATCTATTATTATTAAACTAAAAATACATTTTAATATTAAATATTTTCCATCATTTAAAAGATTTAGGCCCGGTATTTTCACTTCAGAATAAAGTTTCGAATAAGTATTCGTTAAATAAATTTATTCTATATATTTATTCAACAAATAACTTCATTGAGTCTTTTCACACATTTGACAAAAACAAATAGCTATCTGTCGAATAATTTTAACATTCGTGAATTGGTAACCTTGCAGAGTGAATTTGTGTCAGTGGAGAAGGATGGAGTTTTGCGTAGCCACGTTAGGCAGACAAGGATGAAATGTGTCAAATTCTTTTGAATCCGTACTTGTCAAAATTTTGTTTGACATCCTTATTGTCATCTATATCCTCCTGCATTTTTAGCCCCGTGATAGTGTAGTTTAACAAGTAATCTATTGCAGTAATCATACACGGTAAACGAAATATATGTATATTGTAAAAAGAAATTCAGTTCGAGGTAAATGAATATTGTATAAAAGTATTCAAAATCCGAAAATATTTTACTAACATCAAATGTCAGGATCTTTATAATGATTTACCCAAGGAGGGATTTACCTATGTATGCACTGTTTGAGATCAAATACGAAACTCAATTTGTAATAATAAAATAAGAACTGTTTGTTTTCATAATCGGAATCTGTCAAAAATTTGATGCGTGTGGTTAGGTTGCTGTCTGATCGTGCGTTTTCGATTTCTCGCATTATTTATTCATTCATAGTTCAAACAATCACCAGAATCATTAAAAATATTTAATATATCCACTTTGTTAATAAATGTACACTATGTAGAAATGTAATGTACATACAAATAAACCCTTTATTCGCTACCCAACTAGCGAATAAATTATTCCGCGAATAACATGTTATTCTTTCGAATAAATTTATTTGCAAGTGAAAAGACAACAAAAATATTTATCCCAAGGTTAAATTTATCTATAGCTTTATTCGGAAGTGAAAATACCGGCCCCTACTCATGAAAATTCTCCGCTTCGCTCCCGTGTTGGCTCCCAACGACGCTTAATATACATATACATATAACTTCTCACGGACGGCAAATACACCATTAATCGTGGTTTAATTAGGATGAAGGAAGAGCTGAAATTTAATGTTAGATAAAAACTAGTTCTGTTGAATGCAAAATCGATTTTTACATTACGACCATTCAACTCTAAACCTCAAGTAGAGTTCAATAATATATAGGATTCATATAATTTTTACGATCACGTGTTCTATGCATATATTTGCGTTGACCCATGCCCCTTGCAAATCGTTCTCCGGAGCATTTTTCATTGAATTTGCGAGTTAAAGCTGTTAAATTACCAAAACTTATTATTTTTAAAGTAACTAAGTAATTTAATTGTTGCTATTATGATGGCGACTGTAACAGAAAAAAACATAGATCGTAACTAGGTGTTGAGAATATTTTCCTTAGTGACAAATCAGTAATTTTGGCGACACAATAATAATACTTGTATTAGCGCAAAAGTAGATAATTTTTACACAAAACTAATTTCGTGCCGTTATTCGAAATATCTTCAAAATTTGAATATCCTTTTAATATAATATATACAAAAAAATATATCATCACGACATATTACCTATTTCTGGGTGTGTCAATTAGCTTTGAACGCAGAAATCAGTAATGATGATGACATATGCGTATCATGCCGGCGTTTATCAGACGTCACCTCACAGGCACTTACTGCTGGTGTAGAAAGTGAAATACAGGAGTCTCTTTTGTGTCATTTAAAATTCGAAATAATTTTGATGTCAGGCGCATGGCCACTGGGTACCATATATTAAAAGAGAAAAAAATGAATTTCGCAAAAGTACAATTTTTATATAATATAATTCCAAGGAAATGGAGACTAATTTTACAAAAAAAAAACATCAATTATTAATTCAGTTCATATTACATGCCTAGTGGTTACTAAAAATAATTATCTGTATTTTGCTGTGATTTAGATAAATATATTTAATAAGTTCATTTTTCACTTATTTTGTAACAGTGACGCATTAATACAATATGCAGTTTGTTTTACTACACTGATTTTTTTATTTATTTATACATTTATAAAGAAAATGAATACAAGTAAACCGGGGTTCGTCTTTATATTTGCTATAGTAAAAAGGAATTTATCACCAAAATACTTATTAGTTACCAAACGCAAGACCCGAGATTCACTTAATCCCACACATTTATTTTTGTCTTAAATTTCATTTTAATTTAATTAATTAAACTATTTTCAAATCAACAGCAATCTATACACTCAATAAATAATTAAGTACCTATTTTGTCCCGCACGAAATCAGTTTTGTGCACAAATTATCTACTTTTGTACCAATACGAGTATTATTATTGTGTCGCTAAAATTACTGATTTGACACTAAATAAAATATTCCCAACGCCTAGTTACGATCTATGTTTCATTCTGTTACAGAAGCAAATGTCTCTTTCATAATAGCAACAATTAATTTACTTAGTTACGATAATACTAAGAAGTGTTGGTAACTTTACAGCTTTGACCCGCAAATTCAATGAAAAATGCTCCGTAGTTTTGAGTAATTAGAAAATATTTTTATACTTACTAGTAATAACGATTTTAATTATGTATACTTATTCATAAATATCTTTACCAAATGATTTAAATTCATGAAATACTATTATGGAGAACTATTCAGTTTATTTCCAGAAAGAATATTTCAAAAACCACACAAATTCGTTATTGTTGCCAATAAATTAATTTTCCGCGTTTCTTTCTAAGTAGTGTAGGTTACAATAAAATTTTAGCTTTTTAAAAGCTATTAATTTTTGAAAATTGTTCTTTTACATAATGCAAAGAAATATAATCACAATTTTCAAATTACATTATAATAAAAATAAAAAGCAAATAGCTTAACAATTTTTTTCACAAAATAATCTTATAAATTTTGTTTTAGGTACCTACACCTATATTTGTAAACAAAATTATCTAATGGGTCTATATTCTGCTCACATCTTAAAGTCATACGCATTTGTAAATCTGTAAATAATGAACAAAATCGCAACGAAAGCTGGCACTCTTATGTATAATTTTATATTAATCAACAAGAATAGATGTGTTTTTATGACGTTTTTAGAGATTTAGAGGGCTGTAAGACTTATAGATGTGAACAGAATCGACCCATAAACTTATGCTATTAGTTATAGGCACGTAAAATATTTATTAATAAGTATAAATATCGTTATTACGAGTAAGTATAAAAATATTTTCTAATTACTCGGCAACTCACTTTGGCTAAACACTTTAGTAAGTAGAGGGGAAATCGAAATAAGCATCTAAATAAGAGTAATTAAATTATCTATATGTTTTAATAAATAGTTTAGTTTATTGAGAGTTAATTTGTTTAAAACATTTTTTTCTATTTAGATTCTCCATTTTTCTACTCTATTTCAAATTTCAATCTTGATATTTTAGAATAAAAGTTTATAAAGATTTTATTTTTATATTTCACTGTAGCATACCGTCCTTATATTTATTCCATACATTTAATCATAAATTTTGTTATCCTTACAATTGGCATTTATTTACAATTTGCACAATATTTTGTAATTAATAATTCAGCTTTATGTTATTTAAATAATTTCCTTTTTAAATTGAGTACATTTCTATTTTGACATCATAGTTTATCGATTTTGTCTTTACTAAGAGGATTTTACAAGTACAAAATAAATGTTTGATTATTTAAATATTAATTTAATATATTATCAGGAGTGCACAATATAACTTTAAATACGATTAAAAGACTTGCGCGCTAATGTATTGCCCAGTGCCCACTGTTGCCAAGTATACGGAGTTCAGATTGTCGGTGGAATGAAACTTCTGTATATACAGTGTATATACACCGGACGACACTAACACCACAAGTGGAATTTTTTTGAACTACAAAAAATATACATTTTTCACTCCGCTATCATTGTGACGTCCATAACAAATTTTGCCAAACGATTCTAGGGGCCCCCCTGATGCCAGAAAAAAAATTACAAGGCATTTTAAAGTGACGTCCGTATACCGGACGTCATATGCACAAGGACGTCACTTTGAATGTAGAAAATGACACAGGGGACGCCACAATGGTAGTGGGATGTAATATATATATATATATATATATATATATATATATATATATATATATATATATAATAGTTACAATTGTTTTAGTTCATTGTTTTATTTCAAGCCACGGTCATGGCTCACTATTCTCTTTTCGACTAGGTGTATAAAAAAGTGCCCGCCATTTTACTTTTTAATAATGTAACATATGGATTATTTTACATGATTGTAAAGCAAATTTGATGTACTTTTCAAATTTGTAAAAAATATAGTATGTTTCATTTGAAATTTCAAAGTTGATATTAATTACTAATAAACCGGAAGTGGTATCATGAATGTACATCCGTCATCAAGTAGCTTACATGTTGCTGTATAAATCATGTTATATGAAAGAAATTACTAACTTAATAAATAAGCGAGACATTTGCTGGGTCCATTAAAATATAACACACTGTATATATATTGAATATGTAGTATAAAATGCAATCACATCGTATAGAGAATAACATATTCTATAAAATTGATAAACATAATATGACAAGAAATGATATTTAACTGCGTTTTTTCAAGAAAAACTGTTAAAAGTGGCAAATGAGGGTACTTCCGGTGGACCAATTATAACCAAATTATAATTTTTGATCGATCGTCACATACACAGTTACACACACACAAACGGACATTATTGTAAAATTGGTAAATTCGGTATTATAGGGATCCCAAAACGTGCTTATTAATTAGAAACGCACTATCGAATTTTTTGACCAAAGACAATACCCTACCATCTAAAGGGGACGGAACGTAAAAATTGATTCTTTATTATTATAATTATTTATCCATCTCACATAATATATAAACATTTTTATCTCGGCAGTGATATAAAATAAAAGCAATTAGTTCTAAATATACTATAGTGAGTATTCCCGATGACATATTTAGACAATAATGTGCATACCTCATAAATCCCCGGTGTACTCTCGTATCGTATGTGAGGTGGTTCGCTTGTGTATTGGTGAGCGACAGCGCGGCTGAACAAACATCAGCGAGATGGAAGTTGTCACCGCCACCGCCGATGCAGCAGCATCCGTCAGCCGACGCAGGAGCGACGAGTCAAACACCTAGAAGCACAGAACAGACAGAGTACAGTGACAATTTGCGATACGAGTAGGATATTTTATGCATTCTGTGTACTATGATTATTTACTAAAAAATTTGAAGAAATTTTACGAATTTGCAAAAACTTATATTTTTAACTTTTTTCTTTTTTTTTTTTTTACCTTCCGTCACCTCTTGGTGAATGAAATAATTTTACTGGAAATATAGGATCTTTTGCAAGAAAATTAATATATGGAATTTGTACATATTACACAGGATAGACGGAAGGTAATGTACTGGTCACATTTATTATACTCTTTAAAGAGAGTGTCCAAGAATTTAAGTTTATAAAAAAGAATAATAACCGGCTAAGATTGTAGTCTTGTGGCACACCACATTTACCAACTGAAAATGTCGAAGTAAATATTTAAAACTATGAAACATATTGCAAACGCTTGGCAAATAAGAACAGAACAATTTAACGATGTTATTATTATAAGTGCAAATTATTCAAAAATACTCCAAGGTACGTTTTATCAAACGCTTTAGAAAAATCAATGAATATAACAAACTTAATGCTTTGAATCCAAGATTTAAGCAATGAAACTGTGAAACGATTTGGCCAGAATCTATGTTGATATTCTGATTAATGAATGATGTTTAATTTGAGAATGTATTTGAATAGGTATCTACGTATAATACCAAATCGCTCAATTCTGACGATCCGGGAAGTAGATGGAACATCGTCCAGAGACAACTACGTCGCACTTCTTAATTTATAGGAACAACCCCTTATGTCAATGTTTCAATAAAAAATTCTTTCTATTTGATGAAGACGATTAACTTTTTACCTCTCGCTAAGAGAGGTATTGCATTCATGCTAAAAATCGCATATCCAGATTTTATTGAATAAGCACGTTTTAAGGACCCTACAATCCGATTTTAACATTTTTACGATGATGTCTGTGTGTGTGTGTGTGTGTGTGTGTGTGTGTGTGTGTGTGTGTGTGGATGTGTGTGTGTGGGATGTTGGAAGGACGGTTACTCAAAAACTATAAGACTTAAAATTTGTTTAACAACGTATTTCCCAATCGGACATTCATGGGAAGATCTGAAAAGGTTTTGGTAACAATTGGACAACCGGAAGTAGAAGATTCTTGAAAAAAAATCTTCTAAATATTATTTTTTGAAAATTTTTCTTGATAATATTAAAGAAAAATAAATTCTCTTTCTGATACATTTAAATATTTTTATACATATTTTATAGATTTAGAGATAAAAGGAATATAATATATAAAATAATGTTGTAATAAATTTGACAGCCGAAAGAATGCCATGAAAAATAGTTGATAATTTAAATTATTTGTAACTGACAGATAAATGTCAGTGTCAGAAATAATGAGTAATGAAAGAAAAATGTATTTGGAGAATCCCTTAATTCTTGATCTGTGACTATTATGGAGATGACAAGTCTAGGTTGAAGGACTTAAATTTGTTTCAAACATTATGGGACAATGTACACCAGTACTGTAGACTAGAGTAACTTTGAATTGCGAAAAAGCTATCAAATTCTTCTCAAGTAAGTTGTAAATATTGACAAAATTACACATCGATATAAGAATAATCGGAGTGCAATCTATCCGTCACTTTATTAAAGGGAATTAGTGTTATTTAGATATAACATGTATGAAAAAATAAAATGTAAAAGAAGATATGTAAGAATAGATGCACAATCCATATATACATTTTAGACCGCCCAAAATTAATGTTTTTACTAGAAGAATATGAAGAGAAAGTAAACAACGTTGTTCGAATTAAAAATTGCAGTTACCAGCCTAATATTTATATATGGTAAACTCCACTTTGTAATTTATTGTAACATAATTTATGGTAAAATATCTTCATGTTGAGACATGCTATTATTAAATAATAAAGAAGTTTATACGTCATAGATTTATATGAATATATTATTTGTATTTATAAAAATATTCTTTGCTTTATGCATACAGCCAGGTAAAATATACGGCGAGAGGTTATGTGCTGGCCACATCAGATTTTTTTAAAATTATTTCCCGCACTAGATCGGAAACTGACTATTTTCGGCATTCATTTTGAGTTTGATAACATTTATTTCGCTCACGATTATAGAAAAATAACTTTTGTGAGATGGGGTCGCCTGGTTGTGAGCCTTTGGTGATCAATTGTGATTCGAATAACTGAGTTTAATTTCGACCGATGTCGATCTTGAATGTTGAAAATTATTTCCAATTTTCAATTAGCTTATAAAGTGACCTGCACGAC
This sequence comes from Harpalus rufipes, assembly GCA_951394225.1. Taxonomy (NCBI): domain Eukaryota; kingdom Metazoa; phylum Arthropoda; class Insecta; order Coleoptera; family Carabidae; genus Harpalus; species Harpalus rufipes. Next base: position 53,227,677 of record OX596277.1, on the reverse strand, counting down.
AGCCTGATAAACGATTTGAAAGAAATTACTGATAAAATAGTAAATTTATAAAAGAAAAATACTATACAAACTCTAAAATCGCTACACAATTCACAAATTCATACAATAAGTTATCAATTACCGCACCCCTCGATCATACCATTCTTCCATCATCTAGTTCCCCATGTATTTAGCATGGAAGCTGGAAGCCGGGCACTCAATTTCCCTGCGAATTAGCTCGCTAACTCAACAAGATAATAGAATTGTTGAAACGAGCAGCAGCTCTCGCTCGAGGCTCGGCTCCGCGCACTTACGAAGACGTGCTATGCCCTCTGCGGTTAATTCAGCAGCTCTCCTCTGAATAAACAAGGGGGCGGACGGGGACGGCCCAGTCACCCCAGCCCAAGGCTTACGCAAACACAGTGAGGGCACAACTAAGCTATATTTTAGAAATTAGTGCACTTCACTTAAGCTGGCTGAAAGACAACCAAATTCGGGATGCAAATTCATGAGAAAGAAATTATGTGCTAAACTTATAATTTTTTTTACCTTCCGTCACCTTTAGCTAAGGAAGATATTGTTTTTGGTCAAAAATATCGATAATGAGTTTCCAATGAATTAGCAAGTTTTGGAGTCCCTAGATTACCAATTTACTATTTTTACAAAGTCTGTATGTGTGTGTGAGATTCGCTTAACTCCAATACCATAATTCCAAATTTTATATATTTTTTCGTATTCCTTGAGTTTAGATCCATATGCAAATATAATTAGATTTTGGTTATAATTGGTCCACCGGAAGTACCCTCATTTGCAACTTTAACAGTTTTTCTTGAAAAAAATCAGTTAAATATTATTTGACATTTAGGCCCGGTTGATCCAAGTTCAGATAAAGTAGCAGTTTACTATCTATTAGATAAATTTATTCTACCGTCTTAACTAGAGAATAAGATTTTTGGGTTGCTCCATGATGTTTTATTCTCCGGATAGCTAACTGGCAGATTGCTATCAGAAAGATTAAATTTTTGTTAGGGTAGAGTTATTTTAAAAAAGTTGGTAACTTCGCTGTCACAATCTTAATAGAAATTTGGTTATTTTTTCGCTTGTCTGTGTTTTGGTGCAGTTGTAGTTTAAACCACAGTTTGAATGTTTAGAAAAATTGATATATACGACTTGCAAAAATGAGTGGTGAAAATTATAGATAAAGACAGTTTATTTTACTACCGCGGAAATAACTAATTTAATTAAATTAGTCGACAAATATAAAAATATAATTGAGTCCAGGAAGACTGATTCCGTCTCTTGGAAAGAAATTATTTGTTTTAGTTGTAGCCAGTATCCACAATATACACCCTGTTGCATAAAATCGTAAAGCTATCAACAACTGGCATATCAAACATACAGCGTGATTCAGAAAAACAAACATCATACCTAGATATTTAGTGTATTTTGCAGTCATGCCAATCTCAAATAATAAAATATCACCAAAAAATCGTTTAACAAAGTTCCTTCTAACGTCAATACACGTGCTACAATGTGACATTCTAATACCGAAACAGAAAAATAACTGTAAAACATAAAAATTGCACTTGCATTCGTAGATTCTTCTGAATTCATATGTTTTATTTATTAAACAGGTATAAAGAATTTAAAACAAAACTGAAAAATATTTTTTTCTTTCCAACGATTTATAATTTGTCCATATTCGTTTGTTTTAAACGGAAAAATACAATTATTAACTTTGCCCGCAACATATACGTCAAACATTTTCCATAAAAGTAATATTTTGAGTTATATATTCTTTGCATGTTTTAGTATGATTGAATGAATAACACCCAATATTCAAATAATGTTTTTGCAGTAGCATTTGCGCAATTTCTGGTATTCTCTTGTGGTTCGCACGGTTGGCACAGACACCCTCTGTTTATCCGGGGCGAGGCGGGTGCGGGGGCGAGTGCGAACCGGAGTCAAGTGGACCGACGGCCGGAACGGATCCGGCTAATTCCAATTTCCTCGCACACCGACTCGCCCAACAAATTGCATTGCAAATACCGCACAAACCATTACGACCATGGATGACAAGGACAGAGACGGAATCAGTAAAGCAAGGGGATGGTTTTTTTCTTGTATATCGAGAATTTAAAAATATAATATCAGAGATTCGAAAAGGAATAATATGTAGTATACATTAAACTTTTATTTGTGAACATTGCTATGACTATTAGGTATTTAAATTAACTTTTGATTTTTCCAATGAAAGACGCTATTACTACAGCATTGTAAAAGACAACAAATGATTCGTATCGGTTTATTTAATGAATATTAATGATGAAAAAAAATATTTTGATATCATAATTCGAAATTGAGTATCATCATTTGACAGAACTGCACAAATAAGAAAAACTACAAAATTTATAAATTTTTGTTTATATCAGTGACATACATTTCTACCGAATACACAATACATCGCTAAAATGGCCATATACCCATTTGCTATGCTGGCACTTAAATTTGAAGCTAGGCTTAAATAAAAAAATCTGATGTGACCAGCACGTTACCTTCCGTCATTTCAGTATATTATGTACAAATTCCATATATAAATTTTCTTGCAAAATATTATATATTTTCAGTAAAATTATTTCATAAATAAACCATGTAAATAGCACTTGACACTGACAACTTCTTCTTATTTAGCTTTTCCCAATAGTTAAGTGACCGCCCGCTATTCTTGAATTTCTTCATCCACTCATTTATATTTTGCTTGTTGTCTTCATACTGTTCCTTTTTTCTCAAGTCCTTCGCAATACAGCATTTCCATCTTATTTTTGGTCTTCCTCTGTTTCTTTTACCTTCTACTACTAAACTGTTCATTCTTCTTCCAATATATTCTTCATCTCTCCTTATGACATGTTCAAACCTATATAATCGTCTCTCTTGTATCTTTCTAGAAACTTCCATCACTCGAGCTATTTCCCTTATCCTCTCATACCGTATCCTATTTTTCCGTGTCTTCCCCAACATCCATCTCAACATTCTCATCTCTCTGCCACATTCATTTTCTTTTCATTGACATTGGCATCTGTCAATTAGAATTTTCTTAATATAGTAGCTGTTTCCATAGTTATAGCATAGCTGGCTGATTTATGAAATTTAATATCTTTATAATTCTTCAACTCTACATATATTCATCGAATATGAAATATAAAATGCAATTAAATCGTGTAGAGCAGGGATGAGCAACACGCGGCCCGCGGGCCGCTTGCGGCCCGTTAAACATGTTTATGCGGCCCGCCAAGCATTTCTAAAATTGAATTTATTTTATCGACTTTCTCCCATCAATATATTGTTATAAAATTAATTATAATAAAATGGTAGTACATACTAAACATGTGAGCCCTGAGAAATTTCCGCTTTTGACGAAAAATGCAAAGCAAATGATGTCTGTTCGGAAATACGTATGTTTGCGAACAATTATTTTCAACCATGAAATTATTCAAAAATGACCACCGATGAAGACTGAGTGATGCACGATTAGAAAGCTGCGTACGTGTAGCTACCTCATCAATTCCGGCTGATATTGATCAGCTTGTACCGAAGAAACAGTGCCAAATTTATCATTAAAAATTTCAAGTAAATTCGTTCTGTTCTTTTCTTGTTTGTTTTTATTTTGCATTAAAATTTGTATATGAAATCTTTTTTTTTTAATTTTATATTTTTTTATTCTAATGTTTATTATAAATAAAGTTTTGTAAATTATTAATAAGTGTTACTTTATGTGCGGCCCGCTAAAAAATTTTAAAATTTAAATTGGCCCGTTGATTAAAAAGGTTGCTCACCCCTGGTGTAGAGTATATAATTCCTTAGTCACGTGATATGTTTTCCGCCAATCAACATTCAGAATCTCCCTAGCTACAAGTTATCACAGCGATGATAAAAAACAAAGAAATAAACACCGTATTTATAGTCGTTACTAAGGGATTTGTTTTCTTTATTTATGACATTGACAGTTAATTTTGAGTATTAAAATAAATAATATCAATAATTCAAACTCCGAAATATTAAATAAAACTCGTAAGTACCATGTTTTAATACAATATGAATATGTATATCAAAAGTTAGATTAGGTTATATTGCAAAAATTCATTATATTCTCTCATTAAATATAAGCTCGTGATATGATTAATAATCGAAGATATTGCTCGTGAAACCGGAGCAGCACATTTCATCTCGTCCTTCGGACTCGTGAAATCTGCAGCTCGGTTTCACTCGAGAATATCATCGATGATAATCATATCACTTGTTATATTACGTATGATAATAGTATATTCTTTAATATTTATAATACAATTAAGTGTCAAAAAGTAATTTAACAGCGTTTTTTCAAAAACCCCATCCCTTCGAAAAAACCCTCCCCATGAGGACATCCTGGCTACGTCACTGGTCAAAAACGACAGCTACTATTAGAAAACCAAATTCATCCATTTTCAGAATAATGACAAAGAGTTTTTAATCCCATTACGAAAAATTCCAATAATTCTCCCAACAATGACAGCCTCGTTGTGGTTGTTTTACTTATAACAGCTATATATCGCTTTATTGTGATTTCACGATTGAATCGCATATCAGGGTTTATATTTTTCATGCTGATATTGTTCTATGCGCGTATTCAAATGTAGTATTTTCTCTCCACTGTTTATGTTTGCGATGCTACGATTTTTTTTTGGAAAACATCAAAGTATGTGTGATTGCTAGTTAATATTTTGTAAACACGGACTCAAACTGGTCTAGTTTGAAAACATTATGTGAAAATATTAGTTTCACAGAAAATGTGCAATATTTCATGTTATTTATTCCGCAAAAAAAGATGCATGGGTAATTTTGTTTATCTGCGCAATAAAATTTTTATTCCGTTTTATTTTCTTGGTGTAAAAAGTAAAACGAAATATGTTTGCAATTGTAATGTGGTATATCTGTTCCTATTAAAAAATTAAATTTACTTAAATAAATAAGGTTTTGTAGTAAAAATATTTTTACCTTGTTTACTTACATGTATTTGGGCATTTTATATGTTCATTAACGAATCAAAAATATAGTGCTTTGTTATTAAAATTTTAGAAAATATAAAGAAAAATAGCACAGGCACGTTATAAGTAATTATTAATTTTTACCTCTCGCTAAGAGAGGTATTGTAATCATGAAAAATCGCATATCCAAATTTTAGTGAATAAGCACGTTTTAAGGTCCCTAGAATCCGATAATAACATTTTTACGATAATCTCTCTCTCTCTCTCTCTCTCTGTGTGTGTGTGTGTGTGTGTGTGTGTGTGTGTGTGTGTATGTGTGTGTGAGGTTGTTGGAGAAACGATTTCTCAAATACTATAAGCCTAAAGACCTGTTTGACTACGGATTCCTCAATCTAACAGTAATGGGACGAGTTGAATACGTTCTGGTAACAATTGGACAACCGGCAGTGGTAGTTACTAAAAAAAAATTCTAAATATTATTTTTTGAAAATTTGTAACTACAAATATTAAAGATAATTCAATTCTCAATCTGACATATTTAAATTTTTGTAAATTTGGAGATATAGGATATAAATAAAATAATCTGTTGTAATAAATCTCGTTGCCAAAAAAACAATTGAGACTTTTAAATGTTAGTAATTGACAGATAAATGTATAATGTCAAAAATCAGCAGTTTTAATAACATTACTGGAAGATTTTTCTGGGTGGTACGAGTACATTTAATATATATTATTGTGTTATTAATTAAATATGTATTTAAATTATAGGTATGTTAATATTACATATATCCTTAAGAAATGCCGATAATACTATCAATGGATTTGAAGAATTTTGAATATATTAGAATAGTAAGACAAAATTTCTCATAAAACGAAAGAAGAGATACAATTTCAATTATTTGTGTGTACAAGAAATGTTAATTTCGTAACTTATATGGCGCAAGCAGTAATGTGACTTGGTAAGCAGATATGAAGATTCGTAAGAGAATGATGGCTAGTAGTTATTTACATGGATGTCACAATTGTCACATGTCATAATTTTTCATTCAAAATTTCAAAATATTCTGATTTTTATTTATCATCAATAGTATGGAATATATTTGTCGAAGAAAATAATACACATGGATTTGGAAAATCACAATGTTTTGAATGAAAACTTATGATACTTGAAACCTATGTACATTATTACTAGCTGTCATTCTAACACGGACCCCCATATCTGCTTCCCAAGGCCAACAAAGCCACAGAACTGCTCGCGCCCTATGCAATATAAAATAAAATTGGCGAGAGGTATTGTGCTGGCCACAACACATTTTTATATAGGGTTCCGTGGCCGTGTCTGGTCGCGAATCCGGGGACCCGGGTTCGATTCCGACCGACGCTAAAAATTATTTCGAATTTTAGTGGCACAAAATTGATCCTGTGGTGCACTCTACACGCCAGCAATGAGTGCCCGTGAGGTGACGCCTGGTAAGCGCCCGCACGATACAAATACTGCAGATTGGCACATTCATGCAGCAATAGATAATATGCCGTGATAATATATTTATTTAATAATTTTTATAATTAAACGAGTTTTTCTATTTATTTATTTAAATTTTTATACTATAAATAACAGTGTTTTAGGTGCAGAGTGCTAGAGTACATATGATTTGTTTGTGTGCCCATGGTAATTTTTATAAATTTTTATATTTTAATATGTCTTATTGCAAAAACAAGGCAATATTTATTAATTTAAATAAACAGTGTACATAAAAATTGCCGATTTTTTTGAAAAATGGATTCTACAAAATAATAAACACTTCAATGAAAATATAGATATGTAGATAATAATGAAATAGATTTATCAGAAAATTATTGCTTTCTTCTGTATGTCTAACTTCTCACAGTAGAATACGGCGGGTATCAGGTATATAGAAAAAAAATTGATGTGGCCAGCACAATATCTTCCGTCAAACCTGTATATCATGTATAAATTAATATTATTATTAATATGGATTATGTTAAAAGCAATTTATATGCATGTATAAATTAATATTATGTTTGTTAAATTGTAAGTTTCCTATTAAAATAATTATTCTCTAAATAAACAACATTTTTGTATAATTTTTAAAATCTTGTTGGAGAAAGTAGTCTACAACACGTTTGGATTGGCATTCCAATACTTTTTGTAAAATATGTTATTCTCATTCCTTATTGGCGATTCAAATTAATTTTTGCCGCCGTTATATAGCCCTGTTGCGATGTCACAATTGAAATCTACGAGCTGTCAATCCGTTACTGATATAGTGAAAATGATTAGGCAGAAGACGTACGTTATCAACCTGAAAAACCTTATAAAATGAAATTTAACTTGTTTAAATTATTGATTGTTGTTTATTTTTTAAAAGAGAAGAAAAAATATACTAGTATTAAAGAAACGATATACGAATATATTAATGAATTTACAAATATTTGTAATTCAATCCTTATTCCTTTTACGGAATATAAAATTATTTGACATAATCTGGTCATTCTCAGTAGTGCCAATGTACGAAGATAAACTACAATTATTTCAAATAATTTTATATCCTGTAAAAAGAATAACACATAGACATAATTGTAAATATCATTATTATATACATTACTTAATACTAGTACTTTTTTCGTCTTTTTTACAAATAAATAACCTAATAATTTCTACACGTTATATTTCATTTTATAAGGCTTTTTTTTCATGCTTATGACGTGCGTCTTCTGCCAAATAATTTCTACTATACTGCATTTTACACTATTTAGAGAAATTTAAAAACATGAAACTTATGTTAAATAATATTTTAAATTATTTAAATGGCATGTGAACTCCAGAAATTTTTTATGAAAGAATGCAAATAATATATTCTGGGCATATTTTTAGTTAAAAATTTAGCCACCAGATAGAGTATCTTAATTTAAAACGCAAATAGACAATTTTTCGAGCTAGCTTAGTAAGAAAGGATTTTCTGGTGATCAGAAACAGCTCATTTTCTGGACGATCGCGGAAAAATTATATTCCCACGTTGCTATATCATGTTAAGGATTGCTTAGAACACTCAGTATATTTATTAAATGAATAATTAATCTGAAATCTACATTCGTGTTTGGAACATTATTTTTTGAATTATAAAGCAAGTGAATTTATATTTCCGAAACTAGTGTTTGTAGCTTAATGAAATAAGCTATAAAGTGAACAAACATATTGAAATGAATAACTGTAGCAAAGCCAGAGCGTATTTCGTTGCGTATAGTGCATCCCCTTGCGCATAAACGAACATTTAGCTTCCCCCGTAGCCGCTTGGGCACATAGCAAATCCCACTAACAATAATGAATCCGCTCACACTGGTGAATACACAATCACTATATTGAATAACTGTGTCGCCACAGATAAGCGCCGACCAATATACGGGTTATGCATAATGCACTGATTTACTTTACACTGTTTCAATCTGTTTTCCGAAGCCACATAGAGTGGAGGGAATCCAAATCTGATCAAGCTATTCATAAATATTAACTCTTTCGCATTATTGTGTTTTCTCATTTTCATTGCATGCGATTTTGTGCACACATTATTGCAAGGAAAACATTTTAGACTATTTGAATATTTACAAAGGGATATTCCAGTGTAGTAAAATTTAAAAGAAAAAATATTATAACGACCGAATTCTGAAAAATAAAATTGTTTTATTTAATATGATTTTCCATGTGTTTTATTTTAGCGCGGAAAAGATTACACGTGATGTATGACGTCCATTCGTTCTATGACGTATGTAATGACGTACTTGTCTGCTTGTGGAAAAAGAAGAAGCAGTGCGTTCACCATTGATGCTTTCTCGTTTCTCAGCTGATCTTTGTTTGTGTTTCTTGCTAGTTTTGATATTTTGCTGTAAGAATGACAGCAACCAAATTCTTAATTAATAATACTTTAATATATGTATGTAGTTACAACTAAAATCCGCGGATAACAAAAATAAAACAAATGAAAGTCATCCAAAACAAAATAGCATCTGACACTGTGAACAAACCAAATCCCCTTCCCATTACTCGCTCCAAGCCAAGCGACTAACAGCTGTAGTCTACGTCATGAAGTGAATTGACGTCATACCATATAATTCATTAATTCAATTTTTTAAGCATAATTCAAAAATTCATATCTCGCGGAAATGACACAATAAAACACATTTGTATTTCAAATTTATTGAAGTTTCAGAAAAAAAAATGCCTAGATTTCTAAAAAAATGAAATTTTCTAAAATAATGACGTCACTGAAGTTCACGGAGAACGTATAGTCTACCTTAAGCAGGTGCGCGCTGATTCACATGGCAACAGAAGTTTTAAAAATGGCATCCACATGTTTTGACTTTTATAACCAGTGACAGTTCTGCGTTGTGATTATTATAGTTTTGTTGTTATTTTTGTGCAAACGACTGATTCTATTTATTTCAATTAGTGTATTATTGTATTTAATATTAAAAATTAAATATTGTATATTGTTTTGAAAACAAATACAATTCCAATACGAAATAAAAAATCGTAACCTCACTCCGCAACAACGTAAACAAACCCACGTGAACTAGCCAGAAGTGTGTAGTGTAATGCCTCAATATACGTTCAAAAAGTCAGGTCTCACCATCCTTTCTAGGCATGCGCATAAGTCACTTGTTATGTCACAAAAGTTCGATGATAAATAATTAATTATAAATAAACGGGAACATAATTTTAACTTTCAATTACATATTAACTTATAATTATTCATATATTTACGATTAAAAAATATTTCACATGAAATTTCAATCACGCTAAACTTCCCATTCCAAAATGTGTAAAGTTAAGTTGTTTAAAATTTTTTTTTCGTTGTTATATCTATTTATATCATATACATCCATCATAAGTTTTTATATTTGACTATTTTCACTCTGTGATCTACGGTTTTAACTATTTATTTATTTATAACTTTAAATGTCCGCCTGTTAATGTATGTTTTTCGTTATCCACATGTGTAATTTTTTTTTCAACCGATATTTCTAGCCCTGATGAAGACTATGGTATAGTCGAAACGTTGGCGTGAATAAATTTTATTATTGACTGTAAGTCCGAAACATAGTTACGACCTGTTTCCATCTTCCCCATTCCTGTTCCATACCACGTAAGTGTAATAGAATTTATAATATGAGAAGCGTCTGAGTTCATACCTATTAGGAGTTTCTTCTTCGACCATAAGTTTGTTTATTTAAAAAAGTAATTACTTCATCACATTTCATCCATAATATCCCTTTTGCCTTCGTCACTTCATCATGAGGCCCTTATTTTGGTTCTCCCACCGCCCTCTATAAACAGCGCTGCATGTCTCAATTATGCGGTGCTGGGTAGTACTGTAATTTACAAGCTCACACGTCATCGTAATGGCGGCGTTAATTGCGGGCCCGTCACGCTGACTGACGGCTTATCGCGGCCTGAGCTGAGTTACTCTCTGAGATCCGAGTCACCATCGCCAGCGAGTTGTAAAAACATGTTCACTTGCTGACTGACTGAAGGCTGTTTACACTCTGATCGTTTCAACTGATTTATATTGGAAGGAAGGAATTAGGTGAAGAGTAGAAATTAGAACTAAATAGTTCGTTATAGTTTGCAATACGATATCTAACTTAATCCTTTCGCGACGACTTTATTTTTAAAAAATCTGTTGTGGCCAGCACAATACCTTCCGTCAATCCTGTATATAATGTATAAATTCCATACATAATTTTTCTTGCAAAAGATTCTAAATTTCCAGTAAAATTATTTCATAAAAAAAACTATTCAAATTGCACTTGACACTGACATCTTCTTCTTCTTTAGCTTTTCCCATTCGTTAGGGGTCGCTATTTTTGCGTGTCGTTATCATTCAGTTCCTTTTCTCTCAAGTCTTCCGCAATACAGTCCTTCCATCTAATCTTTGGTCTTCCTCTGTTTCTTCAACATCCTATTACTAAACTATTCATTCGTGTTCCAATATAATTCTTCATTTCTCCTCATGACATGTTCAAACCAATGTAATCATCTTACTTGTATCTTTCTAGAAACTTGTAATACTAGAGTTATTTTCTTACCGTATCTTTCCGTGTTTTCCCCAACATCTACTTCAACATCCTCATCTCTGCCACATTAATTTACTTTTTATTGATATTGACATCTATCAATTTGAATTATATAAATATATTAATAGTTTCCATGTTTAGCATAGCTGGCTGAATTATAAAATTTAATTTCTTTAAAATTCTTTAACTCTGGATCTATTGAATATGAAGTATAAAATGTAATCAAATCGTATAGAGAATAATATATTCTTTAAGTTATAATAACGTTAAATGTCAATAAATCAAACTTAACTGTTAAATCTTCAAATGAGGGTACTTCCGGTTCACCAATTATAACCAAAATTTAATTACTTGTTCTTCTGGATGTAAACTTGAGGAATACGAAAAAAATATAATTTTTGGAATCGTGGTATTGAAGTTATGCGATCCGGAACTTTTGTCACACACACACACACACACACACACAGACACACACACACACACACACACACACACACACACACACACACACACAGACACACACACATACATACATACAGACATCATCGTAAAAATGGTAAAATCGTATTATAGGGACCCTAAAACATGCTTATTCACTAAAAACTCATCATTGATTTTTTTGACCAAAGACAATACCTTCCTTATCTAAAGGTGACGGAAGGTAAAAATTTTCTCTGAAAAGACTATTGGGTGATATATGTCCCATTGAAAATTGAAAAAAATATTTAGGCTAGTACAAATGCCATTTAAATTACATTGCGATCTGTCCCAATCGTACGTGTAGATCTAGTTTTGATATTTACGGTCTTGAGTCAACATTTTTCTGCAGGTTAGTAGAATACTACGGCGTTTGTCTGCGTACCTACATGTGCAATGCAAGTATTCAGATGTGTTTCTATATGTGAGTTGATTGAAATTCGCCATTTTATTTTATAAATTAATGTAATATGGATCGTTAAGTGATATAACATATTTTTATTATATTTGTATACGAAATTTCATGGAAATGCGCAGTTTTGTGATTTCGGGACACCAGTGTCCCAATAGTATTTGAAGTCGGTTAATTTTATAATGATTATATAATTTTGTCCCATGTCTAATGATAATATTGCAGTAAACGCGCTTTGACAAAAAAGGAACTTAGCGAACAAATTAACCGTTGTAGAGTCTGTATATTAACCCTACGAAGATAGTAGATCAGAATATGAAGTATAAGATACTTTGATATTTTTGTAATATCTAGTCATTATAATAAAACTGAAGCCATATTTTTTTTCTCATTTTGATTCCTGTGACATCATTGTACTACTGGGACATATATGTCCCATGGCAAATTATATACGTGGAAAATAATTATATTCATGCCAAACTATTCCGTACATTTAGTAACATTAAATTATATGAAAATAATAATAAAAAGTGCAATATAAAAAATCTGATGTGGCCAGCACATAACCTCTCGCCGTATATTTTACCTGGCTGTATGCATAAAACAAAGAATATTTTTATAAATACAAATAATATATTCATATAAATCTATGACGTATAAACTTCTTTATTATTCAATAATAGCATGTCTCAACATAAAGATATTTTACCATAAATTATGTTACAATAAATTACAAAGTAGAGTTTACCATATATAAATATTAGGCTGGTAACAGCAATTTTCAATTCGAACAACCTTGTTTACTCTCTCTTCATATTCTTCTAGTAAAAACATTAATTTTGGGCGGTCTAAAATGTATATATCTGGATTGTGCATCTATTCTTACATATCTTCTTTTACATTTTATTTTTTCATACTTGTTATATCTAAATAACACTAATTCCCTTTAATAAAGTGACGGATAGATTGCACTCCGATTATTCTTATATTGATGTGTAATTTTGTCAATATTTACAACTTACTTGAGAAGAATTTGAAAGCTTTTTCGCAATTCAAAGTTACTCTAGTCTACAGTGCTAGTGTACATTGTCCCATAATGTTTGAAACAAATTTAAGTCCTTCAACCTAGACTTGTCATCTCCATAATAGAGACAGATCAAGAATTAAGGGATTCTCCAGGTAAATTTTTCTTTCGTTACTCATTATTTCTGACACTGACATTTATCTGTCACAAATAATTAAAATTTTCAACTATTTTTCATGGCATCCTTTCGGTTGTAAAATTAATTACAACAGTTTATTTTATATATTATATTCCTTTTATCTCTAAATCTATAGAATATATATAAAAATATTTAAATTTATCAGAAAGAGAATTTATTTTTCTTTAATATTATCAAGAAAAATTTTCAAAAAATAATATTTAGAAGATTTTTTTTCAAGAATCTTCTACTTCCGGTTGTCCAATTGTTACCAAAACCTTTTCAGATCTTCCCATGAATGTCCGATTGGGAAATACGTAGTTAAACAAATTTAAAGTCTTATAGTTTTTGAGTAACCGTCCTTCCAACATCCTACATACATACATACACACACACACACACACACACATACATCCACACACACACACACACACACACACAGACATCATCGTAAAAATGTTAAAATCGGATTGTAGGGACCTTAAAACGTGCTTATACAATAAAATCTGGATATGCGATTTTTAGCATGAATGCAATACCTCTCTTAGCGAGAGGTAAAAAGTCGTCTTTTCGGGTATCAAGTTTTCATGAGACATATATCACCCATTAGTCGCGAAAAGGTTAAGTCTTTCTGGGATTCAATTTCAGTCAAAAATATGGGTGCATCTGCTTATTTGTAAAAATCAATGTACTCTAATTTTTTTAAAAAGTTACAAAATACAATAAAACTGAATATATTATCTTATTTTTGCTACTGTTTACTTTTGTGTTGTTTGAATCCTGTCGAATTTATGTGGGTGGAAAAGAAGAAACAAGTCTTCAAAACCGGATCAACCATTGTTAATCAGTTGTGGGAGAATTTACAAAACTTTTGATTTAGAAATCAGATTCCACTAAAGTTTTACAAAAACAAATACAATGAATGCCCAAAGTTTGTGAACCTATTATAAAAGTTTGGGGAGGTTTATACGAAGAAACGAAAATTGAAAATCACTAAATAATGTGAAAAACTGAATATTAAAAGTTGAATGTATTACTTTTTTCCTTTCTCCATACATTATTTCAAAAAAATCTGTTGCGACCATCACAATACCTCTCGTCCCTTCCGTTTTCGGTTACACAATTATAGGGCGCGAGCAGTCATATGACTTTGTTTGCCTTAACAAGCAGATATGGGGGCCCGCGTCAGAATGATAATTAGTATTTATGTACATAGATGTCAAATGTCAGAATTTTTCATTTAAAATTTCAAATTTGTCACCAGGAGTGTGGAATTTACTTGTCTAGGAAAATAAACTACATGGAATTGAAAAATCACGAAATTTAGAATGAAAATCAGAATACATTAAGAAGGCAAGCAGATGATATTGCTCGAGCTGCCCTAGACTGGAACCCGCAAGGTAGACGTGGAAGAGGAAGACCAAAAATAACCTGAAGGAGAAGCATAATAGAAGCAAAGAAAATGGGAAAATCCTGGGGCGAACTAAAAGTACTCACTACAAATAGAGTTAGATGTCGACAATTCGTGGAGGCCCTATGTTTCACTATGAAATGATGGGAAGCTATATATATTCTGCCATGGGCCCCCATATCTGCTTGTCAAGGCTAACAAAGTCACATGAGTGCTCGAGCCCTATTGTATTTAACATTTCTTGTATACCTACAATCTACACCAAAAATTCTACTTATGTCTATTATTTATGTTTTAAATTTAAATTCATTCTATGAAAAAATTTTGTCCCACTCTTCTAATTTTTCGAGATGTTTCCAATTCATTGTCGGGATTAACAGTATTTTTGAAGAGTATGTGTAATATACCTATAATTTTAAATATTTAACTATTAATACAATAAGAAATAATATATGTATATACTGACATTTATCTGTTAGTACAAACATTTTCATTTTTCAATTGGTTTCCATGGTATTATTTCGGCTATAATATTTATTTCAACATATTATTTTATATTTCATTTATTGCTATTAAAAGATATAATAAAATGTTAACATGTATCAGATAGAGAATTTATTTTTCTTTAATATTAGCAAGAACAAAAATTTTCAAAAAATAATATTTAGAAGATTTTTTTCAAGAATTTGCTACTTCCGGTTGTCCAATTGTTACCAAAACCTTTTCAACTCCCTCCCATTAATGTCCGATTGGGAAATACATAGTTAAACAGATATTCAGTCTTATAGTGTTTGAGAAATCGTCATCCTAACATCCACACACACACACACACACACACACACACACACACACACACACACACACACACACACACACACACACACACACTCAAACACAAACAGACATCATCGTAAAAATATTAAAATTGGATTATAAGGACCTTAAAACGTGTTTATTCATTAAAATCTAGATTTGTGATTTTTAGCATGAATCCAATACCTCTCTTAGCGACTGGTAAAAATGTAAGATCATTTTACACCAGTATTACAACGTGCACTTTTGGGTATTTTAGGTGCAATGTGCCGGTACACTTCCATTTAGAATTGGATGATTTGAGCCCGAACCCATCAATTCAAACCCCAATTAACTTCTGTATCATCCTTCCATCTTCCATATCTTTTCTGCAGACAGGATGACACTGTGTGTCAAACAATGAAGACGGCGCGTCGGCCAGCGACGCTGACATCCATGACGTCCGCGTCGTAGTGTTTACCACAAGAATACACTGCTCTACCACACGTCAAGAGATGTGCTAATCCCTCAAGGTCAACACTCCACTCTACATAAATACACGTCCATCCAACTAAATTACTTGCACTTCATTTAATAGAGATAAACAAACATTTCAAGAAGACAATTCCTAACTCTTTTATAATAGTTTTCATTTTGTTGTCGACTAACTCGAGGCTTAGGTATAGTGAAATGGAATTAAGAATAAGTCATCTGGTGTTGAATTTTAAACTATATCACTGAATACATAATATACAGGGGTTTCAATAAAAGTGATTACTTCGATTATTTTCTTTATTATCGGGAATAAACATTCACTTATTGAAGATTTTTTTTTGTAAAAGATATCGTATATATTTTTTAGATTCATTCAATCATATAATCATTTTATATCCTTACATAACAAAAATATTGAGAAAAATTCAATTGAAATATTTTTTTACCTTCCGTCATCTTTTTACCTCTCGCTAAGAGAGGTATTGGATTCATGCTAAAAATCGCATATCCTGATTTTATTGAATAAGCACGTTTTAAGGTCCCTACAATCCGATTTTAACATTTTTACGATGATGTCTGTGTGTGTGTGTGTGTGTGTGTGTGTGTGTGTGTGTGTGTGTGTGTGTGTGTGTGTGTGTGTGTGCGGATGTGTGTGTGTGGGATGTTGGAAGGACGGTTACTCAAAAACTATAAGACTTAAAATTTGTTTAACAACGTATTTCCCAATCGGACATTCATGGGAAGATCTGAAAAGGTTTTGGTAACAATTGGACAACCGGAAGTAGAAGATTCTTGAAAAAAAATCTTCTAAATATTATTTTTTGAAAATTTTTCTTGATAATATTAAAGAAAAATAAATTCTCTTTCTGATACATTTAAATATTTTTATACATATTTTATAGATTTAGAGATAAAAGGAATATAATATATAAAATAATGTTGTAATTAATTTGACAGCCGAAAGAATGCCATGAAAAATAGTTGATAATTTAAATTATTTGTAACTGACAGATAAATGTCAGTGTCAGAAATAATGAGTAATGAAAGAAAAATGTACTTGGAGAATCCCTTAGTTCTTGATCTGTGACTATTATGGAGATGACAAGTCTAGGTTGAAGGACTTAAATTTGTTTCAAACATTATGGGACAATGTACACCAGTACTGTAGACTAGAGTAACTTTGAATTGCGAAAAAGCTATCAAATTCTTCTCAAGTAAGTTGTAAATATTGACAAAATTACACATCGATATAAGAATAATCGGAGTGCAATCTATCCGTCACTTTATTAAAGGGAATTAGTGTTATTTAGATATAACATGTATGAAAAAATAAAATGTAAAAGAAGATATGGAAGAATAGATGCACAATCCATATATACATTTTAGACCGCCCAAAATTAATGTTTTTACTAGAAGAATATGAAGAGAAAGTAAACAACGTTGTTCGAATTAAAAATTGCAGTTACCAGCCTAATATTTATATATGGTAAACTCCACTTTGTAATTTATTGTAACATAATTTATGGTAAAATATCTTCATGTTGAGACATGCTATTATTAAATAATAAAGAAGTTTATACGTCATAGATTTATATGAATATATTATTTGTATTTATAAAAATATTCTTTGCTTTATGCATACAGCCAGGTAAAATATACGGCGAGAGGTTATGTGCTGGCCACATCAGATTTTTAAGTAAGGAAGGTATTGTCCTTGGTCAAAAAATAGTGAGTTTCTAATGAAGCACGTTTGGGACCCCAAAAATACGAATTTACTAATTTTACGATGATGTCTGTGTGTGTGTGTGATTGTGTGTGTGTGAGTGTGTGTGTGTATGTGTGTGTGTATGTGTGTGTATGTGTGAGTGTATGTGACGATGGTTTCGGATAGCATAACTCCAATACCACGATTCACATTCCTCGAGTTTAGATCCATAATATGCAGGCGTGATAGTTTTGACAAGTTCCTTGCATTACACAAAAATTACGATCGTTTTTATAAGCTCCGAGTAATTACTCGAATCTGATCTAAGTGAATAAGAAAAAAATATGAAAGTACTCTTACGTGTTTAGAGTAAGACAAACGAACAGACCTTTAGTGTTTAAGTATTTAATAATATTCTTAGTCTTAAATTAGTGTTTACAATTATTTAATCATAGTGTTAGTTATTTTTATTATCTTTTTAATATTTATCCTAATTATTTATCGTTTAATAGACGTATTATTTTAATTAATAATATTTCTATGATTTTTACACTTCACCCATATAAATAAACGTTACACTATGTTAATTATTGTAGTAATAAGCAGATTCATTATACTTTCCTTAAACCATAGTATCGTCCATTCAAAAAATTTCCGAAAAATTATGTTACATGTTATTAAGAATGATTATTTACTTACAATAATTATTCATTTTGAAATATTGTTGTCAATAAGTAATGTATTACTATAGTAACAAATCGTATATAATAATTTGCAATTTTCAAAAATACTTTCACTACTTTTCATTTATAAAAAATAAAAAACTAGTCTTCACTTTAGATACTAATAGAAAATGAGAGTAATAATTTCTGAATTTGCATGAAATTTATATGTTTGACGACTGACTGGCAACCGCAAATTGTTTATTTGTATTTTCTGGACTAACTACAATGTAGTTATTACGTTTCAAGTAGGTATACTATTGCTTCAGTATAGTCCGTAAATAGATATGTACATACACACAACATTAATAGCGAAACAAGCTTGAAATGCTGCTCATTATTAAAAATAGATCTTATTAATCTAATCTACAACCGGTAAAATGTGATATAACGTTCCAGTGGGCTGAATAACATTTTAATCACAATTTGACGATCGTTTTGGGCGCCGCGAAGCAAGTAAACATGAACAGCTATTTTTTTAAGTACGGGCTAAAGTTAGCTTCCAGTAGTTTTGGTTTCATCACTCGTCGATAGCTGTCATTATTAAAAATAAGTAACTTAAAAAGTGTTTTTCTATATTTCTATTGTCTTAATTCGTAGTCGTAGACACAATATATATGGATGTGATTCAATTTATAAATTCTTGAGATAGTCTTTTATAAAATAGGCTTTGTATACGCAAAAAAATAGTTTCAAGAATTGTAGTCCGTTTCCATAGTTTCTTTGTCAATTATTGTTTAAATCATAATGAATTATTGTGATATTTGACACTTGAAATCTTGGATACTTTCTGTTTGTCTTGATATAAATAAATGCGGGAGATAATGAGTAGATTAGTGAGAAATAAACAGAATGAATGCTACCATTACCATCGCCAATCCGATAAGTAATCAGAAACAAGAGCCACAAATGGTAGATCACAAACCTTAACTCGACCACACACAGTCTTCTTACTGCTCCTATCTGCGTTTATTACTCAGTGGCGTCCGAAGTAGTTTCTCACAATTAATTTACCACACATAATTACGACAATATAAATATATAATATATGGAAGAGAAACAATTCTCAGAAGACGATATGTAGTAAATTTGACGCGATTAACACTACATATCAATAGTAATCGATTTTATCGATATACTAGTAAAGTACTACACCAAATCTTTAATAATTTAATGTACAAATTCTGGAAAGTTTAAAATTAACTTTAGAACTTTGAATGACAGTTTTATTTTTTATTGCAGTAGTTACCTAAATAGAATATTCATTTAAAAAAACCACTGTGTAAAATGTATAAAAAAACAGTTCCTTATTTTGAAATACGTATTCATAAAAATGATTTTAAAATTATGCTACCTACATACATACACGTAACTTTAAAACACTTTTTCTTAAAATATAAAATACTTATTTATGTATCAAGCTACTGTAGTTCTACTTTTTATAACGAATGTGGAATTTAGTTGTTGAGACCGTAGGGCCAAGGAAAATAAATCATATGAGTGACAAAAAGGAACTTTAGTACCGAGGTGCATATTACATTTTATTTGAAATCGAAATTTTGTAATGGAAGGAATATTTATTTTTATAGGTTATGTTGACAAAGCTACCAGTTGCTGTCAGTCAAACAAACGAACTTAGTTGACATTGAAGTTAACGTAACGAATACTCAAAATTATATTATCTCGAACTTCTTCATGGGAATAATTTAATTCGTTTTCTTGTCATTTATTTACGTACAAATTCACTATTGTACATCGTACACCTACTCAAATTATCTTATATGTACAAAAATTATCATGAGGTTGGCAACACTGCATTTGCATGAAATCATAGTATAATGGATTTAAATATTACATTTTTATTAAATACAGTAGGCTTTGCATTACATAATTTTAACATTATATCTGTCTAATTTAAAATAAATAATTACTTAAAAATTTCATCTATTTCAATCCGATATTTCATTATTACACCTGTTTTTTAATATTATCAGATTCAAAAAATCTGATGTGACCAACACAGTACCTCCCGTCATTTACCTATGTATATAATTTTTATATTACTTTATAAATTTATCCATAAAATATATAGAAAAAGTATTAAAGCAAACTTGTAGAAAATGGAATAATCTTCAATTTTTATAATAACAAATTGAGAAAAAATTACATTTAAAGGTATTTTTTGAAGAAAAACTATCTTGAGCTTCAAGTAAACTGCCATTTCCGGTTATCCGATTGCCACCAAAATCTAATCAGATATTTCCATATTAGAATAAGACGTAGAAATACATGGTTTCAAAACTTTCTGAATGATAGTATTTGAGTTAGAGTGTATACACTATACACGATCCACACATACATACATACATACATACATACATACATACATACATACATACATACATACATACATACATACATACATACATACATACATACATACATACATACATACATACATACATACATACATACATACATACATACATACATACATACATACATACATACATACATACATACATACATACATACATACATACATACATACATACATACATACATACATACATACACACAGACATCATCGTGAAAATGTTAAAATTGGATTCTAGGGACATTAAAACGTGCTCATTTAGCAAAATCTCGATATGCGATTTTTAGCACGATCCCAATACCTCCCTTACCAAGGGGAGCGGGAGGTAAAAATAGTATTGCATAGCCTTCTGTATTTAATAAAAAAGTAATATTTAAATCATTTGCCATTGTATTTTTTAATAAAAATATAAAGTTACCATTGCGTAAAAATGGAACAAAAACAAAAACCTATACTGCAGATTTATAGACATTTTAATATAAAACAAACTTCGTTATGAGTATTTTACAGGATTACTAGAATCGTTATATGCTACTTAAATTACAACGAGTAGCAATAATTATTAGACATGTGTGAAAAGAACGTGAAACAATTTGTGTACGCTCCTGATGAGCGCGGGTGTATAGTCAGTGTTGATGTTAGTGCATTTACCTCCGGCGTGAGTGATTTACGATGTAAACTGTCCGACGCTCTGGCTCTGGCTCTACATCCGAACCAAGGGATCGCGGTTTTGGCCTCATTTAAAAAACTATCAAATCTTTCATATATGTAAACATATTAAAAATGACGAAATTTATGTTTATTCATTATTAATTCCCTTACATCATAAAATGCTATAGATAAACTATTTGTAAGATTTCTAAGATTTACAATATTTAATTCCATTTTATTATTAGAAATCTCATTCATCCAGCATTTATTACAAACTGGTATTTCGGTATACACTTGAACCTTCATGACGGCAAGTAAAATCTTATACATTCAAAATTATACATATTTACCTACTTATAAATACAATTAAAAATATACGTATTTTGTACAAATTCCACACAGAATTTTTTTGCAAACTAATCTATGGGCGTTTTCTTTTTATGGGGAGAAATGAACTGATCTTAGCTCGTACTGAACTGAATTGAACTACTACTAAAAAGAACAGTATGTTTCTCAAAATAAGAAGTAGAAAACATATATAGCATTATATTTATAACATAATAATCTGCTGAATTGGCTTATGGCTATAATCTGTTGTATTACCTTATGTGATTTGATTTTGCCACCTTAAATTATTTTACATTTTTATATTTCCAGAAAATCTTTTCATAAAGATATTATGTAAATTTTATTTGACACTGACATCTGTCAATAATTAGTAATATTTGAATATTCTGTTTCCATGGTGCAACTTTTATTAGCATTAGGGTGCAAGTTATTTCTTTATAATTCATTATCTCTAAATTCATTGAATATGAAGAAAAAATATAATTGAATCGAATAGGGAATAACAATCTTTTATTTTTAATAACATAAAAGGTCAAAAAATGATATTTAACATCGTTTTTCAAAAAAAAACTGTTAAAATCTTCAAATGAGGGTACTTTTGGTTGACTAATTATAACCAAAATCGAATCAAGTCTGCATAATGGATGTAAGGAAGAGGAATTCATAAAAATTGTAATTTTTGGAATTGTAGTATTGGAGGCATCGCGGCCGAAATTATAGACACACACACACATGCACACACACACACACACACGCGCACACACACACACACACACACACACGCACACCCACATACAGGCATCATCGTAAAAATAGTAAAATCGTATTGTAGAGACCCTAAAACGTGTTTATTCATTGAAAACTCACCACCGAATATTTTGACCAAAGACAATACTGTAACGTAGCCCTCGCCGCCGCCGCGCCATTCCAGGCGCCACTGTGGCGCGCTTTACAGACGCGCTCAAACTTGTCGCGGTGACGTAATCTATTGTGTCATGTTGTTTACCTCTAGAAGTTCTCCAGGAGGTTCTAGAAATAATCCGCCAGGTATTTAACCCGCCGCCAAAGCCAGCGAAGACAGTCTGTAAAGTCTTTAATGTAGTAGCAATGAGTAAAGAAGTCTGATATAAATAAGCGTCGTGAATAGTTGGTGATATAAACAACAGTCGACAAATGAACATAAATAAATGTAATTAGTGACATAAAGAGTTGTGTTAATTGTTTAAATAAATAATCTTAGTGTTTAAGTGTCTTATAATATTCTTAGTCTTTAAATTAGTGTTAATATTTGTTTGTCATAGTGTTAGTTATTTTATAAACCTTTAATTATCTTTTTAATATTTATTTATCGTTTAATAAACGTATTCTTTTAGTTAATAATATTTGTCTATGTTTTACACTTCACCTATATAAATAAAAACGTTTCAATACCTTCCTTACCTAGAGGTGCCGGAAGGTAAAAATCAATCAGAAAATAATGTGAAATGACTCATTAAGTTCCATCTTTGGCTTTCAATTTTAACCACATCAGAAATTGACTCGTAAAAATTTTCACGTAAAAGTCGTATTTAAGATCATTTTGGCGCTTAGTTTTCTTTGAAATTAAATATTTAATTTTAAGAAAAGATAATACAAATTGAATCAATCAAAAAAATTAATAAAGTACCCGCTAATAAATATTAAAACAATAAGAATAAATTTAATGAAGAAGTTCAGAGTTCATTTGAAATTGCAAAATACTCATTATTTATAATATGTGTTTACATCAAAATCTTATTTACGCTAACGTAAACTTCACTTATATTTTATCCTTGTATGTTGACGTATATTAATAAATTTGAACTTCTTTAAGGGGAATCTTATGTAAATTATTTATATTTAAAGAAGATTCTAACTTTTTACTTGCTTGTAAATAGAGTGCTTCAGTATGCTTAGCTATGGAGTGTAAAATGCATATGTCATCAATTGTTATCAAAACAAGTTGATAGTTTATATAAAGTTATAAGCATAGAGAAGACGTAACAGCGACAAATGACGTTCGCACAGGATTCTCACGAAAGTGAAGGACAAAAAAATGTTTGTATAAAATATTTCATTATAATACGACGGGAAATATTAGTACAAAATATTTATATTTTGCACGGGAAGTAAAAAAAAACTGATTAACATATATAATATATTACTAACATTTCAATTAACATTAACCTTTGTATTTCTATTGAATTGCTGAAAAAATTCAATTGTGGAATGAATATTTTCAATAAATTCATTCGAAAAACTGATTTAGATATTTGATTTTTTTGAAAATTGAATATTTCGAAGAAAACTCAGAATGTAAGCCAATATATTTTTGTCGCATATACATGTAAGCTCTTTTTACCTCTCATTAAGAGAGGTATTGCATTCATGCTAAAAATCACATATCCAGATTTTATTAAATAAACACGTTTTAAGGTCCATACAATCCGATTTTAACATTTTTACGTGTGTGTGTGTGTGTGTGGATGTGTGTGTATATGTATGTGTGTGTGTGTGTGTGTGTGTGTGTGTGTGTGTGTGTGTGTGTGTGTGTGTGTGTGTGTGTGTGTGTGTGTGTGGGATGTTGGAAGGACGATTACTCAAAAACCATAAGACTTTATATTTGTTTAACTACGTATTTCCCAATCGGACATTCATGGGAAGATCTGAAAAGGTTTTGGTAACAATTGAACAACCGGAAGTAGAATATTCTTGAAAATAAATCTTCTAAATATTATTTTTTGAAATTTTTTCTTGGTTATACTAAAGCAAATTAAATTCTCTGTCTGATACATTTAAATATTTTATTATATATTCTGATTTAGAGATAAAAGAAATATAATATATAAAATAGTCTGTTGTAATAAATTTTGCAGCCGAAAGAATGCCATGGAAAATAATTGAGAATTTAAATTGTTTGTAACTGACAGATAAATGTCAGTGTCAGATATCCGGAGACATTACTGAAGACTTTTTCTGGGAAGTACATACATTATATTATTTCTTATTGTATTAATAGTTAAATATTTAACATTATAGGTATATTACTATTACACATACCCTTCAGAAATACTATTACTTCCGACAATGAATTGGAAACATCTCGAAATATTGGAAGAGTAGGACAAAATTTCTTCATAGAATGAATTTAAATTTAAAATAATCTAAATATATGGAATAGATGTAAGTAGAATTTTTGGTGTAGAGTGTAGGTATACAAGAAATGTTAAATACATTAGCGCGCGAGCAGTCATGTGACTTGACAAGCAGATATGGGGCCGATGTCAGATTTTCAAATTCCATGTGGTTTATTTTCCTCGACAAGTAAATTCCACACTCCTGTTGATAAATTAACTACGTGAATTTAGAAAATCTTGAAATTTTTAATGAAAAATTCTGACATTTGACATCCATGTACATAATTACTAATTATCATTCTGAAATGGGCCCCCACATCTGCTTGTTAAGGCCAACAATGTAACATGACTGTTCGTGCCCTACTTATGTAACCAAAAAAAAGGAAGTGGCGAGAGGTATTGTGCTGGCCACAACAGATTTTTACATTTATGACCTGCATTTCTTGCGCAAATACATTCCAGACCAACAATTTTTCTAGCATAATGTAGTCCACATGCGTTTGCTCTCTCCACTTCACTTGAATCACCTGAAAGCCTTCACAGCTTACTATTCCACAAGATCTAGTCAAATTTGTCATGTTAAGCGGTCACCTATATATCCATATACGTTGTGTGCACACGTGTGCTTGGCTTGGCGGCCATATTGGCGGTTGCACGGGCACAGGTGGCAGCACTCGACGCATTCCTGGACCCTCGACTTGGACTTGTTTGCTCCGCCACTAGAAAATGTCCGAGCGGTGAACGGTTATCGTACCGCCAAGGACATGCAAGGTAGTGCATACAGAATTCCTTTAAAAGGAATTTTGCTCAGATAAGTATGAGGCCTTATATGTATTAAGCTAAGCGTTCTTAATGTTACCTTGCCGTGAAAGTCTACAAATCACATCATGATTGGAATAATTATTTAATTTATTTATTATTTTGATCCTTTTAGACTATTTTAATGTTACTACGATTTAGCATTTACCCTAATCAGCCTCAATAAATTTAACATGCCTTTTTACCTCTCGCTAAGAGAGGTATTGGATTCATACTAAAAATCATATATATTCAGATTTTAATGATTAAGCACGTTTTAAGGTTCCCACAATCCGATTTTAATATTTTTACGATGATGTATGTGTGTGTGGATGTGTGTGTATGTGTGTATTTCTCAATCGGACATTATTGGGAAGAACTGAAAAGGTTTAAGTAATAATTGACAACCGGAATTATTAAAAAAAAACTCCTGAATAAATGCCGATGTCAAAAATCCAGAGACATTACTGAAAACTTTTTCTGGGAAGTACATACATTATATTATTTCTTATTGTATTAATAGTTAAATATTTAAAATTATAAATATATTACCTTTCAGAAAGAAATACTGTCAATCCCGACAATGATTTGGAAACATGTCGAAAAATTAGGAGATTTTGGCTTTGACAAGTAGATATTGGAACCCGTGTTAGAAATGATGTAAAATGTCATAATTTTCCATTGCAAATTTCATAATTTTTCAATTCCATATGGTTTATTTTCATTGACTAGTAAATTCCACACTCCTGATGACAAATTAACCACTTGAATTTTGAATGAAAAGTTATGACATTTGACAACTATATACATAATTACTAGCTGTCATTCTGACACGGGCCCCCATATCTGCTTGTCAATGCGAACAAAGTCACATGACTGCACGCATTCTATAGAATGATTTTAAAATTTAAAAAATCTAAATATAAAGAATAGGTATAGGTACATAAGTTTTGGTGTACTATGTAGACATAAAGAAATATTAAATACAATACTTATGAAACCAAAAATTAGACGAGAGGTATTCTGCTGGTTACAAGAGATAATTTTTACCTCCCGCTACCCTTTGTAAGGGAGGTACAGGGCACGTGTTAAAAATCGCATATCGAGATTTTGGTAAATGACCACGTTTTAAGGTCCCTATAATCCAATTTTAACATTTTCACGATGATGTCTGTGGGTGTCTTGTCTGTGTTTGTGTGTGTGTGTGTGTGTGTGTGTGTGTGTGTGTGTGTGTGTGTGTGTGTGTGTGTGTGTGTGCGTGCACTCTAACACAAATACCATCATTCAGAAACTTTTTAAACCATGTATTTCTAACTTACTCCAATATGGAAAGAACCCATTAAATTTTGGTGTCAATCAGATAACCGGAAATGGCAGTTTACTTGAAGCTAAAAATAGTTTTTCTTCCAAAAATACCTTTAAATGCTATTTTTTCGCAATGTGTTATTATAAAAATTAAAGATTATTCCATTTTCTACAGGTTTGCATTAATACTTTTTCTATATATTTTAAGGATAAATTTATAAAGAAAGTACTATAAATGTCACTGTCGAAATAATAATAATTTCAAATTAACAACAGTAACGTTTTAAAAAGAAAATTGTAAATAGAACAATAGTTATATGGAAAGGAACTTAATATACATAATTTCAAATTAATAATGTTTTAAAACGAAAATTGTAAAGAGAACAATAGTTATATAAATAAATAAATAAATATTTCATCACGGCATATTACCCATTGCTGGGTGTGCCAATTTGCTTCATACACAGATATCGGTAATGATGGAATAGTTATATGGAAAGGAATTTAATATACATAATTTCTAGCATTAGTAAATATGTAGGATGTAGGTATGTATTTAAATAAAAATATATATAAATATATTTTCACAGCATATTACCCATTGCTGGGTGTGCTACTCTGCTTTGTAAATATCATTTTAGTAATGATAGTGACATATTAATATCGTGCGGGCGTTTACCAAGCGTCGCCTCATTGCCGGCGTGGAGAATGCAACACAGGGGACAATTTTGTGCCATTTAAAATTTGAAATATTTATCGTTGATCGGGATCGAATTGGGTTCCCCAGATTCGCAACCAGACATCAGTCACGCGACAACGAGACCCCATAGGTATGCATTTAAATTAATAAAAATTAAATGGCGGGAGGTATTTTCTGATTTTTACCTCTCGCTAAGAGAGGTATTGGATTCATGCTAAAAATCGCATATCCAGATTTTATTGAATAAGCACGTTTTAAGGTCTATACAATCCGATTTTAACATTTTTACGATGATGTCTGTGTGTGTGTGTGTGTGTGTGTGTGTGTGTGTGTGTGTGTGTGTGTGTGTGTGTGTGTGTGTGTGTGTGTGTGTGTGTGTGTGTGTGTGTGGGATGTTGGAAGGACGGTTACTCAAAAACTATAAGACTTAAAATTTGTTTAACAACGTATTTCCCAATCGGACATTCATGGGAAGATCTGAAAAGGTTTTGGTAACAATTGGACAACCGGAAGTAGAAGATTCTTGAAAAAAAATATTTTATAGATTTAGAGATAAAAGGAATATAATATATAAAATAATGTTGTAATTAATTTTACAGCCGAAAGAATGCCATGAAAGAATATTTAGAAGATTTTTTTTCAAGAATCTTCTACTTCCGGTTGTCCAATTATTACCAAAACCTTTTCAGATCTTACCATGAATGTCCGATTGGGAAATACGTTGTTAAACAAATTTTAAGTCTTATAGTTTTTGAGTAACCGTCCTTCCAACATCCCACACACACACATCCACACACACACACACACACACACACACACACACACACACACACACACACACACACACACACACAGACATCATCGTAAAAATGTTAAAATCGGATTGTAGGGACCTTAAAACGTGCTTATTCAATAAAATCTGGATATGCGATTTTTAGCATGAATGCAATACCTCTCTTAGCGAGAGGTAAAAAGTGGCAATTTATATTTTAATAAAATAATTATGGGTTGCTATTTAAAAAATAAAAGTTGATAGCCGAATTTTGCAAACCTGACTATAAAAGATATCTACATCTGACATTAAATAGTATATTTAAGTAAAAATAAAATTTTATGCCTTTTTACCTCTCGCTAGGAGAGGTATTGCATTCATGCTAAAAATCGCTTATCCAGATTTTATTGAATAAGCACGTTTTAAGGTCCCTACAATCCGATTTTAACATTTTTACGATGATGTCTGTGTGTGTGTGTGTGTGTGTGTGTGTGTGTGTGTGTGTGTGTGGATGTGTGTGTGTGGGATGTTGGAAGGACGGTTACTCAAAAACTATAAGACTTAAAATTTGTTTAACAACGTATTTCCCAATCGGACATTCATGGGAAGATCTGAAAAGGTTTTGGTAATAATTGGACAACCGGAAGTAGAAGATTCTTGAAAAAAAATCTTCTAAATATTATTTTTTGAAAATTTTTCGTGGTAATATTAAAGAAAATTAAATTCTCTATCTGATACATTTAAATATTTTATTATATATTCCATAGATTTAGAGATAAAAGAAGTATAATATATAAAATAATCTGTTGTAATAAATTTGACAGCCGAAAGAATGCCATGAAAAATAGTTGATAATTTAAATTATTTGTAACTGACAGATAAATGTCAGTGTCAGAAATAATGAGTAATGAATTAAAAATGTACTTGGAGAATCCCTTAGTTCTTGATCTGTGACTATTATGGAGATGACAAGTCTAGGTTGAAGGACTTAAATTTGTTTCAAACATTATGGGACAATGTACACCAGTACTGTAGACTAGAGTAACTTTGAATTGCGAAAAAGCTATCAAATTCTTCTCAAGTAAGTTGTAAATATTGACAAAATTACACATCGATATAAGAATAATCGGAGTGCAATCTATCCGTCACTTTATTAAAGGGAATTAAGGTTATTTAGATATAACAAGTATGAAAAAATAAAATGTAAAAGAAGATATATAAGAATAGATGCACAATCCAGATATATACATTTTAGACCGCCCAAAATTAATGTTTTTACTAGAAGAATATGAAGAGAAAGTAAACAAAGTTGTTCGAATTGAAAATTGCTGTTACCAGCCTAATATTTATATATGGTAAACTCTACTTTGTAATTTATTGTAACATAATTTATGGTAAAATATCTTTATGTTGAGACATGCTATTATTGAATAATAAAGAAGTTTATACGTCATAGATTTATATGAATATTATTTGTATTTATAAAAATAATCTTTGCTTTATGCATACAGCCAGGTAAAATATACGGCGAGAGGTTATGTGCTGGCCACATCAGATTTTTTATAAAGAGCATCAGCACTTTATTTAGTTTGTCTTTTATTTCCTCCAAGAAATGAATGATCAGTGTATGGTTGACATCTGCAAATATGTGTATGTAAAAATATGATGATACATATATATTAGATAATTTTCAATAATTATCTAATTACAATTATGTACTACGTCATCCCACCCAAGTCGATTTTCTCACGCCACTACCACTACTCCCGCTTTCTAGTAATCAACATATGCAGCATTATAAACAATACTCGTCAGGCATCGGCTGCCTCTTGCATCTCGCGATATTTGTAATTACGCTTCTCGGGAGATCAATCGCTGCCGCGTTGCCTTTGCCTGTGTGGTGTGTTGTGTACAGAAGGATACACCGGTCTCTTCCAGGAACCCACAGACACACACGTACACTTCACACGCGTTGGGGCTGTGATGTGTCAGATGCTTCGTTTGATACACTTATGTGGTTTATACGATCGAGATGTTTAGCCTAGCTGAGGTGTCTCTAATTATGTCTTAAAGATGGCTTCCCAGAAAAGTTGAGTAAATATTTACTAGAGTATTAACATAGGTCAAATATTCGATTATAGAAAGGTTTCTTAGATCTTTTCAACTGAAATTTGTATGATTCTAAGTATTTTTAGTTTTCAACATAAATGATTAGTCAAGATAAATCCTACTGCAGTTTAATTTTTTAAAGATGTCTGATCAAGGTCATCTTTTGAATTGAATTAAGATTATAGATCTGCCCCATGGAGGTTGGGATAAATAAGGAGGGAGCAAGGGGCTGTAAGAGTGAAGCCATTTCCCCCACTCCAGGTAGCCCCTAACTGTCAACCTTTAATCTTTTAACAAAACTATTTTATTTCG
This sequence comes from Harpalus rufipes, assembly GCA_951394225.1. Lineage (NCBI taxonomy): Eukaryota > Metazoa > Arthropoda > Insecta > Coleoptera > Carabidae > Harpalus > Harpalus rufipes. The sequence goes on along the minus strand of OX596277.1, from coordinate 53,196,841 downwards.
GTTGTTTAAGGTTGTATATTGTCGTTTAAGAGTGTTCAGTTTGTTTTTCGTCTTTTTACCTCTCGCTAAGAGAGGTATTGCATTCATGCTAAAAATCGCATATCCAGATTTTATTGAATAAGCACGTTTTAAGGTCCCTACAATCCGACATTACTGAAGACTTTTTTCTGGAAAGTACATAGATTATATTATTTCGTAATGTATTAATAGTTATTATAGGTATATTACACATACCCTTCTGAAATATTATTAATCCCGACAATGAATTGGAAACATTTCGAAAAATTAGAAGAGTAGGACAAAATTTCTTCATAGAATTAATTTAAAATTAAACAATATAAATGTAAGAAATAGATGTAAGTAGAATTGTTGGTGTAGGGTGTTGTATACAAGAAATGTTAAATACAATAGGGCGCGAGCAGTCACGTGACTTAGTTGGTCTTGACAAGCAGATATGGTGGCCCGTGTCAGAATGATAGATTGTAATTATATACATAGATGTCAAATATCATAATTTCTCATTCTAAATTTAGTGATTTTTTCCAATTCCATGTAGTTTATTTTCCTCGACAATTCCGCACTCCTGGCGACAAATTAACTACGTGAATTTAGAAAATCATGAAATTTTTAAAGAAATATTCTAACATTTGACATCTACGTACATAAATATTAATTATCATTCTGAAACGGGCTCCCATATCTGTTTGTCAAGGCCAACAATGTCACATGACTGGTCGCACCCTATACTTATGTAACTAAAAACGTAAGTGTTAATTCCACATATTTTCAAATTTAACGGACCATTGTTTATATCTTAGTACATAGACCTCTAAAGAAACACATCACATTAATAGTACATTTAATAAAAAATGTGCGCTTATTATTTTAAAGAAAGATTTCATTATTTGGCAAAAAAAATCAATAGATAAATCTGAAAAACTTCTTGGTGTCATGAATGTACATCCGTCATCAAGTGGCTTACATGTTTCTGTATAAATCATAATATATGAAGAAACTACTAACGCACACGTTGCGTCCTGTATGTTGTTAAACCATTGCGCTCGCCGCAACAGTTGCGTCCAGTACTCTATCTTGTTTCAACCGGCATCGTTTCGTCAGCATTGTAAAGAGAACATTGTGCGTTGGTCAGCATTGTCAGACGACTACAAAAAAGTGATTTGTGGGGTTAGTTTACAGTTTGTTTTTTTTCGTCATGGGAGACAACGACCAGGGCTATTTACAACTCAAAAGGGCTAAAATAATGACTATTACATAAATAAAAGATAAAACATCAAGCAAATAAACATGAATTGTCTAACAATATGTTGATTTCAGAATTCAAGAGGCTGGACGTATAGGTGCGTCGTTAGCACTGCCGAACAAAAGATGTCCACAATGCTGCCGACGCACCGTAGGCGTTAAAAAAAATACTGAAAAATAAGAGTAAAGACTTCTACATACACACAATATTAACAAATTAAGAAAAAAAAAAACTAGAATTGCACCAAAACGCATTACCGCGTTACAGCTGCGACGCGTGCATTTATACGCAGCGAACGTGTTAATAAATAAGCGAGATATTTGCTGGGTCCACTTAAATATAACACCCTGTATAGATACTTGTTTGCTTTAGTTCTGTCACTTATTTTTTGCCCCAATGGCAGAACTAAAACTAAAAGGTTGTTTATTTCATTATGCGTCCTAAATGATTTTCTACTAAGAAACTATCAGTAATACATTCAATTATTTACACCTATTATACTAAACACAAACTAATTTCTCTTTGATCTATTCTCCGTTAAAATTTAAGTTAATTTCAAAATTAGAATCCCTCGGAACGTGCTTGTATGTTCTTTGTAGGGATTTCCTCCCCAGGCCCTTGTTAGGCTGACACCTTCAAGTGGCTGGCCGGGTGGTCAGCCTCAATATGTCCTGTCCTGCCTTTATTAAATTCTCTCTTTCCGCCCAAGCTTCAATGAACTGCTCGAGTGTTTATCTTAGCTAAATGCGATTTTCAGTTAGTTTATTTTATATTTAAGAAGAATTATTTGCTGCTCGCACCTGGTTACGGTGTATTGAGAATGATTAGAAACACTTTCATGAGTTCATATTAGTAGAAAAATATTTTTGTGAGGCTGTGTGAACAAATTTTGGGAAGTTGTATTGGCAAAATGGGAACTTGTTTATGGACCTAATCATAAATAAATATAAGAATACCGCAGCAAAGACCATTGTAATACAATATAAAGAATAATAACAACAAGAATTAAAATTCTATATTTTGATATACAGATTATATTTTAAAAGCTATGAAAAATCAAGTTGACGTGGATTCTGTTTACACCGATTTCAGCAAAGCGTTTGATAGAATTCCTCATAATTTATTAATAACTAGGCTACTTGATGTCGGTGTCAGTGGAAATTTGCTTAAATGGTTCAGTTCTTATTTGAGTGGTTGAACATAGCGTGTTGTATTGAATGGTTTTACTTCTCACGATATCACTGTCACGTCGTGGGTGCAACAGGGTTCCCATTTAGGTCCTCTTCTCTTCAATATATATTCATTAACAACATTGCAACGTGTTTAAAATATACAAAATTACTCCTTTACGCGGATGACTTAAAAATATACTACACTATAGAATCGTTTCACGATTGTCTTAAATTTCAAGAAGATATATATAATTTAGTTAAGTATGCAAATAATTGGAACTGAAAATGAACACCTACAACTTTCAATATAAGGTAGAAGGAAATGTAATCAACCAGACTAATCATGTAAAGGATTTAGGTGTGATATTAGATAACAAGTAAATTTTTAACATCGACAATATTGTTAAAAAGGCTTACAAAATGTTAGGCTTCCTAATACGAGCAAGCTCTAATTTTAGACATCCATCCACTATTTTAACATTGTATAACTCTGTTAGAAGTCAACTGGAGTTTGCTCATGTATGTTGGAACCCACGGCATGGAAATGTGTTGTGTGGACCCTAATTCGTGCGTATTCACTGAAAACTCACTATTGAATTTTTTGACATATGTACAGTAAAATTTTTGAAAGATGTCCGATCAAGGTCATCTGTATCATGAACGAATTAACAAATTGGTATACATTTATCTCTTTCCTTTGCAAAGGCTATAAGCGTGTGCGATAAGGATGAAGGTAACACGCTTGTCTTTCAAATATTCATATTGTTTCGACTAAGTTAGGACATTCCACTTTAAAGCGATGCTTGTTGTTGATAATACTTTCGCAGTAACGTAAGTTTATTTATTAATTCAGATACATTACCTTCATTAATAGCCGTACGAATAACGTTATTTTCTGTCAGAGTCACTGACAATGACATTGTGTCATTATCTTATTTTTCACATATTTGGTTTTACATTTGCTAATAAACTTACCAGTTGACTTATTTTTGAATTTGGAATGCTTAATATATTATAATAATAAAATAATAGTAGTATCTTATGGACCCTCATAAAATCTAAGCAAACGACACTACTGAATTTGTCATAATGGGCGGAACAAAAATCTGAATTCATACAATTCGTACATGTCCTTGATCGGACATCTTTCAAAAATTTTACTGTATGTAGGTTAGCGAAAGGTAAAAAGTAATTAAATTTTCAAATATTCGAGTTTATAGTGCCCTAACACCTCTTCACCTCTCTTCAAAATTCTTACTAAGCTCATGGAATATTAAAAAAGAAAAAAGTATATTACAACCTAAATAATACTAAGACTTTCCAGAACTACGGATTGCTAGTGAGAACGAATTTTTTTTAAATGGTGTTCGTTTTAAAATAATCTTGCTATAGTGAAAAAGTAAAGGTTGAGGAACCCGAAAATTGAATCCTGCGTTAAAATAAGAGTGACGTGTCAATCAAGTGTCAGTTGACATCGCGGAGTAAGTAACTCGAGCACGGCAAAGAGCGGATGTGTCCCGCGGTTGCCCAGCTGCGCCGTGTCACTCGCTTGACACGGTGACGCGTGGTCAGCGGGTGGTAACGCACTAGGTTTCACCACCGAAATACGAAACACTTATTTTAAACCAAAGCACATTTAGTTGCTCAACTATATATTTTTCTATATTCTAATGTTATATAACAAAATAATACATTAATACGAAAAATAGGAATAGGTAACTAATATGTGTGTATCATTTTATAAATTTAATTAAATAATTGAATTTTCACTTACTCATTTTTTAGGGTTCGATCATCTTGAATCTTGAATAGAAATACATTTTCACCGTCCTGTAACAAATATACAAAATATTTAAAGTTACTGTACTATATGAAATATTTTACAAACTAAATAATAATAATAATCTTTATTGGCCATAAGCCAAAGGCTAGGTTCCGCCGAACGTTGTTCTCCCACTCAACCATACAAATAAATACAAAAAAAAAAATCTGTTGTGGCCAGCACAATACCTCTCGCCACTTCCTTTTTTTGGTTACATAAGTATAGGGCGCGAACGGTAATGTTACATTTTTGGGCTTGACAAGCAAATGTGTGGGCCCGTTTCAGAATGATAATTAGTAATTATGTACATAGATGTCAAATGTTAGAATTTTTCATTAAAAATTTCAAGATTTTCTAAATTTACATAGTTAATTTATCACCAGGAGTTTAAAGTTTACTTGTATGCCTTAGATATTTAACATTTAATTCTGCTCCACATGGAATTGGAAAATCACTAAATTTAGAATGAGAAATTATGATATTTGACATCTATATACATAATTACTAGCTATCATTCTGACATGGGCCCCCATATCTGCTTGTCAAGGCCAACAAAATCATATGACTGCTCGCTCCCTATTGTATTTAACATTTCTTGTATACCTACACTCTACACCAAAAATTCTACTTACGCATATATCTATTCCATATATATTTAGATTGTTTAATTTTAAATTCATTTTTGATGAAGAAATTTTGTCCTCTTCTAATTTTTCGAAATGTTTCCAATTCTATTAATACATTAAGAAATAATATAATGTATGTACTTCCCAGAAAAAGTCTTCAGTAATGTCTTCGGATTTCTGACACTGACATTATCTGTCAGTTACAAACAAATTAAATTTTCAACTATTTTCCATGGCCATTCTTTCGGCTGTAAAATTTATTATAACAGATTATTTTACATACTATATTTCTTCTATCTCTAAATCTATAGAATATATTGTAAAATATTTAAATGTATCAGAAAGAGAATTTATTTTTCTTTAATATTATCAAGAAAAAATTTCAAAAAATATTATTTAAAAGATTTTTTTTCAAGAATCTTCTACTTCCGGTTGTCCAATTGTTACCAAAACCTTTTCAGATCTTCCCATGAATGTCCGATTGGGAAATACGTAGTTAAAAAAATTTAAAGTCTTATAGTTTTTGAGTAACCGTCCTTCCAACATCCCACACACACACACACATACACACACACATCCACACACACACACACACACAGACATCATCGTAAAAATGATAAAATCGGATTGTAGGGACCTTAAAACGTGCTTATTCAATAAAATCTGGATATGCGATTTTTAGCATGAATGCAATACCTCTCTTAGCGAGAGGTAAAAATTACCAGAATTATTTTTTTACAAAGATTAATATACAAATAATAAATACAAGATTAGTACAACAAAAATGAACAATGTTAAGTGATAAACAAGTCTTTTATTTGTCTACGAAAGGTATATAGAGACAGAGATTTTAAAGAATCAGGAATACCGTTATAAAGCATTGGTGCTAGATGTAAGAAAGAACCCTTAAATTTTGACTTTCTTAATTCGAAGGGTGTAATTATAATCCTTTTGAATTAATTTATCAAATAAATAAGACGGGGAACCGTTTAGTAAAACTTTATGTACTACACAGAGATACGCGATTTTTACACGATTTTCAATAGTCGGTATATTAGCTATAACTCTCGAAATTCGCTTATGTGGTCATATTTACATACTCCGTAAACGAATCGTAAACAACTGTTTTGTAGAAGGGTGATTCTATATATCAGTTTTTGTTAGGTTTGGTACATAAACACAAGCACAATAATCAAACTGTGGCAATATCAAGGTGTTCACTAGCCGTAGTTTATTTATTATTTATTTTTTCTCCATGCTGCTAGTTTAAGTTCACTATTTACTATTGCACATTGTTCATTTATGTACTGTAGCTGTCGATTTATGGAAGCAAGTTCTTGAGTATCGTCAGCGTACGTATGCGCCGTACAAAAATTAAGTACAGATGGCATATCTGCAACATATATACGGAATAATAATAAATATGTATTCGTATAAAATAATTGTAACAATGGAGGCCTCTACTATTTGTTTTTATTTTTTTATGAGACTTTATCCGAATTAAAAGTGGTCTGCAGTTCTAGAAAGTCATTAGTATTCGTTAAGCCGTAATAATTTTTATTTAATTTTGGAATCATAAACTTGTTTATTCGCCCTCAAAAGCGGGTCCAATTTGGCTTTTATTACTTGGGGGCTATAGAGTTGCCAGACAACAGCTATTCGAACATATAAAAATCGTGGTTTATGGATAAATGTTAGACAACACAACAAATTCAATAAATTGCATTTTTTAAACACCGCCACTCGCAAAACTTTTGTAATCTTTTGATTTCTGTGGAACTAACTTGCCCTGTGTATCCTCAAATTCATTCGATATTTCTTTGGAATAATCGATGTCATTTTCATTTGACAGTAAATTAAAATTGTTTATAACAATACGTAGAATACTTGTATTTCGAGAACCAAAATAAAATAAAACGTACCACGGTTATATAATCAAGATCAATCTTTTAATTATACATATTTTAGTATTCCATTTTGCGGTCAATAATATGCATGAATAATAAGCAAATTAATAAAATAACTAATAAAAATACTACGTACATTATACTCTAAGTTTTAATTCCCGCTGGCGACATATATATACCTGTTATTGTCATACAAACGCACGTGGTCTCTATCTGGCGTGGCATTACAAATTCAAACAAGTATTATTTTAATAAAATTAAACAATATTTTGGTTTAGTTCTGTATTTTTTACCTTCCGTCACCTTTAAGTAAGGAAGGTATTGTCAGTGGTCAAAAAAATCAATGATGAGTTTTTAGTGTATAAGCATGTTTTAGGGTCCCTATAATACGATTATACCATTTTTACGATGATGTCTGTATGTATGTGTGTCTGTGACAAAAGTTCCGGATCCCATAACTTCAATACCACGATTCCAAAAATTATAATTTTTTCGTATTCCTCAAGTTTACATCCAGAAGAACAAGTGATTCGATTTTGGTTATAATTGGTGAACCGGAAGTGCCCTCATTTGAAGATTTAACATTTAACGTTATTATAACTTAAAGAATATATTATTCTCTATACGATTTGATTACATTTTATACTTCATATTCAACAGATACAGAGTTAAAGAATTTTAAAGAAATTAAATTTTATAATTCAGCCACCTATGCTAAACATGGAAACTATTAATATATTCATATAAATCAAATTGACAGATGTCAGTATCAATAAAAAGTAAATTAATGTGGCAGAGATGAGGATGTTGAAGTAGATGTTGGGGAAAACACGGAAAGATACGGTAAGAAAATATCTCTAGTATTACAAGTTTCTAGAAAGATACAAGAAATATGATTACATTGGTTTGAACATGTCATGAGGAGAAATGAAGAATTATATTGAAACAAGAATGAATAGTTTAGTAATAGGATGATAAAGAAACAGAGGAAGACCAAAGATAAGATGGAAGGACTGTATTGCGGAAGACTTGAGAGAAAAGGAACTGAATGATAACGACACGCAAAAATAGCGACCCCTAACGAATGGGAAAAGTTAAAGAAGAAGAAGATGTCAGTGTCAAGTGTAATTTGAATAGTTTTTTTATGAAATAATTTTACTGGAAATTTAGAATCTTTTGCAAGAAAAATTATGTATGGAATTTGTACATAATACACAGGATTGACGGAAGGTATTGTGCTGGCCACATCAGATTTTTTTATTATTATTTAAGCGAGTGCTGTCTTCATCAGATAAATAACAAACAAAATACACGTAGTCAAGACAACATGTTTACAAAATGAGGGTAACATAGATCAAAAATAATTAAAAATATACAAAGATAAAATAGAAAATTATGAACGAATAACAGGTAACCACGACTTATTAAGCTCAAAACCTGTATTTAAATTGTCGTTATTAGAAGATTTTTTGCTTTCGATGGCTTCTCTAATTAGTCTTCTCATCCAGTTATTTTTTCTTGCTACTTCGTGTTTTTGAAATCAATTCCATGCAATTTTGAATAGCATTTCAGCAACAGCAGATTTATCCGGTTGACTTAAGTATTATTTTGTTTATTTTCGTTGTTTCGTTACAGTAGCGTAGCCAGAAATTTCTAATGGGGGGGGATTTAGGATTATAAAATAAAATGTATACATTCGCCCCAATTCTGTAAGAAAGTTGTTAAGTCTTAGCAACATTGCTACAGCAAATAACCAATAATAATTGCGAACACAGAATAAAACTTGAAAATGACAGGTTTTACAGTTGTTTCTATTGGTTACAAATTTTAGCAACGTTGCTAAAACTTAACAACTTCCTTACAGAATTAGGCCAATATGTAAGTAAGAGATAAATAAACAGTTATTAATAACGAAAGAAAAATACAATAAGTAGCAATAATGAAATAACAATATGTAATACTACTAATAATTATAAATCAAAATTTAATCTTCTTTTTCCCTTGATTAGTTCCTGCAACACTTCTTCGCTAGAAATTTCAATATTTCTATAAATATTGAGCAAGGCTAAGCCATTTAACCGGTTTTCGGACATTGTTGATCTCAAGTAACTTTTCAATCTTCTTAGCGTAGAAAATGATCTTTCTGCTGTACAGGTCGTTACAGGTTATGTAGCTAATATTGTAATCAATTTATAAATATTTGGATAAATTGTTTTATCACAATATTTTAAATATTCTACTGTTTGTTTTGGGAAATTATCATGTAAAAATCATCATAATACTTTGTAATTAGGGGGTTTATTTGTTTATTTATGTCTAGATACAACTATGTACATATATTGTTTCTCAATGGGGGGGATTGAACCCCATATCCCCCCCCCCTTGTATACGCTACTGTTTCGTTATATTCTGTATTCTTAAAAATGGATTCCGGATTTCAAAAAGGCGACAGTTCTTAAAATGCTTTGATTGCTAATTACAGGCAAGACCGCTGGTATTATTGTTTATATTTTGTGTTTGTAAAGACTGTACATAAAATAAATATAAAGTTTATTTCTTTTTGTTTTCGATATGTTTGTCAATATACTTATAATGGAAAATGTTGAGGGACGAGAAGTATATATTACTTTATGTTGACAATTATCAACCAGTTTTCTAAATTTGTTTTTATTCACAGAGAATTATTATTGCTAGCATTATGCGGCTAGTTCTTTTATGACGTGATTGCGGTGTAATGCGATCGGATCTGTCCAATCAGATCGCATTGGATCGCTTACCGAAAGAAAACGCCTTTAGTATGCTTGATACTTGAAAGTAGGAGAATTTGGAATAGAGAAGATGTGTGATGTATTATGTAGATCTTACAAACATTAAAAAATTGAATAAAACTAAAACTGGCACGACAAAAGTTGCATAAATGTATAAGTATATAGTTATACATATACGCCTAAAATGACATCAACATCTCACAAAGTTTTTTATGAATTTAATAATGACTTAAGTACGTTTCTGAAGGCAATATGCGTGCGAAAGTTTGGGTATTTAGTCCACAATTCGTTGACATTTAAATCTGCATTCTGGTTAGTGACATCCGGATTACGGTGCAGGCAACTCTAGCGAGTGACAGTGGCACCGCCCGCTGGTAAAGTCATGGATTAACGGCTCAGCCCTAATTGCCAACACAAAGCAGGGACTTTTCACACTTGTCACTAACACAGGTAGACTCCGACACGGAAAATTTTCACACTTCCCATGCCTCATTATTATCTAGTTTACTCCCACTATTACACGTTCTTTCATTGTTATATTGTCTATTATGTGTATAGTATATGTACGAAAAACCTCATCTTGCTCCTTATCAAAAAATTAAATGCCGTTACATGAATTAATAACAGTTATAAATCAGTGGCTTAATGTAAGAATAATCAATGATAATTTTTCATCAAAACGAGCTCCACATCTACGTCACAATATTACGGCTGAATAGAGTTTTCTAAAATTCTAGTTCTTCAGGACATGCGAACTAAACTTGTTAAAAAATTACACAATGTAAAAAAAATTTCATGTGGCCAAACACAATACCTTTCGTCAATCCTGTGTATTATGTATAAATTCCATACATAGATTTTCTTGCAAAAGATTCTAAATTTCCAGTAAAATTATTTCATATACAAACTATGCAAATTGCACTTGATACTGACATCTTCTTCTTCATTAGCTTTTCCCATTCGTTATAGGGATCGCTATTTTTTATTTTCTTCCTGCACTCATTTCTGTTTTACGTGTCGTTCGTTCTCATTTAGTTCCTTTTCCGCAATACAGTCCTTCCATCTTATCTTTAGTCCTTCTCTGTTTCATCAACCGTCTATTACTAAGATATTCATTCTTCTTTCAATATATTCTTCATCTCTCCTCATGACATGTTCAAACCAATGTAATCGTCTCTCTTGTATCTTTCTAGAAACTTCTAACAAATTTATTTCCCTCATTATTTCCATTCCTTATACCGTGTCTTCCCCAACATCTATCTCAACATCCTCATCTCTGTCACATTCATTTACTTTTCAATGACACTGACATCTGTCAATTTGAATTATCTGAATATATTAGCAGTTTCCATGGTTCGCATAGCTTGCTGATTTATAAAATTTAATATCTTTATAATTCTTTAACTCTATATCTATTGAATATGAAGTATAAAACGTAATGTCAATAAATGGTATATAACTGTTAAAATCTTTAAATGGGGGTACTTCCGGTTGACCAATTATAACCAAAATCTAATCAGCTTTTCTTCTGGATGTTGAGGAATACGAAAAAAATATAATTTTTGGAGTGGTGGTATTGAAGTTATGCGATCCGAAACGATCGTCACACACACACACACACACAGACACACATACATACATACATACAGACATCATCGAAGAAATGGTAAAATCGTATTATGGACCCTAAAACGTGCTTATTCCTTAAAAACTCATAATTGAATTTTTTGACCAAAGACAATACCTTCCGTACCTAAAAAGTATTGGGGACCCCATTATGGAATTATTATTAATATTACATTTCTGGCAATTAATTCACAGATTTCACTAATGACGTTTCTTATTTCCCAGATTTTTCTAAAGTATCTAAGCGTATTTATTTTCAAATCCGTTCAATTCATACAAGTATAACGTGTGATATCACTTTACAAAGGAAACACGTTGGAAAGAAAAGTAGCAAAAAGTATTCACAAACAAGTAATGATTCGGTGACGTCACATGACGTGAGATGACGTATGTGCTCTCAGCTGTACCTCGTCGCCATGGAACAACAAACAAAAGCAGCAGCCGGGAAAACAGAACAGTTTCACTGCGTTGTTTTTGAAATTAAAGGAGGACCATTCGTGACAAATAAAAACAAATGCTTAACGTGCAGTTATTTTCTTGGGAATGTAGATGAAGTACGAAAGTAACATTTTACATATTGCAAGTTTATTTAGAAGTACATAAGTAAATAAAATTAGATGAAAGACAAAAGATTTTTTAATGGTGTGGTTTTTACACATACAATATATGTTCTATTTTCTCAACTCTCAACATTGGGAATCTTGAAATTTATAATAGCCATATTTTTGATTGCGCTTTGATAGGCTCATTGCCCATTGCCTATTTTCATTGTTTGATGTGTTAGGATGTTCGGCTCTTTTATTATGTTCCATGTCTTCACAGTTCTCTCCAAAAGTCTTTTGCAACATTTACACTAGTTCTCTACACATTATACAAAATTTGAAAATTTTCGTTATTTTTGAAATGAATTCTGAAAGTGAAAAAAATGTTAATTTTAAATAGTTGACAAGAACAAAATATTTGTTCAGAATTTCAGCTTCATGACCGTATTCTGGTGAGAAATTTAAGTGTTGCGACACTTGTGCTGATACTTGTGATATCAGGGAAAAAGTTCTAGATATTAATATGTAAAAAGTTTTTTTTTTCCGATTTTGATTTGTGACATAGTAATGCAAAAATTGATTGAATATATGTGTTTGTCATATCCTGTTTTTGTGTTCTGTGAACTAATCGCGTTATAATTAAAAAATCTGGGTAGTTTTATTTGCCTATTCTGTAACAGTAAGTACAGATATGTAAATCTGTAAATAATAAATAAAACGAAAGCTGTCACTTTTATATTAATCAACAAAAATTGATGGGTTTTTATCAGTTATTTTTTTACAGATTTACAGTTTGGATCAGAATCCAGCCATTGGCGTACATCCGCGTGTTGATCGTCTTACAATGTTTTAAAAGAATATTTAACATTAAATTCATACTCCTATTCTTTATGTTCCGTATCCTACAGCCTCAGCCTATAGCTTTGGCTGCTTATACCTCTCTTCTCCGTATACAAACATACCGGATATGATATATTTACGTTTGGTGGTATTTTTTCGGCGGCGTTCGGCGTTGGTAAGTGGCTGGACCGCCGGCGAGTAGTGTGGTCTGATGTTTGTTTCTGCGCCATTGTACAAATACACAATCTGTCATTGCTGTTCCACTATCAACCCAAAGCCTAACTGGAGAAATGAAATCATTATAGCCCACAAAACTGACTCATCGGGGAATATTTGTTTTTTCAGTGTTTCAAACTCATATATTCCTATTATAAGAAGGAAGATACCTACTGATACTAGTAACAAGGACAGGAAGAGAATTTATTGTAACATATAAGAGTTTGAATTATGAGTCGCACAAACTCGAAAAAATTTTTCAACCGTGATCACTTATGTCACTAAGTTGCTAAGTAACAAAAAAAAATTGACAGATAATTAAAAATTTGATGTGGCCAGCACAATACCTTCCGTCAATCCTGTGTATTATGTATAAATTCCATACATAAATTTTCTTGCAAAAGATTCTAAATTTTTGGTATTATGTGATTCCCTTTCTCGGCAACTGAATTCCATACTCCTGATAACAAACAAACCACATGAAATAAGAAAATTATGAAATTTTGAATGAAAAATTATAACACTTGTCAGTTATGGACATAATTAATTGCTGTCACTTTGACACGGGTCCCCATATCTGTTTGCCAAAGTCAGCAAAGTCATGTCACTACACACGCCCTATACATAATTTTTTTTGCAAAAGATCCTATATTTCCAGTAAAGTTATTTCATAAACAAACTATGCAAATTGCATTTGACACTGACATCTTCTTCTTCTTTAGTTTTTCCCATTCGCTAGGGGGTCGTTATTTTTTATTTTCTTCTTCCACTCATTTTTGTTTTGCGTGTCGTCCTCATTCAGTTCCTTTTCTCTCAAGTCTTCTGCAATACAGTCTTTTCATCTTATATTTGGTCTTCCTATGTTTCTTCCACCTTCTATTAATATATTCATCTCTCTTCATGACATGTTCAAACCAATGTAATCGTCTCTCTTATATCTAGAAACTTTTAACACTAGCGTTACTTCCCTTATTCTTTCATTCAATTACTTGCTTTTTATTGATACTGACATCTGTCAATTTGAATTACCTGAATATATTAGCAGTTTCCGTGGTTAAGTTAGCATAGCTGCGGCTGAATTATGAAATTTATATGAATTTTTTTGTCTTTATTATTCTTTAACTCTATATCTGTTGAGTATGAAATATAAAATGCAATCAAATCGTGTAGACAATAATATATTCTTTAAGTTAAAATAACATTTAACTGAGTTTTTCAAGAAAAACTGTTAAAATCTTCAAATGAGGGTACTTCCGGTTGACGAATTATAACCAAAATCTAATCAAATCTGCATATGGTTGTAAGGAAGGGGAATACGCAAGAATTGTAATTTTTGGAATTCTAGTATTGGAGATATCGTTGACAACCCGGCGGTCACATACACACATACACACATACATACACACGCACACACTAACACACACACACACATACAGACATCATTGTAAAAATAGTAAAATCGTATTGTAAAGACCCTAAAACGTGCTTATTCAATGAAAACTCACCACCGAATTTTTTGACCAAAGACAATACCTTCCTTACCTAGAGGTGACGGAAGGTAAAAATTAATTGTTTAAATCAGAAAATGTCGTTTTCATGGTATGGCAGTGAAAATAACGATTAAGCTATATAATAAACATTTCTTTAATCGCATACTGGCTTTATAAGTGAACCTACAAAATGTATAGATTTTTTGCAATATATCCACAATTTGTTATAAATTAAATAAATAAAATCTCAATCTTCCATCTAGATTGCGTGGGACGAAATATGCAAAGATAACTTCTCTTCTCTTCGGCAGTGTAGCTTTAGGTCGTCGGCTGCATCAATATATCTTATAAAGAACAATATTTATTCAAGTCGGGCGATAAATCAGTGTAAACTGGAAACGGAAGTGTTGTATCGGCGCGCGATGTTTAGGCTTTGTCGGCGGCGACGCTGAGCCCCGGATTAGCGAGATTAGAACGGGATCTGTTAAGCTTCCGCCAAGCTACCATCAAATTATACGCAACGCCAGACCGAAGATATTAGACATTCCGATCCTTAAACTTAAGAAGGAGGATATTTTCTTAATATCCAATCCACGAATTCTGAATACATACTTGTATTACCAAAATTATTATTATTTTTTTATTATCATAAAATCCTTAACGGTGAATATACGAATTAATAAATAAATATATCATTAAGGCAATTTTCTTTATTTTGTAGTAAAAGTTGCTACCCGCTGAAGGTACTAACCAGGTAGGTACGTATACTCTGAAGGAAAAACATAGGTAAAAATTTATTTAAAATGTGATACAGCCCGCAATTTATCCTACGCCAATTTCATTTTTTGGACTATAATAAAAAATCTGATGTGGCCAGCACATAACCTCTCGCCGTATATTTTACTTGGCTGTATGCATAAAGCAAAGAATATTTTTATAAATACAAATAATATATTCATATAAATCTATGACGTATAAACTTCTTTGTTATTCAATAATAGCATGTCTCAACATGAAGATATTTTACCATAAATTATGTTACAAAAAATTACAAAGTAGAGTACTATATATAAATATTAGGCTGGTAACAGCAATTTTCAATTCGAACAACGTTGTTTACTTTCTCTTCATATTCTTCTACTAAAAACATTAATTTTGGGCGGTCTAAAATGTATATATGGATTGTGCATCTATTCTTACATATCTTCTTTTACATTTTATTTTTTCATACATGTTATATCTAAATAACACTAATTCCCTTTAATAAAGTGACGGATAGATTGCACTCCGATTATTCTTATATCGATGTGTAATTTTGTCAATATTTACAACTTACTTGAGAAGAATTTGATAGCTTTTTCGCAATTCAAAGTTACTCTAGTCTATAGTACTGGTGTACATTGTCCCATAATGTTTGAAACAAATTTAAGTCCTTCAACCTAGACTTGTCATCTCCATAATAGTCACAGATCAAGAATTAAGGGATTCTCCAAGTACATTTTTCTTTCATTACTCATTATTTCTGACACTGACATTTATCTGTCAGTTACAAATAATTTAAATTATCAACTATTTTTCATGGCATTCTTTCGGCTGTCAAATTTATTACAACAGATTATTTTATATGTTATACTTCTTTTATCTCTAAATCTATGGAATATATAATAAAATATTTAAATGTATCAGATAGAGAATTTAATTTTCTTTAATATTAACACGAAAAATTTTCAAAAAATAATATTTAGATTTTTCAAGAATCTTCTACTTCCGGTTGTCCAATTGTTACCAAAACCTTTTCAGATCTTCCCATGAATGTCCGATTGGGAAATACGTTGTTAAACAAATTTTAAGTCTTATAGTTTTTGAGTAACCGTCCTTCCAACATCCCACACACACACATCCACACACACACACACACACACACACACACACACACACACACACACACACACACACACACACACACAGACATCATCGTAAAAATGTTAAAATCGGATTGTAGGGACCTTAAAACGTGCTTATTCAATAAAATCTGGATATGCGATTTTTAGCATGAATCCAATACCTCTCTTAGCGAGAGGTAAAAAGTAGGTAACGTTTAAGCAAAAAAAAAAAAAATACTTCCACTAAAATAATTTATAAATACGAGGTACGGTGAAAATTAAGGGCCGATCAGTAATAAAATGAAAACAAATGAAAAAATCTAATGTGACTAGCACATTACCTTTCGTCGAAGATTATATATTTCCAGTAAAATTATAACACAAACACTAAATTGCACATGACACTGATATATATCAATCAGAATTATCTTAATATAGAAGCTGTTTCCATGATTATAGCATAACTCGCTGATTTATATTTAATTTCTTTATAATATTTTAACTCTGTACCATTGTATATGAAGTATCGAATGCAATCAAACCGTATACGGAATACAATATTCTTTAATATTTATAATAACATTAAATGTTAAAAAATGATTTAACTTCATTTTTTCAAGAAAAACTGTTAATATCTACAAATGAGGGTACTTCCGATTGACTAGTTATAATCACGTCTTCGTAAGGAAGAGGAATACAAAAGAATTATAATTTTTGGGTGTTAACAATTATTCGAAAACTCAGTCAAACAGCGTTTATTTCTACAGTATCCACGTTTCGATGCTCACTTACAGATGTACTCAAAACACATTTTCGTACTAAACATTCAGTTTTTACACATCGTACAAAAAATTCAAAGAGCACACACATTCATTTACTCAAATCGAGTACGAAACTCAAATTAAAGAGCTAAAAAAAATATAAAAGTCATATAAGGTGATTCTATGACTTATTTATGATATATGGTACTGTTTAAATAAAAAATCTGATGTAGACACCACACGACTTCCTTGTACGATTATTAAACTATACATATTTTTTTAATAAATAAATTACAAAATATTAATTTTAAATTCAAAACAGTAAGATATATAGCGACCATAATCTAACCCGGTTCTTTTTAAAGAGAGTTTTGATTACAACAATGAATATGACTAATTTTACAATAAAAATATAATATTTGTTATTGAACGAATCATAAAATTGCATGTATTTAACGTAATTTGACATGAACATTTTTTTTATTTTTTTGTCCTAATCCATAGCAAGCTTTATTACAAAAACAAAAAAGTATATAATTTTTAAATTTACATATCTCGCTTACAAAGGGCTAATTTAATAATACTACTAAAACTTTTATTTGAAGCATTTATTTCTAAAATCAAAATAAAATCATTTTATTGAAGAAAAACTGTTAACAACTTCAAGTAATGTACCAATTCCGGTTAGCCTATTTTAACCAAAATCTATTATGTTATTTCGATTGACATAAAAGTCTTGCATACCAAATTTGAAAAGTTTAGGATTATATTTTAAAATAGTTTTTCATTAAAATCTATTATAGGCTTCATGTAAAGTGCCATTTCTGGAAATTGTGTAATAACCAGAAAGGGAGGTGCACAACTAGATGTTATAGGAGTCCTAAATACAAAATTTCAACTTTCTACGGCTTACTGTTTTTGAGTTATGCGAGATACGTACGTACGTACAGACGTCACGACGAAATTAGTCAAAATGGATTCAGGGATGATCATAAGGAATATTTCCGCTGAAACCTGAAAACCGAAATTTTTCGCGATTACAATACTTCCTTTACTTACGTACAAGGAAGTAAAAAGGCAGGCCCCAGATATGTCAAAAATAATTACCATTACGGCGGTCAACGGTTAATATTAATTCTTGAGCTTAAAATTATATTAGATAAATTTTTCGTTACTTCTTGCTTGTCAGATTTTTTTTTTTAGAACATTGATATATAGAATGAACGTAGAAAAAATAATATGCGTATTACAAGCATAATGTCTGTCGAAAGATTGCCGCGCTCCGCTTTCTTATAAGCGACAGTTTATACAAAAATAACTATTTTATTTTTAATTTATTAAAATTCTGCAGTTACGAGCAGCAGACAAATAACACCACTGCAACCGTAGGCGTGTTCCATCTTGCTATATTTTATAAATTATTTAATCAAATATTTGATAAACAATATTTTTTTTAATGTTTACATCAAACAGCAAACGCAATTCAGTCGTATTATGAACATTTTTCTATTGGACGCTATTTTGTTTTTTATTTGTATTTCCTTTTTAATCTCTTTGTCGACTTTTATTTTGAGGGTCAGTAAATTTATATTGTGTAATACTGCATTTACATTTAGGATTCTGTTGGAAACTTCGTTTTGTACAATTGTTTTATCTTGTTTGGAACAATTTCAAAACAAAGTATAACATGGCTAAAACAATATTATGAATTTTTGTCCGCCGTAAATCTAATGTTGTTGAACATTGGAGTTGTAGGATATACAATGTAAATCTACCTTAATGCACATAACACATGGGTATCAGTATAATGTAAATAGAAAAAATCTGTTGTGGCCAGCACAATACCTCTCGCCACTTCGTTTTTTTGGTTAAGTATAGGGCGCGAACAGTCATGTTACATTGTTGATCTTGACAAGCTGATGTGGAGGCCCGTTTCAGAATGATAATTAGTAATTATGTACATAAATGTCAGAATTTTTCATTAAAAATTTCAGGATTTTCTAAATTCACGTAGTTAATTTGTCACCAGGAAGGTGCGTGAACTTGGCACATAAACTGTGGGTGCAAATTCTGAAATTTTGCAAATATTTTGCACCTAATTTGCACCTATTTGCACCCTAAATTTTTTTTAACTACCTTTATTAGTTCAAAAGTTATAAACAATTAAACTTTTTTGTGCCAACTTCACGCCAGCACAAAGAAATATTCGGAATCAAATTTTTTATTTACCAATAATTTGCACCCAATTTGCACCCATTTGCACCATCAAAATATTTTTGTTATCTTTTTAAATAGAAAAGTTATTAACAATTACTTTTTTAATTGCCAGCACAGAAAGTGTTCACATTTGATAATTTTTTACGGGAATAATTTGCACCCAGTACAACAAAATTTGCACCCTAAAAAATATTTCCCTATGTTTATTATTTCTAAAGTTATAGACAATTACATTATTTTTGTGATAACTTCACACGAACGTATATCAAAGTCATTAATTATGGATTGTTATGAGGGTGCAAATTACGAAATTTATTTATTATTATTAACTAGGATAGGGTACAATTTGCACCCTAAAAATAATGTCATTTTAACATGTATTTATTTAAATAATAGCGTTCAAATGTAGGAATATGAATTACATCGGTATATATATTGCAACAATGTCATTTATTATGGATTGTTATGAGGGTGCAAATTACGAAATTTATTTATTATTATTAACTAGGATAGGGTACAATTTGCACCCTATAAATAATGTCATTTTAACATGTATTTATTTAAATAATAGCGTTCAAATGTAGGAGTATGAATTACATCGGTATATATATTGCAACAATGTCATTTATTATGGAATGTTATGAGGGTGCAAATTACGAAATTTATTTATTATTATTAACTAGGGTAGGGTATACTTTGCACCCTAAAAATGATGTCATTTTAACATGTATTTATTTAAATAATAGCGTTCAACCGTGGGAATATGAATTACATCGGTATATATAGCAACAGTGTCATTTATTATGGATTGTTATGAAGGTGCAAATTACGAAATTTATTTATTATTATTAACTAGGGTAGGGTACAATTTGCACCCTATAAATAATGTCATTTTAATATGTATTTATTTAAATAATAGTGTTCAAATGTAGGAATATGAATTACATCGGTATATATATTGCAACAATGTCATTTATTATGGATTGTTATGAGGGTGCAAATTACGAAATTTATTTTTTATTAACTAGGGTACGGTACAATTTACACCCTATAAATAATGTCATTTCAACATGTATTTATTTAAATTATTAATAGGGTTGAAGGTCAAACAATTTTTTTATATTAAATTAAATCTTTTTTATTGAACAAATGTCTAATGATAACAATAATAGTGAAATAAATATGTTTCTCTATACCTACCAAATTATAAATACTTACCGCTTTTGTAATTGTGTGTAAAGGTATGATTTATTAGGTAAAAAATGAAAATAAACAAAAACAAAATAAATAGAATATTTATTAAATTTCAAATTCAACTTACAAAAATATTATACATATTCATGTAAACAGATAATTTTTCGTTGCGAAATATTTCTGTAAAAGTCGAGTTTATGCTAAATTCGCGGTTAAAATAATTTATTGCTCCAGCTCACACACGTGTATATTATTGATAACTAATTTGTGACCTGCGAGAAAGTATAATTTCCGTAGGCAAACAGTTTTTGAAATGCTCTATAGCGACAGATAGATTTTGTTGCGAGGTAATCCTGTAAAATTGGAGTTTTAGCTAAATGCGCCCCTTAAATAATTTATTGCTCCAGCTTACACGCGTAAATATTATTGAAAACTAATAATGACATACGATAAAGTATAATTTCCGTAGAAAAGCAGTTTTTGAAGTCAGATATTCATTAAGTAGGCTAAAACGTCTTGTATGCAATTTGTGTAACGAAAACCTTCAATATTTGCAAGCAATAAATTTTTAATTAGAGCAATAAATTATAACAGATCGTATTCTGTCTTGCGACAGGTTTTTTTTTTAATTTTTGGTTGTGAGCAGCTTGTCTTTAAGCTAGCTCACATCAATTTTCTTCGAATCGGCAAGAGCAATACATTTTAAACATGAGCAATAAATTAGCAATAAATGAGCTTTAAATATTAGAACTATGTTTATTGTCTAGATTCGATGTGGGAGTTGTATGATGACCAGTGTGATCAATATAAAAATGTTAAGAAATACTGTAGTGTTACAGCTCATTTATTAACATACACTTTGCAATTAACATGCTTATGTATAATATTTTTGTAAGTTGAATTTAATAAATATTCTATTTATTTTGTTTTTGTTTATTTTCATTTTTTACCTAATAAAACATACATTTACACACAATTACAAAAGCGGTAAGTATTTATAATTTTGTAGGTATAGAGAAACATATTTATTTCACTATTATTATTATCATTAGACATTTGTTCAATAAAAAAGATTTAATTTAATATAAAAAATGTGTTTGACCTTCAACCCTATTAATAATTTAAATAAATACATGTTAAAATGACATAATTTATATGGTGCAAATTGTACCCTATCCTAGTTAATGATAATAAATAAATTTCGTAATTTGCACCCTCATAACAATCCATAATAAATGACATTGTTACAATATATATACCGATGTAATTCATATTCCTACATTTGAACACTATTATTTAAATAAATACATGTTAAAATGACATTATTTATAGGGTGCAAATTGTACCCTATCCTAAATAATAATAATAAATAAATTTCGTAATTTGCATCCTCATAATAATCCATAATAAATTACATTGTTGCAATATATATACCGATGTAATTCATATTCCTACATTTGAACACTATTATTTAAATAAATACATGTTAAAATGACATTATTTTTAGGGTGCAAATTATACCCTACCCTAGTTAATAATAATAAATAAATTTCGTAATTTGCACCCTCATAACAATCCATAATAAATGACACTGTTGCAATATATACCGATGTAATTCATATTCCCACGGTTGAACGCTATTATTTAAATAAATACAAGTTAAAATGACATCATTTTTAGGGTGCAAATTATACCCTACCCTAGTTAATAATAATAAATAAATTTCGTAATTTGCACCCTCATAACATTCCATAATAAATGACATTGATGCAATATATATATATACCGATGTAATTCATACTCCTACATTTGAACGCTATTATTTAAATAAATACATGTTAAAATGACATTATTTATAGGGTGCAAATTGTACCCTATCCTAGTTAATAATAATAAATAAATTTCGTAATTTGCACCCTCATAACATTCCATAATAAATGACATTGATGCAATATATATATATACCGATGTAATTCATACTCCTACATTTGAACGCTATTATTTAAATAAATACATGTTAAAATGACATTATTTTTAGGGTGCAAATTGTACCCTATCCTAGTTAATAATAATATATAAATATCGTAATTTGCACCCTCATAACAATCCATAATAAATGACATTGTTGCAATATATATACCGATGTAATTCATATTCCTACATTTGAACGCTATTATTTAAATAAATACATGTTAAAATGACATTATTTTTAGGGTGCAAATTGTACCCTATCCTAGTTAATAACAATAAATAACTTTCGTAATTTGCACCCTTATAACAATCCATAATTAATGACTTTGATGTACGTTCGTGTGAAGTTATCACAAAAATAATGTAATTGTCTATAACTTTAGAAATAATAAAGATAGGGAAATAATTTTTAGGGTGCAAATTTTGTTGTACTGGGTGCAAATTATTCCCGTAAAAAATTGTCAAATGTGAACACTTTCTGTGCTGGCAATTAAAAAAGTAATTGTTAATAACTTTTTTATTTAAAAAGATAACAAAAATATTTTGATGGTGCAAATGGGTGCAAATTGGGTGCAAATTATTGGTAAATAAAAAATTTGATTCCGAATATTTCTTTGTGCTGGCGTGAAGTTGGCACAAAAAAGTTTAATTGTTTATAACTTTTGAACTAGTAAAGGAAGTTAAAAAATTTTTACGGTGCAAATAGGTGCAAATTAGGTGCAAAATATTTGCAAAATTTCAGAATTTGCACCCACAGTTTATGTGCCAAGTTCACGCACCTTCACCAGGAGTGTGGAATTGACTTGTCGAGGAAAATAAATCACATGAAATTGGAAAATCACTAAATTTAGAATGAGAAATTATGATATATGACATCTATATACATAATTACTAGCTATAATTCTGACATTGGCCCCCATATCTGCTTGTCAAGGCCAAAAAGTCACATAACTACTCGCGCCTTAATGTATTTAACATTTCTTGTATACTTACACTCTACACCAAAAATTCTACTTATATCTATTCCATATATTTAGATTTTTTAAATTTAAATTCATTCTATGAAGAAATTTTTCGTGATGTTTCCAATTCATTGTCGGAAGTAACAGCATATATGAAGGGTATGTGTAATATACCTATAATATTAAATATTAAACTATTAATGCAATAAGAAATAATATAATGTATATACTTCCCAGAAAAAATCTTCAGTAATGTCTCCGGATTTCTGACACTGACATTTTTTGACAATTTAAATCCATGGCATTCTTTCGGTTGTAAAATTAATTACAACATTATTTTATATATTATATTCCTTTTATCTCTAAATCTATAAAATATGTATAAAAATATTTAAATGTATCAGAAAGAGAATTTATTTTTCTTTAATATTATCAAGAAAAATTTTCAAAAAATAATATTTAGAAGATTTTTTTTCAAGAATCTTCTACTTCCGGTTGTCCAATTGTTACCAAAACCTTTTCAGATCTTCCCGGGAATGTCCGATTGGGAAATACGTTGTTAAACAAATTTTAAGTCTTATAGTTTTTGAGTAACCGTCCTTCCAACATCCCACACACACACACACACACACACACACACACATCCACACACACACACACACACACACACACACACACACAGACATCATCGTAAAAATGTTAAAATCGGATTGTAAGGACCTTAAAACGTGCTTATTCAATAAAATCTGGATATGCGATTTTTAGCATGAATGCAATACCTCTCTTAGCGAGAGGTAAAAAAGTGACTAAACAAGAAACAAAAATATAGGAATAAATATAATCAACTGAAGATTTTAACACATATTGTTTCCAGTAATTAAATTTATTATTATTCTTTCATTAAGAATTATAGTTAGGTGTTTATAAATTATTATACAAGGGTGTTAAAATGTTAATAAGTCACACGAGAAAAGAGTCGAAACACTTCTTTTAAATGTATATGAATGTTTTTTGACATTTCAAAATGACGCATAGAAGGCCATACAGTTACTTATTTTATAGTTAATATAAATGTTTATCTTACGTTACTGTTGCTATTATAATAGTTATTATACAGGGTGTTGACCGCGACACCGGGAAATAAGACTTTAACATGTAAAATCAAATTTTGTAATTTCCTGTTTCCCTAATTATTTTAGGTAAAAATGTTTCAAATAAAAGTTGTAGAGCTTAAAATTTTGTATCTAAATCAATAATAATAATTAATTTTGCATGCTTTGTAACGACAAATGATTGTTGTTTTACCTGTCAAGTTAGGTTAATATATTTTTATTACATATCAGTTCAAGTGAACCTCCATTTTTACCTCTCGCTAAGAGAGGTATTGCATTCATGCTAAAAATCGCATATCCAGATTTTATTGAATAAGCACGTTTTAAGGTCCCTACAATCCGATTTTAACATTTTTACGATGATGTCTGTGTGTGTGTGTGTGTGTGTGTGTGTGTGTGTGTGTGTGTGTGTGTGTGTGTGTGTGTGTGTGTGTGGATGTGTGTGTGTGGGATGTTGGAAGGACGGTTACTCAAAAACTATAAGACTTAAAATTTGTTTAACAACGTATTTCCCAATCGGACATTCATGGGAAGATCTGAAAAGGTTTTGGTAACAATTGGACAACCGGAAGTAGAAGATTCTTGAAAAAAAATCTTCTAAATAATATTTTTTGAAAACTTTTCTCGGTAATATTAAAGAAAATTAAATTCTCTATCTGATACATTTAAATATTTTCTTATATATTTTATAGATTTAGAGATAAAAGAAATATAATATATAAAATAATCTGTTATAATAAATTTTACAGCCGGAAGGATGCCATGGGAAATAGTTGAAAATTTTGTTTGTAACTGACAGATAAACGTCAGTGTCAGAAATCCGGAGCCGGAGATATTACTAAAGACTTTTTCTGGGAAGTACATATATTATATTATTTCTTAATGTATTAATAGTTAAATATTTAAAATTGTAGGTATATTACATATATCCTTCAAAAATACTGTCAATCCTGACAATGAATTGGAAACATTTCGAAAAATTAGAAGAGGACAAAATTTCTTCATAAAATGAATTTAAAATTAAACAATCTAAATATAAGGAATAGATACATATATGTAAGTAGAAGTTTTGGTGTAGAGTGTAGGTATACAAGAAATGTTAAATACAATAGGGTAGACAAGTAAATTCCATACTCCTGGTGACAAACTAACTACGTGAATATAGAAAATCTTGGAATATTTAATGAAAAATTCTGACATTTATGTACATAATTATCATTCTAAAACGGGAACCCCACATCTGCTTGTCAAGGCCAACAATGTAACATGACTGGTCGGGCCCTATACTTATGTAACCAAAAAAGGAAGTGGCGAGAGGTATTGTGATGGCCACAACAGATTTTTATACTTTATTTCATACATGTAGAACAAGCCAAAATTATCCTCGTTGATTTTCATCAGTTATCAGTTCACAATGTTTGTCTGAAATAGCTTTTCGGCGTCTAAAATTGGTTGCTCACGAGCCGTATGGCGTCAGTTGACAACATGAACCCGAAAATGCGACTTTAAATTCTGTGAAGTGAAGCAGTCGCCTCTCTGCCTTATGCCACCGTCCGGCTCTGAATTTATCACAGAAAACTGATAAGTTTTTTAAAAATGCTATAACGAACAAACATTAGTACGAACAAGGTAATGGTCCTATTATGTTCGTTGTAGCATACCTCACTGTACATCTAGATATTTCAAGTTTAGAGTGCTCGTCAGCTAAGAAAAAGCCATTAACGTCATCAATAGATGCACGAAGCAACGACGTAGGCTCACACATTTTATAGGCAGTGGCGTGCCATATATTTTCATTAGAACTAAACGTCAGAATAAGACACGAACGACACTGGCGTATCACGTGAACAGGGCTATGACAAAAATTGGTTTCTGTGCTGATGATAAATGGCTTTTTCTTAGCTGACGGGAACTCTAAGTATATATTATAGAAAAATATAGAATATTCCATGGCCCATGGGAAATATTAAATTTGAGATTTATGATGTAATTTCTTAAAAGTTAATGATCAGTTGCACAGCTTATAGTTAAATTGACAACATCGTATCGAAACGAAAAGTCAAATGAGGTGTTGAATATTACTGTCAAAATTTCGATATGCACTTTTTACCTCTCGCTAAGAGAGGTATTGGATTCATGCTAAAAATCGCATATCCAGATTTTATTGAATAAGCACGTTTTAAGGTCCCTACAATCCGATTTTAACATTTTTACGATGATGTCTGTGTGTGTGTGTGTGTGTGTGTGTGTGTGTGTGTGTGTGTGTGTGTGGATGTGTGTGTGTGGGATGTTGGAAGGACGGTTACTCAAAAACTATAAGACTTAAAATTTGTTTAACAACGTATTTCCCAATCGGACATTCATGGGAAGATCTGAAAAGGTTTTGGTAACAATTGGACAACCGGAAGTAGAAGATTCTTGAAAAAAAATCTTCTAAATATTATTTTTTGAAAATTTTTCTTGATAATATTAAAGAAAAATAAATTCTCTTTCTGATACATTTAAATATTTTTATACATATTTTATAGATTTAGAGATAAAAGGAATATAATATATAAAATAATGTTGTAATTAATTTGACAGCCGAAAGAATGCCATGAAAAATAGTTGATAATTTAAATTATTTGTAACTGACAGATAAATGTCAGTGTCAGAAATAATGAGTAATGAAAGAAAAATGTAGGTACTTGTAGAATCCCTTAGTTCTTGATCTGTGACTATTATGGAGATGACAAGTCTAGGTTGAAGGACTTAAATTTGTTTCAAACATTATGGGACAATGTACACCAGTAGACTAAAGTAACTTTGAATTGCGAAAAAGCTATCAAATTCTTCTCAAGTAAGTTGTAAATATTGACAAAATTACACATCGATATAAGAATATTCGGAGTGCAATCTATCCGTCACTTTATTAAAGGGAATTAGTGTTATTTAGATATAACATGTATGAAAAAATAAAATGTAAAAGAAGATATGTAAGAATAGATGCACAATCCATATATACATTTTAGACCGCCCAAAATTAATGTTTTTACTAGAAGAATATGAAGAGAAAGTAAACAACGTTGTTCGAATTGAAAATTGCAGTTACCAGCCTAATATTTATATATGGTATAAACTCTACTTTGTAATTTATTGTAACATAATTTATGGTAAAATATCTTCATGTTGAGACATGCTATTATTGAATAATAAAGAAGTTTATACGTCATAGATTTATATGAATATATTATTTGTATTTATAAAAATAATCTTTGCTTTATGCATACAGCCAGGTAAAATATACGGCGAGAGGTTATGTGCTGGCCACATCAGATTTTTTCGTTAATATGTAGTTAACGCTTTAACTATAAATGGTGCAACTGGCCATAAATGATAGTGATAGAGCTTTAAATTTTTCTGTACAATAAATTATAGTTTTAAAAATGTATGTGTGACGAGGACAAGATGACAATATACAGGATTTCATCGGCTTGTACTTTTTTAATAACTCGATTATTTTAAATTTCATGGAAAAAAATTTCAAACTAAATTAAAATATCTATAAATATGCAGTATAGGTTTTTCTACACGTGTTCCGTTTTTACGCAATGGTATGTAACTTCCTATTTTCAAATATGGAACAGCCTATACATATATTTAGTCAAATTTGAAAAGTACGTATCTACATTATATTTGCTATCCAATAGGATAAAAACAATCATATGGTATTTAAAAATCTGATATGGCCAACACAATACCCCCCGCCATTTAAATTGATTAATTTGAATGAATACCGCCGGTCTTGTGGCCGCATGCCTGAGTGTATGGTCGCGACTCTGGAGAACCGGTTCGATCCCGACCGACGCCAAATATTTCAAACTTTAAATGGCACAATATTGACATCTGGTGGTGTGCAGTGCAGTGAGGTGACGCCTGGTAAACGTCCGCACGGTACAAATATGTTAATTACCGAAGCAAATTGGCACACCCAGCAATGGATAATATGCCGTGATGATATATTTATTTTATTTCTTTATTTAAATACATACCTGCATATTTATACTTATGCTGGAAACTGTATTAAGTTCCTTTCCAAATAATTATTGTTCTATTTACTATTTTCTTTTTAAAATGTTATTATTATTAATTTGAAACGATTAGTTTTTTGACAGTGCTATTCATATGTCAGTTACATACATTTGAGTTCTGAACTGTATACCATGGAGTTGTGTTTAAAGCGTAGGCTCCGGGATTTAACTATAGTTAATTTTATTAATTTGTTCATATAACATATAGAAAAAGTTTTAATACAAATCTATAGAAAGTTTAATAATCCTTAATTTTTATAACAAATCTCGAAAAAATAACATTTAAAGGTATTTTTCGAAGAAAAACTATTTGTGCTTCAAGTAAAGTGCCATTTCCGGTTATATGATTTACATCAAAATCGAATGGTTTCTTTCCATATTAGAATAAGTTAAAAATACAAGGGTTTCATAATTTTATGAATGGTAGTATTTGAGTTAGAGTGTAAAGAGGATCCACACATACATACACACAGACATCATCGTGAAAATGTTAATATTTGATTCTATGGACCTTAAAACGTGGTCATTTACCAAAATCTCAATATGCAATTTTTAGTACGATCCCTATACCTATATCTGTGTACGAAGCAGATTGGCACACTCAGCAATGGGTAATATGCCGTGATGAAATATTTTTTTTTATCCCTATACCTCCCTTACCCACAGGTAGCGGGAGGTAAAAATACAATGACGAATGATTTAAATATTACATATTTATTATACAGTCTTTGCAATATTATTTTTTGAATTAGACATCTGATAATATTAAATAACATGTGTAATAATGAAATATCGGATTGAAATAGATTAAATATATTTTTTTGTAATTTGAAGGGTGTAATGTTAAAATAATGTATTGCAAAGCCTACTGTATTTAATAATACTGTAATATTTGAATCATTTACCATTGTATTTTTTAATAATGAACATATGATTGTTTTTATATTATTGGAAATCAAATTTCATATACTTTTCAAATTTAAATAAACATATAGTTTTTCCATTTTAAAGTATAAAATTGTATACCATTGCGTAAAAATGGAACACCCTTTAGAAAAACATATACTGCAGATTTATAGACATTTTAATATAAAATAAACTTCGTTTGAAATTTTTTGCATAATATTTAAAATACTCGTTATTAAAAAAGAACAAACCGATGAATCAGCCTGTATATAAATAAAATATTTGGTTATGATTTGCTTTTTAATGTGATTTTTGAATTTTTAGGTATGTAAATTACAAATAAGATCCTTCAAAAAGTACAACAATGAATAACATCGTAAGACTATTGGCAACAGCATATGGTAAAGAATGTAATATTTTATATTTGAAAAATGATATCGTTTATAAAAATGAGGCGTGAATAAATAATAAGTAAATATCAACAAACGCACATACAAAAATGCAGAAAAACTGTCACTAACCTTTTCCAAACATTTGGGCTTTGGTGCAACAAATAGCATTGTTCGGTTTGGTCCTCGGGGAGTGGAGGCGGCTGCACGCACTCACGCATCAACACACGGGCATAGGCATAGACTAGTCGCCATCACACACTTCACACACCCGGCATTGTCCAGCCGTCCGCGGAAACACGTGATAAAAATGCCGCGCGATGCAGCCTGTTAATCCCTACCTCACCGAGCCGTGTTTACAAGGAGCGTGTAGCCCACGGCCTAAAAGGCGGAGCCAGCCAACCACCACGCCCGGGTCGATAAGGAGAAAACTCGCATCCATTGGTACAAGTCATGCCTACGTCATTTGTAGGCGGGGTTTACACACATTCCCGACCAATTCTATCCCGGGGCTCCTAATTCGACCCCCGACTATCCGTGTGCCGTTCTCCCGTACCCGTTGTTTTCACTAGTAACATTGTGTCCCGTCTGCTGGCAACACACGGTGTTTTTACTTAATCTCTGTGTAAACTGGTCCATGTTGTGTATCATAATATTAAAGTGAACGCAAACTTGTTTTCGGAAGATTGATTGGATTGAAAACACGAAACATACTACCGCTACCCCGTACCGTACGCCTCGTTGAATACACTTATCTTATATTTGTGATGGAGGAAGGACAATGTATGTGTTGACTCTGGGAATTTAGAAATAAATTTTATTATCGGGGATATACTTAGTGAATTGTTTGTAAGATGCATACATTATTTAGTGAACACCACCAGAATGCGTACTATAGAGGTAGTGTTGGAGGACCAGCCAGTGGAGGTTATGCTTCCAGTGCTGTTCCGACACCTTATGCGGCATACGACCAATACTCTAGATATGGTTACGCCGCAGCTGCTGCAGCTGGTGCTGGAGCTGGTGGATGGCCACATCACCACCACCAACAACATCATCATCACCAGCTTCACCATGCTGCTAAAGACATGGTCAAACCACCATACTCTTACATTGCTTTAATAGCTATGGCCATCCAAAACGCTCAAGACAAGCGTATAACGCTCAACGGTATCTACCAGTTTATAATGGAACGCTTTCCGTACTACAGAGAAAACAAACAAGGCTGGCAAAACTCCATCCGTCATAATTTATCCCTCAATGAGTGTTTTGTCAAAGTCCCCAGAGACGACAAAAAACCTGGCAAAGGAAGTTACTGGACTTTGGATCCCGATTCGTATAATATGTTTGATAATGGAAGTTACTTGAGGCGCCGCCGACGCTTCAAAAAGAAAGACGCTTTACGCGAAAAGGAAGAGGCTATTAAACGGCAGCAACAAACTTCGACACAAGTAACAAGAGACGAAAAACCTCCGAGTGCAACTAACTTAGAATCAACAAAAACTAAATTGGAATGTAAACCTAAACGGGAACCATCAACAGAATTGAGTCAATGTAGTATGAATGGTAGTTCGAAACATCAACATACGGAACATCATGCCGCTGTTATGAACGATGTGACTGCATCTCTCCAAGCCATGGAAACATCAGCCGTTTTCAGCGTTGATTCCCTTATGACATCCCGGGAAGCTCCAATGCCATTATCTTACGCGGCAAGTCCTCGGGGGTTACATTCTGCAGGAGTTTACGGTTACTGTGGCCAACAGTATCCCGTCCAGGACGAACCAGCACCACCACCTCCTCGATACGGCTCCTGGTACTCCCCCGAACCATCTCCAGACTCAGCTGCAGGTGTACCTGCTGGTTTCCGAGATCTTTTCGACGCGGCACCCAACCCCAGCTGCCAGTTGGCGGGGTTCCGGCCGAGTCCACCACCCGCAGCACCTCCCGCCTTTCGGTCCTCGGCTAGCGTCGCGGCGGCTACAGCGGCTGCGACGGCAGCGGCTGCCGCTTACTACCAGCAGGACTGCACCATAGCACAGAAATACTGAGACTGACTGTGCCTCGAGAACGACCTGGACTACTCGAATTCGTTCTCGTGCAGGATTAAAACCGAGCAACCTGACTACCCGTAAGATACATAGTCCAATTTTCATTATTACCGTTTTTGTTCGTCAAAGTTAAGCAATAAGGACGCTGTAGATACTTTTACCAAAAATTTCATCTATTTATCAACATCTTAAATATATTTTAGCCACTCAACTAATTTTAATGACAGGCGATTAAGTTATTTCTTTGAATGCGGCTACACTATCTTTAAAAGTTCGTTTCGTCCTATTTTAAGCCAAAATAAATATTAATAAATATAGTCAACGTCTATTAACTGGCTAACCATTTTTATAATGGCTAAATATCAGTCAAAATAACACCAGAATTGAAATAAAACAATTTCATCAAGTTACTTTGCAATAAATTTAAAATAAATTGAGATTTATAGATATTTTGGTATTAAATGAATGCATTCACAGTAGAAAAAATATTATGAAGTAGCCCTATTTATCTAACAGTATGCAGAATAAAAATTAGACAGCCACAGTCCATTTTAAATTGAATTTCTTGTTGGAGTTCTCAATAGTGTACCAATATTTAAGTTAAAAATGAATAAATATATTTAACAATATTCTTAGTTAGTATGCAAAGTGTAATAGAATACGCAAATTTTGTTACTTATGTAGTTTCAATTTATATAATAATGCTTTAAAAATCATAAAGTAACCCACAGTGTGGCCAAAAGTTAGGGAAAGTCAGGAAATAATGGAAAGAAATTATTAATATTTTTCCTTTAAATTAAAAAATTAAATAATTTTGTTGTAGTATGTATTTTTTCATATCTTATGTAACTATTGAGAGCCGAAGAAGTGACGCCTGATAAACGCCCTTAACGGTAAAGATATATTGTCATTGCCGAAATCTACGAATATAATCAGATTGTTTGGCATATTTAGAAATAGGTAACAAAATAAGCTGTGATCTGTGGCGATATATTTACTTATTTTCTGCACGATCGTTTTTTTTTAATGTTTACCGATATGGTTTCTAAGGTAGTAAGCTTTATTTACAAATTACTGCTCGGTAAGGAGACGGCAAGTAAATAAAAACAACGATCATAATTTACTTTCAAAATGACAACCAATTTTTTTTGTCCAAATAATTTTTTGAAATCATTTTGTGCGGCGATCGTGCAGAAAACGTAATAAGCATTGCGGTCA
Source organism: Harpalus rufipes (assembly GCA_951394225.1). Lineage (NCBI taxonomy): Eukaryota > Metazoa > Arthropoda > Insecta > Coleoptera > Carabidae > Harpalus > Harpalus rufipes. Next base: position 53,163,837 of record OX596277.1, on the reverse strand, counting down.
GTAAAGTGCTCTTCTATCGATATCCCATGTATTGGCCCTAAGTTGTTCTTTTAGCCATTTATCCTTTTTCAATTGTTCAAATAATTTGTCATGTTTAGAAAGAAAATATAGTCTAAAATGCAATATCAATTTTTGTAGGAAATTACCTACTCTTACGTAATAAGAAATTTCAATGAAATTGTTAGCCACCCTGCTGATAAATAAAAGTCTAAAAATTGAATTATATCTTTAATAATTGTTGCATTCTAAATTCAATGTGTTTAAAAAGCATTTGTGTTTAGTGTGCCAAAAGTATGGTTCAGTTGATATTGGCATAACTAGTATTGTTTGTTGTTTCTTCATTTTAAGACAAGTAAATTAGAATTTTATTGTAATCTTTAAATTGTCACTTCACATCAAAAATATATTGCTTCGGATTATGAAGACACTATTATAAAATAACACTACAAGGAAGCGCGTTTCTACATTATATTCTTATGAGATTAAACGTCTCCTATAACAAAACCGCTCTATAAAAGTGGATTTGTATAATACAGACCATTATGATTTATGATATGCGGCAAATCGCCTACTTCAATGCTCGATTGGAGACCGATTCTAATTCATTTGGAGATTGTGGCAATTTAGTTTCTATTAATGACTTCTGATGTTAGGGATTTCATTTTTTTACATTCACATAAACAGGGTACAATAAGACAGGATTAAATGTCGGTTATATTTTTCAGATAATTGTACATCGTTTATTAATTTAAAAATCAATGGAACAATTTATGAGCAAGAAATTGTCTTGTTAACAATATTAATAGCTAGTAGTTTAAAAAATTTCGTTTTAATTCATCCTCCTGAGCCATTAAAACATCTAAAATTCGAATAAAACGAAACAGAACCATTTCCTAATAATATAATGTACATTTCAAATAATTATATTTTCTACTATTTCTATAAAAGAAGAGACATAATCCTTTTCACGATATATTAGCAAATAACAAAATTATTGCAAATAAAATATCCAAAATGTCAAACTTGAACAATGTCCTGTAATATTCCATCTTATACCAAACTAGACAATTAAATCCCTATAGTTGCTATAAGTATGGACTGATGCTCAACTTTTTCCCATCGCTGCACTCTGTCTCTTGCCTCGCGGTGCTGCCGTTTCTTCATAACTTAGCATTTTCAACAGGACCACTGAAATAGCAACAGTGAAGAAATTTTCAGTCCATACTTATTTAACGGCAACTATAATTGATTCCTATAACAAAACCATGGTAACAATATGACGTCATTAATTGCGATAAGTCTCTAATGGCCAGTTCGCTTGTATGTGAAAATGATTAGGCAGAAGACTCACGTCATCAACCTGAAAAAAACATTATAAAATTAAATATAACTTATAGAAATTATTGGGTGTTATTTATTTTTAAAAGAAGATGAAAAAAAGTACTAGTATTAAGTAATGTATATATTAATGATATTTACAATAATTTCTAAAACATCGTTACTCCTTTTACGGAATATAAAATTATTTGAAATAATTGTAGTTCATTTTCGTACCATACGTTGGCACTACTGAGAATGATCATGTTGTATCAAGTAATTTTATATTCCGTAAAAGGAATAAGGATTGAATTGTAAATTCATTAATATATACGTTTCATTAATACTAGTATATTTTTTTCTTCTTTTTTAAAAAATTAACAACTAATAATTTCTAGTTATATTTCTATTTATAAGGTTTTTTCAGGTTGATAACGTGAGTCTTTTGCCTAGCCATTTTCACCATAGTTAAAGTCTTAAAATCTTAAAAATGATTAGGCAGAAGACGCTCGTTATCAACCTGAAAAAAACCTTATAAAAAGAAATATAGCATGTGGAAATTATTGAGTGTTATTTATTTTTAAAAAAGAAGAAAAAATAATACTACTGTTAATAAACGTATATATAATGCATTTACAATTATTTTTAAGTCAATCCTTATTCTTTTTACGGAATATAAAATTATTTGACATGTGGTCATACTCAGTAGTGCCAACATATGGTACGAAAATCAACTACAATTGTTTCAAATAATTTTATATTCCGTAAAAGGAATAATGATTGATTTAGAAAGAATTGTAAATATTAATATATACGTTACTTAATACGAGTATTTTTTCTTCTTTCTCTAAAAATAAATAACACCCAAAAATTCTACAAGTTATATTTTATAAGGTTTTTTCATTGATTATGTTGAAAATGCTAAGTTTTGAAGAAGCAGTAATAACGCAGGGCAAGGGAAGGTAAAAAACATCAGTTCATACTCATTTGACGGCGAGTATAACTACTGGTTAACAGAAAAAGTACGTATCGAAATTTTGACAGTAATATTTAACAATTTCTTTGACATGTCGTTTCCATACGATGTCTATTTAACCAAAAGTTAAATTTAACTATAAGCGATGCAACCGGCCATAAAATGAATAAGAATTGCCCCCCTGTTATATTATATGGAAGATATAGTTAAATCAATTTTTGACAGTGATCAAAATTTGTGAATTCTTTTATACTTTATGAAAAATAGAAAAACACTAAAGTCCGTATACTGTATTCGCTTTTATAAACGCTTTTATTGAATAACTGTTTATTTAGGTACCGTTTTTATTATAAAGGTGTGATACGGATACGGTCCAACAGGTCATTACTGAAAAATTCACAAAACATTTTGACCGTTAGTAAGAACAACTGATAAAGGATGAGTAGCGAACAGTTGACTAGCATTGTTTTTCTGCAATCATTTTAAAAAAAGTACTTCAAAGCGCATCTTTTATTTTAAGTATTATTCTCCAAAATAATCCATAAATGATTAACAAAGAAAAAACAATGCCTAATAACCTTTAAACAATTGATTATACTAAAGGTTTTAATCTCTGCCTGAGTTAGATAAATAGAAGCTTAATAATAGAAAACTGTACAATGTACAATTAGCGACACTTGGTGAAATTGTCAGTACACCACACAGATGAGCTGCAATAACAGCGAAACGCGTCTGTGGTTCTGGTTGAATGGGCCAGTCTCTGATAAATGACCGAGAGGTTGATTCAGGGACTGAAATAGTTTTACGTACAACAAAGTGTCCATATTGCTTGAAAAATATTATAACATATATAGCATTTCATTTTAATTACCTTTGTATTATAAAACTGTTGCAATAGATTTTGGTATTCTGTACATATTTTTCAATATCTGTAAATTCACAGATATGTAATTTACTTGCAGGTTTTCTGTAATTTAATTGTTACAACGTTACGGAAAATTTACCATCTGTACAGTACAGTAAGACATTTCAATGGAGAATATATATAAAGTTTTACAATTTAAATTACAGATATAAAATAAATATTTGTACAGAATACCACAAAAATATCATTAGTAAACTGTGTTATTAACGTGACAATTTTTCACAAATACTTTGATACAACAAGATGGTAATTTTGCGATGTTCTAGCTTATAAATATTGCTTTTATTCTGCAAATCAAATCACATTTCATTTGATTTTAAAACTGCAAATTCATCAACTTAAAACGAAATACATACTGCCGGCTTTTTAACCTATTTGTAAATTTTAAATAGTATGTATTGTTGTGAGATTAGTAAAATAAAAGCAATTATTGATAAGAAAACTCAACAAACTTAGTGGAATAGTTATTCGTGAGCAGCTTGACATTGTGATAATTGATAAAAACTGCAACTGTGTAGTGCAAAGTGTAAGTAACGGACATTCGGTTCAGCAAATCGCTAAAGACGATTTTAAACTAAGTGTTACTTTAGTATTTATAAGTAGTGTTCATATTGGACTACACACAGATGACTATTTATATATGAACTATATAAATTCTTATTTGATTCAAATATAAAGAAAGAAAAATAAATATTTGTGACTTGTGTATAATCACTATAATTCCTGATAGAACAGATGTATTTTCAATTTTTTAAAAGTTTTTTATGCATTCAAAATATAGGAACAACTTGAATATGAATACATTATTAATTGTAATAATTAAGAAAAATGTGATCAATTTGAAATTATTAATTGAATATTGTGGAGTCTATGCCTGGTCCATATTCTTAAACCCTCGTTAAGTTTACTTTCAAAACGGTTCGTTACAATTTTTGACAAATAGAATCAAACTTCACAAATTATATTTCGATTTTTCTTTCAGTTTCAACTGTTTTTGATAAAAATTATAACGAACCGTTTAAAATTTTATGAGTGTTTATGAATATGGACATAAGTCTAATATAATTGATAACTAAATTTAAAATTGCCCCTGAACCTAAAATTAAGTTAAAATCAAAACTATATACAATAAATATTTTAAAAGATGCCCGAACAAGGTCATCTACGAATTGCTTCGCCCATTATGACAAATTCAGTAGTGTCGTTTGCTTAGTTTTTATGAGGATACATAAGATACTACTGTTATTTTATTATTCTAAAAATATGTGTTACAATAAAAGCATTCAAAATTCAAAAATAAGTCAACTGGTAAGTTTATTAGCAAATGTAAAACCAAATATGTGAAAAATAAGATACTGACACAATGACAGAAATTACGTTATTCGTACGGCTATGAATTAAGGTAATGTATCTGAATAAATAAATAAACTTACGTTACAGCGAAAGTATTATCAACAACGAGCATCGTTTTAAAGTGGAATGTCGTAACTTAGTCGAAACAATATGAATTTTTGAAAGACAAGCGTGTTATATCCAGCCTTATCGCACACGTTTATATAGCCTTTGCAAAGGAAAGAGATAAATGTATGCCAATTTGTTAATTCGTTCATGATACAGATGACCTTGAGCGTACATCGTTAAAAAAATACTGTACGTATTTAGAAAACAATGCTCTTATCGTCAGTAATAAAAGTTTACGCGAAACCGTATTAAGAGAGTAATGAGAAATTAGGATTACTCAAAATGTCAAGCATATCTGAGATCCTAACAGCCTTTTTCTCAAAACGTGGTTAAGATTATTCAACATGTAAAATGTAACTTCTAAAATAAAACTTATTAGATGTTAACAATTATTCGAAATTTATTCTTACAAAACCGACGTTTCAGTATATACACATACCCGCAAAGTTAGGGAAACGCAGAAAAGCTATGTATTTCAAAAAGTATGAACCCTTTGTTTTTCATATTTGTTGGTAATTTTACATCTACAACAAATAACATATGACGACGTAGCATCTAAATATAGCCACCTACTAAATATTGATTATCATTTATTGAGGTGTTAAATATTGCTCAATCTTTAGTTTTATTAATTTGTGTTCACTATAGATTAACAATTATTTCTGCTTTTGTTGTCGTTTCAATTCTAAGTATTTTGAGTAGAAAAATAATTTTTAAAAAATGGAAAATTATTATGTAATAATTAATAATTTATAAACAGTTGAAAACTTAGATTAATTAAAAAACTAAATTTTCCAGTGAACACGAATTAAACACCCATATTTAATAAAACTATAGACCGAACAATATTTAACACCTCGATATGTGATAATCAATCTTTAGTAGGTGGCTATATTTAGGTGTTATATCGTCATTTGTTATTTGTTGTACATGTAGAATTAACAACATAAATATGAAAGACAGAGGGTTCATACTTTTTTAATACATAGCGTATTTGGCTTTCCTCTAATTTTGGCGGTGTGTGTATGTACTTATACCTTCATAAGGGTAAGTAATATCGTATAGATTCATAAACAGAAATGCATCTACCTACACATACATACAGGGTGTTATTTATGTAAGCCTTACAAAGCTTAACTCCATAGATAGTAAATCTGGCAATAATTTTTGTTTTACATGCTTTTAAAACTAGCCAATTACGTCATAGGTCAAGATTTTGTAAAAAAAAAATCAGTGGTTTCTGAAAACTGACGTTAAATGTTTTTTTTTTCACAGGCGTACAATTTCTATCTATGGGGTTAGTTCTACCATAGATTAAGCATTGTACAATTAAATAACACTCTAATATTCATTTACGTGTAGGTAAGATCCTACGAATCCTACTTACATTGATAAATGTGTAAGTATGTAGGTACTGAAACTTTGGTTTTGTAAGAATAAATGCCGTATGACAGAATTCTCTTAATTTCTAACACCTAATATATAGCATAATCGAGAAATTTATCCATAGTTAATAGGTATTTTTTATGCAAGATGATACAATTCTATTTCACCAACGAGTGTAAAGTGATAATTATTTTTTTCTATAGCAGATTTTAAAGTGTGCTTTGTTCACCTCAAAATAGTTGTCTAAGTGGCATTTTAACCGCAAGAGTCGATAAAGTAATACTTTAACAGCAAGGATATATAAAGAATTTTAATTTTTATTTAAATAAAAATACATTATCAATTTTGGCGATTCATATTAATTATAACTTCAATTTTACAATTAATGTTACCAGAAACATCTATTCTAGGAACAGATCCGCAACTTGTATTTTGTTGTACACTTAAGCATCGAATAATAGGACCATAATGTTGATAGCTTGACTTTCTTTGACTCCTCAGAAAAATATGCCATATGCACCTATTCATTCACGCTATTGATATTCTTCGCGCTTTTCCATGTTTGAAAGCACTCGTATTCTTTTTCGTATGTTTTTCGTGATTTTTGAGGCAATAATTTATATAATTCATCGGATGCCAATTCTTCGACATCAAATGGAAGTTTTTCTTCTTGAAATTCCATTTCTTACCTCTTACCACGCTACTGAGATTTTAAAATTGTTCTTAAATAATTAAATTTATAATCGGTTTTTCTAATTTTTGCCCTTTAAATTCTGTTATAGAAAAATATAGAACTTTAGACACAACGATAAAGTTATCGAGTCGCGAAAATAATTCGTCGATAAAATATACTTTTTTCACGACATACACAGAAAGCTCAACTTTCTTCTCCCGAAATAGCGAGGAAAATATAGAAGTGTTACCAACATGAATGTTATTTACAAACAATATGTTGTAAAAATTATAAATAAATTCCTAATTTTATTGAAAATCCTTATTTCAGTGACATACATACTTTAAATTATCTTACAATTATGTCTTATATTTTTCTGTTTTTAGATTAAATCACAATTTGACAACTTTAATTTAGATTTTATATTGGTTCATTGGCAACATTGTTACACCGTCTTGCGTCTGATAACCTTACTTTTGACCTGTCAGTTGTGTGTTGTGTTGTCAAAGTGTAAATATAAATTATAAATAATAATATATATTGATACAAATAAATAAAATATTACCCTTATTCTACTAGTCATGTCAATATAAACTATTTTGATTCAAATAAACAAAATAGTACCTATCTACAAATATTTTCTTAAAGTGTATTTAAGGTCCCAGCAAATCGTTTTTAGAAACATGTTGTAAAAAAAATGTTGCGTCTAATACGAGAAGAAAGCGCTTTCCTCTCTAGTTTGACAAATAACTATTTATCGTCTTGTATTAAAAAATAACTATTTTTCCACTAAATGAATAGATGAAAAGCATACTTTAAAATTTGCTATAAAAATAATTTGTCACTACTTTTTATATAAATATACATACTCATTATTATCGCTGTGATGTTATTATCCATTGCCGGGTATGTTTTGATATATTTTGTGAATGGTGTACTCAACAATAGGTAATACCGAAAGTCTTTGAGGAAAGTGTCATAATTATAGTTATCTTTTATAATTCTTGAGTATTGTATTCATATTATTGGTTGTTCCTATATATCTGATATACCCAAGTTATCACATTATCAAAGTATTCACCGTTTCATTTATACTGTACGAATACATTTCCGTCGGATGGTGTTTTAAAAAATGTCAGTTTAGTAGTTTTTACTCCACACGATTTGTTCCTGAAATACTATCATTCCTATGCCAGAATTGAGTTTCAAGTGAAAGATCCGCAATTGCGAACAAATGATTGTTGTTTACACGAATTATTTTATCAGTTGTCGATCTTTTAAAGCGTTAATTGCATTTATCAAAATGAGGTATAATGTATCTCATTGAAATACCAGTGTTTGTCATATTTTGATATCAATAGGCAAATTGTTTTCATGATTTCAAATGTAATTAATTAATTATTTAATTTATTAATTTTCGTTTTATTGGATATGAAATGGAAATGATGTTTTGTTTACAAATGAGGTCAGTTTAATAAATTATCACAATTTCGTTTTCTAATTTGCAAATGTTTTAAAATTAACTTAACATCATTCATTTTTGAGCCGTTGAAAATTAGAATGCTGCAAGTCAAGTAAGTAAAAAATGAATAGCAACTTTTAACTATGGTGTATTTTTTTTACCAAATCAACAGGACTTGTTTCCAAATAAAACAACTAATGTATTCTATTGATTACAATATAAAATACTAACTTTTTTCACTATTACAATAAAAAAAATTGATATTGAATGTTACTTACTCAATTTTTTACTTAAACTTGACTTACATCTTACATCACTCTAATTTTCAACGACTCATTTTATTGTGTAAAGTCTGAATTATATTATACTTTTTTCGTATTGATATAGAATAGAAATAATTTTGCTGTCTAATATTATATACTACCGAGAATTTAAAATATTTTTTTCTTCTGATAATACGATAAAAATCAAGGAATATTGTTGAAAACGCAATGTTAAAACTCGAATTATACTTCATTTCACGACACGTAAGAAAATAGTTGATGGCGCTTGAGACCCGACCGTTTTTACATGCATTAAATAAGTAATATAAATTCGTGAAACCAAACTTTGTCAATAATAATAGTTATTTATGTATCAAGGTACTGAAATTCTATCACGAATATGGAATTTAGTTGCCGAGACCGTAAGGCCAAGGAAAATTAACCATATGAGCGATAAAAAGGAATTTTAGTACCTTGATACATATTAAATTTTATTTGAAATCGAAATTTTGTGAAAATGAAACGAATATTAATATTTTTAGGTTATGTATATTATATCTGTCAGTCTGACACTCAATGCTGCTATCTTTCGGAAACTGATGTTATCGGAAAGTACACTCAAAATTTTATCTCAAACTTCGTCATCAGAACTATTTAGTTCGTTCTTTTTGAACATATTTTTTTTGTCATTTTACGAACAAATTACCTATTGTCCATCATATTGCTACCCAAATTATCGTACATGCACAATAATTATCATAAAGTTGGCAACACTGAATTTGTATGAAATCGTCATATAATGGATTACTTTAGTGCCGATTTTTGAACTTTTAATGACGATTTTTGTGCTCTTTAGTGACGATTTCAAATAAATATTTTTATCTGTAAAAATGTACAAGGCCTGAATATTAAAAATTACAACAAAACATGATTTTTGTAATTTTATTTTATGTTCATTAATGGAGACAAAAATATGCTTCTCGAACAAAGTTTGGTTTCACGAATTTAAATTATTTTAATGCTTGTAAACCTGGTCGATTGTTCTTCAATTTTCATACAAAATTCTTGAAATATCGCTGCTTTTCGTATGTTTTTCGTTTAGACAAATTACCAGGAACACTTACAAATTTTTAAAATACAGAGTGTTTAATGTTTGAACAGCTTAAAATTTACATAAAGGACCTAAAAATATTTGGACAAGTTTATGTCAGCAAAATCTGGACAATGCTTCGTTTTAATATTTGCACGAGAATATAGCAAGAGTGTAACAAGCGCGGTGCAAACAGATTAGTTATTATAACAATAGAATATGAATCAATTTTAAATATCACAGTATTTTATAAAATTCCTCAAAATTATGTCTTTGTTTATATATAGGGAACAATGAAACAAATAGTTTACATAAAGTCAAATAAAGATATTTTTTCACAACCGAATGTATAAAGCGATACCTCTGATGTCAAAATCTTGACAGAAGTAAAACATTTTGCCTCTAGGGAGAAAATATGTGAAAAATGAGCTATTATAAGTTGTAAAACATTGCTAAGTCAACGAAGGTTTGAAAACCTGGCAACGCTTCATAAAAAGACTGATTTTACAATCTGATCACGACGTAAGTATCCAGCTGATTTATTCTGAAAATTATTCATTTAAAAAGAGAATGATTGTGAATAAAATAGTACACATAACTCGATGGGAGTTTCATTACAGCCTCGCGCTGTATCTACATAAGCTCTCGACTGTAATGACACATCCCACCTCGGATGTAATAACTATTTCCCTAGGAACTTTATAGCCATCCAGAAAATTATGTATTTATTTCCCGTGATGTACAACATACTATTTAACAAAAAAAGCCGGCAAAGTAACACCAGAACAATGTTGTGCTGCAACTGCATTTGTGAAAAAGAGGTTCGATTTTAGGCAAAAATGTTGCGATATTGAATTTTGAGCAATAAATTGTAAAACTGATTAACCAGTTACGTTCATGGTATCTTCTCATATCTGCGAAACGAAGCATTTTTTGTTAACATGAACTTGTCTACTTGTTTTTAGGTTCTTTTTTTATTTTTAACAGGCCTATTCTGTAAAATATTCGTTTAACGAATCGTTATCATAACGAAATCGTTATTATGAAAATCGTTATATCTACTTAACGATAATCTTTATTTTTGCATCCGTATTCTGTAACTCATTTAAAAAAATAATAATCTTAGGATCAAGTTAAGAACTTTATTTCCTAAAATCAAATTTAATTTTAAATGAAATATCAGAAATAATTCAATATCACTAACAAAATTTCTAGGTTAGATTAGTTCTGGTGGGGTCAGTTGTCAGACTCTTCTTCTTGTGGGCTGTGTTAGAGCTACTACTACCATCTGTAGAAAAATTGGGAAGCTTGCGGTAGGCGCTAGGAATAAAAACTTATTAAATTATTACCTTGTAAAAACTATAATGTGATGGGTTTTTGAAATCACTATTCAACATAGTAGCAATTTTATTTTGACATTAATAAAAATACTGAATTATTAACAAAACGTTTAGGTAACGAATGATTTTCCAGTCGTTAATAAATAACGATTTCGTTATCTTTTTTTTCGTTATGTAGAATTAAATTATTGTTTACAGAATACCACTTTAAAGATTATCGTTATAATAACGATTTAACAATGCATAATGTCATAACGATCATTTACAGAATAAGCCTATTAAACGATTTTCGTTATTACCATAACGAATAACGTTTTAGCGATTCGTTATGTCATAACGATGCTTACAGTATAGCCTTATAAGTGTGGTTGTTTAATTTTGGATCTCCTGTATATTTAATGTATGTATGAGTTACTTGTGTATAAAGTGAAATTTAAAATTATTGTTCGTATAACAGGTTTTGTATAATATTAAGCATAAATCAGCAACCTAGTATGAAACTCCAATAGAATTGAGTATCGGCCATTTATATATCGGATGAATTTTTCTGGTTTACATTATAATAGAACTGACTGAATCTATTCTAGAATCTAAAGTCTAGACGAAAAAAGTATAATATAATTTAAGCTTCACAAGATAAATATTATGTTATTGTTATTCATTACCTATGTTGACGTATTTTTTCCAACTCCTGGTATTCAACAATTTGATGTGAGATTGAGTGTTGCATAGTGAACTTGACTCTGAACTATTATTATTAGGGACTTGTATATAATGTGACATTGTATTATGTAAATAAATAAATGTGAATTAGATCTGTTATTGTATTAATAAAACACTTGCAATAGCTTACATTGATCAGAATAATTCGCACATTGTAATATAATTTATTAAATTATATCTATAAATATACCTACCTAATAATTGAAATAAATATTTGAATTTTTCCTGTATGCATTATTTTATTACACATACTTTTAAAATTCTAATTAAAATAGATATTTTCTAATGTGAAAATAAAAAATTATAATAAAACAACAGGTAGGTACTTAACAAACACATTTGTAATATATTTTATTCACAATCATTATAGTAATATGTCGATTCCTAACCTTTTAGGTTGGGAAATACGTCATTCCTAACTACAATGACAATCTCTTGGGTTGGAAATAACAGATTTCACCCCACGGGTTGGCAATGTTTATGTAGGGTGTACCTAGCAACATTATCATAGATATCTATAATAAAGCAGGCTAAACAAATTTTAATAGAGCTGTCAAAAAACATTAACAAAATTAAAGGTTTAACTCAATGATTTATTCTGAAAATTATTGATTTAAAAAGAGGATGATTGTGAATAAAATAGTATACATACCTCGGTGGGAGTTTCATTACAACCTCGCGCAATATCTCACCTCAAGGCTTCACCACTCGGTAATATACACAAACCCTCGGCTGTAATGAAACATATCCCACTTCGGATGTAATATACTATTACGTGTATAATTTTTCCAAATACTATAGACAATGTGCAAAAAAGTTGCCAGCCCCGATAGCGGACAAAATGACAACCTTGGGTCGTTTTGGTAACGTAGCAAGGTTATGTTTTATGTCAGAATAATATTGCAATTTCTGTTTTATAAAATATTTGCAATGATTGCGAATAACAAGACGTCAAATACTATGTGATACAGAAGGGGGGGGGATGTATAATTATTAAAAAATTACCGAATGAAGTATCAAATTTTATAAATTTCGTATAAGAGTATATGAGGAATAGATAGAAAATAACATTATAAAAATAATTCATTACATAACGATATAAACTTAATAAAAAACAAAATAACGTTATGTAACGTTACAATAACGTTATTTGACTTTCGTTGTTATAACGTTAACCGTACATTTCTCAAGTTTGTAATAAAAATTCATTAAAAAAAATCTGATGTGGCCATCACATTACCTTCCGTCAATCCTGTGTATTATGTACAAATTCCATACATAAATATTCTTGCAAAATATTTTATATTCCGCAATACAGTCCTTCCATCTTATCTTTGGTCTTTCTCTGTTTCTTCTACCTTTTATGCTAGGCATTCTTCTTCTAATGCATTCTTCATCTCTCCTCAAGACATATTCAAACCAATGTAATCGTCTCTGTTATATCTTTCTAGAAACTTCTATCACTCGATCTATTTTCCGTATCTTTCCCAACATCTTTCTCAACATCCTGATCTCTGTCACATTCATTTTCTTTTCATTGACATCTGTCAATTTGAATTATCTGAATATATTTGCAGGTTCATGGTTAACATACTTGGCCGATTTATGAAATTTAATATCTTTATAATTCTTTAACTCTATATCTCTTAATATTAAGTATAAAATGCAATAAAATCGTATAGAGAAGAATATATTCGTTAAAATTTATAACATTAAATGTTAATAAATGATATTTAACTGCGTTTTTTCACGAAAAATTGTTAAGAGTTGCAAATAAGTGAACTTCCAGTTGACCAATTGTATCCAAAATCTAATTACGTCTGCGTATGGATCTAAACTCAAGGAATACGAAACATTATAATTTTTGGAATCGTAGTATTGGTGTTATTCGAAACGTCACATACACACTCACACACACTCTCTCCCTCACACACACAGACGCGCGCACACACACACACATACATACAGACATCATCGAAAAAATAGTAAATTCGTATTCTATGGACCCTAAAACGTACTTATTCACTATCGATTTTTTTGATCAAAGACATTACCTTCCTTACCTAAAGGTGACGGAAGGTAACAATGCATTAAAAGAAACTTAACGTTATTTTATAATTGTAACCTTATAAATAATAATAATAATAATAAATGATACGTTATGATAATGTTATCGGGTATCATTACGGTTTCCATCTCTGTTTCCAACAGATATCTTCTACGAACTTGAAAAATTCATTTAGGTTTACATATTTTCCCATTGTAAAAAATACTCATCGTATGAATAAAATTCATATAATAGTCGGATGATGGATATAATTAATTGTATGAAAATGTGTTTCTTCAGTTAATATTTGAACAAGATGTAATACAATACAAGAAGTAGAAAATTGTGTTAAAATTGTATGATGCTTGCAGATGTATAAAATAGAAATCTATTTTTGACATAATTCGTTTATTTATTATAGATTTTGTACCATGTAATGATCAGGGAGAAATTCACAGGGTTCGTATTTTTGGAGTGTTTCCCTTTCCGACCTTGTGCCATTGGTACCATTTAGAGCCTGGTATATTTTCAATGAAGAAACTTCTTCATATATTGCGAATATAATAGAAAGATACGCTAACATCATTCAAGTTTACCAACTCTTTAATCGCAATTTCCGTGTGTAGTGCATTTTATAATATTTAACTAATATTATAAAATCTACTATAAAACTAAATATGACAAAATGGTTTACATAAATCACACATACGTATTATGAGAAAAATATGTTTTGCTACAATACTTTCGCCTTTAGAGGCGTTGACGATCAAAATATGCACATCGCCTATAGATTTTTTTATTAATATGTGATTGTAATGATTACTGATTTCCCTAATTTTTAATTAAATGCTAAAAAAAAAAAATTACATGGTAAGTATTGAGTATGTTTGTTAGTTTGTTTATATTAATTCTTATTCCAAGTAGATAGATATGTTTCATAGCAATGTATATTAAAATTTCATCACGTATACTTAGGACGTGGATTGATAAATAATTACAAATATTGAACAATATAATATAAACAATGAAATCATTCGAATTTGTGAAATGGGGACACAGTATAATTGTATTTAATTATATAACTAAAGAGTGGAATTTTCAAACGTTCTATGTGCCATTTCATGTATTTTTCAGCAGAGCACTAAAACATGGAACACTATAACGAATAGGTTAACTAACACTTTCACTTTAACAACAATTACATTAAAACATCTCGGCAAGAAACAAAATCTACCTTCCGTCAATCCTGTGTATTTTATATAGATTCCATACATAAATTTTCTTGCAAAAGATTCTAATTTTTTTTTATTTCATAAAAAAAACTATTCAAATTGCACTTGACACTGGCATCTTATTTTTCTTCTTTAACTTTTCCCATTTGTTACGGGTCGCTAGTTTTTATTTTCTTCTTCCACTCATTTCTGTTTTGCGTGTCGTCCTCATTCAATTCCTTTTTTCTCAAGTCTCCCGCAATACAGTCCTTCCATCTTATTTTTTGTTTTCCTCTGTTTCTTCCACCTTCTATTATTAAACTATTCATTCTTTTTCCAATATATTCTTCATCTCTCCTCATGACATGTTCAAACTAATGTAATCGTCTCTCTTCTATCTTTCCAGAAACTTCTAACACGAGTTATTTCCCTTATTCTTTCATTCCATACCGTATCTTTCCGTGTCTTCCCCAAAATCTATTTCAACTATCTCTGCCACATTCATTTACTTTTCATTGATATTGACATCAATTTGAATTATCTAAATATATTAGCAGTTTCCAAGTATAGCATAGAATATGAAGTATAAAATGCAATCACATCGTATAGAGAATAACATATTCTTTAAAATTTATGAACATTATGTCAATAAATGATGTTTAACTGTGTTTTTTCCAGAGAAACAGAAAAAAAAATTAATTTAATCATTTAAGTTATAAGGATGTTAGGTTTTATTAAATAAAATGTCTAAAAGAATTACATTAGTAATTTACAGTAAAAACAATAGCTGGTACCACAAGACTTATTTTGATAACGCTGTTTTGAAAGTGCCAAATTTCAATATTTAATTTCACCCTTTTTTCAAAATATATATTTGAATACAAACTATATTCTGCTTTAAAATAATATTGTGAAAAAAATTATTCTTTAAACGGAAGGGAAAATTAAATATTAAAATTGACATTTTTAAAACAGCGTGTTCAATACAAAGGCTTGTGGCACCAGCCATTGTTTTTTAAGCTCAACAACTTTTATTTAGCATTTTTACCTTAAATAATTAGGGAAGCAGGAAATGATGAAAATATGATTTTACAAGTTAAAGTCCTTTGTTCCGGTGTCGCCGAAAATTATTACGATTAGAAAGAAGCATTATATCTGTCCTTTGATAGGTCGAACCACAAACCACTAAACCACCCATGGTAACTTATAATTGATTTTGTTTGTAATTTTTAATATTTAGTGTAAACAAAGTAGTTTTTCAAATTATATCATATAAATAAAACCTGTCTACTTTGAAACGCAATATTCCATTCTTCACTAAATCGTTTCTAAAACAATAAAAAAATCTGATGTGACCAGCACAATACCTTCCGTCAATTCTACGTATTTTGAACAAATTCCGCACAGAATATTTTTTTGCAAACTATTCTATGGGCGTTTTCTTTTTAGGGGAGAAATGAACTGATCTTACCACGTACTGATCTGAACTGAACTATTCCTAAGAAGAACAGTATGTTTCTTAAAATAAGAAGTAAAAAATAAAAATATACATATACATAGCATTATATGTGTAACATAATAATCTGCTGAATTGGCTTATAGCTATAATCTGTTGTATTACCTTATGTGATTTGTTTTTGCTACCTTAAATTATTTTATATTTTTATATTTCCAGTAAAATCATTTCAAGAAGTTATTATATAAATTTGATATGACACTGACATCTGTCAATTAGTATTATTTGAATATTCTGTTCCCAAGGTGCAGCTTTTAGCAGCATTAGAGTGCAAGTTATTTCTTTGTAATTCTTTATCTCTAAATTCATTGAATATGAAGAAAAAAATATAATTAAATCGAATAGAGAATAACATATTATTTTATTTATAATAACATAAAAGGTCAAAAAATGATATTTAACAGTGTTTTTTTCAAGAAATACTGTTAAAATCTTCAAATTAGGGTACTTCCGGTTAACCAATCATAACCAAAATCTAATTAACTCTTCATATGGATTTCCGAAACAGGAATATGAAAGAATTATAACTTTTGGAATTATAGTATTGGAGTTATCGAAGGAAAATTTTTTGTCACACACACACACACACACACACATACATACACACACATATACGCATATACAAACATACAAAAATCAACATAAAACAGTAACATTTTCATTTACTTCGTATGTCCAGTGTTTCACAATTTTATATAAATCACTTTCCATTAGTTATGTTAAAATAACAACTTTGATTTGCTATTAAGTATTGAACAAAATTGTCGCAACCTACTTAGATTAATTACTGCATTTCTAATTGCTAAAACACCTCTTCATGTGAAGTTTGAAATCGTAGAATTATATGAATTTCTCCTGCTGAACTAGTTCTCACTTATAATTAATATGAACACATAATTCAGTATATTGGTTAATATATTTAGTACGTGACTTCATGACTATTGGTAGAGTTGGAAGCCGTGTTAATGCGGAGTGCATATTTGCACAGCACTTTAATTCAGCAGCAATAACCACGACCCAGTGGCGATAACCACGACCCCTGGGGGCGGGCGAAGTAAACATCATCAGAAATGTGGTTGGTTACTGCATCAGAGGGGATTAAATTGTTGATTATACGGCGACAATCAAAATATGGCAACCCTAATCGTCATTTATATATCCATATTGTTGGCAAATATTAATAAATTTTACTACAGTAAGATTATTTATATTTAGATTTTGTAAAGATTTATAAATGGTGCTGTTGCTGACCTGCTTGTATTTTGTGTAGGATAGCTATACATGATATAATTTTTAAAACGGACCAAAAGATATAACAGGAAAACAATTTTTTAGCTGCCAAAAATTTATATATTAATTTATAGAAAAAGAATTGGTGCATACTACAAAGAAAAAATCTGTTGTGGTCAGCACAATACCTGCCGTTAATCCTGTGTATTATGTATAAATTCCATACATAAATTTACTTGCAAAAGATTCTAAATTTTTGGTATTTTATTATTCCCTTTCTCGGCAACTAAATTCCTTACTCCTGATAACAAACAAACCACATGAAATAGGAAAATCATGAAATTTTGAATGAAAAATTATGACACTTGTCAGTTATGGACATAATTAATTGCTGTCATTTTGACACGGGTCCCTATATCTGCTTGCCAAAGTCAGCAAAGTCACGTCACTGCACGCGCCCTACACATAAATTTTCTTGTAAAAGATCTTATATTTCCAGTAAAACTATTTCATAAACAAACTATGCAAATTGCACTTGATACTGACATCTCCTTCTTCTTTAGTTTTTCTCATTTGTTAGGGGTCGCTATTTTTATTTTCTTCTTCCACTCAATTTTGTTTTGCGTGTCGTCCTTATTCAGTTCCTTTTCTCTCAAGTCTTCCGAAATACAATCCTTCCATCTTATATTTGGTCTTCCTATGTTTCTTCTACCTTCTATTACTAAACTATTCATGTTTCTTCCAATATATTCATCCTCATGACATGTTCAAACCAATATAATCGACTCTCTTACATCTTTCTAGAAACATTAGAGTTATTTCCCTTATTTTTTCATTCATTTACTTTTTTTTGATACTGACATTTGTCAATTTGAATTACCTGAATATATTAGCAGTTTCCATGGTTAAGTTAGCATAGCTGGCTGATTTATGAAATTTATTATCTTTATAATTTTTTAACAATATATCTGTTGAATATGAAATATAAAATGCAATCAAATCGTATAGAGAATAATATATTCTTTAAGTTATAATAATATTTAACTGAGTTTTTCAAGAAAAACTGTTAAAATCATCAAATGAGGTGACTTCCGGTTGACCAATTATAACCAAAATCTAGTCAAGTCTGCATATGCGTCATTTGTGTTATGATTCCGATGCGATATTTTTCCCTTATTCGACGAATAAGTTATTTGGAGATTTATTTCAAATTGGTGAAATCGGCCATTATTGTTATTAAATATACATTAAATTATCTTTTAACCCCAGTGCAAACAAATATTCCCGATCTTTATTTTCTTTATTAACAACGTCCCCAGAACACGAAAACCATCTTTCTCTTAGCATAATCATGTGAAAAAACAAGGGTAGTTAACTCACCCCCTTTAAATGGCGTGACAATTCCCTTCATGGTGTAATCAAAGCTCCCGGACGATTTGCAACCCTGTATGTATGTCTCCCTCCCCCCAGCTGGGGGTTGCAGTCATAGCCACTACAACAAGAACAACCCAACCGCAACGGGGATGATCTGAAACAGATGTGCGGGAAAGTTCCCATCATTGTCCTTCAAGAGTATAAGATTAGGATGAGGATGAGAAAAGAGACTGATGGAAGATTTGGAATGACTTTTAGCTTAGTTGTGGGAAATACGTGAAGTTCATTTGACAATGTAATGCATTTTTGAAAGATTATAGTATTTAGGAATGGTGTAAGTAAAATCGAACAAAGTTATGCACATGCTAAACGTCAGTCGTACCGGTTTATAATGTGCCCAACACAAAACCGCCTGCCATTTAATTTTTATTAATTTAAATACATACCTATATATTTACTTATGCTGGAAACTGTATTGAGTTCCTTCATTTCCCTATGCATGTTTTTGATTTCAGTTTCAATTCTAACACGCTTTTACATAAAAGTATTACATGGGAACAATAAATTTAATAATGGAATACGATATTCGATATTATATATATATAAGTTAAATGAAATATATTACAAAAGTAATACCGAAATATTATAAAATATTTTGATTTAATCCATTAATCAGGAGAGTACGCATAGAAGTTAAATTGAAAATAATGACATATTGGTTTTGTGCAGTAAACAATTCAATTCACTTTGATGTTGAAGACTAAATGTTAATATTATATTACATAAAATATAAGTTAAAAATGTTTTAACTTCTTGTATTAATTCATATGTTAGAATTATAAAAATGTTTTCTTTGACAAAAATTAAGGTTTCTATAATACCCTATATTTAAAAAAATTGGTTAATCTATTCCTACGAATATTTTTTACCTTCCGTCACCTTTAGGTAAGGAAGGTATTGTCTTTGGTCAAAAAATTCAATGATGAGTTTTTAGTGTCCATGTAATATGATTTTACTATTTTTCCGATGAAGTCTGTATGTATATGTGCCTCTCTGTGTGTATGTGTGTGTGTGCATGTGTGTGTGTGTGTTGTGTGTGTGTGTGTTGTGTGTGTGTGTGTGTGTGTGTGTGTGTGTGTGTATGTGTGAAGAAAGTTTCGGATCGCATAACTTCAATACCATGATTCCAAAAATTATAATTTTTTGGTACCTATTCCTCAAGTTTACAACCAGAAAAAGAGGTTAGATTTTGGTTATAATTAGTCAACCGGAAGTACCCTCATTTGAAGATTTTAACAGTTTTTCTTGAAAAAACGCAGTTAAATATCATTTATTGACATTTAACGTTACGTTATTATAACTTAACATAAATCAGCCAGCTATGCTAACCATGGAAACTACTAATATATTCAGATAATTCAAATTGACAAATATAAGTATCAATGAAAAGTAAATAAATGTGGCAGAGATGAAGATGTTGAGATAGATGTTGGGGAATACACGAAAAGATACGGTAAGGAATGAAAGAATAAAGGAAATAACTTTAGGGTTAGAAGTTTCTAGAAAGAGACAAAAGAGACGATTACATTGGTTTGAACATGTCATGAGGAGAGATGAAGAATATATTGGAAGAAGAATGAATATCTTAGTAATAGAAGGTTGAAGAAGGACTGTATTACGGAAGACTTGAGAATGAGAAGGACACAAGAAAATTTATGTATAGAATTTATACATGATACACAGGGTTGACGGAAGGTATTGTGCTGGCCACATCAATAATTGTTTTAGTTAAAGTTAGTCTCCTACGATTACAGAATCGAGTTCTGGTCATAAATGTACAAAATAATTCCGTGGCAGCAGCACTTCGACATTACCTTAAAATCGTCACAAATTTTCAGGGCCGAGAGGGGGCCTTGAGCCCTTCGAGCCTTCCCACAGATGGATCGAGTTTTATCTTATGTGAGACCTAATAGAATTTTACCATTTTGACTACCAAATCTACTAGGTAGACAATTTAAAATATAAATTGCAAAAGGTGTCGTTCTATAAGTGGGGTATTAGAAGTAAAGTATTTATTTTAAATCTATATAATATACTTTTTTTCAAATTAACACCAATTTTTTTACAAACATATTTATTTAACAGCTGTAAATTTGAGATCGCTTTATTTATATTTACAACAACGTAAGTTTGAAACAACAAAAGTAAATAGCTACTTGTTACACATAGTATACTTGATCACTATACATGTTATTTGTCTAGCCATTCATTATTTCTGCATAATACCTGTAGGTAAGTACACACATATAGTCTCACTCATCTTTGTCTCTCGAGCTTCGAGTACCAAGCGTGCACAATAAGAAATGAGAGATGAATAAATATTTAACACAACTGTATAGTTTTCTTACATAAAATAATATTTTCTTCATGTACATGTGTGCGTAAGAACATACATAACCTACCTGTATAACTACTTGCAGGTACTTGTTTATAAGCACGAAGACATTTGAGGGAAAACTAATTATGAGAATGTCCTTAGTTCTTATGTATTTTATAAGATTTTTTTCAAATATTATCCTAATAAAAGTTATTAGAATTGGACAGAAAGCATATAAAATTTGCGTATTTTAAAAATGTGAGGTGTAAAATAAAATATTAAAATTATATATTTAAAATGAAAATGATCTACTCAATTAAATGAAATGTAATTATTTTTTATAAAAAAATGTTCTATGAAAATATCGCCAATGTGTAAAATAATAATATGTATTGAGAGATTAAATATATATTTTTACCTTCCGTCACCTATAGGTAAGGAAGGTATTGTCTTTGGTCAAAAAAATCGGTGGTGAGTTTCCATTGAATAAGCACGTTTTAGGGTCTTTACAATACGATTTTACTATTTTTACGATGATGTCTGTATGTGTGTGTGTGTGTTCGTATGTGCGTGTGTGTGTGTGTGTGTGTATGTGTGTGTGTGTGTATGTGACCGTTTTTTCCTGCACGATATCTCCAATACTAGAATTCCAAAAATTACAATTCTTGCGTATTCCTCTTCCTTACAACCATATGCAGACTTGATTAGATTTTGGTTATAATTGGTCAACCGGAAGTACCCTCATTTGAAGATTTTAACAGTTTTTCTTGAAAAACTCAGTTAAATGTTATTATAACTTAAAGAATATATTATTGTCTATACGATTTGATTGCATTTTATATTTCATATTTAACAGATATAGGATTAAAGAATAATAAAGATAAAAAAATTCATATAAATTTCATAATTCAGCCAGCTATGCTAACTTAACCATGGAAACTGCTAATTCAAATTGACAGATGTCAGTATCAATAAAATGTAAATCAATGACAGAATAAGGGAAGTAACTCTAGTGTTAGAAGTTTCTGGATATAAGAAAGACGATTACATTGGTTTGAACATGTCATGAGAAGCGATGAATATATTAATAGAAGGTGGAAGAAACATAGGAAGACCAAATATAAGATGAAAAGATTGTATTGCAGAAGACTTGAGAGAAAAGGAACTGAATGAGAAAGACACGCAAAACAAAAATGAGTGGAAGAAGAAAATAAAAAATAGCGACCCCCTAACGAATGGGAAAAACTAAAGAAGAAGAAGTAGATGTCAGTGTCAAGTGCAATTTGCATAGTTTGTTTATGAAATAGTTTTACTGGAAATATAGCATCTTTTGCAAAAAAAAATATGTATAGGGCGCGTGCCTTTGGCAAGCAGATATGGGAACCCGTATCAAAATGACAGCAATTAATTATATCCATAACTGACAAGTGTCATAATTTTTCATTCAAAATTTCATGATTTTCTTATTTCATGTGGTTTGTTTGTTATCAGGTGAATGGAATTCAGTTGCCGAGAAAGGGAATCATAAAATACCAAAAAATTAGAATCTTTTAGAAGAAAATTTATGTATGGAATTTGTACATAATACACAGGATTGACGGAAGGTATTGTGCTGGCCACAACAGATTTTTTAAATATATATATAAATTACTGAATATAAGTAATAATAAAGACATATAGTAGAAGTAGATATTATTAAAAAATCTTTCAAAGCGGTTTTTATAACAATAAACAGAACTAAAAATAAAAATCTGTTGTGGCCAGCACAATACCTCTCGCCACTTCCTTTTTTTGGTTACATAAGTATAGGGCGCAAACGGTAATGTTACATTTTTGGGCTTGACAAGCAAATGTGTGGGCCCGTTTCAGAATGATAATTAGTAATTATGTACATAGATGTCAAATGTTAGAATTTTTCATTAAAAATTTCAAGATTTTCTAAATTTACGTAGTTAATTTATCACCAGGAGTTTAAAGTTTACTTGTATGCCTTAGATATTTAACATTTAATTCTGCTCCACATGGAATTGGAAAATCACTAAATTTAGAATGAGAAATTATGATATTTGACATCTATATACATAATTACTAGCTATCATTCTGACATGGGCCCCCATATCTGCTTGTCAAGGCCAACAAAATCATATGACTGCTCGCTCCCTATTGTATTTAACATTTCTTGTATACCTACACTCTACACCAAAAATTCTACTTACGCATATATCTATTCCATATATATTTAGATTGTTTAATTTTAAATTCATTTTTGATGAAGAAATTTTGTCCTCTTCTAATTTTTCGAAATGTTTCCAATTCTATTA
Organism: Harpalus rufipes; assembly: GCA_951394225.1. Classification (NCBI taxonomy): domain Eukaryota; kingdom Metazoa; phylum Arthropoda; class Insecta; order Coleoptera; family Carabidae; genus Harpalus; species Harpalus rufipes. Next base: position 53,140,145 of record OX596277.1, on the reverse strand, counting down.
ATACATTAAGAAATAATATAATGTATGTACTTCCCAGAAAAAGTCTTCAGTAATGTCTTCGGATTTCTGACACTGACATTATCTGTCAGTTACAAACAAATTAAATTTTCAACTATTTTCCATGGCCATTCTTTCGGCTGTAAAATTTATTATAACAGATTATTTTACATACTATATTTCTTCTATCTCTAAATCTATAGAATATATTGTAAAATATTTAAATGTATCAGAAAGAGAATTTATTTTTCTTTAATATTATCAAGAAAAAATTTCAAAAAATATTATTTAAAAGATTTTTTTTCAAGAATCTTCTACTTCCGGTTGTCCAATTGTTACCAAAACCTTTTCAGATCTTCCCATGAATGTCCGATTGGGAAATACGTAGTTAAAAAAATTTAAAGTCTTATAGTTTTTGAGTAACCGTCCTTCCAACATCCCACACACACACACACATACACACACACATCCACACACACACAGACATCATCGTAAAAATGATAAAATCGGATTGTAGGGACCTTAAAACGTGCTTATTCAATAAAATCTGGATATGCGATTTTTAGCATGAATGCAATACCTCTCTTAGCGAGAGGTAAAAACGTTGTATTATTCTAATAGAAGTAGATATATTTTTCAAGATCAATTTTAACAATTTACTTTAGATTTATTCACACTATTTTGTATAAAAATATAAAGAAAATTGTGTCGATTGTGGCATTTTGACTAACCATGTTCGACGTATAAAAATCAGAACTTTAAAGATAATTTTATTTAGATTATAAATATTTGTGATCCATCCTAAATGTTTCGTATAAATGGGCTAAATTGGATCGAGGAGAATTTAAATAAACGAAGAAAGAAATTGCGAAAAATTCATGGCCTTCGCTGGGATTTGAACCCAGGGCCTTCCTATATCTAGTAGGATGCTCTGGGTTCAAATTCCAGCGAGGTCCAAGGTCCATGAATTTTTCGCAATTTATTTCTTCGTTTAATTAAATTCTCCTCGATACAATTTAACCCATTTCTACGATTTAAGTAATTTTATTTACATACTTTCTAAATTAATAATCTTTATTTTTTCGTATGCTATACCTATATATATATATATATATATATACAGGATGTTTCCTTTAAAACAACCAGCGCTTTTTTGGGCGAACTAATGACTTTAGAGAAAAATGTTATATACAAAAAATTACCAGGAAAAAGGGCTTAATTTATGAGGAATAATAAATAAAAAATTCAACCAGTGGTTCTCAAACGGTAGAATAAAATTATATTTATTTAAATGGCAACCTATATAAATTTTTTGTCCATTAGATAGAGAATTTTTTTCTGATTTCAACGATATAAATATGATATGGGGTTGTATAACAATTATTTCGAGAAAAATGTTATTAAAAATCAGAAATAATTTTACAATATTGAAGTAGGCTATGCAATAAACAACTATTAATACGACTATTGCCTAGGTTACGATAGTATATTATTTTCTTATATCTAAAATAACTTGTTTTACTAAGAAATTCATAATAACAAATGATAAAGCCGTGAAAATCTTCTTATCGTAGAATTTAAATTTCTTTCACACTCTACATACATAACAGTAAGATTAAAATAGTCTAAATTTGTTAATTCTTGCAACTGCAAAGCCATTTTTTATTAATAAGTAATTAAACAATTACGAAAACAAACACTTAATAAAGTAAGTAACAAAACTATCTGTCACCTGTATCATTTGTTTGCATTTGTTTATTGCATAGCCTACTTCAATATTGTAAAATTATTTGATTTTTAATATCATTTTTCTCGAAATAATTGTTATACAACCCCATATCATATTTATATCGTTGAAATCAGAAAAAAATTCTCTATCTAATGGACAAAAAAATTATATAGGTTGCCATTTAAAAAAATATAATTTTATTCTACCATTTGAGAACCACTGGTTGAATTTTTTATTTATTATTCCTCATAAATTAAGCCCTTTTTCCTGGTAATTTTTTGTATATAACATTTTTCTCTAAAGTCATTAGTTCGCCCAAAAAAGCGCTGGTTGTTTTGAAGGAAATATATATATATATATATATATATATATATATATATATATATATATATATATATATATATGTAAATTATTTACATGTATAATTAAGTTTTAAGAAAACCAGACAGTTAATAAGTGAATGTATATGAAAAAAATTAATAACAATTTTTTTTTTTCATATACATTAACTTATTAACTGTCTGGTTTTCTTAAAACTTAATTATACATGTAATTAATTTTTATATATTGTAACATACAAAAATATTTTAGCTCTCAATCCGAGCCGAAATCGATAATTGAAAAGATTTTATAAATAATTTTTTTTATAAACAACAGTGCGCTTTTACATATATTTTTCAACCTTTCAAACATTTATCTAAATATATTAGCAGTTTCCATGGGTAGCGTAGCTGGCTGATGTATGAAATTTAATAACTTTATAATTCTTGAACTCTATATCTATTAAAAATAGTATAAAATGTAATCACATCGTGTAGAGAATAACATATTCTTTAAAATTTATAAACATTATGTCAATAAATGATATTTAACTGTGTTTTTTAAAGAAAAACTGTTAAAAGTCGCAAATGAGGGTACTTCCGGTGAACCAATTATAACCAAAATATAATCACATCTGCATGTGCATCTAAACTCGAGGAATACGAAAAAAATATAATTTTTGGAATCGTGGTATTGGACTTATGCGATCCGAAACGATCGTCACATACACACACACACTCACATATGCACACATACACACATACATACACACATCATCGTAAAAATAGTAAATACGTATTTTAGGGATCCAAAACGTGCTTATTCATTAGAAACTCACTATCGAATTTTTTGACCAAAACAATACTTTCCTTACCTGAAGGTGACGGAAGGTAATTATTTCAAATAGCGCAAAAGTTTTTCTTATTATGCTGTTTCCATGACAGCTGTGAAAAATGCATTACTTTTTTGCCCTACATAAGTAACTATAAAATAAATGCAGCAAGTAAGAAGTGTATTAATTAAAAGGAAATAGAATATTTAATGAGGTTTAGCAATTTGAGTGAAATGAATTTGATTATACTATATCTCGTGGAGGTAGAATGTTTATGTTATGTTTTATATACGAGTGACTGCGTGAATAACTCTGATGTATGTACGTACGAGGGTTGAAACAAATAATGAACGAACAGTGTTATTGTTAGCGCGCGGTATGTTTTCTGTGAAAATAATTTAAAAGTATTACAATTACCATTTGTAATTGCTTTTATGTACTTCCTTATACCATCAAATTACACCTCATTACATCATCAACATGCAGTGACTATGTCATTGAAATGATAAATAAATTGAGAAAAAAGATAATAATTATTTGGTTAAGTACCTAATAAATTTGCATAGTTAATACGAGAAAGATTGTTTGGTTTTTGATTGGGCTCCGTTCGTTCGGGAGTTTGCTTGTCATTTTAAATTGAACGTCATACTTTGACTTTCATTCCATTCTTTTCGTTATATTCTTCGTTTAGATAGGCAAATAAATTCTGCTCTCTGATTGGTCAGAATGTACACCTAATTCATTAAAGTGAAAAAAATATCACCTGTCGACTGTCAGTTATCAAATAAAATCGACAGAATTAAAGAAATAAAACATATTTAGATAAAATATCTGATGTGGCCAACACAATACCTCCTGCCATTTAATGTTCATTAATATAAATACGTACCTACATATTTACTTTATGCTGGAAACTGTATTAAGTTTCTTTCCATGTAACTAGTGTTCTATTTACAATTTTATTTTTAAAACGTTACTGTTATTAATTTGAAATCATTATTTTTTTGACAGTGAGATTTATCTGTCAGTTACACACATTTGAGGTGAACTGTGTAACCATGGAGTTGTGTTTAAATTATAATTTTATATATTTATCTATAAAATATATAGAAAAATCTGTTGTGGCCAGCACAATACCTCTCGCCACTTCCTTTTTTTGGTTACATAAGTATAGGGCGCGAACAGTCATGTTACATTGTTGGCCTTGACAAGCAGATGTGGGGGCCCGTTTCAGAATAATAATTAGTAATTATGTACATAAATGTCAGATTTTTTCATTAAAAATTTCAAAATTTTCTAAATTCATATAGTTAATTTGTCACCAGGAGTGTGGAATTTACTTGTCCAGGAAAACTCTAAACCAAAAATTCCAATTCATTGTCGGAAGTAACAGTATTTTTGAAGGGTATGTGTACTATACCTATAACATTAAATATTAAACTATTATTACATTAAGAAATAATATAATGTATGTACTTCCCAGAAAAAGTCTTCAGTAAAGTCTCCGGATTTCTGACACTGACATTTATCTGTCAGTTACAATTTAAATTTTCAACTATTTTCCATGGCATTCTTTCGGCTTTAAAATTTATTACAACAGATTATTTTATTTATTATATTTCTTTTATCTCTAAATCTATAGAATATATAATAAAATATGTAAATGTATCAGATAGAGAATTTAATTTTCTTTAATATTACCAAGAAAATTTTTCAGAAAATAATATTTAGAAGATTTTTTTTCAAGAATCTTCTACTTCCGATAGTCCAATTATTACCAAAACCTTTTCAGATCTTCCCATGAATGTCCGATTGGGAAATACGTAGTTAAACAAATTTAAAGTCTTATAGTTTTTGAGTATACACACACACACACATACACACACACACACATCCACACACACACACACACACACACACACACACACACACACACACACATCATCGTAAAAATGTTAAAATCGGATTGTAGGGACCTTAAAACGTGCTTATTCAATAAAATCTGGATATGCGATTTTTAGCATTAATCCAATACCTCTCTTAGCGAGAGGTAAAAAGTATTAATGCAAACGTATAGAATATTTAATAACCTTTAATTTTTATACGAGACGAGACAAGATGCGAGAGATTTCTCGCCTCATGTATCTATAATAACGCACGTAAAACGAGAAATGTATTATATCGATCTCGTCTCGTTTTCTGATCCGCAATCTCATTCTCGTTCTCGTCTTGTAGCGAGATGCGAGAGTACTCTTGTCTCATCGTAACTCACCAGATTTTAGTCAGTTTTTAAGGTTAAACAAGTTAATCTCAATTTACCGGTTAACTATCGTTAGTAAACATTGTAAATCGGCTATTATTGTCTATAGTTTTTGACAATACTAACATAAATGCTTGTTTTATTACATTTATCCGTATTGAAATTATTATTAACAGCGATTGAAATTCGTTTGCGATAAACATGTTTTTCGGTGAATTTTTTAAATAAGTTTATTTTTGCATCGCTAATTAAATTAAAATTTGATACACAAATTAAATACGTACCGGAGCCGATTATTTATAAAGAATACAGATCAAAGTATTTGCACAAACACGCTTAATACAATTAGTATATTTATCTAAAACACACACCCGTTAAAAAATTCCAATATTTACCGCACAAATTTTTTAAACAAAATTAAACAAAAACATAATTTCAGCAGACAGCGCTTACATTTCAATTTCAATTCATCAAAACTTGAAAAAACAATTGGGGACAAAAAATTGAAAACAAAATCAAACATGCATTCGGATGCGATAATAACAAACATGCCCGCCTACATCTATGGTTATTTTGTACAGCAGTTCGCTCTTCAATTTGTAGGATATAAAAACATTTGTAGTTATTTTCACAGTTTTCAAATTTGCAATTTAATTGAACAATAAAACCGCGTGAAGTGGCCAGGACGCCTGGTTTCAATTAGCGAGGGTTGCGCTGCACAGGGGAGGGCGAGGGGGCGGCCTGGCGCTTCGCCCCAGGCGCCCTGAAATGGTCGCTCATCGGAAAAAATTGGAAGCGCTAAAGCGCACGTGTTGCCACACATGCCACGTGCACCAGCGGCTTTGCATTTACACCACATACTACTCCACGCCAATACATTTTAATACCAATACCAGACCTACAGGGATTAGAATCGCAAGAATTCAAAAGATTTTAAAAGTCACGCTATTTTTTTTTTAATACATGGGTCATATTTTTGGGACATTATTTTAAATATGTTCTAAGCAAGTTTTTCCAACAATAATACACTTCACCATTCGTTCCTTCCACTCTTAAAATCGGTTTATCTTCCGTTACCTTTGGCTAAGGAAGGTATTGTTTTGGTCAAAAAAATCGATCGTGAGTTTTCGACTAAAAAACACGTTTTGGGGTCCCTAGAATATGAACTTACTATTTTTACGATATTGTCTGTGTGCGTGAAAAACACAGAAAAACCAAGATCAGGATATATAAAACCATAATCCGTACTGTATTAACGTACGGAGGAGAAACATGGACCCTATCAGACAAGAACGCGGATATGTTGGATAAATATGAGAGACAAATCCTACGTAGAATATACGGACCCACGAAAGACGGTGACGCCTGGAGGATTCGAATGAATCTTGAGTTGTATGAGCTATATAATGAACCAAAACTCTCAACATATATTAAGGCTAGACTCCGCTGGGCCGGACATGTTCAAAGAATGCCAGATAATAGAGCCCTAAAAATTGTATTTCGCGGACAACCTCCAGGGAAAAGACCAGTCGGGAAACCCAGACTACGGTGGGAAGATGGAGTAAAAAAAGATGCCAAAGGACTATTAAAAGAACGAAGATGGAAGGACACATGTCGGGACCGCAAAGTTTGGAGGCGAAAACTTGAGGAGGCCAAAGCTCGATTTGGGCTGTAGCGCCATCGTAGTAGTAGTAGTAATGTTTATCGTTTATATTTCTAAATATATATTCTAGAATTTTACTAGAGGAGTTAAGTATATATCAGATAATCTTTAACAAGTAAATATTTTGAAAGTAGTAATTTTCATTTACTAATATTTATCACTATATAATTGTACCATTGTTACGGTTGTCATGGTTGATAAATTGTTGAATGAATTCATTTGCCCGTATAAAAAGCACGTTGAGAGGTGGTTTTTGATATTTATTGCAGGTCACCTTCACAGAAAAAAATAAAATGAACCGGATTGTGTGGTGTGGGAATGCAGCCTTGGTCATCTGTCAAGTTTGTTAGCGAGTGACACAAACAGCTCTCGAATCAATGCTGAGCGAACGGACACTACTGCTCGCGATGACAGACACTTTGTGCCTCATCATTTCAATCATTAATTATGTTCAACTTTCAACGCATTCAACCCACTACTACTGGACACCTTCAAAGATTTTATTAGCATCCACTGTAGAATAATTGTGCTAAAAGAACAATGCCACAAAATTTCAATGTATGTGTAATTTTAAAATATGTTTTCCTCATAATATGTATTTTTAAATTTTTAAAAAGTAGCCAGAAGTACGGTCTCGTTTTTGTTAAAAGTGTTATTTACCGCCACAAGAACATAAATGAATACTTATATTAAGCACGTTATTGTGAAGAAGAGAAAAATTTCATAAATTTCATAGATGGGACAAAAGTATACAAAGATGGTCTTAGAAAAATGCGACCTTTTAAAGATATTCTAGAAATGATTAGGCAGAAGACGCACGTCATCAACATGAAAAGAACCGTATAAAATGAAATATAACTTGTAGAAATTATTGGGTGTTATTTATTTTTAAAAAAAGAATACCTTCCGTCAATCCTGTGTATTATGTATAAATTCCATACATAAATTTTCCTCAAAATATACTAAATTTCCAGTAAAATTATTTATTATTGATACCGACATCTTTTTTAACGTTTCCCATTCGTTAGGGGTCGCTATTTTTTATTTTCTTCTTCCACTCATTTCTGTTTTGCGTATCGTTCTTATTCACTTCCTTTTCTCTGAAGTCTTACGCAATACAGTCCTTCCATCTTCTTTTTGGTCTTCCTTTATTTATTCAACCTTCTATTACTAAGCTATTCATTCTTCATCCAATATATTCTTCATTTCTCCTCGTGACATTTTCAAACCAATGTAATCATCTCTCTTGTATCTTTCTAGAAACTTGTAACACTAGAGTTTTTTTCTTACCGTATCTTTCCGTGTCTTCCGCAACATCTACTTTAACATCCTCGTCTCTGCCACATACATTTATTTTTCCTTGATACTGACATCTGTCAATTTGAATTATCTGAATATATTAGCGGTTTCCATGGTTAGCATAGCTGACTGATTTATGAAATTTGATATCTTTATAATTCTTTATAACTCTATATCTATTGAATATGAAGTACAAAATGCAATCAAATCGTATAGAGAATTGTATATTCTTTAGGTTATAATAACGTTAAAAATCAATAAATCATATTTAACTGTTAAAATCTTCAAATGAGGGTACTTCCAGTTGACCAATTATAACCAGAATCTAATCAGTGGTTCTTCTAGATGTAAACTTGAGGAATATGAAAAATAAAAAACGGCAAATGAGAACCTTGTGAAATCAATGTTTATATTTTTATTTATTGCGGGTATGATTTTCCGTATTGCGTACCTATATTATGAAAAATCCGTTGTACCTAATTCAGATCAATAAAATTAAAATTTGAGTGCAATTGTTTGTTCTTTATTTATTTTTTTTCAAAAGATAAATGAAAATTTTCTGTGAAAATTGAATATGTTTATATATTATTAAAATACATCATACATTTACACAAAAATTATAATAATTAAACAAATATTTTTTCAATTTGAACTGAACCACATATAAAAATATAAAATTTAAACGTATTTTATATGTTATAAAATAAATACAGACAATATAATCGAATAAAGATATTACGATTATTATGTACCTATTCCATTGCTGTTCTCAAATTTTCAATTTAAACTTTTCTTTTGAAGTACCTACAACAAAGAAATAATATTAAGATTACAATATAAATAAAAAAGTGAGTCTTCGCGGGATGCCTGACAGATGTAAAATTTATTTTTATTAAAAATTTATTTTTATTGAAGGAAGTGTAGTATAAACGGCTCCGATACACCGAAACTGTCAAGTAAAGTGGCGAGCGTGGAGCGTCGAGTCGAGACGGCGAGGCGGAGAGTGCCGACGAGTCACGAGGCTGGCCGAACGACGTGCCATAGGAGCCGTTCTTACCCCCTGTATAGGCGCGCCATTAGATGTTTCACATAAAAATATGGAGTTTTTATAATTAGATACGAGGAAACGTCAAAATGTTCCTGTAATTGATCAATAATATTTTATTGAAAGCAGCTATAACATTTTTACATTAATTTTCTTTAAAGTATCTACAATTATTTTCTGCCAGGTGGCAGGAGGCTAGTTTCGATTTCTCCTGCTGTGTCTTTACTAGACACCCTTTTGTATTTGTTGCCCAAGCTTCACGCACAAAGTGTATATTTGTAGAAACACCTGACCCGCCAGTGTGATTTTTACGTAAGCGCTGTTTGACGTGGTTGGAGATTTTCTAACGACGAATATGAAAAAGCATCAAGTTATGTTTCCTGTTAGGGATATTAGCAGCAATGCTTGGGGAGAGCTTACAAAAAATCCTAATCGATTTCTGACAGTTCTTTTAAATTCTGGCACACAATCAAACGGTTGTTTCTCTGGTCGTTGAAAAGCAAACGTTGCAACACTTTTCATCTTCAAATTTTCAGTCAAAATTCGTTGGCGTTAACTCCAAGGTATTTCAGTGAGTTCTTCCAATTCATTGATTTTTCTACGACAATTAGACATGATCGCATCACGATTTTTCAATGATTTCGGCCATTCTGGAAGCAAATGAAGATGAACCTCGAACATTTTAGCATCAGACCGCTTTTAAGACGGAAAACTACTCGTAAATCCTCGCTTGGTTCAAAGCTTTCTCCCCGTAAGCCCTCCGAAGCATTGCAATTGAAAATTCACCAAACATGTCGAACAACGCTTACGACAAAAATCACACTGACCGCTCAGATATTCAGAAGTTTCCTCAAGGATGACGGTTGGACAATAGATCCAATTGGGTGTCTAGTAAAGACACCTAACGGGAGAAGACAAAAATAGCGCCCTATCAGCCGTATTCATAGCAAAACCTGGAATAACTTTAAACTAGTTTTTTATACCAGGTTTAGCAAAAAATCGTATTCATAACACTTTTATGTTTAGATTTAACTTATACCAACAGGTAATAAATTTAAACCAAGAGGTACTGAGTATAAATAGTTAAACGGGTTTAAGATTTGTCAATTTTAAATTTTCCGCGTTGTTCTGCGCATGATTAGTATAATGCGCTTGTAAAGCTACATCTAGCCGTAGTCAAAGCATACAGACCTAACCTAATTTCATTATGATAGATTGTGGATATTTATTATTAAATATAGGCTAGTAAAATTTATTTTAAAGGATTCAATCTACATTTTTTTATAATTTTCAGATTCTTAACTGAGAATGATTATGACATGCCAAAGATAAACTTGATTCCAGGCTTTATGTTTTATTTTTACTTCCTTGTACGTAAGTAAAGGAAGTATTGTAATCGCGAAAAATTTCGGTTTTCAGATTTCAGCGGAAATATCCATTTTCATCATCCCTGAATCCATTTTGACTAATTTCGTCGTGACGTCTGTACGTACGTACGTCCGTATGTACGTACGTATCTCGCATAACTCAAAAACGGTAAGCCGTAGGAAGTTGAAATTTTGTATTTAGGACTGCTATAACATCTAGTTGTGCACCTCCCTTTTTGGTTATTACACAATTTCCAGAAGTGGCACTTTACATGAAGCCTATAATAGATTTTAATGAAAAACTGTTTGAAAATATAATCCAAAACTTTTCAAATTTGGTATACAAGACTTTTATGTCAATCGAAATAACATAATAGATTTTGGTTAAAATAGGCTAACCGGAAGTGGTACATTACTTGAAGTTGTTAACAGTTTTTCTTGGTAAAAATGATTTTATTTTGATTTTAGAAATAAATGCTTCAAATTTATTAGAGAATTAATTTCTGCGTCTAGCACATCAAGTATTATTAAATTAGCCCTTTGTATAAGCGAGATATGTAAATTTAAAAATTATGTACTTTTTTGTTTTTGTAATAAAGCTTGCTATGGATTAGGACAAAAAAAAATGTTCATATCAAATTACGTTAAACACGTGCAATTTTATGATTCGTACAATAACAAATATTATATTTATATTGTGAAATTAATCATATTCATTGTTGTAATCAAATATTTATTTGTTGTAATCAATACTCTCTTTAAAAAGAACCGGGTTAGATTAATGTTAATTTAAGAATGATAGTAGTAAATGAATTATTTTTTGTTCTATATCAAAATATTTCTCGGGCTTGGCTTAAGCCTGTCAATATTTTGTAATTTATTTATTAAAAAAATATGTATAGTTTAATAATCGTACAAGGAAGTCGTGTGGTGTACACATCAGATTTTTTTATTTGAATTTTTATCTGCATATTATGTGCCTGCCGTGTATTTTAATTAATTAAAATAACGAATTCTATTCCTCTTCCGTCCAACTTTCGGATATCTTCTTTTTTTTTTGCTGTCATTTTAAAAAATTTGCTTAATATTTAATATAAGATAGCAAATTGTAATTATAAGGTCAAAACTTACCTGTTACTCGTACCTGTTTTTCCACAAAACCAATTTAATTATTTGTTTTACTCATGTATTAACGTCAAAGAGAATAGAAATACAATGTTGCCAAATGTTTTATCTGGGATAGTTAAACTAATAAGTTTAAAATATATAACGTTGCTATGAATACCGAAGTAAAACCTATTTTAAATTTAAACTAGGTGGAATAGTTATACCGGGAATAAGTGTGGAATAATGAAGTTGCTATGAATACGGCTGTAAATGTTTAATTGTTGAGTTTACAGTATTGTTCTCATATTTTACCTTTTTTCTTCTTCTGTGGCGTCTTTTGATTCAGAAATTCTAATACTTGTGAAAACTTGGAATAATTTTTCAGGTAATAATGTCTGGCATCTTTACTAGTTCTGTCAAAAATTGTAGGTCTCATTATTAATAACATACAATTAATAATACAACTCATATCCAATGGAACTAGAAATTTTGGTATCATTTTATCCAGATAACCATTATCTAATGCAATTATAGGAGTTCCACACTGCAATGCAAGTTTTACATCCAAATTTTGGTTTCCACATTCGTCGAGGCACATAAACCCACAGCTTAAACGGAGAAGAACTCTTTTTTCTTCTAACGTTATATGTTTTAATAGGACTATACTCGATGAAAAAAGTAGGTTATTTAAATTGTTTTGTAGTTGTGAAAAATATTCTTTATCATTTTCTGTAAAATATCCACCCAATACAAGTATAATTGAATAACCGTAAAAATTTCTGCTGAATTCTAAAAATTTATCAAACGATTTAATTATTAGTTCGAAGTTACATTGTTTGCGAAAAGGTCCCAAAGATGTAAAATATAGACTAAATCGCGATTTGGTTTTTATAAAATCTTGCACACATATTTTTGTTATAGGATAGTTGTCATAGTTTAAACTTAAAGAAGGATACCGTGAAAGACTTTTGCTTCTTCGTAAATTTGCATTTCTATGGTTTTTAATTTCACCAAAACATTCTTCAATGAGAAAAACGAAACGGCAACTGTTATTTCTTATTATTTCTGTTTTTAACCATGGAGTGTCAGTGATTACAATATAAGCTTTAATTCTTCGAAAATAGATGTCTAAATCAAATTGAATTCTTTCTTCAGGATACTTTGAGCGTTCATACAAATGTTTTTGGAATTTCTCGCAATATGTTACAGATAAATGGTAACCATACTTTTTTATTACATGGGCAAATAAAATAAAATCTTCATCTTTAGGTAATGTTATTATAATTCGTATGTTATAATTGTTTAGTAATGTGCGTCCAATTCTTCTTCTTTTGTGAAATCTTCTCATCTTTAAAAAAAAACACTGTTCTTATATATGTTTTTAGTTCTATTTTATGGTTTTATTGGTTTTTAAATTTTCTTTTTATTTTGACACATATGACATATATCTGACGGTTTTATGTTTTGTTTATTATCAAGGAGCCTACTATCCACTTTCTTGTTTATTGCATCTATGGATTTCAAATATCTCCTCTTCATAAAAATCTGATGTGGCCAGCACATAACCTCTCGCCGTATATTTTACCTGGCTGTATGCATAAAGCAAAGATTATTTTTATAAATACAAATAATATATTCATATAAATCTATGACGTATAAACTTCTTTATTATTCAATAATAGCATGTCTCAACATAAAGATATTTACCATAAATTATGTTACAATAAATTACAAAGTAGAGTTTACCATATATAAATATTAGGCTGGTAACAGCAATTTTCAATTCGAACAACTTTGTTTACTTTCTCTTCATATTCTTCTAGTAAAAACATTAATTTTGGGCGGTCTAAAATGTATATATCTGGATTGTGCATCTATTCTTATATATCTTCTTTTACATTTTATTTTTTCATACTTGTTATATCTAAATAACCTTAATTCCCTTTAATAAAGTGACGGATAGATTGCACTCCGATTATTCTTATATCGATGTGTAATTTTGTCAATATTTACAACTTACTTGAGAAGAATTTGATAGCTTTTTCGCAATTCAAAGTTACTCTAGTCTACAGTACTAGTGTACATTGTCCCATAATGTTTGAAACAAATTTAAGTCCTTCAACCTAGACTTGTCATCTCCATAATAGTCACAGATCAAGAATTAAGGGATTCTCCAAATACATTTTTCTTTCATTACTCATTATTTCTGACACTGACATTTATCTGTCAGTTACAAATAATTTAAATTTGCAACTATTTTTCATGGCATCCTTTCGGTTGTAAAATTAATTACAACATTATTTTATATATTATATTCCTTTTATCTCTAAATCTATAAAATATGTATAAAAATATTTAAATGTATCAAAAAGAGAATTTATTTTTCTTTAATATTATCAAGAAAAATTTTCAAAAAATAATATTTAGAAGATTTTTTTTCAAGAATCTTCTACTTCCGGTTGTCCAATTGTTACCAAAACCTTTTCAGATCTTCCCATGAATGTCCGATTGGGAAATACGTTGTTAAACAAATTTTAAGTCTTATAGTTTTTGAGTAACCGTCCTTCCAACATCCCACACACACACATCCACACACACACACACACACACACACACACACACACACACACACAGACATCATCGTAAAAATGTTAAAATCGGATTGTAGGGACCTTAAAACGTGTTTATTCAATAAAATCTGGATATGCGATTTTTAGCATGAATCCAATACCTCTCTTAGCGAGAGGTAAAAAAATCTGTTGTGGCCATCACAATTCCTCTCGCGCCCTTTCCATTGTGGTATACATAAGTATTGTATTTAACATTTCTTGTACACACAAAAAATTCTAATTACACCTAATCTTTATATTTACGTATTTTCTATAATTTTAAATTCATTCTATGAGCAAGTTTTCTCCATTTCTTCTACATGTTCGAGGTTTTTTCAATTTATTAACGGGATTGGCGGTATTTCTGAAGGGTTCATGTAATATACCTATAATTTTAAATATATAATTAATAATACAATAAGAAATATTAAATATCGTTCCCACAAAAAGCGTTCAGTACTATCTCTGAATTTTTGACACTGACATTAGTGACATTTATCTGTCAATTACAGATTTTAATTTCTCAAGTAGTTATCATGGAGATGTTAGGGCTGTGAGCAGGCTGTGAGATTTACTACAATTGATGTGACCAACACAATACCTCTCGCCATTTAATTTTTATTAATTTAAATACATACCTATGCTATGAGATCTCGTGCCTGAGTGTCTGGTCGCGAATTTGGGAAACCGGATTCGATCCCGATCAACGCCAAATATTTAGAATTTTAAATGGCACACAATTGACCATGGGTGACGCTTCGTAAACGCTTTGTCATCATCATTACCGAAATCCCTATGCAAAGCAGATAACCACACCCAGCAATGGGTAATATGCCGTGATGATATATTTATTTATTTATTTAGATACATACCTGCATATTTACTAATGCTAAAAATGATGTATATTTAGTTCCTTTCCATATAACTATTTTCTATTTACAATTTTCTTTTTAAAACGTTACTAATAAATAAAAATAAAATAAATATATCATCACGGCATATTACCCATTGCTAGGTGTGTCAATTTGCTTTGTACACAGATATCGGTAATGATGAAATATTTGTACCGGGTGGGCGCTTACCAGGCGTCATCTCACGGTCACTCATAGCTGGCGTGGAAAGTGTACCACAGGATTCAATTTAGTGCCATTAAAATTAATTATTATTAATTTAAAATGATTATTTTTTTGACAGTGACATTTATCTGTTAGTTACATACATTTGAGCTGAACTCTGTAACCATGGAGTTGTGTTTAAAGCATAAGCTCCGGGATATAATTTTTATATTATTTTATAAATTTATCCATATAATATATAGAAAAACTATTACTGCAAACCTGTACAAAATTAATTTAAAAAAAATAGAAATACATGGTTACAAAATTTTCTTGCGTTATTAGATTAGATTATGTTGATGTATATTTAGAAATCTAACAAATACATACTGAGTAGAACATTAATTTTATGCGTTAGGTTATGTTAAAGTTTATTTAAAAACAAATAAATTTTTGTCTTTCTAAGTTTAGATAAATCAAATCCATAACGCATTGTGACTGTTTTTGTTTTTCCCTTACCGACCGTATTTGGTCTTGCAACCTAACTTTGGTTGGATTTCTCGTATAAGATTCCCATCAATAACTATAAGAAACCCTTATTCCTTTGGGTCCTAATATCGCTGCTTGGAAGCCGCTACCGATTTCTTGGCGTAGGTAGGACGCATGCGTGTTTGCGGAGCGGTCTGACAATCGAAACGCGTTGTCAAGGTAACCGCCACACCGTAGGCCGTAGGGGAATGCAAGGGACGTAGGGAAGAATTGTTTGCAGGGTGAAATACCTATAGCAGTAGCATGGCTATACGAGACAAGAATGGCGTATGTGAATATAAGAATATAAACTTGGAATTTGGAAAACGAAGAATTAAATTTTTATTAATTTCGCAATAAATCTATTAGATTGATAATTCAGATTTTGTCTGATATTTGCGGGCTCTTTGCTAAAAAATATAAGAAAGACGAATAAAAAAAATAAAAACAGTGATATACCGAATAGAAATCGTAAAATGTATTCCAAAAAATCTGTTGTGGCCAGCACAATACCTTCCGTCAATCCTGTGTATAATGTATAAATTCCATACATAATTTTTCTTGCAAAAGATTCTAAATTTCCAGTAAAATTATTTCATAAACAAACTATTCAAATTGCACTTGACACAGACATCTTCCTCTTTAGCTTTTCCCATTCGTTAGGGGTCGATATTTTTGCGTGTCGTTCTCATTCGGTTCGTTTTCTCTCAAGTCTTCCGGCATACAGTCCTTCCATCTTATTTTTGGTCTTCCTCTGCTTCTTCAACCTCCCATTACTGAACTACTCATTCTTGTTCAAATATAATTATTCATTTCTCCTCATGACATGTTCAAACCAATGTAATTGACTTTCTTGTAACTTTCTAGAAAATTGTAACACTAGAGTTATTTTATTACCGTATCTTTCCGTGTGTTCCCCAATATCTACTTCAACATCCTCATCTCTGCCATATTAATTTACTTTTTACTCATACTGACATCTGTCAATTTGAATTATATGAATATATTAGTTTACATGTTTAGCATAGCTGGCTGAATTATAAAATTTAATTTCTTTAAAATTCTTTAACTCGCTATCTATTGAATATGAAGTATAAAATGTAATCAAATCGTATAGAGAATAATATATTCTTTAAGTTATAATAATATTAAATGTCAATAAATCTAATTTAACTATTAAATCTTCAAATGTGGCTACTTCCGGTTCACCAATTATAACCAAAATCTAATCACTTGTTCTTCTGGATGTAAACTTGAGGAATACGAAAAAATTATAATTTTTGGAATCGTGGTATTGAAGTTATGGGATCCGGTACTTTGGTCACACACACACAGACACACAGACACACACACAGACACACATACAGACACACATACATACATACAGACATCATCGTAAAAATGGTAAAATCGTATTATAGGGACCCTAAAACATGCATTCAGTAAAAACTCATCATTGAATTTTTTGACCAAAGACAATACCTTCCTTACCTAAAGGTGACGGAAGGTAAAAATCTGATGTGACCAACACAATACCTCCCGCCATTTAATTTTTCTTAATTTAAATACATATACCTATAGGGTCTCGTTGCCGCATGCCTGAGTGTCAGGTCGCGAATTTGGGGAACGGGATTCAATACCTACCAACACCAAATAATTCGAATTTTAAATGGCACAAAATTGACCCCCGTGGTTCACTCTTCACACCAGAAATGAGTAAAGCGACGCTTGGTAAACGCCCGCAATATACAAATGTGTCATTATTATTACCGAAATCTGTGTACAAAGGAGATTAGCTCAACCACCAATGGGTAATATGTCGTTACTATTATTAATTTGAATTGATTATATGTATTTTTGACAGTGACATTTATCTGTCAGTTACATACATTGGAAATATGAACTGTGTAACTAAGAAATTGTGTTTATCTTTAAAACATAAACTCCGGTATTTATAATATTGATTATTTTATTAATTTATCTATAAAATATATAGAAAAATTATTAATGCATATTCGATATTCTTTAATTTTAATAATAACATAATCGCGAAAAAATGACATTTAAAGGAATCTTTGGAAGCAAAACTATTTTTAGCTTCTAGTAAAGAGCTCTATCCATCTGATTTACACCAAAATCTAATAGCTTCTTTCCATATTAGAGTAAGGTCGAAATACAAAATTGTTTATTGTACCACTCTTTTTGGCAAAAACAGTTGTACAAATTCACTTTGTGAACGCGAAATAGGAAAAACATTTCTTACATCGTTTTAGTATTTTAAAAGTATGTTATACTGAAACAAATTTGGCGGAATCTTTTCCTTCTACCTCAACATCAAAATGGAAAAAAATAAACACTTTTATTATACAATCTGTTCAGTTTTTTACTTTGATTATCTCAAATTCAAAACAATTGACTAAGGTTGTTTTTGCAAAGATCTCTTCAATTTAATATGCTCATAACTCATCTAATTTTCAGTTTCGGGCATAAATGTGTAAGGTATTTTTGACTTAAAATTACACAAAGAATACATCCTTAAACTAAGGCAATCGAGTCGCAGATCAGCCCGTATAAATTTATATTTAGGTAATTTCTTCGACTCGTGTGTAGATTAGACATTAGCAAATACACGAAATAATTTAAATTAATTTACAGTGATGCTAAATATTTGTACTTTCATCTAAAATTAACGTAGTTATTAAATTGTCAAAATTAAGGAATTTTAATGTATTAACATTTGTCCAAAATATTTGTGCTAAACTGAGTGTAAGAAAGAAAATATTCCCGGAATCTTTTCCGTTTACATCTGACTCAGATTCAGTTTGCGTGATTATAGACATTATTGCCATGTAGAAATATAAGGTGTATTCCATTTGCCACTTGGATCAGATCCTTCTATTCCAAAAAAATCAGTTCAGTTAAGATAAATCAGTTCATTTGTTTCAGATCACTTGTTCAAATGGAACAAGATATATACAAGTGTACAGTAAAATTTTTGAAAGATGTCCGATCAAGGTCGTTCCACGAATTGTATGAATTCAGATTTTTGCTCCGCCCATTATGACAAATTCAGTAGCGTCGTTTGCTTAGTTTTTATGATGGTACGTAAGATACTACTGTTATTTTATTATTATAAAAATATATATTACAGGAAAGCATTCAAAATTCATAAATAAGTCAACTGGTAAGTTTATAAGCAAATGTAAAATCAAATATGTTAAAAATAAGATAATGACAAAATGTCAGTGTCAGTGACTCTGACAAAAAATAACGTTATTCGTACGGCTATGAATCAAGGTGATGTATCTGAATTAATAAATAAATTTAAGTTACAGCGAAAGTATTATCAACAACGAGCATCGTTTTAAAGTGGAATGTCCTAACTTAGTCAAAACAATATGAATTTTTGAAAGACAAGCGTGTTATATCCATCCTTATCGCACACTCTTATAGCCTTTGCAAAAGAAAGAGATAAATGTATGTCTATTTGTTAATTCGTTCATGATACAGATTACCTTGATCGAATATCTTTCAAAAATTTTACTGTAACTAGTAATTGATATAAATTATGAGAGCTAATTTGTATTGAATATTACAAAAGATAACTGCTTATTACTGATTTTTGTTTAGAGAGGAAATCTAAAATTAATATTACACATATTATTTTCAGGCTTCTAATCAATAAAATAATACCTAAACTTGCATTTCCCTCACATATGTAGATATTTCAATAATATAGTAGTATATAATATTTAATTAGATATAACTAGATGATTTATTATTAAGTATTTCAAACTCCTGCAAATCTACTGATCTGAAATAGCTGATCTGCCAGAAAAGGTGGATCATTTTCAGCTGAACCAATCACTTATTTCGGTGGTGGGGATGAAGTGATTTTAAGTGATCCCGACAAATGGAATGATATATATCTGAACCGTGTCAGAAAGTGCAAAGTTAGATCTGATTCAAGTAGCAAATGGAATACGCCTACATTCATTGTAGTTTGACGCGGTTTTGAGAGTAATGTAAAATGCCCAACATGTGGAATTTTTTCCTTTTTCATCTCTCCGTTTCATTTTAGAATTCATTTTATGTTGATTTATGAATAGTAATTACCTTTAAATGAGAAAAATTAAAAATAACGTATTTGAGTAAGCTTAAAACTTTTCAGATAAATAAAATAATTTGTCACAATAAATGAATGGAATATATTTATTCACATGCAAACTTTATCTCTCATAATTTGAATTAACGTGGATAATATTTGAGCGTAGCGTATCACAAATGGAAATAAAAATATGATTTTTATATGAAATGAAATATAAATGATGAAGAGCTATCGGCAATGGTTGGGAAAGCGGCAGAGGCACATGCAATAATCAACATTTCGCATTAACATTACATGGACGATGAGCGCTGATGAAATTGTCACACCACCAGCTCGTTATTGGGTATTCATTTTTTTAAATTTTTTAATAAACAAAACAGTGTCGAAAAGCAAAACAACCAGCGATAAAACGTGTTTTCATTTGTGCTCGAAATCAGTTTTTTACGCTGCGTCGAATGCGTTTTGTTTTTATTCGACACTTTTAATCTTGAAAATTCATTTTGATAGTTGCGAATGAATTAAAAAATGTAAAATTATTCATGTATTTTAATGTTTCATTACCTTTTTGTACTATTTAACTACAGCAAAATGTATAAACACATATAAAAAATATTTTTCATTTTAAAAATTGTTGTAAAGCTTGGGCTATTTTAAAATGAAAAAACAATGTAAATTAAAAGTTGATTAAACATGGACAACAAAAAAAAAAATTGCGCAATTTTAATATCTAAATGAGTTTTATCATATACGTACCTCTACTTTCAAAACCAGAATTAAATAACATGATTGTATTATGTAACAAGTTTTATACATGATGGTTCAAAACATAGTGACAAATAGCTATTTTCTTTATTATTAATTTTATACCTGTTATAGTTTGATCTAGCAATCATGTTATAGTCGAGAATCTAGTAAGCTTAATCAATTTTTGTATGTTCGAGTAAGTAACTAGAACAAAGGTTGTTAAGACAGTCGAATGTAGTAAGAAAATAAAAAATCTGATGTGACTAACACAATACCACCCGCCATTTACCTATGGGGTCTCGTTGCTGCGAGCCTGATGTCTGGTCGCGAATCTGGGGATTCCGATTCGATCCCGATCAACGCCAAATAATTTGAATATTAAATGACATAAAATTTAGCCTTGTGGTATACGCCCGCACAATACAAATATGGCATCATCATTACCGAAATGTGTGTAGAAATCAGATTAGCACACCCAGCAATGGATAATATGCTGTGATAATATATTTATTTTTTTCTTTATTTAAATACATACCTGCATATTTACTAATAATTATAATAATACATTTTGATATGATTATTTTTTTGACAGTGACATTTATCTGTCAGTTGCATAACATTTGAGCTGAACTATGTAAACATTTACATTTAAAGATATTTTTTGAAGAAAAACTGTCTTGAGCTTCAAGTAAACTGCCATTTCCGGTTATCCGATTGCCACCAAAATCTAATGGCTTCTTTACATATTAGAATAAGATAAAAATACATAGTTTCAAAACTTTCTGAATGATAATATTTGAGTTAGAGCGTAAACAGGATCCACACCCACACATACACATACATACATACATACATACATACATACATACATACATACATACATACATACATACATACATACATACATACATACATACATACATACATACATACATACATACATACATACATACATACATACATACATACATACATACATACATACATACATACATACATACATACATACATACATACATACATACAGACATCATCGTGAAAATGTTAAAAATGGATTGTAGGGACCTTAAAACGTGGTCATTTACCAAAATCTCGATATGCGATTTTTAGCACAATCCCTATACCTCCCTTACCAAGGGTAGCGGGAGGTAAAAATGTTATAATCAGACTGTAGGGACCTTAAAACGTGTTTAATCATTAAAATCTGGATATGCGATTTTTAGCATGAATCCAATACCTCTCTTAGCGAGAGGTAAAAATATGTACCGAAACGTCGGTTTTATAACAATAAATATTGTACGACTGAGATATCGAGTAACACCTACACCACATTAACAATTATTTATGGTATATTAATAGAAAATGTATATATCTGCTTAGACAAATTGTAAAATTAAGAGTAATATATTGTGGTACGGAAGTGTTGCTTACATAATTCTATTTTGGAGTAGATAATTTTGCTATGTTTACCCAGGGTAGATAAATTGCAGTTTGAAACCTCGGAGGTGGAATGTGCAAGGATCTGCAACGTTTCCAAGCTCAGGACTTGCAAACATTGGGGATTTTTCACGTCTTCGTGAGGCATCTGCCGATGGAGATGCAACAACACACACGGAAGTTACATACTACATACGTATTACTTTTTATTTCACACACTTTTAGTTTACCTTTGCACCTATTTTAAGTCGTAGAGACAGTGTTTAATAAACTTTTCATATGCCATGCTTACTGAAATTGTTTCATAACATTTGAAAATGACATTATGATGAATTTCAGTAATTTGCTAAATGTGTTGTAATTCTGACAGCCTAGGTTCAAATTATTTCTTCTATTTGACCAGTAAACAAGAGGGAAAAATCTCGGGAACCGGATTCAGTTCCTACTATCAAATATTTCGAATTTTAAATGGCACAAAACTGACCCCTGTAATGCACTTTCCACGCCAAAAATGAGTACCCGTGAGGCGACGCATGGTAAACGCCCGCATGATACAAATATGTCATCATCATTACTGAAATCTGTGTACAAAGCAAATTAACTCATCAACGGGTAATATGACGTGATAATATATTTATTTATATTCTTATTTGAATACATATCTGCTATTACTAGAAATTATGTATCTTAAGTTCCTTTCCATATAACTATTGTTCTATTTACAATTTTCGTTTTAAAACGTTATTATTATTAATTTGAAATTATGTATATTAAGTTCCTTTCCAAGTAACTATTGTTCTATTTACATTTATTTTTTAAAACGTTACTGTTATTAATTTGAAATGATTATTTTTTTGACAATGACATTTATCTGTCAGTTACATACATTTGAGCTGAACTGTGTAACCATGGAGTTGTGTGCATAAGCTCCGAGATATAATTTTTATATTATTTTATAAATTTATCCTAAATTTTTACCTAAATTTATTAGGGAAGCAGGAAATGAGCAAAGTCTGATTTTATATGTTCAAGTCCTATGTTTGGCTGTGCCGGTTACCATCCTGTGTATCTTATTTTGAACTCCGTATTATTGTAAAGTTCCAAAGGATTCAATCTTCTTTGAACCATACGTGGCTCGGGAATATTTTCAAGAATATATAAGAAAAAAACATCGTCAAATGAAGAATCAGGACATTCCAAATTTTAAAAAAAGTTTTATTTTCATATTATAAACAACATATAAACTTGGCGAAATTTTAAATATTCAGTATTATTTGATCCCGACCGACGCCAAAAATAACATCGAATTTTAATGGCACTAAATTGACCCCTGTGGTGCACTCTACACTCCAGATTGGCACACCCAGCAATGGGTAGTATGCCATGATGATATATTTATTTATTTATTTCTTAACTAAATAGAACTTACATGTCATAACCATAAATGTCAAAATTAGGATCAAAAGATTCGTTCAACGCTTGATTCATGGGCTACGACGAATCAGTTGACCCTTGATTTTGATTACTAAAATAGCTTGATTTTTAACATTTTAATGGTCATGAATCAGTGTTGATCTGCGAATCAACTGTGGATCAACAAGGAATGGTGAATTCGGCCGTAAGTCTTGCAAATTTTTCTGTCAATATTGTCCCCATATGTCTTGCAAAGTAGGTTTTACTGTATGCATTGAAATTTTATTAATTTTTTCATTTGGCCAAAGTAAAGAGTCTCGGTAGAAGAAATCTGGACAAGAAGATGACCCTTAAAATGCCACTTGAACTATTATCAACCGTCATTTTAAAATTTGTTGAAAATGTAAACTGGCCGAAGTATTATGGAGTTTGGGCTCATATATAGATTATAGACTGAATTAGTCTCAGTTTAATGTTTGGGTATGAATAATCTGGTGCATAGGCAAATGCTTTCCTCGATGATGACGTTAACACAAACACCGGATTTGGCCGCGTGTGAAAAATCCCAATGCGTTTATGCGAAAACGTTCAATATAAAACAGACGCGACGTCATAGCGTGTGCGCTCGCACCCTCGCCTCCTCACCTCGCACGACCAATCAGACACAAAAAGCCAAGAGTCTTCTCAGAATCATCTCACATCCGGCAGGATTCACAAATCTCAATCAACCATACATGAAGCAAGCTGAACAACAAGATAAGTATCTCCGTTATGTAATTAGAATAAGTATTAGTAAGGTAACCAGAGGCCCTTTTTGGAGAGGATAGTATTTCTGTCAAGATCGTTTCTTTTTAGAAATACTGGCTAGTATCACAAGCCTTGAAATTTGTCATTTTTTAAAACAGCGTTTTAAAACAAGCCTTGTGGTATGTATAGGGCGCGTACATTGACGTGACTTTGCTGACTTTGGCAAGCAGATATGGGGACCCGTGTCAAAATGACAGCAATTAATTATGTCCATAACTGACAAGTGTCATAATTTTTCATTCAAAATTTCATGACTTTCTTATTTCATGTGGTTTGTTTGTTATCATGAGTATGGAATTCAGTTGCCGAGAAAGGGAATCATAAAATACCAAAAATTTAGAATCTTTTGCAAGAAAATTTATGTATGGAATTTGTATATAATACACAGGATTGACGAAAGGTATTGAGCTGGCCACATCAGATTTTTTATATGTTCTTTTTGAATACTTACAACTTATCTAATCTTTTAATTCATAATATAATTCAGTTAAATGTTATTAAATTATTCAAATCTCTT
Source organism: Harpalus rufipes (assembly GCA_951394225.1). Lineage (NCBI taxonomy): Eukaryota > Metazoa > Arthropoda > Insecta > Coleoptera > Carabidae > Harpalus > Harpalus rufipes. Next base: position 53,115,307 of record OX596277.1, on the reverse strand, counting down.
TTTATACAGAAAATATTTCCATTTAAATGACAATATTGAAATGTCAAATGTTACATTTGTACCGGTATTCTTCTTAATCTCGTAATAAACGAAAAAATTTCTTGGTAATATTAAAGAAAAGTAAATTCTCTATCTGATACATTTCAATATTTTATTATATATTCTATAGATTTAGAGATAAAAGAAATATAATATATAAAATAATCTGTTGTAATAAATTTTACAGCCGAAAGAATGCAATGGAAAATAGTTGAAAATTTAAATTGTTTGTAACTGACAGATAAATGTCAGTGTCCGAAATCCGGAGACATTACTGAAGACTTTTTCTGGGAAGTACATACATTATATTATTTCTTAATGTATTCATAGTTAAATATTTAATAGTATTAATTAAATTTAAAAAATCTAAATATATGGAATAGATATAAGTAGAATTTTTGGTGTAGATTGTAGGTATACATGAAATGTTAAATATATTAGGGCGCGAGCAGTCATGTGACTTTGTTGGCCATGACAAGCAGATATGAGGCCCATGTCAGAATGATAGGTAGTAATTATGTATATAGATGTCAAGTATCATAATTTCTCATTCTAAATTTAGTGATTTTCCCATTCCATGTGGTGTATTTTCCTCGACAAGTAAATTCCACACTCCTACGTGAATTTAGGAAATCTTGAATTTGTAATGAAAAATTCTGACATTTGACATTTATGTACATAATTACTAATTATCATTCTGAAACGGGCCCCCACATCTGCTTGTCAATGCCAACAATGTAACATGACTGTTCCCGCCGTATACTTATGTAACCAAAAAAATCTGATGTGGCCAGCACATAACCTCTCGCCGTATATTTTACCTGGCTGTTCATATAAATCTATGACGTATAAACTTCTTTATTATTCAATAATAGCATGTCTCAACATAAAGATATTTTACCAAAAATTATGTTACAATAAATTACAAAGTAGAGTTTACCATATATAAATATTAGGCTGGTAACAGCAATTTTCAATTCGAACAACCTTGTTTACTCTAACTTCATATTCTTCTAGTAAAAACATTAATTTTGGGCGGTCTAAAATGTATATATCTGGATTGTGCATCTATTCTTACATATCTTCTTTTACATTTTATTTTTTCATACTTGTTATATCTAAATAACACTAATTCCCTTTAATAAAGTGACGGATAGATTGCACTCCGATTATTCTTATATTGATGTGTAATTTTGTCAATATTTACAACTTACTTGAGAAGAATTTGATAGCTTTTTCGCAATTCAAAGTTACTCTAGTCTACAGTGCTGGTGTACATTGTCCCATAATGTTTGAAACAAATTTAAGTCCTTCAACCTAGACTTGTCATCTCCATAATAGAGACAGATCAAGAATTAAGGGATTCTCCAAGTAAATTTTTCTTTCGTTACTCATTATTTCTGACACTGACATTTATCTGTCACAAATAATTAAAATTTTCAACTATTTTTCATGGCATCCTTTCGGTTGTAAAATTAATTACAACAGTTTATTTTATATATTATATTCCTTTTATCTCTAAATCTATAGAATATATATAAAAATATTTAAATTTATCAGAAAGAGAATTTATTTTTCTTTAATATTATCAAGAAAAATTTTCAAAAAATAATATTTAGAAGATTTTTTTTCAAGAATCTTCTACTTCCGGTTGTCCAATTGTTACCAAAACCTTTTCAGATCTTCCCATGAATGTCCGATTGGGAAATACGTAGTTAAACAAATTTAAAGTCTTATAGTTTTTGAGTAACCGTCCTTCCAACATCCTACATACATACACACACACACACACACATACATCCACACACACACACACACACACACACACAGACATCATCGTAAAAATGTTAAAATCGGATTGTAGGGACCTTAAAACGTACTTATACAATAAAATCTGGATATGCGATTTTTAGCATGAATGCAATACCTCTCTTAGCGAGAGGTAAAAAGGAAGTGGCGAGAGGTATTGTGCTGGTCACAACAGATTTTTTTTTTTATTCTAAAACGGAAAATTTTGTATGCACTCTAGAAAGAGTTTTATATTTAAAAAATAAAATTAGTATCTATACTATATGTGCACCAAATGTTGTTCAAATGGATTCCCAACTTTCCTTTTCTTAACTTTGCAGGTCAGTGTTTCAAAAGTTGCCAAACGCCTTTTGAAAATAAAACATTTTAATCAGCTGATACTGTCAGGAAATTTATGAGTATAGTAGACAGAAGATAAATACATCCCGTCAGCAATCTTCCAAGATAAACTACTACAGAATATAATATCGTAGAGTCGTAATAAATAAATCCAAAACTCATCTGTGAGTTGGCAAGGCCCCAGTAGTTGAGACAAAGACAGAGACATCCACCCACCATTCGCACTCGCGAAATCCAGAAACGAAACTCTTAAATCTCGGCTTATTTGCGCGCGCCGCCCGCTGGAATAATATTTTGTTTCCATTCGGCAACGTCGGACGGATATCCGTGCCGTGCAGCAGCGTCAGGCGGCGACGTCGAGAACTAGAGGATCCAGATCGGCCCTGCTTCGGTTCAGTTCAAATAAAACAAATATTTGTTTTCGTGGAAACTTTTGAACTAAATTTAATTCTGTAATCACTGCGATGTGATAAAAGACGGAATAATTCGGGACGCTGCTTGGCTTCGGCTTCAAATGCGGTGCAGACTTTCGTGGTTTGTTGATTGAATTTAATACTAACTTCAATGTATGTGCAAATTATTATACATACAACGTCAAATGCGGAAATTTCAGTATTTGGACCATTTTCTTCGACTTAATTAATATTAGCCCATATTCAGGAATGGATTTGTATAATTTTATTTATAATGATGAATGGAGCAAAGGATTGTTGTAATAAATCTCACTGTCCAAACAACTCCATGGTAACCAGAAGAGAAATTATATACAAGCTTGTAATGATGACAGATACGTCAGAGTCAAAAATCGAAAGACATTAAAGAAGGCTTGTTCTGGGAAATAAGTACATTTAAAATTTCTTATTGTTTTATTAATTAAATATTTAAAATTATAGATACAATAGATATACCCTTCAAAAATACCACCAATCCCATCAATAAATTGGAAGAATCTCGAACATTTAATAGAGTAACAGAAGAAAACTTGCTCATACTCATAGAATGAATTTAAAATTAAAAAAATATCTAAATATAAAGAATGCAATTAGAATTTTTTGTTTGCACAAGAAATGTTAAATACAATACTTATCTAACCTACAATTTTTTTTACCTCTCGCTAAGAGATTTTAACGAATAAGCACGTTCTAAGATCCCTACAATCCGATTTTAATATACTTACCATGATGTCTCTGTCTCTCTCACTCTCTCTCTCACACACACACTCTGTGCCTGTGTGTGTGTGTGTGTGTGTGTGTGTGTGTATGTGTGTGTATGTGTGTGTGTATGTGTGTGTATGTGTGTATGTGTGTGTGTGTGTGTAGATATTGGAGGGACGATTTCTCAAAAACTATAATACTTAATATCTGTTTAACTACGTATTTCTCAATCGGACTGGGAAGAGCTGAAAAGGTTTTGGTAATAATTGGACAACTAGAAGTAGCAGATTCTAAAAAAAAATCTTCTAAATATTATTTTTTGAAAAATTTTGTTCTTGCTAGTATTAAAGAAAAATAAATTTTCTATGTGATACATGTTAATATTTTATTATATCTTTTATAGATTTAGAGATAAAAAAAATATAAGGTATATAATAAAATAAATCTCACAGCCCAAATAATGTCATGGAAACCAATTGAAAACTTAAAATGTTCGTAACTGATATATAAATGTCAGTGTCAAAAATTCAGAGACATTGCTGAAGATTTTTTTTGGGAAGTACATACATTATATTATTTCTTATTGTATTAATAGTTAAATATATAGGTTCGAGTACATTACATATACCTTTCAAAAATACTGTCAATCCCGACAATGAATTGGAAACATTTCGAAATATTAGAAGAGTAGGACAAAATTTCTTCATACATTCTTTAAATTATCGCTGCTTTTCGTATGTTTTTGGTTTTAGGCGAATTAGTAGGAATAATAGCAGTCATGTGACATGGTTGGCTTTGACAAGCAGATATGAAAGCCCGTGTCAGAATGACAATTAGTAATTATGTACATAGATGTCAAATATCATAGTTTTTCTTTTTAAATTTAGTGATTTTCTAATTCCATATGGTATATGGTTTATTTTCCTCGACAAGTAAATTCCACACTCCAGGTGACAAATTAACTACGTGAATTTAGAAAATCTTTAAATTTTTAATGAAAAATTCCGACATTTGACATCTATGTACATAATTTTTAATTGTCATTCTGACACGGGCCTCCATGTCTGCTTGTCAAAGCCAACCATGTCACATGACTGCTCGCGCCCTATACTTAACCAAAAGCGGAAGTGGCTAGAGGTATTGTGCTGGCCACAACAGATTTTTAGTTCATGGAACCTATAAACAATTAAAATTTTCAAGTAATATTTAAAAATTTATCTCACTCAAAGTTTCAAAAAGTAAAATTAAAAAGAATTATGAAGTTTACCAGACAATTGTAATTATTTTTTGCCCCCATTGGAAAAAATCCTAGCTACGCCCATGCTATTGCCTTAGAATCCTAACATAACAACAGATCGTGCAAAAATTAAGTTTACTTGCGCCCCAAAATCCATAAATTTAATTTTTTATAATGTTAGGACTATATTTTAAGATGTTTAATCTTCAAACACTTTGTATTTTTCAACATTGTGTTATTTTTCCTACTAATTCGGCTAAAACCAAAAACATACGAAAAGCAGCGATAATTTGAAGAATTTAGTACGAGAATTTAATAAATCTTAGAGAAAATTTAACCTAAGATCCATATTTCATTTCAGGGGAAATTGAAGTAGATTGTGTTGAGTTTAATAGTTGTTCAATTTTGGAATACGTATAGTGTATATCACTTTTGGATGTTTCTGGGTGCTTCGACAATAAGACTACTTACTAAAAATACCCAAATAATTATGTTCTTTTCACTAAAAAACTTTAATTTTCAGACAATTACTCGAACAAAAATGCCCTCATAATAAAGTTATCTTAACCCCATTCTGTTTCTATAGCCGATAAATTGGTGTAAAGCCATCAGCACGTCATCGTGGTGCACAGCGTTAATATCCCACGACACTCGTTCACACTCGGCGTCGGCGTCGCTTTGTCGAGGGGTAGACTCAGACGTCCCGACGCGCCCATAAACACTTAGTTAAAACAACAACGTCACGCATTTGTCTCCATGCGTGCCGTGCAGTGCGGCGAGATCGAACTTGGCGATGAAAATTGTTTTTTATGTTTACCTAAATGCGCTGTAATTTTATTAAGTGACAAGAAGTTGTCTTTTGCATTTTGATCGAAGAAATAGTTGAAAATTCGTCTAGAACCATTAATTGTGTTATTTTTTGCCCCTTTTAACTTATAAATGAACAAATTTTACGAAGGGTTCAATATCATTGTTCACATTTTGTCGATGATGTCTATTTGTATCAACCTACTTGTAATAATTTTTATGGCATGAGAAAACACGACCGTGTTGGGGAATTTAGTTTTTTTAAATAAAACTATAAATAAATATAATAATTTATGAATTTTAAAAGAAAATTTGTAATCTTGTGTGGATAAACTTGAATTAAGATAAGATTATATATTTCAGCAAAATAATAATCCCAAACATACAGTACTTATTGGCTGTTCTGCAACACACCGAAATAATTTAGAACACCTCCACAGTCTCTTGATCTCAACCCTATTGAGAATTTATGGTCTGAAAATGATAGGCGACTCCGAAGAAAGAGGTATGCCGAACAAATCTAGGTGAAAAATGGGTAAAAATTTCACCTTGCATTTAATCTAATTTAATAAGAATCAATGCCTAGGCTCTGGAAGCTGCAATTAAAGCTAATAAGTATCCCACTAAATATTAAAATGTAGTCACATGTTAAATAATTTTGTGCACGAATACTTTTGTCTTAATTTTTATATATAATTTGTTACATAAAGTAAATTAAACATTTTTACCTTTCGCTAAGAGAGGTATTGGAATCATACTAAAAATCGCATATCCAGATTTTAGTGAATTAGCACGTTTCAAGGTCCCTAGAATCCGATTATAACATTTTTATGATGATGTCTGTGTGTGTATGTGGATGTATATATGTGTGTGTGTGAGGATACTGGATGTACGGTTTCTCAATTCTGTTAAGACTTGTGTAACTACGGATTCCTCAATCTAACAGTAATGGGAAGAGTTGAATAGATTCTGGTAACAATTAGATAACCGGAAGTAGTAGTATTTTATTAAAAATCTTCTAAATATTATTTCTTGAACATTCGTTATTACAAATATTAAAACACAACATAAAATTCTCTATCCGACATATTGAATTTTTTTATAATATCTTCTATAGATTTAAAAACATATAAATATAACCTATAAAATAATCTGTCTGTAATTGACAGATAAATGTCACTAATGTCAGTGTCAGTACTGAAGACTTTTTCTGGGAACGATATTTAAAATTTCTTATTGTATTATTAATTATATATTTAAAATTATAGGTATATTACATGAACCCTTCAGAAATACCGCCAATGCCGTCAATGAATTGGAAGAACCTCGAATATTTAGAACATATTTTATAGATTAAGAGATAAAAGGAATATAATATATAAAATAATGTTGTAATTAATTTTACAACCGAAAGAATGCCATGAAAAATAGTTGCAAATTTAAATTATTTGTAACTGACAGATAAATGTCAGTGTCAGAAATAATGAGTAATGAAAGAAAAATGTATTTGGAGAATCCCTTAATTCTTGATCTGTGACTATTATGGAGATGATAAGTCTAGGTTGAAGGACTTAAATTTGTTTCAAACATTATGGGACAATGTACACCAGTACTGTAGACTAGAGTAACTTTGAATTGCGAAAAAGCTATCAAATTCTTCTCAAGTAAGTTGTAAATATTGACAAAATTACACATCGATATAAGAATAATCGGAGTGCAATCTATCCGTCACTTTATTAAAGGGAATTAAGGTTATTTAGATATAACAAGTATGAAAAAATAAAATGTAAAAGAAGATATATAAGAATAGATGCACAATCTAGATATATACATTTTAGACCGCCCAAAATTAATGTTTTTACTAGAAGAATATGAAGAGAAAGTAAACAAGGTTGTTCGAATTGAAAATTGCTGTTACCAGCCTAATATTTATATATGGTAAACTCTACTTTGTAATTTATTGTAACATAATTTATGGTAAAATATCTTTATGTTGAGACATGCTATTATTGAATAATAAAGAAGTTTATACGTCATAGATTTATATGAATATATTATTTGTATTTATAAAAATAATCTTTGCTTTATGCATACAGCCAGGTAAAATATACGGCGAGAGGTTATGTGCTGGCCACATCAGATTTTTATTTTACATTTTACTGATATAAGTAAATTGTATGAATAATTTTGTGAGCCACTTTATAAATGTTGGGGTGGTCGTTCAAAAATAATAATAATAATATATAAAAATAAATAAAATATATTATCACGGCATATTACCCATTGCTGGGTGTGTCAATCTGTTTTGTATACAGATTTCGGTAATGATGATGACATATTTGTACCGTGCGGGCGTTTACCAGGCGTTACCTCACGGGCACTCATTGCTGACGTGGAGAGTAATAGTATTTAGAACATAACATTATTGCTTGGGATAAAAGATAGTTAAAATTATATGACAGATTTTATTTTTCACTGCGTTAAAAGAATTACATGTTCCCCGTAGTATTTAGTGTTATGGAATATATTAATAGAAATTGTTGTGCTATTAGTGCTCGTGTGGTCGCTTATGATCATTAATTGAGTAAAAAAAATGAATGAGAATGGCGGTTAGGTGAACGTCTATTCCTAGTCGGCGTTGCGGACCCGGCGCGGTGCCAAAGACAACAACGCGGCGCGCCGACCCTGCTCGGATGCGATGCATACCTTGCACAAAGACAGCCACTGCAGCGTAGGAGGATCATACAACAATGTAATGTAATATTACTCCAAATTTATTCAGGCACACATACTTATATGTTAATACAAACTTAAATATGAAGTAATTTGCTATTTTGAAAATAAGTGAAAAACAATTTTTAGCGTGTAGTCTTGTAGTTCAAAAACAAAAGATGATACATAAGTCCTTTATTGACTATTAAATTTAAAATTGACTATGAAAAATACAAACTGGTATGCTCTAACAATATATCAGCAGATATTTCATATGGTGAAAATATAAAGGCAGAAGACCATGTCATCAACCTGAAAAAAACCTTATAAAAAGAAATATAACTTGTAGACATTATTAGTTGTTATTTATTATTTAAAAAAGAAGAAAAAATATACTAGTATTAAAGAAACACAAATATTAATGAATTTACAATTATTTCTAAGTCAATCCTTATTCCTTTAACGGAATATAAAATTATTTGACACAACATGCTCATTCTTAGCCAACGTAGGTAGTGTTTCACAAAAATCAAGATGTACTCTTGATCTTGTCTTGATCTTGTCTTGAAATCAAGACAAGACCAAGACAAGAAATATATTTTATGTCCCAAGACAAGAATGTATTATCAAGAATCAAGATTTCTTAATATTGCAAATCCGCATTTATAAGTATAAAATTTTGTATCTCTAACTATGATTTTCAAAACAAATAATTTTAATCAAATCGAAGCGAGAATTCAAATAAGTCTAAATTTTCAGATAAGTATCTCGTCCTCATAATATAGACTTGTGTTTAACAAATTGTCTTATGAAACTTGTTTTTCATACTATTATTTTAGTTGACTGTGACCTGTCACTTCAATTATTAGTTTTGTTTATTTTATTCTGTCTACGTTTTTTAACGAATGTATCAAAATATGTTAGCTACGTTGCAATGCTTGCATTGAAATTGATGGTTATTGTACCAATGTAATCGTCTCTCTTGTCCCCAAATTTCACGGTCCGTCCCATTTAAAGAGAAAAGGGATTCCCCTAAATGTCAAGAAATATCAAGAAATCTTGAAACAAGACAAGAAGTACGTCGCCAAGAAATGCGCAAGACAAGAAATATTTATTTTGTTGACTTGAAAATCAAGACAAGACAAGAAATGATCATCAAGACAAGATTTCTGGTTTTGATGAAACACTAAACGTAGGTACGAAAATAAATTACAATTATTTCAAATAATTTTATATTCCATAAAAGGAATAACGATTGACTTAGAAATAATTGTAAATATCATTAATTTATACATTACTTGATACTATTACTTTTTTTCTTCTTTTAAAACGAAATAACACCCAAAAATTTCTACATTATATTTCATTTTATAAGGTTTTTACCTCTCGCTAAGAGAGGTATTGCATTCATGCTAAAAATCGCATACCCAGATTTTATTGTGTAAGCACGTTTTAAGGTCCCTACAATCCGATTTTAACATTTTTACGATGATGTCTGTGTGTGTGTGTGTGTGTGTGGATGTATGTGTGTGTGTGTGTGTGTGTGTGTGTGTGTGTATGTATGTAGGATGTTGGAAGGACGGTTACTCAAAAACTATAAGACTTTAAATTTGTTTAACTACGTATTTCCCAATCGGACATTCATGGGAAGATCTGAAAAGGTTTTGGTAACAATTGGACAACCGGAAGTAGAAGATTCTTGAAAAAAAATCTTTTAAATATTATTTTTTTTAAATTTTTCTTGATAATATTAAAGAAAAATAAATTCTCTTTCTGATACATTTAAATATTTTTATATATATTCTATTGATTTAGAGATAAAAGGAATATAATATATAAAATAATCTGTTGTAATTAATTTTACAACCGAAAGGATGCCATGAAAAATAGTTGAAAATTTAAATTATTTGTGACAGATAAATGTCAGTGTCAGAAATAATGAGTAACGAAAGAAAAATGTACTTGGAGAATCCCTTAATTCTTGATCTGTGACTATTATGGAGATGACAAGTCTAGGTTGAAGGACTTAAATTTGTTTCAAACATTATGGGACAATGTACACCAGCACTGTAGACTAGAGTAACTTTGAATTGCGAAAAAGCTATCAAATTCTTCTCAAGTAAGTTGTAAATATTGACAAAATTACACATCGATATAAGAATAATCGGAGTGCAATCTATCCGTCACTTTATTAAAGGGAATTAAGGTTATTTAGATATAACAAGTATGAAAAAATAAAATGTAAAAGAAGATATGTAAGAATAGATGCACAATCCAGATATATACATTTTAGACCGCCCAAAATTAATGTTTTTACTAGAAGAATATGAAGAGAAAGTAAACAAGGTTGTTCGAATTGAAAATTGCTGTTACCAGCCTAATATTTATATATGGTAAACTCTACTTTGTAATTTATTGTAACATAATTTATGGTAAAATATCTTTATGTTGAGACATGCTATTATTGAATAATAAAGAAGTTTATACGTCATAGATTTATATGAATATATTATTTGTATTTATAAAAATATTCTTTGCTTTATGCATACAGCCAGGTAAAATATACGGCGAGAGGTTATGTGCTGTCCACATCAGATTTTTTCAGGTTGATGACGTGAGTCTTCTGCCTAATCATTTTCACTTTATTAGGATTAAGCGTTGTCGTAGTTAATCGGAGCTATCCGACGGATCTGTTTGATGACGTCGCAGATATATTAGATCCATCCGATTATCAAAACCTTATAAAATTTTTGGGTGTTATTTATTTTTAAAAGAAGAAAAAAAGTACTAGTATTATGTAATGTATATGTTAATGATATTTACAATTATTTCTAAGTCAATCGTTATTCCTTTTACGGAATATAAAATTATTTGAAATAATTGTAGTTTATTTTCATACCATACGTTGGCACTACTGAGAATGGCCATATTGTGTCAAATAATGTTATATTCCGCAAAACAAATAACTTAGAAATAATTGTAAATTTATTAATATATACGTTTCTTTAATACTAGTATGTTTTCTTCTTTATTTAAAAATAAATAACAACTAAAAATTTGTAGAAGTTATATTTATTTTTAAAAAGTTTTTTTAAGGTTGATGACGGTGAGTCCTCTGCCTAATCATTTTCACCATATGATATGAATTTCATAGTTAGATATAAAAATCTGATGCGGCCCTTATCTAAAATAACTGCTTATAAATTCATGACAAAGTAATATTAAATATTTTAATATTAATATATATTAGCATTTTCTGCTTTTTGGAGCCTTTTAATATTGTAAATAATCAAGCAAACAAAGTGTATGATATTCGTCTTATTCTCCTGCTTATAAAATGAGACAGTAATAAATATTGAACGCTGAAAATCATCAAACTTCGAATTTTTTCCTCTTTAACATTGTAAATAATCTCCTAATTTAACTTTCAAGTTAGACGTTGTATTATTCAAAACAAGACATAAAAATCCCACAACATCAACAGCATAGCATGAGGGTTGGCTGGGTGATCTTTGATTCAGCGGGTGAGCTGACGCCACGCTCTCATCTCGCGTCTTCAGATGCCGGAGATTACGGCGTTCGCTACTTTTAAGAAACAATAATATTGTGTTTTCGCCGCCTCCACCACCACGCCGTATAATGTGCCCTGTATTACCGGCTGAATTACGCTATGCGATCAGTAATTTCTTCTTGTTTTTCTTCACGGATTCCTGCCTAAGATAGCTCTTTCAAAGCCAAATCAAATCCCATAGATTAAGGAATAAATAAGGAAGACTAATATTATCACTATAATATAGCTATTATTTCTATTTCTTGTTACGCATTTCTTAATAATACTTTCATGTTATCAACATTATCATTTAAGCCGTTAAGCAACAACTTTTGCAGAAAAAGGGCGTCAAGTATCGTAATGCATTTTTTTTCTTAGTTTTATTATCCTAAAAGTTGAGTTTCAAATGTAAAATTATGGTTTACCGAATTCATTCGTGGCCGTAGTTCGCTCAAGGACGAATTTCGCAAGTCCAAAATCGGTTGTTGTTCCGAAAAACATTGATGCGGTGTGTGAACTGATACTACAAAATCGTCATGTGACTTATCGTGAGATTGAGGTATCCTTGGACATTAGTGGGACCAGCATACATCCAAGATTGCATGAACATTTGTTCGCGTTGGATCCCACATAATTTGACAATTGCACATAAACAACCTCGTGTCAATTGGTCGCAAGAAATGCTCAAAAAAATCGATCGCGGTGTTTCAAAACATGTATATGACATCGTGACAGGTGACGAATGGGTCTTTCAAGGCGACGCAAACCCAACAAAAATCGTTCGAAACAAATGGTCGCCTGTTTTTTTGGAAACTGGACATGTCTCAACCATACCATTGGTGCAACATAGAACGGTCAATTCTGAATGGTACACAACCATTTGTTTGCCACAAGTCTTCGGAGAAATAAGGAAAACCGACCGCCGAAGACGGATCATTCTCCACCACAACAATGCGAGCTCTCGCACATCGGCTCGAACAATTGACTTTTTGAGCGTTCAAAACACAATTTTTGTTTTTATAAGAAAAAAAAAATACTAAAACATCAATTTTCACCACTGTGACGTTACCCATGCCGCTTCCATTGCAACTTAGTTTCGACGTGCTGCTCGAAATATGACAGATATTTTGCAACGTACGTCTTGCGGGGTAAGGGGAACTTTGTTAGATTAGATAGCTGTCAAGTTATATACGTTTTATATTACAGTTGATAAATAGAAACAAGGTTATGTCCACGGCGTCATTATGACCATCAACTGTCACTTTGACATGTCACATTCCATCGCTGTAAAATAACGACCCTAGCGGCATTTGCGGATTTAAGTATGTAAGCGTGACGTCACAGAGAAGAGGTCGATTTGAATCATGTATTTTTTTAAATAACTTTGAAATATTTACATAATAAATGGCGAATTTTATTACGGTATTTATATCATATATTGTAAACAAATAAGAATTTCATTAAATTTTAACATTATGGTAACTACCCCATTATTGCCCACAAGAGTTATTTTAACATATTTGTATATTTTTATGTGTTAAAAAATATGTTGTGTCCAGCACAATACCTTCCTCAATCCTGTGTATTAGGTATGCATAAATTCCATACATAAATTTTCTTGCAATTCTTGCAATTCTAAATTTCCAGTAAAATTATTTCATAAACAAACTATGCAAATTTCACTTGATACTGATATCATCTTCTTTAGCTTTTCCCATTCGTTAGGGGTCGCCATTTTTTTTCTTTTTCCACTCATTTCTGTTTTGCGTGTCGTTCTCATTCAGTTCCTTTTCTCTCAAGTCTTCCGCAATACAGTCCTTCCATCTTATCTTCGGGCTTCCTCTGTTTCTTCAACCTTCTAGTACTAAGCTATTCATTCTTCTTCCAATATATTTTCATTTTTCCTCATGACATTTTCAAACCAATGTAATCATCTCTCTTGTATCTTTCTACAAACTTGTAACACTAGTTATTTTCTTACCATATTTTTCCGTGTCTTCCCCAACATCTACTTCAACATCCTCATCTTTGCCACATTCATTCACTTTTTATTGTTACTGATATCTGTCAATTTGAATTACCTGAATATATTAACAATTTTCATGGTTAGCACGGCAGGCTGATTTATAAAATTTAATTTCTTTATAATTCTTTAACTCTATATCTATTGAATATGAAGTATAAAATGTAATCAAATCGTATAGAGAATAATATATTATATATGGTATAATAACGTTAAATGTCAATAAATCATATTTAACTGTTAAATCTTCCAATGAGGCTACTTCCAGTTCACTAATTATAACCAAAATCTAATCACTTGTTCTTCTGGATGTAAACTTAAGGAATACGACAAAATTATAATTTTCGGAATCGTGGTAATTAAGTTATACGATCCGAAACTTTCGTCACACACACACACAGACACACACACACACACACACACACACACACACACACACACACACACACACACACACACACACACACACACACACACACACACACAAGCATACATGCATACAGACATCATCGTAAAAATGGTAAAATTGTATTGTAGGGACCCTAAAACATGCTTATTCACTAAAAACTCATCATTGACTTTTTTGACCAAAGACAATACCTTCCTTACCTAAAGATGACGGAAGGTAAAAAGATAAATTTATGATTCCAATTTTTAGCGTCCACTATTTAAGAACAAAATCATTTCTGTATCTACGTCACAGAATATTAAAAACATTATTATGCCTTAACAATAGACTTCGTAAAACTAACTACACATTGCTTTCAGTTTAGACGACCCCATTGGAGCACTAGATCATGAAATGGAATATCCAAGTCAAATTGTGGAAATTAATTTCTGAATGACCTAGAAGTTCTGGCAAGTGACCTAAGTGATCTACTCTAAATAAATAGGTCAAATATATTTCCCGATTATTACGTTATATAAAATTGGAATGATTCTTTCGAAGTATTTCTCATACAGAAACATTGAAATCAGAAGGTATATATTCATTTTATTCTTCTACGAAGTGAGCAATCAATATCTTTACAGTTTGAAAGATGGAAAGTAAGACAAAGCCAAATTTATCCGATGGAGTTCAGCGCACCGGCACCGTCAAGGCCCACTGCAGCTCCAGATCCTGCAGACGTTGAACAAATATCATAATTTGCCGTGAACAAACAACGCATTAATAACGCGGGATCTGTACGGGAGACAGGAGATATGGAGATCGTCAGCGTACCGAGGCCAAGCACCAAACACAAATTCATTACGGGGAATACAGATTGCAGGAATTTATTTGTATACTAGACATTTTATAAATAACTGTAATTTCCAATCATTCTTATTTTTTGAGAAAGAAACGTCACATAGACGACTAATCGGAAAGATACGTCAGTTTATAAAAACTGTTATATTTTAATGGACCCAGCAAATATCTCGCTTATTTTTAAGTTAGTAATTTCTTTCATACAACATGATTTATACAGCAACATGTAAGCTACTTGATGACGGATGTATATTCATGATACTACTTCCGGTTTATTAGTAATTAATATGAACTTTGAAATTTCAAATGGAACATACTATATTTTTATACAAATTTGAAAAGTACATCAAATTTGCTTTACAATCATGTAAAATAATCCATATGTTACATTATTAAAAAGTAAAATGGCGGGCACTTTTTTATACATCTAGTCGAAAAGAGAATAGTGAGCCATGACTATGGCTTGAAATAAAACAATTGTAGTACCTTATTAATTTATTATAAAATGAATTTATATAACTCAGAAAAAGGCTGGGAGTCATTTTGAATATTTGTTGTAAAATCATTTTTTGTTATTAAGTGTTCCTTATTATTATTTTCTCTATTATTATGACAAAAAAATATTATTTCGTTAAATATTAACAGTTATATATAGTTCATTGTTTTATTTCAAGCCACAGTCATGGCTCACTATTCTTTTTTCGACTAGGTTTGATGTACTTTTCAAATTTGTAAAATATATAGTGTGTACCATTTGAAATTTAAAAGTTGATATTAATCACTAATAAACCGGAAGTGGTATCATGAATGTACATCCGTCATCAAGTAGCTTATATGTTGCTGTATAAATCATGTTATATGAAAGAAATTATTAACTTAATAAATAAGTGAGATATTTGCTGGGTTCAATAAAATTAAAATATAACACTCTGTAGATAAGAATATTCTTTAATATTTATAATAACATTAAATATCAAAAAATAATATTTAACAGCGTTTTTTCAAGAAAAACAGTTGAAATCTTCAAATGAGGGTACTTCCGATTGACTAATTCTAACCAAAATCTAATCAAGTCTGCATATGGATGTAAGGAAGAGGAATACGTAAAAATTGTAATTTTTGGAATTCTAGTATTGGAGATATTGCAGCCGAAATTATAGTCACACACATACGCACACGCATACACACATACACACACACACACACACATACACATACATACATACAGACATCATCGTAAAAATAGTAAAATCTAGCAAATAAGGAAAAAATCTGTTGTGGCCAGCACAATACCTTTCGTCAATCCTATGTATAATGTATAAATTTCAAACATAATTTTTCTTGCAAAAGATTCTAAATTTCCAGTAAAATTATTTCATAAACAAACTATTCAAATTGCACTTGACACTGACATCTTCTTCTTCTTTAGCTTTTCCCATTCGTTAGGGGTCGCTATTTTTGCGTGTCGTTCTCATTCAGTTCCTTTTCTCTCAAATCTTCCGCAATAGAGTCCTTCCATCTTATCTTTGGTCTTCCTCTGTTTCTTCAACCTCCTATTATTAAACTACTCATCCTTATTCAAATATAATTCTTAATTTCTCCTCATGTCATGTTCAAACCAATGTAATTGAATTTCTTGTATCTTTCTAGAAAATTGTAACACTAGAGTTATTTTATTACCGTATCTTTCCGTGTGTTCACCAACATCTACTTCAACATCCTCATCTCTGCCACATTAATTTACTTTTTACTCATACTGACATCTGTCAATTTGAATTATATGAATATAGTAGTAGTTTCCATGTTTAGCATAACAGACTGAATTATAAAATTTAATTTCTTTAAAATTCTTTAACTATGTATCTATTGAATATGAAGTATAAAAAGTAATCAAATCGTATAGAGAATAATATATTCTTTAAGTTATAATAGTATTAAATGTCAATAAATCAAATTTAACTGTTAAATCTTCAAATGAGGCTACTTCCGGTTCACCAATTATAACCAAAATCTAATCAGTTGTTCTTCTGGATGTAAACTTGAGGAATACGAAAAAAATATAATTTTTGGAATCGTGGTATTGAAGTTATGGGATTCGGAACTTTTGTCACACACACACAGATACACATACATACATACAGACATCATCGTAGAAATGGTAAACTCGTATTATAGGGACCCTAAAACATGCTTATTCAGTAAAAACTCATCATTGAATTTTTTGACCAAAGACAATACCTTCCTTACCTAAAGGTGACGGAAGGTAAAAAGAAAAATTGGAATCTAAGGGTTAAACCATGAGTGGTCGTGAAGTGACATCTAATCAATGTGACAAAAATGATATTTTAGACAAAAAAGGTTAGAAAAAGACAGTCAGTGACAATTAAGTTGTATAATAATAAAATAACGAAATTAAATTTATAAATAAAAACTGTAAATAGCAATTGATGGTTGCAGCAATAAAACTTAATAGAAAAAAGAAAGATGAAAGCTGCATGCGGACTAATTTTTATCGACTGAAGCTTGTAATTCTTTAGAATAAAAATAAACGTTGGTTAAGTAGCTATCTTTCTCCCGTAACGGCTTATTTTTCTTGTGGAAATTCACGAAAACCTCTGCGTTCATAAAAAGTATCTACTCGCACTGGCTGACGTAGGCTTGGAATCGAACGCGCTGATTTTATACAGACTTTGTATACATTCCATGCGGCTTCGTATATTTTTTCTACCGACATTATCACGTAAACACATCTCTGTGAGTTTTTTATTCTTGTTTAGTTATACACAAAGCGGTTCAAAATCTTTGAAAATGAAAACACAGGTACAAGTAAAATGTAATTTATTGATCCGAGTTATAGTTATGGGACTGTATTTTATTTTCATTTTTATACAAAATTGATTTTATGTCTTTCGCATCCGTTATACCCAGAATATTTCGAAATATGCAGATGATTATTATGTACAAGAGACGAACAAAAGCGTAACGTTTTGTTACGTCAGTGTCAGATTAATGATTGTCAAAATAAATATTTTACGGAATAAATATTAATCTTCTATATATATAATAGAAATTTAATAATAATAATACGCTTTTGTTCGTCTATTGTTTCTAATTCCATGGCTAATACTATTAAATTGTAATTCCGTGAATTTTCAAATTTTATTTCTTCAGTTATGAAGTAGCTAAAATGAATTTTTTTATTGATTCGGATGTAGAAATTTTTGTTTTACAACATCCATTTAAAACTTTTTGTCTAAAATAATTAGGGGACCAATGCGCACGAAAAACTGATTTCCCATGTTAAACGCCTATGTTTGACTGTCACTATATATATACAGGTTGTTCATTTTAAATGGGCCACCATTACTATCTCGAGAACTATAAGAGCTACAAAGACGGTTAAATGGGCAAAAAAAAATTATTTCATAAATGTAAAGAAAAGAAAAAAAAATCGATCAGTGGTCTTCAAAATACGGGACCTAAGTTTTTTATTTTAAATGACAACATATATTTTTTATTTGCGCATTCGTTAGAGAATTTAATTCTAAATTCAGTGGTATAATATTTTTATATCCTTACATAACGATTTTTTTTGAGAAAAATGCATGTAAATTATGTATTAATTTGATTAGCCATGAGTGCCATGAATTGAAAAAATGAATACGGGTTAATTTTTTTACATCGAATTCGAATGCCGTGAAAGAAATACGTGAATATCAACATTCGCACTCGTTATGAAATGTTCTTCTTTCTTTGCTCGTTGTGTAAATAACTAGCTTATTATAACTTACAGGCCTATTCTATAAAATATTCACATAACGAATCGCTATCATAACGAAATCGTTATTATGAAAATCGTTATTTCTACTTAACGATAATCGTTATCTTCGTATCTGTATTCTGTAACACATTTTGAAAAATAATAACCTTGGGATCAAGTTAAGGACTTTATTTCCTAAAATCAAATTATAATTTTAAATGAAATATCTAAAATAATTCAATATAACTCAAAAAACTTCTAGGTTAGATTAGTTCTGGTGGAAGTAGCTATCAACCTGTCAGCTGTCGGAGCTTTTCTGTAGACAAATTGGGAAGCTTGCGCTAGGCGCTACGAATAAAAACTTATTAAATTATTTTAATATTACCTTGCAGAAAAATGTAATATGACGGGTTTTTGAAATCACTATTCAACATAATAGCAATTTTATTTTGACATGAATAAAAATACTGACTTATTGACAAAACGTTTATGTAACGAATGATTTTTCCAGTCGTTAAAAAATAACGATATCGTTATCCTTTTTTCGTTATGTAGAATTAAATTGTTGTTTACAGAATACCACTTTAACGATTATCGTTATAATAACGATATAACAATGCATAATGTCATACCGATCGTTTACAGAACAAGCCTATTATAGGTTTTCCGGTATTACAATAACGATATAACATTTTAACGATTCGTTATGTCATATCATAACGATGCTTACAGAATAGCCCTATTAGTCAGTTTCAATACCAAATGTAAAAAAAATGTACTGTTTAATTTAACCAATTCTTTTGAAACTGATGTTGAATTTAATTCACATTCGAAACGTTTTGTATTCTTCGACAATATTGTATTATTCGACAAATAAAATGTAACACAAGTTCTATAGATTACTAAGCCCCTAAACTAACACTCCAAATATAATTAGAATCTTAAGAATATTCAAGATATTTATGCACCGTGATTATATTTAAGACAGAATAGTTTGAAGTGGTCAATATTAATCTTGATGAATAAATTATTACATTTTGAAACAACTAAGAATTCTCGTTATATTTTAATCAAACCTCAGATATGTATATTTTTACTACGTTGACGTTTTAGGTTAATATTACACGTAAAACTTCCTTGAAAATAATTTGTGTTACAAAAAAGAAAGCAAAAAAACATAAACAAAGATCCATTACAGCATGTCACAAAATGAGCAATAATCCCATAACACATGAAAACACAAACAGAGCGTGCGTGTTAGGCGGGGGCAGGAGGCCAGTGGTGCGGGATGGAGCGAGGTTTACCACAGCGCCCAGCTGTCTAGATAGACCCGACACTTGCAGACGCATTATAACGCTGATGCTGATGCTAGTGTAACGTATTTGTTTGCCCCACAATTTAACAATGTTTTAACTGGCGACTGAGGTGTTTACTGTGCAAACAGAGGCGCCCGTCCGCCATTCATCAGCTGTGACGTCACAGCAGGTACAATCACACGCCAGGTGGAGCCAAAACAGATGAGATGAGATGATTAAATGGAATGAATGGAATGGGCCGTATCACATCAACTATTTTTATTTTTTATAGTTTACGGCACCAGTTTCAAGGACAAGATTATAATAATATTATTCCGTTTAAATCTGGATTCTGTGTTGTTGTAATACAGGATTCCCTGTTGCTTCTTTTTTTTATAAACTGTTGATATTGGAGAATTTTTATACACATTTTTATAATAATTCTTTCAAACATTTGTATAATTGTTAGTGCTTTCGCCAAAGGTTAAAAGTTTAGCTTAAAAAAGTAATGAATTAAAATCTAACAAAATCAGGATCCATATCTTTAACAATATTGATCAAAAAGTATTGTTGTGTTTAGACAAGATGATTTTTTTCCATATTTCTTGTACTTTTTTATTTTTCTTACTCTTACTGGGCTGTTCTGATTTATCTTTATTATAAGACCGCACCAGTTCAATTGTTTCTATATTCTGCCCTGTCTAGTTCTTGATTTGTCATTATCTTTATGTTAGGAAATTTTTCAAAATATTTGAAAATCAGTTTCTAATAATATTTTACAGAAACTAATACAAAGAGTCAGAGAAGGTATTTCCGAAGAATCGAAAATTTAAATTCACTAACGGTCGAATTCACCATTAATCCGTTGATTAATAATCAGCTAATTAAGATATCAAGCTGGTCTGTAGATCAACGTTTGTTCTAATTCAACAACTTTTAATCAAGGAGTCAAGATCAACAGAATCACAATTTGTTTTAGTTTTTGGCAATGAATGTAACTATCATGTAAATTTATTCGTGGTAATTGTACTTTCCGTTAAAAAAGTATTAATATGTAAGTTAATTTATTTATAAAATATATTTTTAATTTTCCTATAATAATTAGGTGTTAACAATTACAAATTCAGTCAAACAGCATTTATTCTTACTATACCAACGTTTCGGTGCACCCTTTTCATGTACGAATTTATTTTGCATACATGAATTGTAATAATCTGTAAGATCTGACTGTGTGATAATAATATCTATGTTATTTTGTATATATTACAATTTTGTTGTATAATTGTTGTAGACCCTGAAGAAGGTGCAAGGGTGCACCGAAACGTTAGTATAGTGAGAATAAATGCTTTTATTTTTTTAAATTTAATTCCATTTTTTGGCCGATTTGAATTTTGCAAGCTACTGTAAACAACACAAATAGCGCTTGTACGTCAAAACGTTCTGAGTACGTATACCGACAAAAATGTCAAACATTACGATAAAGACGTCAGTTGTCAGATGGCAGCATTATAGGGTTGCCTAATCCTAAAATATAAAAGGCAACCTCGTATACGAATATTATTTCATTAAATTGAGAATATAATTCATTAGTCACGTGACACATTTTCTGCCAATCAACATTCAAAATCTTCCTAGTTACATGTCTATCACAGCGATGATAAAAAACAAAGAAATTATCACTTCATTTATAACCATTACTAAGGGATTTGTTTTCTTTATTTACAACATTGACAGTTAATTTTGAGTATAAAAATGTACGATAATCGTTGGGTTGATATTAAAAACAATATATGAAAAGTTAGGTTAGGTTAGGTTAGGTTAGCAGCACATATAATGTGATACAAAAATTCATTATATTTTCTTATTAAATGTAAGCTCGTGATATGAGAATATCATCTATGATAATCATATCACTTGTTACATTACGTAGGATTATTATTAACGGACCACGCATATTTAGAATTATTAACCACAAAAATTGCAATAATAAATAAATTCTCATGATTTCATGACAGATTTTATTGAACATCCAACAAAAATAAAACCAGTAGCAAAAGAAAGCGCACTTTCCACAACTACTTCCCTTTCCCTCCCATTATTTCAAGTGCCAGCGTACTTTAAAATTGAATTAGTCCATCTCGAACATCATGGGCTTTAATTCTATCTATTCTATAGGAAGTAAATTCCCCCCATTCCCATTGCCATTGTGGAGTTGCACAGTGGCTTGCAGTTATGCGCAGGCGTGTCCGCAGTACACACTGGGCTGGCAGAATAAACACCGTCTGTTTTCATTTCACTGAAATAATATTTTCACAGGGGGCGGCGGCGGCCGCTGAGGGATGAAACGACGCGGACGCGTCGAGCAGAGGAGACAGGGGTTGCCACCCTAGGCGGTGGACACTGACCGAGATACGGAGATGGAGATGAGGGATGAACATTCATATCCGGACCAATACAGGAAAAAATACTATATAAGAAAGTGGAACGGATGATAATATACTCGTATATATGAAGATTTTCTTTGACTTATAATGAAATTCAATTTAAACCGACAAGGAGCAGTGAGATATAATAAGAAAAATCTGTTGTGGCCAGCACAACACCTCTCGCCATATTCATTTTATGTTGCATAGGGCGCGGGCAGTCCTGTGACTTTGTTGGCCTTGGCAAGAAGATATGGGAGCCCGTTTCAGAATGACAGGTAATAATAATGTACATAGGTGTCAAGTATCAATTTTTCATTCAAAACATCATAATTTTCGAAATCCATGTGGATGTAAATAACTACTAGCCGTCATTCTAGCACGAATCCTCATATCTACTTGCCAAGGCCAACAAAGTCACATAACTGCTCGCGCCATATAAGTAACGAATTTAACATTTCTTGTACACACAAATAATTGAAATTGTATCTCTTCTTTCGTTCTATGAGAAATTTTGTCCTACTCTTCTAATATGTTCAAAATTATTCAAATTCATTGACATTAGCGATAATTCTTAAGGATATATGTAATATTAACATACCTATAATTTAAATATATATGTAATTAATAATACAATAATATATATTAAATGTATTCGTACTTCCCAGAAAAATCTGATTTTTGACACTGACATTTTGCATTTATCTGTCACTTACAAACATTTAAATATCTCAACTGTTTTTTAAGCAACGAGATTATTCTATATTATTATATACTATGTCTCCAAACCTATACGAGATATAATAAAAAAAATTAAATGTGTTAGATTGAGAATTTAATTTTCTTTAACATTCCAAGAAAATTTTTCAAAAAATTGTATTTAGCAGATTTTTTTCAATAATCTGCTACTTCCGGTTGTCCAATTGTTACTAAAACCTTTTCAGATCTTCCCATGAATGTCCGATTGGGAAATACGTAGTTAAACAAATATTACGTCTTATAGTTTTTGAGTAATCGTCCTTCCAACATCCCACATACATACACACATACACACCCGCATACATCCACACACACATGCACACACACACACACACACACACACACACACACACACACACACACACAGACAGACATCATCGTAGAAATGTTAAAATCGGATTGTAGGGACCTTAAAACGTATTTATTTATTGAAATCTGAATATGTGATTTTTAGCATGAATCTAGTATCTCTCTTAGCGAAAGGTAAAAATTGTATTTTTCTTCAAGCGTATTATAATATTCATATTATACTACTGTACACACACTATAGTAGATATTCATTTTTTTCCTAGTACAACAATATTGGTCATTATTGTACTAGTAAAAAAATGTTAGCTTCTTAGTTCACCGCTGGCGGCAGCAGTCGTCACAGTAACACAGACCATATTAAAAATTGTTATTTGACAGTTGTATCGTTTGTGTTTTGTAATGTATACAGCCAACTTTGGCTGAAATTGCAAACTCTACAATTAAACCAATTCCAAAAAAATATTTAAAAAATCCCAAGTCTTCTTTGAAACACTTGAAGAAAAAATAGTATATGTTATTCGGAGTAGAAAGCGGTCTTTTTGTGTTGAACCCAGCTATTGCGCCTCGGCCGCAATAGCTGGGTTCAACACAAAAAGACCGCTTTCTACTCCTAATAACATAATATACTATTTCAGAGTAGGAGTAGAAGAATAGTCGAAACGTCGGCGTGAATAAATTTTATTATTGACTGTAAGTCCGAGACATTGTTACTACTTGTTTCCACCTCCATCACAAACATAGTCGAACATCGTTTTTGAAAAGAAAAAATATTATTAAGAGTTTAACTACTAAATCCTTTCGTCCACCAAAAAACTCAAATCAGCCGATGAAATTAAAAATAATGTTATTTATTTCAAAACTTAATACCTACATATAACATAAAAAATAATTTGTTATATAGTTAATTTGCCAGAGGACGTCACTTTATACACAATTCCAAGCGTGGGTAAAAAGCATGCATATTTAAATTTTATACTTTACTCTTTTTGTTAATGAAAGGGTAAATTATTCCCGTGTAAAACCCGAAGTGAGATGTTGGTATTTTTCTTTGTGGAATGAAGGAATTCACGTGAAATAATCATGAATGTAATTAAATAAAATGTAATGGAGGTAAATGAACATAGAACGAAACCACAGAGGGAATTCTCTTATCCCGGCACGCTGGGGGCTCTGTTTTATGTTAATTAATTCTTCTCTCGTTGACCGATGTGAATTTACCGCAACACAGAACAAATGCAGAATACAGATACTGCCGTAAATAGAATTCGACAGTGGCAGTTAGAATTAGCTAATATTTATTTGTGGGTATATTTTGCACAGTATTACGGTCACGAAACAAAATTTGAAACTATGATGACTTAGATACTTCGAAGAAGTATGTAAACACTTGAAAATTATTTCGAATTTTTAAATAGCAGCTTTGAGAGCAATTTGGTGACGCTAGGATCGAACTTCATCTAGTCTTCTAGTCACTATCTATTTACACGACCAATTGACGTATAGCCGTATTATGGTAAAAACTATTAGCCAAGCTTATAACCTTTTACTAAATTTTACAACTAAGAGTTACCTTCTAAAATAGGTTAGTATAATACTAATGATACTGGTTCTCATAAGTTCACTACTAGCTTCTTGTAACTACGAGCCCAACCCCAAATTTATTCGTACTCAACTTTCTTCTCCCGAAATAGTGAGGAAAATGTGATTTTCCTCTCTAGAGAGGAAAATATAGAAGTGTTACCAACTTGAATGTTATTTACAAAAAATATATTGTAAAAATTATAAATAAATTCCTAATTTTATTGAAAATCTTTATTTTAGTGATATACATACTTTAAATTATCTTACAATTATGTCTTATATTTTTCTTTTTCTAGATTAAATCACAATTTGACAAGTTTAATTTAGATTTAAGATTGGTTCATTGGCAACACTGTTACACCGCCTTGCCTCTGATAACCTAACTTTTGACATGTCAATTGTGTGTTGTGTTGTCAAAGTGTAAATATAAATTATAAATAATAATATATATTGATTCAAATAAATAAAATATTACCCTTATTCTACTAGTCATCTCAATATAAACTATTTGATTCAAATAAACAAAATATTACCCTTATTCTACTAATCTTTTCTTAAAGTGTATTTAAGGTCCGAGCAAATCGTTTTTAGAAACATGCCGTGAAAAAAAATGTTGTGTCTAACACGAGAAGAAAGCGCTTTCCTCTCTAGTTTGACAAATAACTATAGGTTACAATAGTTAAGACTATATTTGGACATTTTTTTATTTTATGTATTAATAAAGTGTATTTGATTAAAATACAATGTTATTAACTAAATTTCTCATTTAAACAATAATCTACGGGAAACTTATGACAAAAGACAAGTCCCAAATTTTTTTCGTTCCAACAGTAAATAAATAAAATAAATAAATAAATATTTCATCACGGCATATTACCCATTTCTGGGTGTGCCAATCTGCAATATAATACAATATTTATGTTTATTCACACATGGTAGATATATTTTTGGTTTTTTATCAACTACATCATCTGAATTTGAGAAAAAAGAATTCAAAATCATTTTTTCTTCATTATAAACTGTCAATGTTGTCTTAAAGTAAACTTTTACTTACATAAAGTACCTCTGACATGACTTTATTTTAAAGTATCTTTAGCCAATAACTTTAATTTAAAATTTCTTTATGAAACAGAATTTTCACTTTTAGATCAAACTTTAAAGTTAAAGTAACTTTACCCGCATTATGAAACTGGCCGTAGACTTACAATTTTGACCATAATACGCCCATTAATTTGTATAAAAATAAAATTTCAGTTTTTGACTTAGTTTACTTATACCGGGTGAATACTTTAAACTCGAACAGCCCGTCAATACGGGATAATCGTTTTCGCAGACTTTTGCTCCCCGTTTCAATTGACAACAATAGTTGTAGTATCACTAAAAACTGAATCAAATGACACCAATTACATGTAATTTACGTATTATTTTAGTTCCATAAACTAATTATTATAATTCTTTAATTTCGTAGAATATCGATAACCAAGATGGCATTTGAACAAAAAGACAAACATTTTATCAGTATTTTATATAAAAATTAATTTGGCTTAGTTTATCTATAAATTACTTTTTCGATTTGACTAAATTTATCTAAAAAAACTTTTGTAGAATTATACCTACTTTAATTAATAATTAACATCTGCATTAATTTCCAGAATTTGGCTTGGATTATTTAAAAAATTGTGGAGGGCAAGATAAATGAAATAAACAAAAGTGGTTCAGTTGAAGTGTTCATTACACAAACATAGAATATTTAACTTAATATTTTTATACATATATTCTTATCGTATTTTTTAGTTCAAACAGTAATAATTTATTGTGGAATGTTAAAAATTTAGTAAATAGTGAATCTTAAAAATCCGTGTTAAGTCTTTTAAGTCGTACAAATGTAACAAGTCATTTGGAACTTAGTGCGTCAAGAATTCGGAGGGAATTTCTCATTCGAGTAATTCTCTGCTGCTATTCATCAGAAGATCCGGTTGTGAACATCTATTCTTTTTTATTTATGTCCTAAATTAGATTCATTTGGTTATAAAAATATAACAGAATAATATACATATAAATTATAACTGATATCACAAGAACACATCGCTAATTTCTTTACAAAAAATCTGATGTGGCCAGCACATTACCTTCCGTCAATTCGGTGTATTATGTACAAATTCTATATATAAATTCTTGCAAAAGATTATATATTTCCAGTAAAATTATTTCATAAACATGTAAATTGCACTTGATACTGGCATCTTCTTCTTTAGCTTTTCCCACTCGTTAAGTAGTCGCTTTTCTCGAATTTCTTCATCCAATCATTCCTATTTTGCTTGTTGTCCTCATTCAGTTCCTTTTCTCTCAAGTCTTTCGCAATACAGCCTTTCCATCTTATCTTTGATTTTCCTCTATTTCTTCTACCCTCTACTACTAAGCTGTTCATTCTTCTTCCAATATATTCTTCATCTCTCCTCATGACATGTTCAAACCAATATAATCGTCTCGTATCTTTCTAGAAAATTCTATCACTCTACCTTTCCATGTCTTCTCCAACATCCATCTCTCTGCCACATTCATTTTCTTTTTATTGACAGTGAAATCTGACAATTATATTTTTTTTAATATAGTAGCTGTTTCCATGGTTATAGCATAGCTGGCTGATTTATAAAATTTAATTCCTTTATAATTCTTTAACTCTATATCCAATAAATATGAAGTATAAAATGCATTTAAATCGTATAAAGAATAATATATTGCTTAAAATTTATAACATTAAGTGCTAAAAATGATTTAAGAAAACCTGTTAAAATCTTCAAATGAGGGTACTTCCGATTGACCAATTATAACCAAAATGTAATCAGTTGTTCTTCTGGATGTAAACTTGAGGAATACGAAAAAAATATAATTTTTTGGAATCATGGTATTGGAGTTATGCGATCAGAAAGGATCGTCACACACACACACACACACACACACACATTAATACAGACATACATACAGACAGACATCATCGTTAAAATGGTATAATCGTATTATAAGGACCCTAAAACGTGGTTATTCACCAAAAACTCATTATTGAATTTTTTGATACAATACCTTCCTTACCTAAAAGTGACGGAAGGTAAAAAAGTAAATCTGATTAGATTTTTCAGAAGGTTTAATTTTGATCTTTTGTAACATTTTGAAATTGCCGTCTTGTCGTAAAGTTATAATTAGTCTCAATATCTCAACACAATGAGTAGTGACACAAGTTGTATTATATTTTATTCCTATATAAGTTTTAATTATGTTTCACCAAGTGTCGATTACAAAAAATTAAATCTATGTATTATAGATAATAAATATATTTGACATTTCCCTTTTTAAAAAAATCAAACAACTTTTTCTAAAATTCTTATTTTGTCCCAAACAGCCCAAACCGCACGTAACATCTCAATGACATATGTTTATCCTTCACACCCATAAATTAGTCAGAAATTTCCTGAAGATGTCGCATTTTAAAAATAAACCACCCACCGTAGTGCTGCGCGTATAAGCTAGCTACAGCTGTGCCGTGTTCAGTGCTTAGAACTTCTGGGCAGAATCTCGGGGATTCCTTGCAACAAATTGATCATGTAAACGCACACAACAGGAACAGGAACTGTCGGCGGTTAAACAAAAGGGAGGAAAGAATGCTAAAGTGGGACGCAATCAGGCTTAAACATTGTACAAGGGATTCAGGATGAACACAAATCGTTTTCTAATAGGAACTCGTAACCAAATCTAGAAAAATAAAATTTTTGATATCGATATTTGATGATATTGGTATCGATAAAAATGCGTTAACCAATAAGTTCATTTAATATAACTAAATTTATTATAGCCAGAATCAAAATAATAATTTATCACATATATAAGTATCTTGCTCCGAAATTAATTGGTCAATAAAGTTATTTATGCAACAAGAGTGTAAACACAAACTTTATGACATGAGGTTAAGTATTTCGTAAAGAGGCTTATCGAATTACGAAAATTATTGACCGAATATCATAAAGCTTATTTACATTTGAGTTACATACAAGATTTTTTATACTAATCTATTAAAAGTAGGCTTTTTAATGTTTGTTTTTAGGGTTAAAAATGTCAGTTTATGATACCTGTGTCAAAAACTGACAAATCATTATTACTTTGATAATTACGAATGGAACAAAAAATAGACATACCCCGTAGGTATGTATTTAAATGAATAAAAATTACATGACGGGGGGTATTGGGTTGGCCACATCAGATTTCTTTTTTCGAGATATGATCCTTCATTCGCATTTCAGAGGAATAGGTAGGTATATGGTATAATTAAAAATAAAATACAGGTACCCTATACAAAGTATCAAGTAGTCCATTTAAAAACGATTATTGTTATTGATAGCTACCTGTTCCCCATATCCATCTATCACTTATACCACTTTTCATCTTATTCTACAAGAGAGCTAATCAGGCGTATAATGCTAGCAATTTAAGTTAACACCCATGCAAAAAGCTCCACTTTGTAAACATCTCTTCTTGTGCAATTTTCTCGGTGAATTGGTCCCGAATGGCCGTATCGGAGCAGTGGTTGTAAGGACGGATGATCCGACCGTTGTGCAGGCGTCGGCAGGACAAGGACCACCCAACGAGACGTTGAGGTGGTCAGTGCGCTCTACTAAACTTGCGGGTAAACAAAACACAACAATAGGAAGGAATGGATGGAATGTGGGTTTATAAGGGATGGAAAAGAGAGTAATTGTAACATTTAAGCACAATAAGCACAAATCTAATAAGTGCGAGAGGGGGATGAAAAATAATGGACACGGTTTAGAATCAACTTGTAATTGTTCGTATGACAATGGAACCCACACCTTAGTAACAAATTATAAAATGATTATTTACAGACCTTAATAGTATATTGTGTTAGTAGGAGTAAAAGTGATACTTTGTGTGGCGAGCGTGGAAAGTTGAACGACGAGCGAAGCGAGTCGTACAATTTCACGCGAGGCACACAAAGACACTTTTACTCCGAATGACAAATTATATTTTTTCTTCAAACGTAGATATTTAAAGAAAAATATCTACTACTGACGTTACATTTTACGTAAATTACGTTTGCGATTTCAATTGCCCTGTAGCTATAGATACTTATTTGTTCACTTTTTGTTATAAACATTGAAGTGAAAATTTTCTCGTTTTGACGTTTAAATAAATACTGTGCAATTTTATATCCTCCTAGTGTGCAATTATGTCGGAATTTGAAGTATTATAATGTACGCCCCTTAAAGTTGTTCAATTGGATGGAAATCTAACAGTGTGGCGGAAAGATATGTCCAGGAATCAATGCAAAACAATATAAACTTTTCTTATCACTTTAATGTTAAGTATTCTTATGTTCATTACCGTCCCTGTAATTGTAATCTGTAAGTATGCTATTCTTTAATATGTTATTTCCTCAAAAGTAAACTCTGTTTATATTTCAATTCATAGGTTATTTAATTAAATTTGACAGCTATTGATGGTATTCAGTAACTTTATTCTTAGGTTACCTAGCGTGTTATAGTGACATTTGGGATGATATTACAGGTTTCTTTTATTAAAGTTACTTCTTATTCGTAGATTCTGTATAGTTTCTATGGATATTTATTTATTTTATTTCTGCCTTGTGAATCAAGTCACAAAAGATGCTACTTTTGTAACGTTTGAAGAAAAACATATATACGGGACTATTAAGAGGGTTGGTGTGAGTCAGTTGAGATGATTTGGTCATCTGGAGTGAATGGCGAGTGAACGGCTTGTTAAATGTATATATCTTGGTGAAGTTGAGGGTTTTCGATTGCGTGGCCGACCAGTGTGTAAGTGGATGGATGTGATTGGTAGGGTGCTTAAAGAAAGTTTCCAAGTGGGAAGAGAAAAATGTATGAACGCAATTATGAGTGTGGCCGAGGCGAAAGAAGTGTACTTCCACAGGAATGTGTGGCGAAGGAAGATTGTTTCGTAATTATTGTGATCCGGATGCGGTATTTCGCTACCGAAAAATGGTCAGTTTAATATGTTAAGAGTGAGAATTTATTATATGATGTTGATGTTGTTGTTATTATTTTCGGGTTTGTGCTAACCCAATAACTGGGACATGCGTGATTTTATGTATGTATCAAAGTTTAAAAAAGTGATTATTTTTACCTCTCGCTAAGAGAGGTAATAGATTCATGCTAAAAATCGCATATCCAGATTACTATTATCATGTCCAATATCATGGCTTAATTTTCTGCCGGACACTTTTTATTTACAAAAAACAGTTTTCCTATGTTAAATGCTTATGTCAAGGATTTCTTGGGGCACCCGGTATATATCTACATATGTATACAGTAAAATTTTTGAAAGATGTCCGATGAAGGTCATCTGTATCACGAACGAATTAACAAATAGGGATACATTTATCTCTTTCTTTTGCAAAGGCTATAAGAGTGTGCGATACGGATGGATATAACACGCTTTTCTTTCAAAAATTCATATTGTTTCGGCTAAGTTAGGACATTCCATTTTAAAACGATGCTCGTTGTTGATAGTACTTTCGCTGTAACGTAAATTTATTTTTCTTCAAGTGTACAATAATATTCATATTATGCTACTATACACACAATATAGAAGATATTCATTTTATTACTAGTACAACAATGTTGTTCATTATTGTACTAGTAAAAAAATGTTAGCTTCTTAGTTCACCGCTGGCGGCAGCAGTCGTCACAGCAACATAGACCATATTGAAAAATTGTTATTTGACAGTTGTATCGTTTTGTGTTTTGTAGTGTACACAGCCAACTATGGTTGAAATTGCAAACGCTATAATTAAAACAATTCTAGAAAAATATAAAAAAATCCCCAGTTTTCTTTGAAACACTTGAAGAAAAAATAGTATATGTTATTCGGAGCAGAACGCCCTTTTTGTGTTTTACCCACCTTGCCTGGCCTCGGCTGGCGCCTCGGCCGCAATAGCTGGGTTCAACACAAAAAGACTGCTTTCTACTCCTAATAACATAATATACTATTATTAATTCAGATACATTACCTGGATTTATAGCCGTACATATAACGTTATTTTCTGTCAGACTCACTGTCACTGACATTGTGTCATCTTATTTTTAACATATTTGGTTTTACATTTGCTTATAAACATACCAGTTGACTTATTTTTGAATTTTGAATGCTTTTACTGTAATATATATTTTTATAATAATAAAATAACAGTAGTATCTTACGTACCCTCATAAAAACTAAGCAAACGACACTACTGAATTAGTCATAATGCGCCCATCAAAAATCTGAATTCATACAATTCGTAGATGACCTTGATCAGACATCTTTCAAAATTTTTACTGTACGTACCTTTATTCGAGTTTGCTTACAACATTTTTAAATTCTAGGTATTATGTTCAATATGATTGACATACTAATAAATATTATTATACTAATGTAATACGGACAAAGACAAAAATTATTAGCTCAGCATTATTTCCGATAATTATTAGAGAAATACATATATCAAAATTATCAATTCTTCGTATCATGATCGTACGAGTATGAGTACCATGCAGATGTTATATGAATCACAAAGAGATTTTCTGCAGTAAATCAATTTGATACTGATGTATCAACTGCGTAATTTTAATAACAATTATATATTTTCCTTCAATTTACAATTAATTTCAAATGCATCTAACTGCTATTTTTACGTTAAAAAGTATTTCGGGATTTCATAATAAATTAGTAAACATCTATTTATTGTTGGAAATTAAAAAAAATTGATGTGGCCAGCACATTACCTTCCGTGTATCCTGGGTATTATGAACAAATTCCATACATAAATTTTCTGGCAAAAGATTCTACATTTCCAGTAAAATTATTTCATAAACAAACTATGCAACTTGCACTTGACACTGACATCTTCTTCTTTAGCTTTTCTCATTCGTTAGGGGTCGCTGTTTTTTATCTTCTTCTTCCACGCATTTCTGTTTTGCGTGTCGTCCTCATTCAGTTCCTTTTCTCTCAAGTCTTCCGCAATACAGTCCTTCTATCTAATCTTTGGCCTTCTTCAGTTTTGTCTAACTTCTATTTCTAAGCTATTCATTTTTCTTAAAATATATTCTTCATCAATCCTTATGACATGTTCAAACCATTATAATCGTCTCTCTTGTATCTTTCTAGAAGGAGACGATTACAATGATTTTAACACTGAGGAGAGATGAAGAATATATTGGAAAAACGAATAGCTTAGTAATAGAAGGTGAACGAAACAGAGGAAGACAAAAGATAAGATGGAAGGACTGTATTGTGGAAGACGAGAGAAAAGGAACAAAATGAGGACGTCGCAAAACAGAAATGAATGGAAGAAGAAAATAAAAAATAGCGACCACTAACAAATGAGAAAAGCTAAAGAAGAAGATGTCAGTGTCAAGTGCAATTTGCATAGTTTGTTTATGAAATAAGTTTACTGGAAATATAGAATCTTTTGCAAGAAAATTTTTGTATGGAATTTGTACATAATACACAGGATTGACGAAAGGTAATATGCTGGCCATATCAGATTTTTTTTGATACTTAGATCCTTTTGAATTTAAATGTTTCAATTATTTATACTTGAAATAACGAATATACAGAACTAACCAACTAGTAAACCATATTTATGTTTAATTATTTATGAAGGATGTAATTAATATATTTGACAGTGACATTGACATGTGACATATATAAAATATATGGTATTTAAGTAGGCATAAGATTGTTTTAATATTTTGTATATCAGTTGTTATTACAGTAAATAAATATGAAGGACTAGAATAAAATATTTGGGTTTCATGTAATTATTTTTCTCACAATTTATAGTTTACTCCTGTAAAAAAACTTCTGCTATAAATTTAATAAATGTCTCCTTCATGTTTAAAAAATTGTCACTATTCAAAATTAATTAAATTCTTTCTATACTAAACTAATTCGCAACTCTATCCCCGTTCTAACAATGGTTTGGTTGCTATCAGTCGGACCGCAATGAGCTTGTAACACAGTTCGGAGGATTTTACAGCCCAGCAATTTCGGCACCGGGACGGCTGTCGTCGCTGCGATAACTGCGCCATCTACATCACAATGACGCCACAGTCATAGCCACTTTGATATGGAAATGTGGGAATTGGATCCTCCAATGCCGGGGATAGTGAATGGAGCATGACAGAATACGAGAGATAGAGAGAAGTATTTTCGGTATTGACGATTTCATTCAATAATCAAAAATAACACTTTCTTCTTTTTATCTACATATTATAGATAAATTACTGATAGAAATGTTAAAAATATACTAGGGTTAAGCTAGAATCATTGAGCATAAGACACATGGCTCAAATTTTATATTTTAAATTTGTTCAAAATAGTCCCTTTCAACAATATTTCACCATTCTTTCCTTCCAGTTTTCAATTGTTCCCGAACAAACTTCTTTCCAAATGCATTCAAAATAATTGCAGTCAGTCTCTGTTTTAGACGACAATCTTTCACCAAGCCCAAAAACATCTGTTGTGGCCAGCACAATACCTCTCGCCATTTCCGTTTCTGGTTACATAAGTATAGAGTGCGAGCAGTCATGTGTCATTGCTTAGTAATTATGTACATAGTTTCAAATGTCAGAATTTTTCATTCAAAATTTCAAGATTTTCTAAATTCACGTAGTTAATTTTTCACCAGGAATATGGAATTTACTTGTCGAGGTAAATAAACCACATGAAATTGGAAAATCACTAAATTTAGAATGAAAAATTATGATATTTGACATCTATGTACATAATTGCTAGCTATCATTCAGACACGGGCCCCCATATCTACTTGTCAATGCCGTCAAAGTCACGTGACTGCTTGCGCACTATTGTATTTAACATTTCTTTTATACCTACAATCTACACCAAAATACAGTTTCCAGCATAAGTAAATATGTAGGAATATAGGTAAGATAATAAAAATATGTAATATATCATCACGGCATATTACCCAGTGCTGGGTGAGCCAATCTGCTTTGTACACAGATGTCGGTAATAATGATGACATATTTGTACCGTGCGAGCGTTTACCAGGCGTCACTTCACGCGAATCATGGGAACTGGTTCGGTTCCGACCGACGCCAAATATTTTAGAATTTTAAATGGCACAAAATTGACCCCTGTGTTGCACTCTCCACGCCAGCAATGACTATAGGTAAGTATATAATTAAATATATCATCCCGTCATATTACCCATTGCTGGGTCTGCCAATCTGATGACATATTTGTACCGTGCGGGCGTTTACCAGGTGTCACCTCACGAGTACTTATTACTGGAGTGGAGAGTGAAACACAGTGGTCATTTTTGTGGCATTTAAAATTCGAAATATTTGGCGTCGGTCGGGATCGAACCCGGTATTTAAATTTAATTTAATTTTAAGTATTTACATGAATAAAAATTAAATTAAAGGGGAGGTATTGTGTTGGCCACATTAGATTTTTTAATTTTGAATTCATTCCATGAAGAAATTTTGTCCTACTCTCTAATTTTTCGAGATGTTTCCAATTCATTGTCGGGATCTTAGAAACACCGTCAATGCAATAGCAAAATGCACAATATAATACCAAGAATTAACAAAACTACCAACACACAACGAAACACAAATTATAGATACCAAAATCAAAAAATCTGATGTGGACACCACACGACTTCCTTGTACGATTAATAAACTATACATATTTTTTTAATAAATAAATTACAAAATATTAATTTTAACTTCAAAACAGTAAGATATATAGCGACCATAATCTAACCCGGTTCTTTTTAAAGAGAGTTTTGATTACAACAAAGAAATATTTGATTACAACAATGAATATGACTAATTTCACAATAAAAATATAATATTTGTTATTGTACGAATCATAAAATTGCACGTATTTAACGTAATTTGACATGAACATTTTTTTTATGTTTTTATCCTAATCTATAGCAAACTTTATTACAAAAACAAAAAAGTATATAATTT
Organism: Harpalus rufipes; assembly: GCA_951394225.1. NCBI lineage: Eukaryota > Metazoa > Arthropoda > Insecta > Coleoptera > Carabidae > Harpalus > Harpalus rufipes. Next base: position 53,079,228 of record OX596277.1, on the reverse strand, counting down.
TTAAATTTACATATCTCGCTTATACAAAGGGCTAATTTAATAATACTTGACGTGCTAGACGCAGAAATTAATTCTCTAAAACTTTTATTTGAAGCATTTATTTCTAAAATCAATATAAAATCATTTTATTCAAGAAAAACTGTTAACAACTTCAAGTAATGTACCACTTCCGGTTAGCCTATTTTAACCAAAATCTATTATGTTATTTCGATTGACATAAAAGTCTTGTATACCAAATTTGAAAAGTTTTGGATTATATTTTAAAACAGTTTTTTATTAAAATCTATTATAGGCTTCATGTAAAGTGCCACTTCTGGAAATTCTGTAATAACCAAAAAGGGAGATGCACAACTAGATGTTATAGGAGTCCTATATACAAAATTTCAACTTTCTACGGCTTACCGTTTTTGAGTTATGCGAGATACGTACGTACGTACAGACGTCACGACGAAATTAGTCAAAATGGATTCAGGGATGATCAAATGGATATATTAACAGAATGATATGAATTTGTTACCGCGGTTACAATACAGTTTATTTTTCATTTTTTGCCGGCGGTTGGACGGAGTTAGCGTATACCCCTCCGAAACACCGACAATAATGAGATAGAGAATAAAAGTCTCATATATATTATGTGTGTACGACAAAGATGCTAGATAAAAGTTTAGCATTTCATGCATCAGAAATTAATGACGTGGGGATCAACTCGGAGATACAGAGTGTAAGTAAATATTTTAACATAAAATAATTGTAAACAACATTTATTTTATTAGTGTTTGTAAAGAAGTTGGTTCAGACGTTCTTAGTCTTTCAGGTAATAATAAATGTTATTTTTTCAATTATGAAGTAGAGCAGCCGCTAACACCCCAAGGGAAAACACGGGCGGCAAACAAACAGACAATAGAAATAAAGTAAGGTCTCGTGCACACAGCCGCCTTGTGCCACTGTTTTGCTCTTTTCATAAGGCGATGCACCTTTATTCACATTCACAGCACTAACTCGACTATAAAAGATTACTCTGAACATCGAAAAGAAAAGAAAAAATGTTAGAAGACAGTGAAAAGATCAATATAATAGTTGTTTTGTTTTCTTTTAAATGCACACGCCGAAAATTTGCTGTAAAGATAAATTAAATGAAATGAAACGCGCTAGTAATTATAAGATGATTTGATCTGACGACCTTCTTCTGGTAAATTATTTACTATAACCTTAGTGTATCTAAAGCTTCAAGCATCAATAATAGGTACTAGTTCCAAATTAGTTATGCACGTTTTAATATTGTTTTAAATATTTTCCAAATGTTTTCAATAATTTATACTTAGTATGAAATACTAAACATCATTGAACTTCGATTTTTAAAAATTCCGATGTGGCCAATCTATTACCTCCATAAATTTGATGTATACAAGCCCAACCCCAAATGTTTTCGTACCCTCTGAAAGAAATATTACAGGAATAAAAAATACTTTTTTAGGTTACAATAGTTACGACTATAATTTGGGCATGTATTAATAAAGTGTACTAGATTTAAATACAATGATATTTACTAAATTTCTCATTTAAACAATAATCTACGGGGAAATATATGACAAAAGACAAGTCCCAAAATTTTTCGTTCCAACAGTAAATAATACAATATTTATGTTAGAGTATTATCAATAAAACTGAGGGTAAAGGTAACTTACAATATACTCTTAAATTTTATTATTTTAATCAAAATTATTTGCGTATTATTAAAGACGAAAACTTTTGTCACATGAAAACAATGATTTCTTTGCAAATTAATTATTATTAAACCTAAGAAATTTTATTAAGCAATGTATTCAAGTTCTATACACTCCATTAATACACCATATCAAAATTTGTTGAATTGGAGAAATAATCATAGCATCCAGAAGTTTATTTATTCTTGTTTTTAATAATTGTAGATGGTACTTTAATAAATCAATAAATATCACAATAGTAAAATCGGGTACCTCATCGAAAATGTATTTGTAGATAAATTAATTTTAAGTCCAACCCTGTAGAATTGTAGCAGATAACCGTAAGTATACAAATTGAAAGGCCATACCGCAATGCATCATGCCTAGAGGGATTGCTTTATAATCGTGATAGAACATTAAAAGACATGGGTGATCTCTATTATAAAGGGTGCTCCCCTCCATGTGTGGCCACAAGATCAAGCCTCCTATGCTAACAGAAATTGATACAGTAACAGAAGAGAAGCTACCCTACCTACTATTCACTAGCCTGGTTAATCTTTGTTAGCAAATTCAATTGTGTGTATAACGATAAACAAATCGAGGGTTTAAAATTCAAAATTCATTTTATTTTTAAATTTATTATATATTTTTATAATAATAAACATTTTAATACAGTTTATGAATGATAACCTGTACTAATTTATGATAGTGAATTATTAAGGACCTGGCCGAAATAAGGAATGGATGAAGATTTTAGCAAATAACATAAGTTAGGATAGGATTCATGTCAAGACGGTAAATCGAAATTGGATAATAGAATAAAGGAACACTTCACCTAAACATAAGATGATTGAAATGATCGGCATTAAATGCAATTACATAATGATTAAAGACATCATTAAATTTAATATTGTGGGTATATTTTATATACAGTCTTTTTAAGGACTTTATCACTATCAGATATTAATTTTCTTTTCAGACTTATTATCTAATTGTGAGACTGTGTAACTACGGATTCCTCAATCAAAAGTTGAATAGGTTCTGGTAACAATTGGACAACCGGAAGTGGTAGTTTCTAAAAAAAAAAAAAATTCTAAATATTATTTTTTTGAAAATTTGTTACTACAAATAATAAAGATAATTAAATTTTCAATCTGACATTATATTATATTATATCTCCTATAGGTTTAGAGATATAGTATATCATAGTATACATAGAATAATCCGTTGAAATAAATCTCGTTGAAATATTTAAATGTTTGTAATTGACAGATAAATGCAAAATATCAGTCATTAATTAAATATGTTTTTAAAATTATAGGTATGTTAATATTACATATATCTTTAAGAAAGTGTCAATGAATTTGAAGACTTTTGAACATAAGAGTAGGACAAAATTGCTCATAGAACGAAAGAAGAGATACAATTTCAATTATTTGTGTGTACAAGAAATATTAAATTCATTACTTATAGGGCGCGAGCAGTCATGTGACTTTGTTGGCCCTGGCAAACAGATGAGGATCCGTGAGTAGTTATTTACATAGATGTTACAAATGTCATATGTCATAATTTTTCATTCAAAAATTCAAAATATTCTGATGTTTATTTGTCATCAATAGCATGGAATATACTTGTCGAGGAATTTGGAAAATCATGATGTTTACTTGACACCTATGTACATTATTACTATACTCAAATTTTTTGACTCTGTCGGGTACAGTAATAAAACTATAAATGAACTATAAATATCGCAATTATGATAAAGCGGCATATCCTTTACTTTCTGTAGTATAATACTGTTTGGCTTCGGCCCATATTTTTGAGCCGCTCTATTCATTTATGTTAAAGGACTGTAAGGCTATTTTCCAATACATACCTGGTAGACGTTTGATTCAATGCATGAATAGAGCGGCTCAAAAATATGGGCCGATGCCAAACAGTATTATACTGCAGAAAGTAAAGGATATGCCGCTTTATCATAATTGCGATATTTATAGTTCATTTATAGTTTTATTACTGTACCCGACAGAGTCAAAAAATTTGACTATAGCTGTCATTTTGACACGGATCCTAATATATGCTTGCCGAGGCCAACAAAGTCACATGACTGCTCGCGCCCTATGCAACATAAAATGAAAATGGCGAGAGGTATTGTGCAGGCCACAACAGTTTTTTTTAATGTTTTATGTTTGTGAACTAGTGTGCTCTTCTCTAGTCCGCATCGTGTCCTGACCAGAACCGGCTGCTAATGTGTCCAAAATCCTCTGATGGATTGAGTAGTACGGGGTCGTCGGCTCGGTCAGAGTGTCAAGTCAAGATAACTTTTGCCAATTTGTTAAAAAACGTTAGGCACGTATAAAAATAAATTTGAATATTTATTTTTATCATACCAATTTTATTTTTACATTCTCCAACTTTGTTATAAATATGTGAGCCTTATCTTATCTTTATGTTTGACATTGTATACTACGGTTGACAGTAAGGCTCATCAAGGATGTTCTTACAGTATAGCAATCGGCAGGCATGGCAGTAACTGTTAGCGGTAATAGCGGTGATATGGCAGCGATTACCAACCGACGCCTAGCGGGTGTAAATAACATCGCTCGACGCTCCAAGCCAGTGTAAACACACCACGAATGCACCGTATATCCGCTATTTTTACACATACTGACTCACATACTATATACGAAACTATTGTACTAATTACTATGTTTACTATCATGGTTAAAACATTTTCAGGTTTTAGCTATTTTAAATTTGTACTAATAATATTTGTACAAGAGTCAAGCAAGAATTATTGAGAATAATAAAATCAAGTAGTCCATGCAGTGCCGGCTCCAGGTCTCCTTGTGACCCTATGCAAATTTAAATTTAGTGCCCTTTAAGTTTTTTAGGGCCGTTTTCATAATCAGGCTCACTTTAAGACTTTAATTAAAATTACTTTATCTATAATTTATAGTTGTTGCTTTTCATAATCCTTTCCATAGTTAAAAAGTAAAATTTTAGCTTTTTACCTCGCGCTACCCTTGGTAAGGGAGGTATAGGGATCGTGCTAAAAACCGCATATCGAGATTTTGGTAAATGACCACGTTTTAAGTTAACTAGAATCCAATTTTAACATTTTCACGATGATGACTGTGTGTATGTGTGTATGTATGTATGTGTGTGTGTGTGTGTGTGTGTGTGTGTGTGTCTGTCTGTGTGTGTGTGTGTGTGTGGATCCGCTTTACGCTCTAACTCAAATACTACCATTCAGAAAGTTTTGAAACCATGTATTTCTACCTTATTCTAATAGGGAAAGAAGCCATTAGATTTTGGTGGCAATCGGATAACCGGAAATGGCAGTTTACTTGAAGCTCAAGATAGATTTTCTTCAAAAAATACCTTTAAATATAATTTTTTCGCAATTTGTTATTATAAAAATGAAAGATCATTCCATTTCCTACAGGTTTGCTTTAATACTTTTTCTATATATTTTATGGATAAATTTATAAAATAATATAAAAATTATATCTCGGAGCTTATGCTTTAAACATATCTCAATGGTTACATAGTTCAGCTCAAATGTATGTAACTGACAGATAAATGTCACTGTCAAAAAAATAATCATTTCAAATTAATAATAGTAACGTTTTAAAAGTAAAATTGTAAATAAAACAATAGTTTTATGAAAAGAAACTTAATATACATAATTTCTAGCATTAGTAAATATGCAGGTATGTATTTAAATAAAGAAATAAATAAATATATTACAACGGGATATTATCCATTGCTGGGTGTGCTAATCTGATTTGTACACACATTTCGGTAATGACGATGACATATTTGTATTGTGCGGGCGTTTACCACTAGGGTTAATTTTATGCCATTTAAAATTTGAATTGTTTCGCGTTGATGGGGATCGAATCGGATTCCCCAGATTCGCGACCAGGGGACCAGGCACGCGACAACGAGACCCCATAGGTAAATGGCGGGAGGTATTGTGTTGGTCACATCAGATTTTTGAAGTTTAACATGTTAACTATCATGGGCGCTCCATGTTGGTGGGCAGGCTGTGCAATGCATAAAGACGCCTCACCATAAGAGGCGCCATTTCAAGAGCTTGGCTCATAATCTTTATAATATTTTATCTCTAAATACATTGAATATGAAGAATATAATGCAATCAAATCATATAGAGAATAAAATATTCTTTAATATTTATAATAACATAAAATGTAAAAAAATATTTTTTTTTTAAGAAAAAAGTTAAGAGCTTGAAATTAAGGTACTTCCGGTTGATTAATTTTAACCAATATCTAATCAGGGGGTCTATTCCAATTGAATCGACACTGTAGTCTCGCTCACTGTTAGTGACGTCATATGATGACGTACAAGCTACGTCACCATTTAGTAACTTTTAATTCATTTAGTGAATTTTAATATTACACGCTTGGTACCAAGTAAGTAAAGAAGTGTCTACTAGATAGCATTACTGTAGTTTAAAGCGCTCATTTTCAATTTCAATACAGTTTCATTTGTGATCTAGTGCTGGGTCTCGCTCTTTTGTGTCGAGTGTTATACATTTTATTCTTATTTTTTTTTTTTAATTTTTGTTACTAGTTTATTTTTATTTTACTATTAAAGTAAGTTTTAGTTGGTTTTTCTTTTTAGAGTAATATAAATTTAATTTAGTTGTTTTAGTATAATAGGTTAGTTTTCAATATTTTTAGTTTAGATTAAATGTACAAATTAACTGTAACTTTGCATTTAGTTTTTGTTTAAATTTAATTGTCTCAAAAACGAGACAGAGAAGAGAGGGTAAATAGAGACCAAAAGGAAACTTTGCTTCATTTTATGATCATGAGAATTATGCTTCCGGAATTTTTTTGGCGGCAGATGGGCGACAAAATTGGAAGTCACTGAGAGCGGTTAACATTTCTTTTATGAATAAATCAAGTACTTACTCTGAAATGGGCAGGAATTCTATTTCTATAATTGCCATAATTTAAATATGGGTTTAAAATATTTACCACGTACAAACAAATTTCTTTACCCAGTCTAAAATTTTCAAGAAATTCCGTTTCGGGCAATTGGAACGGATTATGTGCATCCCAAATTAATCTTCAAGCAATTCTAGCTTCTTCTCTTCTTTCCTTTACTTCAGCAGTACGCACAACAAATTACGAAAAGCCATTGTTTAAAAACAAAACACTCAATTCTTAGTTAGCGAGAGTCGAAAAGAAGTAGTGACAGCTACTTTGGTGTCGAATAACGTAGCGATGGCGAGTGACGTCATACCACGTCATCATATCGCATTTCACTGGTAGGGATAGTACGTCATCATCGCATTTCGGTAGTACGGACTTTACGTCATCATTGCAGAACGGTAGTGGGGTAGCGATATCACACGCTTACCGAGTCGTTAACCGAATTAGAATAGACCTCCAGGTCTTCGTTTGGATGTAAGAATGAGGAATACGAAAAAATCGTAATTTTTGAAATTGTAGTATTATCGCGGCCGAAACGATCGTTACACACCACACGCATACACGCACACACATACAGACGTCATCGTAAAAATAGTAAATTCATATTCTCCCTAGAGTCCCTACTCCAAAACGTGCTTATTCATTAAAAACTCACCATCGAAAGATTGGTTGATGGCTTTTACGACTAGAATGAAAGAATGATAAAGTGTATTAATGTTGAAGGGAACTACTTTGAACATATTTATAATAAATTTCTAAAAAATATGAATCACACGTCTCACTCAATAGTTCTGGTGTGGCCCTTGTATTACGAACGATAAATAATTATCAAATCTACGCATATTTTTGAATGGTACTATGTATATTTTATTGTTAACTTCAACCAAGTACAGTAAGTTATACAATGTGTCGACCACATCAGATTTCTAGTATGTTCCAACAATCAAACGAGCACAGCTGTGTTCCGGCCACACGTAGCAGTGCTGTCGTAAACAAATCGTACGTTAGACATTTTTTATCCCATTCTCTCGCTGAAAAACTCTGACAGCACATGTAAATATCCTTGTCCCAAACACGGCCGCACACATTTTGACTAATTCTTGTTTAGAATATCCTACTTGTAGGACCTACGCGGTTACGTTTCTTTTTTCACGTTTTGACAGATAAGACGGTAGTTTTTTTTGTTTCATTATGAGAAGAGTAAGAAGAGTAATTGCGTGCGAGGAAAATGAATGGGAATTTAGATGTAAACATTCATGTTGTATGTAAATAATGAAAATATAATAAATTAGGAATATAGTTACTTATATTGTGAAATGGTTTCAAGAACAAGAACTAGACGAAAGAATACATGAACTCTGGGTGCTATGCTTTGAAATATGGATAATAATTTATGTAAAAGCTTTACAGAATGGTAGAGTGTTTTCTTGTTTATGTTCTCTTATTTATAATAGTGGTATATATTGAACCCATTTCAAGATCATGACGCATAGTTGACATTTCCTCGAAATATAAATTCTGATCTTGTATAGCCTATCATATTTTCATTGGTATGGAGAGACAAGTATTCCTGCAATTAGACTTTACAATATGTGTTTTCATACTATTTTTCCTAACGGATGTCTCATAAGATTTGGCACAAATTTAACAATTTTTACCTTCCGTCACCTTTAGGTAAGGAAAGTATTGTTTTTGGTCAAAAAATTCAATGATGAGCTTTTAGTGAATAAGCAGATTTTAGGGTCCATATAATACGATTTTACCATTTTTACGATGATGTCTGTATGTATGTATGTGTATCTCTGTGTGTGTGTGACGAAAATTTCGGATCGTATAACTTCAATATACTCAAATCAGACATCCAGCCAATGCACGTCATTGTGTGACGTCATGAATTGGTACGTTTACATAGGTTTGAGAATCGTATTGAAAAAAGTTATACAGGTTGCATACAATTGTATTACAAACTTTCGTGATATTTCCGGAAAATAATTTTCACACTGTAATAAATAAGACATATTAACTAAATCGTCAGTAAATGTTCGTAATATTATTAAGAAAAAAGTAAAATGAAGATAACATTACTAATATCAAGCATTTATTTAGAATATAATAGTTAAAGTCTAACCAAAGGGGGGTGATTTAGTTCAATATGGTACCATTCATATAATATTTTCCAACTGAACTGTTTGACATTTTGTCGACAAAAATGAATAAGACACAAATTCACATAAAACTGAACCGTATAAACAAAAACTGTGGTAGTCTTGCAAAAGACTGATTTATAATAAAAACGAACAAAAATGAAAATTACACAAGTTCAAATAAAACTGAACCGAATGAATAAAAACTGTGGTAGTCTTAAAAAAGACTGATTTAAAATAAACAAGAATGGAAATAAAATGACACAGCGAAGAAAAATATTTTGAACACGATGCAATTCAAATTGTCAAATAATAACCTTTGAAAGTATAAACTGCGGAGGAACGTATAAACATACAAATTATCAGTGTTGCCAAGTGTAGCAAAAAATAAATGAATAAAATAAAGTAGATTTACATTATTTATATATTATTCATATCGTATACGATAAATAATGAACTCCACTATACATCTTAATAATAATTCTATAAGGCCATACACTTTTTAACAATTAAAAATGACTGAAATTTTATTTCAATTTTCCATATTAGTGATTTTAATGTAGTCAGGTTTTTCCCCTAAATGATGACGTGCATTGGCTGCATGTCCGATTTGAGTATACCACGATTTCAAAAATTATAATTTTTTCTTATTCCTCAAGCTCGTTGTTGTAGAACAAATATTTAAGTACCAATTTTGTACCACAAAATGCTCTAAAATATATGACAGCTGTCAGATAAAACCACGAAATTCGTAAATTTGACAATTTGTCTAATATAATCCCAGAGTTCAATATATCCCCGAATAACGATACCTGATAATGGACATATTAATGTCTGAAACCTGTAGTACTTGAAAAATTAAATAAAAATTAAGTGGTTATCTATTCATTTACGATGTTCTAGGTTAGTAATATCCTTATACTTCATTTCAGTAATCAAAAAATCATGCGTTAATAGTGGTCATTAATAAAAGATTTTGTAACATTTTACAAGAATTTGGTTTGAAATGAAAAATGTGCGTCGTACGATGCGTGTTAAATATAGTGTATTGTTGCATAAGATGGCAAGAAGTTGAATTTTGAGTTGAGTCTGAGTACAATAGTTGGGAATGCGATGGTGGATTTGGATGCGTAGCTGTTGCTTGGCTAATTACCCTAGGCGGGCCGGGCTGCACACTGTCCGCGTGAAACTCGAGCCAAGTCGTTAATGCACACAGCCTTCCTGCCAGGGATTCTTCCTTCTCTTGCTTTTATTCTAGTTAGTTTTTTCTATTCTCCATATGCTTCAAGGTAGTGGAGAACAAATAACTCCTACCAATTGCGTTTATATACAGAATCGGCCTAATTCTTTAAGATAGTTGTTAACATAATCGTTAGGTAACAACTGACTGTTAACACTGATTTTTAGCAACTCTTTTAACAACTATCATTCATTGTTAAAAACGATCGTTGTGAACAATCGTTATTAAATATAGCAGTGGAATTATTACCTCGGTAAACCTCTGTCATCTAACTCAACTCTCGGCTCTCGGCTGGCGTAATATAAGTATGTAATTACCTTCATCAGAAAACATCGTAAATCCGAAATAGTATGTTTTAGGAGACATAAAAAATTTAAATTATTTTGATAATTGCTCAAATAATGAGTATAATTTCTTTACCAAATTTATTTAACAGGAACAATAGAAAACAAAAGAAGGAATAAAACAATCTCTAAATAGGATGAAACATTGTTTGAGTACTTTAAAAGATGGCACAAAAACATTAAATTTAACTAAAATGGAGGAAACGATTTTCCACTAAAATTTTTGCTACCTATGAAATTATGTTAACTCATAGTCTCTAATAAAGGTCATTTTTATGATTTGATGATTGTAAGATGTTCAGTTATCAAATGTTATCCAGCATTTATTTCTGCAACCTCGTCAATTATTTCATAATCATCGTTTGAATTATCACTACAATATAAACAATGAATCATTACCCTACTCCACTAATTCCTTTGTTGCGATGGTTAAGGTAAAGATAAGAAAAATATCAAAGATATTTTTGAATTAAACTTGGTACGAGCATACTATTGTAACTTGACAGCAAGAAAATACGATTGCTACTTGTTATTTCTGTTACAGTTAAAGTATCAACTTAGTCAGTGCATACACTGTCTAGTTGGTGTATGCTTCCACTAGCTGTTTTAGTGAAAGTATAAATTATTTTATATAGTGTATACTTTATCTAGTTAATGTATTCATTGACTAGTTAGTGTATACACCTTCTTTTGTCACTGTCTATCTAAATCCGAGTTCTGTGCGTTAGGTATTGTTTCTATTTGTTTTTTTTTTATATAAAATTTATACGCTTGGATTGTTGCGTGGGCATGTTGCGTGGGCAACGCAATAATTTATACTTTCACTAAAATAGCTAGTGAAAGCATACATCAACTAGACAGTGTATGCACTGACTGAAATGTATACTTTAACTGTAACATCTCCATTATTTTCATTGCTATAGTTCGTTTCAGGAAAGAAAATGGCGTCGGTTTAAATAGGAGAATAAATGATGCCCTCTGATTAGTCTGAATGCATATCATAATAAGAAAAACAATTAAATTTAATTTTAACAAATTAAAAAACTAATCGATTAGTAGGTTGTGCATGACGATCGTCGTTGATAGATGTCAAGTCGTTTATTTATAACTTATAAACAAGTTTTATTTTCTGTCATTTGTGTCGTGAAAAATAATGAAAATAGCTGATCAATAAAGACTGTATTGAGTTTTATTTTGAAATGCATTTTTTGTTGCAGGGTGAGTTAAAATTCTGTGTTTTTAATTCACTAGTTTGCTAGTTAGAGTTACTTGCTGTTGCTATGAAGTTAATAATGATAATTGAAAATATTAAAATTGATTTTTTTTTATAATAATAATAAAAAACATTATAATATTTAATATGGAGTCTCGTGGCCGTGTGCCTGAGTGTTTGTCGCAAATTGGAGATTCGAGTTCGATTCCGACCAACGCCTAAAATTACTTCGAATTTTAATGGCACAAGATTGATCCCTGTGGTGCACTGTCCATGCCAGCAATGAGTGCCCGTGAGGTGACTTCCTGTAAGCGCCCGCATAGTACAAATATTTCATCATTACCGATATCTGCGTACAAAGCAGATTGGTAGGTACACCTAGCAATGGGTAATATGCCGTGATAATATATTTATTTATTATTTATTTTATATTTAATTTTGACGAAATAAAAAATATAAGACAATCGTCGTTGATAGACAAGTCGTAATGAAAATAGTTGATCTGTCTGATAAAGACTGTGGTGGAAGTGTTATTTTCGTGCCTGATGTTATTTAAGTGAATTATTTGTTACAGAGTTAAAATTCTGTGACTTAAAATTTTCTTAATTCACTTGCAAATAAACATTTACTTATAGTTGTTGCTATGGAGTTAATAACGACAGTTTAAAACGTCAAAATTGAATAAAAATTATTTAGTATTGACAAAGTTTGGTTTCAGGGCAAAATTTAATTTATATCAAATATACTTGCTTCCTTAAAATGTAATACATAATATACACAATGTCAATATCTCGTAGTTACGTTCCAAATCAAGTTGATTTGTTCCACTTCTCGCGGGCCGACAGCGACAGGACACGGCTGACACTAATGAGACGCCTCCACCTCGCTGCCACCGCCCCCGGCGTCCTGACGCCGCTATTATGTCCGCGTCCACCCGTCATCCGTCAACTCACACGTCGACCTGTCATACTCGACGCCCAGCATGTGCACGACGAAATGGGTACATATGGTACGAGTACGAGTATAAAAGTAGGAGGATGCTCAGTAGGTTTCACGGTCATGTGTTTTAATTGTGGATAGTAACGTACTAAGAAAAGAATGGGTGGTAGAAGCTAACAGCGATATGATTGTAAGAATACTATTTCAAAATTTAGGAACTAATATTTGAAAATAACATTGGGGATTTTTATTTTAATTTATAGTTATAAATGTAGGTAGTTTCGAGTTTGGTATCAGAGGCGTAAACTTTTAATTTTGGCTATGGGTGCACTCTTTTTATTTTAAATGAGGGTATATGTTTTTATAAATGCATATAGTACAGTAAAAATGACATATAGCTTTTTTTTAAGATGGCCGATGAAGGTCATCTGTATCACGAATGAATTAACAAATTGGCATACATTTATCTCTGTCATTTTCAAAGACTATAAGCGTGTGCGAAAAGGGTAGATATAAAACGCTTGTCTTTCAAAAATTCATATAGTTTCGACTAATTAAGACATTCCATTTTAAAACAATGCTCGTTGTTGATAATACTTTCGCTGTAACGTAAGTTTATTTATTAATTGAGATATATTACCTTGATTCATAGCCGTACGACTAACGATATTTTCTGTCAGTATCACTGACACTGACACTATCAGTATCTTATTTTTCTCATATTTGGTTTTCGTTTTACATTTGCTAATAAACTTTTGAAAGATTTTATTCTAACATATATTTTTATAATAATAAAATAACAGTAGTATCTTATGTACCCTCATAAGAACTAAGTAAACGACACTAAAGATTTGACAAAAAAATTCTGACAAATTCAGTAGTGCCGTTTGCTTAGCTTTTATGAGGGTACGTAAGTTACTACTACTGTTATTTTATTATTATAAAAATATATGTAATAATAAAAGCATTCAAAATTCAAAAAGAAGTTTATTAGCAAATGTAAAACCAAATTTGTGAAAAATAGTATACAGAAAATAACGTTATTCATACGGCTATGAATCAAGGTAATGTATCTGAATTAATAAATAAACTTACGTTACAGCAAAAGTATTATCAACAACGAGCATCGTTTTAAAATGGAATGTCTTAACTTAGTCGAAACAATATGAATTTTTGAAAGACAAGCGTGTTATATCCATCGTTATTGCACACGCTTATAGCCTTTGCAAAAGGAAAGAGACAATTGTATGCCAATTTGTTAATTCGTTCATGATACAGATGACCTTGATCGTAGCCTATAAGACCAAAATAAGACGAATTATAGTTATTTAAGTATTAAGGGCAGTAAGTGCACCTTACCGGTTGAGGATTAGTTACAATACATCCGATACCGGTAAGAAGCACTTAATGCCCGCAATGCTTATTATATTTTTTGCACGATCGTCCCAATAATAACAAATTAAAGTTTAGAATTATTTAAAAATTATTTTGATATTTTAAACAAATTAGTTGTCATTTTTAAGTAAGCTACGATCATTGTTTTGTTATCGTTAAAGCTTTAAAAATTGTACATTTATTTTTTATTTATGTAAATTTCACCGCCTCCAGATCGGTAGGTAGTCACATTACTTATCGGTCAGTCACATCACTTACTGATCAGTACCACATCACTTACTGATCAGTAATTTGTAAACAAAACGTACTGCCTTGGAAACCCTATCGGTAAACTTTAAAATAACCTGATTGTGCAAAAAATAAATTTACCTATATCCGAAAGTATATCATTTAGTCAGTATTCTGCTTCAAAGTACATCTAAAATTTTTTTTACTTATAACAGAACGCTTCGTTCGTTTTGAATGAAATTAGTATGATACTCCATATGGGTATAAGTCATCTTTTAAAATGATATTTGTCATTATTAGTGAACCACTAGTATATGAACCTTAGATGTCACGACCATGATTAGTCCATAACTTTTAATGGCAACGTTAATATTGTAAAATTATTGTTTTTCAGAAAAATATATTCTATAGTAAACTTTTCTGTCTGTGCGTGTGTGTTGTGATATTTGTAACGATTTAGATACAAAAAAATATGTGTGACTGTACCGTGTAATTTTTAAAATAAATTTCATCATACTGTACTTGGAAATTTCATAATTTTCACTTCCAGTATCTGTATCTCCAAAAGGCCTAGATATTTTAAATTACTTAAAAAAAGTGAATTCAATTCAATACAACGGATTTATGTATTGATTTCCCTATAATAAGACTGTTACAAGAATTTTTATATGCCTTCTTAATATTAAATTTAAAAAGATAGCATTTGTTAAACAGCCTCAAAACTGAAAATATCTCAAAATATTTATTAGATATTTTACAATTAATTTTTGAAATTTGGATAACATTTTGAAAAAGTCTCGTGCTCTGAAACAGAGTGTGACGTCAAACTATCGTCTACTTTTATTTATATAAAAACGTACGTGATACGTGATGGACAAACTGTTTTTCTATTGGCTGTGAATGACGTAATTTATGTACTAGGACATCACCGGAGTGAGGGGGTTATTTTTCATGACTATTTTTGGCGCCAATCATTTATTTAATTATTTACTAAGAAATATATTGCTTAAACTTACATTTAAAATACTTTTCAAAAATGTGCAACAGGCTCATTGATTAATCAATTATTAATCTACTTTTCCTGGGAAAAACAAGAAGATAGGAATGCAATCCTTATACAACCAACAAATTTTAATTTCCCGTATCATATTTACAATAAACTGTCTAATAAATTAAATCTATAAAAAAAAATTCTCATATTTGTCATCCACGCTATCTTTTCTTGGAACTAACCCAATCTGTGTGGATTGACAACATTAGCAATGATGAAGAAGGCGTATGACGTGTTTGGTTCGCGCCTCCGTATCAAAGAGTCGTCCGCGATGATCCGTCAAAGTATCGGTGTTTGTATTTTTAGTGGTGCGTGGCCGCGCGGTCTGTTTGATGTGCATATGTGCCACATACGCGAGCCTATAAGTCTTATCGACAGTGGCGGAGATACCAACTATTGCGATAATGAATAAGTGATTAGGAATTCCTCATTATGTGGGTGGTAAGGCGTGGGATTCATGAGAATAAATGAGTTTAGAATGATGTCAACCATTGGTGAAACATTTTTCTTTAATAAGTTCAAGTTTGGGAACCTTACGCCCGATATTTAAAACTCCTAACACATGTTCCTAACAACTGATTGGTAACCAAATTTAGGCTAGGCAAATTGTTATTAGATACATTTTTAGAATCTAGATGTAAAAAAATAAATAAATTAAAATATGACATGACACTGACATTTTTATGACATATTTATAAGTCATACTTCGTAAAAAATAAGGACAAGAAAAGAACTGTATTTTTTTCCACGGCTGAAGTTCGGATATTAACCGATATTAACCAGATCGCCCCCATCGTCTAAAATTATTTCATTGCATCTTTCACCAGCCCCAAACCACATTCGTAACCGAGAATTTTCAAAAATATTACTATCATGGTTCGATACTGGCCATCGTACGACCATATCTGTAATTTTGTAATCAATATTGCAGATACATTGTACATTTAAAGAGACTTTCTTGATAATTTTTCTTGCTGTGGATTTATGTATATTTATAAATCCTATTTTATATAATTACACATATATAATATGCCTGAATGACTGGTCGCGAATCTGGAGACTCGGGTTCGATCCCGACAGACGCCTATATTATTTATAATTTTAAATGGCACAAAATTGACCCCTGTGATGCACTCTCCGCCCAGCAATGAGTGCCCGTTTAATGACGCCCGGTAAATAACCCACATTTACGAATTCATCATCATTACCAAAATCTGTGTACAAAGCAAATTGACACATCCAGCAATGGATAATATGCCATGGTGGCATATTTATTTATATTAACTGTTTATTTTCTAATAATTCTAAAATATATTCTAAACTAGGATTTAAAATCCGAAACCTTTGAAAAAATTCGTCCAAATTTAAATTATTAGGTCTGTTTCGTATAGTATAAATTTTCCGTATTAATATTATCAATTATTTCAAATTTTTCCATTTACTATATTTTTATTCAGATTTAAATTTTATTAAGCAGCTAAAAAAAATTATCTATTGCAAATTCCTCTCAGATTTGATAGCTAATAAATAATTTATAAGGTACCTAATAACTTGTTTGGACATTGAAATACGCAAAAAAATGGTTGTTAGGTATATAAAAATTTATTAGGAAGTTGTTAGGAGATTGAAATATCGGCCCTTAATATGTACGAGTAATAAGAATAACAAGGTTATATTTATTATAAATTGATATATGTACTTCGAATGTTTCGGGTAATTTTGACCATCATCATTTTTGTATATTAACATTGCCAAAATAATACTTACTACTTTTTCATTTAACTTAGAATAATTCATTTTCTATTTTAATTATCAAAAAAATTATAAATATTGATACTCTGCTTATTTTAAATGAGTCTGAGCTACCCTGGTTCGAATCTACAAGCTGGCTAAGTGTGCAGATATAAAAATGCCAATGTACCAGACATTTATTTAATAGGTAAGTACCATTGCCGTCTATGGCTTTATTAAAAGAAAAGAAAGAAACGATATGTATATAAATACAATATGAAAACAAATATAGGGTGGCGACTGGAATTCCCGAACATAGAGGACTTGGAAAATCATATTTTCGTAATTTCCTACTTCCTTAATAATTATTTTAACTTAAAAGATTCTAATAAAAATTGTACAGTATAAAATTCTTCATCTGAATCAATAAGCGAAATTATGCATGCTTTGTAATAGCAGAAATTAGGTATGAAAAGAAAATGTCGAAAATCATCCCAAAAATAGCAATAGCCATGGCATTTTTAACAAATAAATTAACAAATGTTTAACGATTTATCTGTCAAGTCAGGTTAACTCATTATTATTTAAAATTTTCGCATAAGTGAACAATTATGTATTTAAATTAATAGATAATTGTCCATTTGAACAGAAATTGCAAATATTACTTAATAAAAATAAATTAACATAAAACGTTAAACATTTGTTAACTTATTTATTCCAATTCCATGGCGACCGCTATTTTTGGGATAACTAATTTCTGCCGTTAAAAAGCATTGCGAAAATCTGTCAGTCTGACATAATGTTGATGATCTTGGACATTCAAGTAATCGTAAATAACACTTATGATTATATATTTTATCTCAAACGTATTCACCGGAATTATTTAGTTCGTTCTACTTACACATATTTTTGTCACTTTACGTACAAATTTACTATTGTACATCGTACACCTACCCAAATGATCTTACACATGTACAATAATTATAATAATATTGGCAACATTGTATGGATTACCGTAGTACCAATTTCTGAACTGTTAATGACGATTTTTATGCACTTTAGTGACGTTTTCAGATAAACATTATTATCTGTATTTTAATTTGCGTACGCCTATGCGGGAGCAATTTAATGGCATATGTCAAGGTGCTGAATTTGCACACTTATTCGCGGAGTGTGCGAATGTTTGATATTTCAAAGCTGAGGAAATGTAGCGAGATAAAGGGAACTGCGGGCGTTTCCGCTCACGCTTCGGGAAATACGCGCACATCTGGACCAGCTACAGCTACAGCAGCTACCGGGTTCACGGAAATTGCTCCACTCAGGAAATTGCCCGTTTTATGTTTGAACTTCACAACGGGTTATTTTTGGTCCACTTTTCTCATCCGAAACGAATCCGACAAAAATATAGACGAGAACTGAGAAATCATATGACAGTCAAAAGTTATAAAATATTATTGGATTCATGCTAAACATCGCATATTCAGATTTTAGTGAATAAGCACGTTTTAAGGTCCCTAGAATCCGATAACATTTTTACGATGATGTCCGTATATGTGTGTGAATGAATGTTGGAAGTACGGTATCTCAAATACTATAAGAGTTAACATATGTTTAACCAATCTAACATTAATGGGAAGAACTGATAAGGTTTTAGTAACAATTGGACAACCGGAAGTGGTAGTTTAAAAAAAATCTTTTAAATATTATTATTTTTGAAAATGTATGTTATTACAAATAATAAAAAAAAAATTGTATACACAAATAATTGAAATTGTATATATTCTTTCGTTCTGTGAGGAATTTTGTTCTACTCCTCTAATATGTTCAAAATTCTTCATATTCATTGGCGGTATTAGCGGTATTTGTTAAAGATATATTTAATATTAATATACTTATAATTTCAAATATTTAACTAATAATATAATAAGAAATTTAATTTAATTAAATGTACTTCCCAGAAAAAGCTCAGCAATGTAAATAAATTAAAACTGCTAATTTTTGACACTGACATTTTGTATTTGTCTGTCAATTACAATTATTTAAATATGTCAACTGGTTTCCATAGAGTTGTTTGGGAGATTTATTACAACGGATTATTCTATATTGTTATATATCTGTAAATCTATGTACAGAAGAAGAAATTTTTAAATGTATTATATTGAGAATTTAATGATCTTTATTATTTATAATAACAAATTTTCAAAAGATAATATTTAGAAGAACTTATTTCTGATTCCAATTGTTACATTAACATATGGATTATTTTATATGATTGATTGTAAAGAAAATTTGACATACTTTTCAAATTAGTAAAAATATATAGTACGTTCCATTTGAAATTTCAAAGTTGATATTAATTACTAATAAACCGGAAGTGGTATCATGAATGTACATGAATCATCAAGTAGCTTACATGTTGCTGTATAAATTATGTTATATGAAAGAAATTGCTAACTTAATAAACAAGCGAGATATTTGCTGGGTCCATTAAAATATAACACTCTGTATACATATATCATCACGGCATATTACCCATTCCTGGGTGTGCCAATCTGCTTTTGTATTAGTTAGATATGAACTGTAAGTTAATAACTCGCATTTTTCAGTTAATATAACAACAAAAATAAAGCTGGTCAAAAAACAAATGAAATTTATTTTTCTGGATCTACCTACCGAAAACAAATTTGAAAAGAGATATTCACATTAATTCACATAAAATTTAAATTTACAACAAAGTATCTACCCTGAATGAGTTATAAACTTGTAGCATTTAGTATTCCACCTTGCTTGGTTTGAAGCCTAAGATAAGATTTGAGTTTCTAAGTAGAAACTTGGAAACCAAACAGTCGACATGAGCGTCGCACGCGCATCGAATACAAGATGGCACCGGCGCCCAAGGCCTGCTTGAAACTTTCATCGTTACCGGGCTGTTGCTAAGGTAAACACAAACAGCCAACTTGTGCGTCACCGAGAACAACATTTAAGATGTGGAGTGGAGTTTGCGAAGTTTCAGACTCATGATCGAAACTTAGAATAAACTGGGCCTGCGAACGTACTATATACACTCATTAAGCCACGCATATTTTCTCTTATTATTTGTAACGATATTTGCATTAAGTATAGAACATTATGCCAATGGGGTATGCGACCATAATGGAATATTTGTATATGACGCATAAATATGGCAATATCATCATGGCATATTACCTATTGCTGGGTGTGCCGCCATTAAGTTTTATACGCAGATAATGATAAACATATTCGTACCGTATGAACGTTTACCAGGCTTCATCTCACGGGTACTCATTGCTGGTGTGAAGAGTATACCACAGGAGTCAAATATGAAAATTAAACATTATTTCCTAATAATAATGTTTTTACCTCCCGCCATACCGTAGGTAAAGGATGTAATGTTTTTAGTCCAAAAATTCGATAGTGAGTTTTCAGTGAATATGCACGAATTAGGGTCCCCACAACACGTTTTTACTATTATAACAATGCTATCTGTGTGTGTGTGTGTGTGTGTGTGTGTGTGTGTGTGTGTTTGTGTGTGTATGTATGTGTGTATGTAAGGATTTTTCGTCCACGATAACTCATACCAAAAATTACTATATTCGGTATTTAAGCTTTCTGCATTCATATAAAGAGTTGATTAGATTTTGGGTAATATTGGACAACCGGAGGAGATACTTTACTTGAAGCCCGTAACAGTTTTTAATGAACAACTATATTAAAATATTTCAGTATTTAAGACTTTTATATCAAGTGGAACAACATATTAAATTTTGACTAAAATTGATAAACCTGAAGTGATACTAACAGATGATTTTCTTGAAAAATATATTGTGATAAAACCCAAAAGTTTTTAAATTTGGTATTTAAGACTTTTGTATTAATGAGACCGACATATTAGTTTTTTTCTAAAGTTTGTAAACCGAAAGTGGTACTTGACTGGAAGCTATAAATAGATTTTCTGGAAAAAAATTTATTAAAATACGACCCAAAACAAATTTGGTATTTCAAACTCGTATATAATTTGAATTGGACTATTTATGATAAACCGGACGTGGTACTTAATTTGGAGTTCTCAACAGACTTTCGAGGAAAAACATAATAAATAACAAATCAAATTTTGTTTACAACCGGAAGAAAAACTTAAAGCTCAATGCTATTTTAAACATGAAATGGTGGGAGGTCATGTGTTGGCCACAACAGATTTTTTATACTATTTTTACCTCTCGCTGAGAGAGGTATTGGAATAAGATAATAACATTTTTACTATGATGTCTGTCTGTGTGTGTGTGTGTGTGTGTATGTATGTGTGTGTGTGTGTGTGTGTGTGTGTGCGAAGACCTGTGTAACTACGAATTCCTCAATCTAACAGTAATAGGAAGAGTTAAATAGATTCTGATAACAATTGGACAACAGGAAGTAGTAGTATTTTAACAAAAAACTTCTAAATATTATTTTTTGAAAATTTGTTATTACAAATATTAAAAACCAAAATTCTCTATCCGACAGATTTAATTTTTTTATTATACCTTCTGTAGATTTAAAGATATAGATATATAATCTATAAAATAATCTGTTGTAGTAAATCTCACAGCCTGCTCACAGCCCAAACATCTCCATGGTAACTACTTGAGAATTTAAAATGTCTCTAATTGACAAATAAATGTCACTAATGTCAGTGTCAAAAATATGTAATATTTCTTATTGTATTATAAATTATATATTTAAAATTATAGTTTTATTACATGAACCCTTCAGAAATACCGCCAATTCCGGTAATGAATTGGAAAAACCTCGAACATTTAGAAGAAATGAACAAAACTTGATTATTGAATGAATTTAAAAATAAAGATTAGGTGTAATTAGAATTTCTTGTGTGCACAAGAAATGTTAAATACAATACTTATATATACCACAATGGAAAGGGCGAGAGGTATTGTGATGGCCACAACAGATTTTTTCTTTTGAAATAAATATATGTATATCAGAAAGCGTCAGAGTTGTAATTCTTTAGGTTAGGTTACGGTAACAAATGTTTAGAAAAGATGCATGCAAAAAATGTACAAATATTAACAAAAACGGTCAATACAAATAAACTGTTTCTTGGAAGTCAGAGGTACAGGTATAAGTGGATCAGTTGAGGTCAAAACCGGAGCACATAAAATTGCACCCAACCCTTCAACATATGTACAAATATTTTAATAATTGCTTACCTAGACGACTCTTTGTTAATAAAATTAGTTCTGTTTTAAATTTCAACCCTAACACGTAAATCACTTCTAAAACATAGCCTTACTTTGGGTCATAAAATGTTACAAATTATTTGCTGTAAAAATTGAACGACCAATATAATTAATAAATAAGATCTTTCTATATTATCTATGGCGAAATAAAATCATGTAATATGTAACAAGTTTCACACGAGTAATATAAGAAGCTGACTGCTAATGGTCGCGACTCAAGTCTCAAGTTATACAAGTTTACAGTAAATGAGTAAAATACTATTTACTTTAGTTAATTATACCTAATATTATATGAATTTAAATAAAACATATTACAAAATGTTGAAAGTATGCGCGAGTTATCGTAGAAGAGTGCTGTGCAATATAAATTTTGTCACAAATCATACGTTTTTATGTTAACACAATTTTTACAATAATAATAATTGAAAGTAACTTACCATGATGTAAAATATATCACCCTGACAATTAAAACATCACAACAATCACTAATGTTTTGAAATGACACACATCACACATACACTGTACAACAACACTAAAATAATAACATAACCTGAAATGAAGTGACAGGTGTGACCTTCACATAAAAGATTGCAAATTGTTTCCTAATTTCGGTGACGCTTTATAGAAAATTATTATACCTTGACCTTAATATATAAAAATCTGTTGTGGCCATCACAATACCTCTCGCCCTCTCCGTTGTGGTATATATAAGTATTGTTTTTAACATTTCTTGTACACACAAAAAATTCTAATTACACCTAATCTTTATATTTACGTACTTTCTATAATTTTAAATTCATTCTATGACCAAGTTTTCTCCATTTCTTCTAACTGTTCGTTTTTCCAATTCATTAACGGGAATGGTGGTATTTCTGCAGGGTTCATGTAATATACCTATAATTTTAAATATATAATTAATAATACAATAAGAAATATTAAATATCGTTCCCAGAAAAAGCCTGCAGTACTATCTCAGAATTTTTGACACTGACATTAGTGACAATTATCTTTCAATTACACACGTTTAAATTTCTCAAGTAGTTACCATGAAGATGTTCGGGCTGTGAGCAGGCTGTGAGATTTATTATAACAGATTGTATAGATTATATTTCTATATCTTTACATCTATAGAAGATATAATAAAAAAATTAAATGTGTCGGATAGAGAATTTTGTTTTTTAATATTTGTAATAATATAAATTTTTAAAAAATAAAATTTAGAAGATTTTTGTTAAAATACTACTACTTCCGGTTATCTAATTGTTACCAGAACTTATTCAACTCTTCCCATTGCTGTTAGATTGAGGAATCTGTAGTTACATAGGTCTTTAGTATTTTATAATTTGATAAATCGTACCTGCAACAACCCCATACACACACACACACACACACACACACACACACACACACAAACACAAACACAGACATTGTAAAAATGTTATAAGCGGATTCTAGGGACCTTAAAACGTGCTTATTCACTAAAATCTGGATATGCGATTTTTACCATGAATTCAATACCTCTCTTAGCGAGAGGTAAAAAATATTAGCATTTTTTTTTACAAACTATTTGTATGTTAAAAGAAAAAATATTTTAAGAAAATTTTATATTGTATATTTATATCATACCTTAACTTATATTTAGAATGAAAGAACAGTTTAAAATATCATTCAAGTTTTGATTGATGATTTTAACTCTTATTATTAAACAAATTTCATATCCAACAAATATTTTATGTCATTGTAACTGTTAACTACAGCTAATATTTAAGTTGTGAAAATTACGAAAACACACATTGGAATGTCCATAAATCAGTTGTAAGTATATTTCAACGGTCGGTAGATGAACAGGAACAGGTCAAATGGTTTTGGGCATTCTTGACACATCCTCTATCCGTCAGCAAGTGTCACATTACGTTGCCTTACTAGGGCCTGGATGGTGGCAATGAGTTTAGCAAACGAGCCGGAAAACAGAGAATGGGAAACGAGAGGCACACCCACAACACAAGGCATCCCTCGACCTGCCAGACTTTCTGGCACCGAGAATTTCAGTGGCGTGCAAGAAATTTGACAGAGGGTTGAAAATCAAATGTGGGTAAAAACAATATCTCAACTGTAGTATAGATTGTATTTAATAATTATTCGAAATTTCAATCATATAGCATTTATTCTTACAAAACCTATTATTCAAATAAGTTGATAAACATAAATTTATGTACACAAATACAGTTGTTCAAACATTTAGTTTTACGAATATGCATAGTACAAAAAATCTGTTGTGGCCAACACAATACCTTTCACCACTTCCGTTTTTGGGTACATAAGTACAGGGTGCGAGCAGTCATAGCCATGTGACTTCGTTGGCCTTGACAAGCAGATATGTGGGCCCGTGTCAGAATGACAACTAGTAATTATGTACATAGATGTCAAATGTCAGAATTTTTCATTCAAAATTTCAAGATTTTCTCAGTTCAAGTGGTTAATTTGTCAAAAGTTCACGTCACCAGAAGTATGGAATTTACTTGTCGAGGAAAATAAAACGCATGGAATTGGAAAATCACGAAATTTAGAATGAAAAATTATATTTTTTATCTACGTACATAATTAATAGCTATCATTCTAACACGGGCCCCCATATCTGCTTGTCAAGGCCAAGAAAGGCACATGACTGCTCGCACCTACATTCTACACCAAAAATTCTACTTATACATATTCTTTATATTTAGATTTTTTAAATTTAAATTCATTCTATGAAGAAAATTTGTCCTACTCATCTAATTTTTCGAGATGTTTTCCATTCACTGTCGGGATTGACAGAAGGGTATGTATAATATACCCATAATTTTAAATGTTTAACTATTAATACAATAAGAAATAATATATGTATGTACTTCCCAGAAAAAGTCTTCAGTAATGTCTCCGGATTTCTGACACTGACATTTATCTGTCCGTTACAAACATTTTAATTTTTCAATTGTTTTCCAGGGCATTATTTGGGCTGTGAGATTTATTACAACAGATTATTTTATATATTATATTATTCTATGTCTAAATCAATAAAAGATATAATAAAATATTTAAATGTATCCGATAGAGAATTTAACCTTCTTTAATATTTGTGGAAACAAAAATTTTCAAAAAATAATATTTAGAAGATTTATTTTTAAGAATCTGCTACTTCCGGTTGTCCAATTGTGGCCAAAACCTTTTCAACTCTTCTCATTACTGTCCGATTGAGAAATATGTAGTTAAACAGATATTAAGTCTTATAGTTTTTGAGAAATCGTCGTTCCAACATCCAGACACACACACACACACACACACACATCCACACACACATACACACACACACACACACATACATACACACACACATTGACATAAATAAATATATCATCACGGCATATTACCCATAGCTGGGAGTGCCAATCTACTTTGTACGCAGATGAAATATTTGTACCGCGCGGGCGCTTACCAGGCGTCACTTTACGGGCACTCATTGCTGGCGTGGAGAGTGCACTACAAGGGTCAATTTTGTGCCATTAATATTCGAAGTAATTTCTGGCGTCGGTCGGAATCGAACCCGGGTCCCTAGATTCGCGACCAAACACTCAGGCATAACAATGTTAAAATCGGATTGTAGGGACCTTAAAACGTGCTTATTGATTAAAATTTGGGTATGCGATTTTAGCATGAATCCAATAACTCTCTTAGCGAGAGGTGAAATATCGTAAAAAACCCATACTTACACATTTGTTCGCTCTCAAAATCGATCTTACCCTGAACCCTGAAGATAGTATCAGTGTATAAGAATAAGTGTTGTTTGGCCGAGATGTTAAATAATTATTAACAAAAAATCAAATGTGTTCTTAGTTGTTTAATTAAATAATAAAACAGAAAAAAGATTTAAATGGTATCCAATTAGCCATGAAACACTAGCTAAACAATTGTAATTTTTTGCTGCCTAGTAAGATATAAAATTTGTTCGTAAATTTTCCACGTTTGAAATCAATCGTAGAGAGTTTAAGTTGAAAACTCTCTATCGCATTATTAACATTTGAACCACATTCAAAAGCACTTTCCTACACTAAAAGTAGGGGGAAGAAAAAATATTTGGAGAGTCCAGGATTTACAGGAAATAAAAGTGCCAAGTCCATGTTGTGTCAATAAATTACCAAAGCATATTAGTGGAAGACAAACATGAAAATAAATAAATTTAATAAAGAATAAATTAAATGCTATATTAAAATTACAAATGCTAGGTAGGCCATTTGATATGGCCAGCGCCAGCACATTATCTCACACCATGGAATTTTTATTCATTTTAATACAAATATATTTACCAATACTGGCAATAGTGATGTTTATTTTTTCTCAGTTACAAATACATAATACAAAAATTATTTTATAGTGAAAACGATAAAATTGAATTCTGGGGACCTTAAACCGTGATTATTTACTCTATATACGATTTTTAGCACGATCCCTATATCCCTTCACTTTCTGATGCGCAGCGAAGATCTCGTTACGTCACTGATATCTCCTTCAATAAAAATTCTTCACCATCTCCTTTACTATAACTGTCATAAATCCTCATAAACTGCTACATAAACCTAATACAAATAATTTACTCCCTAAATATAATTTCCCACAAAAAAAATATCGTCCGCCGCTGCTAAAACAAACAACTCGTAATGTAAACAGACCACCGTGAGCGATTCTGCGACTTCTTCAGAGGAGACAGCCTGGAGACTTCGTTAGGGCCCATGGGGCCCTGATGCCTCGAGTAGAAGCAGCAGACAGCCTGGCGACAGGAAGAATGACGTCACAGATACTAGTTAATGTTATACATACTGAGGTATATTTTTATCTAAAGATGTACTCAGGGGGTTAGTTTTAAAAGTTAAACCATTCACCTTCCCCATAAAAATAATATTTAAATAACATAAATAAGAAGAATATATAATTTTTCTGTGCATTGATCTCAAATATAAAATAGGTCAATTTTTAAATGTTATTTTGCATTTTTGGCAATATCATATTAATGACAGGATGCATGATCATTTGTATTTGTTTGTTAGACTCGCATTTCTTTCGGCCGCGTCTTTACTTCGTAATTTGATCTGTCATATTTAAAGTAGAAATGTGTTTGACAGTTAACTGGATTGCATTTTTTTTGTAAAAACCATAAAATTAGGGAAACGCCAAAAAAATTTGAAAGATGTCTGATCAAGGTCATCTGTATAATGAGCAAATTAACAAATTGGCATACATTTATCTATGTCATTTGCATATGTTCGTTCTTGACAAAACGGTGTTAAATATTACTCGGTCTTTAGTTTTATTAAATATATAAATTTGGAAATGGAATAATGGAAAATTTAGTTTAATAAACAAATTAAATTTTCCATTATGTCTACATAATTAATTATTAATTATTACGTAAAAATAATAATTTTCCATTTTTTTAAAAAATAATTTTTACTTTAAATACTTAGAATTGAGAAGACAACAAATGTAGAAATCATTGTTAACCCTTGATCTACTGTGAAAACGAATTAAACATCCATATTTAATAAAATTAAAGACCAAGCAATATTTAACCCCTTGATAAATGATAATACATCTTTATTTAGTGATTATATTTAGGTGTGGGTAAATTTCTCGACTGTGATGTGGATTAGGTGTTAACATTTACTCTAAAATTAAGCCAAAACAGCATTTATTTTTACTACCAACATTTCGGTGCATCCTTGCACCTTTTCAGGGTAGTAAGATCTTACAAATTGTGTACATGAATTGTAACAATTTGTAAGATCTTACTATCCTGAAAAAGGTGCAAGGTGCACCGAAACGTTGGTAGTAAAAATAAATGCTGTTTTAGCTGAACTTTCGAGTAATTGTTAACAACTATATTTAGGTATTATATCGTTATTTGTTATTTGTTGTAGATGTAGAATTACCAACACAAATATGAAGGACAGTGGGATTATACTTCTTCAAATACAAAGCCTTTTTTGGCCTTCCCTAATTTTGCCGGTGTGTGTAGGTACATTTCATTTTATACTGATTTTAAACTGAGTTTACTCGCTACCAAAGAAGTAAATTCAACATTTTTTGTATAATAAAAAAACTGTTGTGGCCATCACAATACCTCTCGCACCCCTTCCATTGTGGTATATAAAAGTATTGTATTTAACATTTCTTGTACACAAAAAAAATCTAATTACACCTAATCTTTATATTTACGTATTTTCTATAATTTGAAATTCTTTCTATGAGCAAGTTTTCTCCATTTCTACTAAATGTTCGAGGTTTTTCCATTTCATTAACTGGATTGGCGGTATTTTTCAGTACTATCTCTGAATTTTTGCCACTGACATTAGTGACATTTATTTGTCAATTACAGACATTTTAATTTCTCAAGTAGATACCATGGAGATATTTGGGCTGTGAACAGGCTGTGAGATTTACTATAATAATAGATTATTTTATAGATTATATATCTATATCTTTAAATCGATAGAAGGTATAATAAAAAATTTAATTGTGTCGGATAGAGAATATTTGTCATAACATAAATTTTCAAAAAATAATATTTAGAAATTTTTTGTTAAATATTACTACTTCCGGTTGTCCAATTGTTACCAAAATCTATTCAACTATTCTCATTACTGTTAGATTGAGGAATCCGTAGTTACACAGGTCTTTAGTCTTATATAATTTGAGGAATCGTATCGCCAACAACCTCACACACACACATCCACACACACACACAGCCACACACACACACACACAGACACACACACACACACACTCACAGCCACACACACACACACACACACACACACACACACACACAGAGAGAGAGAGAGAGAATCATCGTAAAAATGTTATAATCGGATTCTAGGATTAAAACGTGCTTATTCACTAAAATCTGGATATGCGATTTTTAGCATCATTCCAATACCTCTCTTAGCGAGAGATAAAAATTCAGAATTTTATGCTCAAAATAAAAAATTGCAGGACAGATAATATTAAACAAAACTGTTTTCCTATATTAAATACATGTCAAGGATTGCTTGGGTCACCCAGTATGTACTTATCATTTTTTCCACTAATTTATTCTCAACATTTTGAATTTTTATTCCTGGATGACACATCAATTGTATTCAAAATTCGATACTGTTATACTGTTATACATTCATCCTCTACCGTCGAACATATTCTTATTTCTCGTCACTTAATCAAGGGAAGACATTGTTGAAGAACCCACAGTCACACCTACAACTCCCGATTCAGACATCTAATTCACAAGTCAAGGAAACCCAAACCTCTTCTCATGAATGAATAGTGTATTGTGCAGGTAAGCAATTGAACACTACTGCTGAGTCACTCAAAATATTGAGGAGGAAGAAGATATCATACCCAAAAGGCAGATAAATGTCAGTGTCAAAATTCGAGAGTAGTTTATAAATTAAGTTTATAATATAATTTTGTGGTCTCGTGGTCGAACGCCTGAGTGTCTGGTCGCGAATCTGGGGAACATTTCGAATTTTAAATGCCACATATTTCATCATCATTACCGATATCTGCATACAAATCAGATTGGCACACCCAGCAATGGATAATATGCCGAGATGATATATTTTTTTAATTTTTACCTTCCGTCACCTTTAGACAAGGAAGGTATGGTCTTAGGTCAAAAAATTCGATAGTGAGTTTCTAATGAATAAGCACTAATTTACTATTTTTACGATGATGTCAGTATGTGTGAGTTTGCGTCTGTGTGTGTGTGTGTGTGTGCATGTGACGATCATTTCGGATCGTATAAAGCTTAATTTACATGGAACGTTATCACCGTTGTGGCCGTCAACCGTTCACGCCGTTAAGACCGTATACTCCATAGTGGGGATTTTAGAGGGAATTTCATATTTAGTAACTTCTGAAAAAACAAAAATAACTACATCTCTATGCTATCATCTGTCATCTATAGCTGCTGTTTACATTGCGACCACGAAAGTGAAAAATGAATATAAATATAAAGTACCGCGATTGTTTCTATATCCATAGTAAATACACAAATATGAGATTTTAGATTACACAATTCAACACAAATACGAAAACTTATATTTATATCATTCAGTTGGCTAACCTGATTTATGAACAACAAACTCAATATACGCAAGCGCAGCGGTCATAACGGCCGACAGAATAGAACACAGTTCTAATTTGACCTTGAACGGTTGCAACGTTCGCGCCATTAATCATGTTTGATTTTAGCCAATCAGAGTCGAGAACGGCCACAACGGCCGACGGTGATAACGGCGACAACGTTCCATGTAAATTAAGCTTTACTCCAATACCAGGATTCCAAAAATTATAATTTTTTCGTATTCCTCAAGTTTAGATCCATATGCAGACGTGATTCGATTTTGGTTATAATTGGTCCACCGGAAGTACCCTTATTTACAACATTTAATATTTAATGTTATATAAATTTTAAAGATTATATTTTTCTCTATACGATTGGAATGCATTTTATACTTTTAAATTTCATAAATCAGCCAGTTGTGCTAACCATGGAAACTGCTAATATATTTAGATAATTCGGTATCAATGAAAAGTAAATGAATGTGGCAGAGATGAGGATGTTGAGATAGATGTTGGGGAAGACACGGAAACAAACGGTAAGGAATGAAAGAATAAGGGAAATAACTCTAGTGTTAGAAGCTTCTAGGAAGATACAAGAGAGACGATTACATTGATTTGAACATGTCATAAGGAGAGATGAAGAATATATTGGAAGAAGAATAAATAGTTTAGTAAAAAAAGGTTGAAGAAACTGAGGAAGACCAAAAATAAGATGGAACGACTGTATTGCAAAAGATTTGAGAGAAAATGAACTTAATGAGAACGAGACGCAAAAATGAAATGAGTGGAAGAAGAAAATAAAAAAATAGCTCCCCTAACGAATGGGAAAAGCTAAAGAAGAAGATGTCAGTGTCAAATGCAATGTGCATAGTTTGTTTATGAAATAATTTTACTTGAAATTTGGAATCTTTTGCAAGAAAATTTATGTATGGAATTTGTACATAATACACAGGATTGACGGAAGATATTGTGCTGGCCACATCAGATTTTTTATTTTATATTTCACAATAAAATGTGACAATTGTGGGATGAAGTAGCGAGTTAGCGACGTAGGGGGTTGTAAAAAGACGCAACCTTCGCAACGACATTATCCCGTGATCCGTGGTGACAGGCGTGTTGGTGTTATTGTGCTTCTTCTTCAACAAATTAACCTAACAAATGTCCCGTAACGAATGTCCGGGCTTAGGCTTGTCATACGACAATGCAACGTTCACGGCACAGGTATTCATCAGTGGTGGTCACTTGTCGATCACAACATTGAATAGACGTCTGAGCTGAAGTCTGGCTCAATCATCACGTCCACGACCTGTCACTAACATGTTTATATTTTATATCCAATAATTATTATAACTGATTACGTGACTATAAAGCAAAAAAAAAATGCCAAAATACCTACCTAGTATATTAAACAGCAATTAAAAGAAATCCGATCAACGTCATCTGTACATTAATAATAATAACTTTATTGACGAGATAACCTAATAGACAAGTAATACAAAGTATGTACATATTTAATGATTTCTTACTCTAAGCATACAGAGAATCCAAAATTTAGTTAAAGGTACCTATAATTTGATACACATAATTTATCATTATTAATTCTAATTTAATTGAGCATCATCATGAACGAATTAACAAGTTAGCATAAATTTATCGCTGTCGTTTGCAATAAATAATAAAATTCATATTGTTTCAACTAAGTTAGGACATTCCATTTTAAAACGATGCTTAGGTGACAGAAGGTAACAACAACAATCAATATCTACTAATAAGTTTAAAAAATAATAATGAATTATATATTGTATTGGTCATGTTAGAAAGAAAATAGATCCTTTATATAAGTATAAGGACTCAAAATTGAAAAATAAAAATTATTTCATAACAACCGGGCCCTATGTCAAAGCGGACCCTAGTTCATAGCCTCATGAGCTTACGCGGTAAGAAAGTCGTGGTTTTATTGTTAAAAATTATAATTTTAAAATAATGAATACTTAAAATCGAATCTTTCTTTAAAATACAAATAAAATATATAAATTGTTCAACAGTTTGTTCAAAATAAAAAAAATCTGTTGTGGCCAGCACAATACCTCTCGCCACTTCCTTTTTTGGTTACATAAGTATAGGGCGCGAACGGTAATGTTACATTTTTGGGCTTGACAAGCAAATGTGTGGGCCCGTTTCAGATTGATAATTAGTAATTATGTACATAGATGTCAAATGTTAGAATTTTTCATTAAAAATTTCAAGATTTTCTAAATTTACGTAGTTAATTTATCACCAGGAGTTTAAAGTTTACTTGTATGCCTTAGATATTTAACATTTAATTCTGCTCCACATGGAATTGGAAAATCACTAAATTTAGAATGAGAAATTATGATATTTGACATCTATATACATAATTACTAGCTATCATTCTGACATGGGCCCCCATATCTGCTTGTCAAGGCCAACAAAATCATATGACTGCTCGCTCCCTATTGTATTTAACATTTCTTGTATACCTACACTCTACACCAAAAATTCTACTTACGCATATATCTATTCCATATATATTTAGATTGTTTAATTTTAAATTCATTTTTGATGAAGAAATTTTGTCCTCTTCTAATTTTTCGAAATGTTTCCAATTCTATTAATACATTAAGAAATAATATAATGTATGTACTTCCCAGAAAAAGTCTTCAGTAATGTCTTCGGATTTCTGACACTGACATTATCTGTCAGTTACAAACAAATTAAATTTTCAACTATTTTCCATGGCCATTCTTTCGGCTGTAAAATTTATTATAACAGATTATTTTACATACTATATTTCTTCTATCTCTAAATCTATAGAATATATTGTAAAATATTTAAATGTATCAGAAAGAGAATTTATTTTTCTTTAATATTATCAAGAAAAAATTTCAAAAAATATTATTTAAAAGATTTTTTTTCAAGAATCTTCTACTTCCGGTTGTCCAATTGTTACCAAAACCTTTTCAGATCTTCCCATGAATGTCCGATTGGGAAATACGTAGTTAAAAAAAATTAAAGTCTTATAGTTTTTGAGTAACCGTCCTTCCAACATTCCACACACACACACACACATACACACACACATCCACACTCACACACACACACACACAGACATCATCGTAAAAATGATAAAATCGGATTGTCGGGACCTTAAAACGTGCTTATTCAATAAAATCTGGATATGCGATTTTTAGCATGAATGCAATACCTCTCTTAGCGAGAGGTAAAAATTAACGTAACCCCTCATAAAACAGTTATAAATACAGAAATATATTCATGTTGTGTGAAATGAATGCCCAAATCCCAATGTGATGAAAACCCAAATCCATCACAGGTGGTATTCAACTTAGTTTAATTCTAAACAGTCTTGCTAGTCACGTCTTCAATCCATTGTAATATCTGTTTCACTTTGGCTGTTGTCACTTTTAAATCCGAGGTGAATGGGAGCACTGTCAGAGCCGAGTAGTTTTAACAGGTGCCTGTCAAACAGACCCACCTACCTCAGCGCTGCGGAAAACTCCACACAACAATGCCCGTGGAAATGAAAACCCCACAATAGGTTTAAAAGAGCACAAAATGTGGGTGTTTTGTTGATTTTCATGTTTCTTTAAATGGATTTCGAAGGATTTATTTTTTTGGAATTACCTGTTAAATAAGATAGGAATTATATTTGTCCAATAAGCCATATATTTTTAACATTTTGTAATAAGAGTACCTAATGAAAATTGGTCTATGAACTTTGTTATAAATTGTAATATAGATTCAAATGTGTGGTATCAATAAATAATTGAGCATATTAAAAGGTGTTTTCCATTATTTTTATTTCATTTTTACCTCCCGCTACCCTTGGTAAGGAAGGTATAGGGATCGTGCTAAAAATCGCATATCGAGATTTTGGTAAATGACCACGTTTTAAGGTCCCTACAATCCATTTTTAACATTTTCACGATGATGTCTGTTTGTATGTATGTATGTATGTATGTGTAACTCAAATAATATCATTCACAAAGTTTGGAAACCATGTATTTCTACCTTATTCTAATATGGAAAGAAGGCATTAGATTTTGGTGGCAATCGGATAACCGGAAATGGCAGTTTACTTGAAGCTCAAGAGTTTTTCTTCAAAAAATACCTTTAAATGTAATTTTTTCTCAATTTGTTATTATAAAAATTAAAGATTATTCCATTTTCTACAAGTTTGCTTTAATACTTTTTCTATATATTTTATGAATAAATTTATAAAGTAATAAAAAAATTATATCTCGGAGCTTATGCTTTAAACACATCTCCGTGGTTACATAGTTCAGCTCAAATGTATGTAACTGACAGATAAATGTCACTGTCAAAAAAATAATCATTTGAAATTAATAATAGTAACGTTTTAAAAGGAAAATTGTAAATAGAATAATAGTTTTATGGAAAGGTAAAATACATAATTTCTAGCATTAGTACATATGCAGGTATGTATTTCAATAAAGGAATAATAAATATATTATCACGGCATATTATCCATTGCTGGGTGTGCTAGTCTGATTTATACACACATTTCGGTAATGATGATGACATATTTGTATTGTGCGGGCGTTTACCACAAGGGTTAATTTTATGCCATTTATTTGGCGTTGATCGGGATCGAATCGTATTCCCCAGATTCATGACCAGACATCAGGCGCGCGGTAACGATAGGTAAAAGCCGGGAGGTATTGTGTTGGTCACATCAGATTTTTTTTGTGAAACTTCATCTAAATTCAAAGCGTTCTATGTTTCTAAACACTCTTACGCTTAATTATTATTCGTTTAACTATAATATTTTTTTAAATAGGTAAGTATTCTACGAAGGTCATTTCATAAATAAGGCACAGGTTGGCAACACTGCGAAATGGATGATGCAACAACAATGACATTTACGTCAGTTGTAGTAGAAGGCTTGGGGAAGTAGCATGTGTTTTGTTTTCAATAGGGTATTCTCTCATATTTAAAAAAAAAATCTTAAAGAACAGATATATCAGTACCAACGGTGTGCAATCAGTGGTTCATGGGTTTTCGAAGGTGTTTAGTAAGTATTGAAATAGGTTGGAATTGGAAATAAAATATATTTAATTGTAAACGTATATACTACTAAAAAACTAAAAAGTATAAGAAAACCTTTCGAAGTAATTGATTACATATTTTTTCTTATACTACAAAAATATTTTCACATTGTCAAACTATATTAGTGGCGATGAGGGAATAAATTATTGTTGTTGGATTGCAGTCATAAATTTTCTTATTAAATAAATTCCCGGGTCGACCGGTTTCGAGCTCCACGTGAGCCTTCTTCAGGAGATGAGAATTATTATATTATGAACATTGAAACAAATAAGAAAAACTAATTGGAGTCACATAAATTAATCCATTTCAAAACTTCTAATATAAAAAAATATAAGTAACAAAATATAGTGAAAATAATTAGGCATCAACCTGAAATAAAAACCTTATAAAATGAAATATAACTTGTATAATTTTTTGGGTGTTATTTATTTTTAAAAGAAGAAAAAAAGTACTAGTATTAAGTAATGTATATATTAATGATACTTACAATTATTTCTAAGTCAATCGTTAATCGTTTTATAGAATATAAAATTATTTGAAATAATTGTAGTTTATTTAAGTACCATACGTTGGCACTACTGAGAATGATCATATTGTTCAAATAATTTTATATTCCGTAAAAGGAATAAGGATTGACTTAGAAGTAATTGTAAATTAATTAATATATACGTTTCTTTAATACTAGCATATTTTTTCTTCTTTTTTACAAATAACTAAAAACAAATAATTACTACAAGTTATATTTCTTTTTATAAGGTTTTTTTTCAGGTTGATGACGTATGAGTCTTCTGTTTAATCATTTTCACCATATCATTACTGACTTGCCTTTATCAAATATTAATATCAAAAAGAAATTCGATTATAATAAGCTCTACTTTAAATTCTATCTCCTGAAATATTTAAATACGTTACATATCTGGTTTTGGCATGTAACCACAAAAATATACTGGTATGATATACCTATGTAATGAATATGTAGATATAAGTATCCTAGAAAGCTTTCAGGAATGTTATATAATCTGATACTTTTACCGCCATCTGTGTTTCGATAGCTGAACATCTGTGAAAAGCGAAGAGGGAACTTGAATTTTGATTGTTACATAATTTTCTTTTATTGGAGACATCTGTTATAAACAAATTCAATTAATGACGGCTTTATAAATAATTTTTAGTTATTATTATTTATTATAGGTCCCACAACAGAATTGTGTGCAAACAGATTTCAGAGAACATTGTAAATCCTGTTTATTAGTTTGGGAATTCTTCCGCTTCCATGCCTTTATATAATCAATTCTTCAATTAAAATTCATAAAAATAAAACAGTTTCACGGTTTCATCGGATATTCATAATTACTCAACAAGATCGGTAAATCTTATGAGAAATGCTCATTTCAGGCTTAATAAATCTAAAAATAAATCTCTTGACTTAAATTTATATAATATTTTACTATCTTCAATTAAAAACTTAAACAATTTGGTATTTTAAAAGAAAATTAAAACTTGTTTATTAAAATATTGTTTTTATTCGGTTCACGAATTTCACAACCGTAAATTCACTGATGTAGACTGGATTTGATGGGTATGTACACCAATTTTTATGATAAATTAGTTTAAAATAAATTATCTATGTGCTTTAGTATTTAAGGACGTGCTATAAACAATGTAAATTGTAAAATAGTTAAATAAATGAATATGAGTTCATTACCTTGTTTACATTGTTGCAGTAATTGTTTTCATACAATTATAGTTAATAATCATTGATCAAAAAATTCAATGATGAGTTTTTAGTGAATAAACATGTTTTAGAGTTCATATAATACGATTTTACTATTTTTACGATGATGTAGTGTATGTATGTATGTCGCATAACTTCAATATCACGATTCCAAAAATTATACTTTTTTTCGTATTCCTCAAGTTTAGATCCATATGAAGACATGATTAGATGTTGGTTATAATTGATCCACCGGAAGTACCCGCATTTGAAGAATTTGACATTTTTTCTTGGAAAAATTGATTGAATGATATTTAACGTTATTATAACTTAAAGAATATATTATTCTCTATACGATTTGATTGCATTTTATACTTCATATTCAATAGATATAGAGTTAAATAATTATGAACATTAAATTTCATAAATCAGCCAGCTATGCCAACCATGGAAACTGCTAATGTATTCAGATAATTCAAATTGACAGATGTCAGTATCAATGAAAAGTAAATGAATGTGGCAGATATGAGGATGT
This sequence comes from Harpalus rufipes, assembly GCA_951394225.1. NCBI lineage: Eukaryota > Metazoa > Arthropoda > Insecta > Coleoptera > Carabidae > Harpalus > Harpalus rufipes. Next base: position 53,041,506 of record OX596277.1, on the reverse strand, counting down.
TGCGGTAGACGTTGGGGAAGACACGGAGAGATACGTTAAGGAATAAAAGAATAAGGGAAATAACTCTAGTGTTATAAGTTTCTAGAAAGATACAAGAGACGATTACATTGGTTTGAACATGTCATGAGAAGAGATAAAGAGTATATTGAAAGAAGAATGAATAGCTTAGTAATAAAAGGTTGAAGAAACAGAGGAAGGCCAAAAATAAGGTGGAAGGACTGTATTACGGAAGACTTGAGAGAAGAGGAACTGAATGAGAACGACACGCAAAACAGAAATGACTGGCAGAAGAAGCTAAAGAAGAAGAATAAGATGTAGGCGTCAAGTGCAATTTGCATAGTTTGTTTATGAAATAATTTAACTGGAAATTTAGAATATTTTGCAAGAAAATTTATGTATGGAATCTATATATAATACACAGGATTGACGGAAGGTATTGTGCTGGCCACATCAGATTTTTTTATAAAGTATTTTATTGTAAATTTTAAAATGAAAGAACACAAAATTCAACAAATTTTTGATCAGTACATATTTTTAAATTTATAATCTAATACTGCTATATAGATACAATAAATATTTTACTCTTTTTTAACTTCTGGTGGTGAACAAAAACTTGGATATCCCATTAATTTGCAAATTACTTTTTCTAAATTTTTGAGAGAATCCCACATTAAAGTGTCGTTGTATTGATCATTGAAGATCACAGTAGGAACAAAAGAAAGTGAAGGATTTAGACTGTGAGTTCTGTCTCCATATTCAGCTAGGTAGTCATCTCCTAAGTCACTGTCCACACAAGCGCTGATATTGGCCCACGAGACTTCTTTTACTTCGTTGGCGCACTAAAACAATATATTACGTATTAATTTCGAAAATAGAAGATACATTTTATATGTTAATTAAAAATAATCTATTACTCATTAAAAAATCTTTGAAAAATGTCTGTTTCCTACTCGATTGCATATAAAACTTAGGTGCTACCTAATTTGCGGACCACAAAAAAAAGCGGACTGGTCATAATTATTGGTTCTATAGTATTAAATCACAACATACTTGTTACTTTTGAATAACTGTAGTATACAAAACAGGAAGATGATCGACATCACCTCCATTTCGACTAAAGCGAGAGAAATAAGATATGAAATCTACGATGCTCTTATATTTCTCTTCCCTATACTATTTAATTAAAACTCGAACTCATCTTCAGAAGGTTACTTTACCCCTGGTGAATTTTGCGGACTGGCCTTTTCGACTGAATCGAAAGAGATCAGACTTGAAATATACGTTGCTCTTATGTTTCTCTTCCCTGCACTATTTAATTAAAACTCGAAATCATCACCAAGAGTAAAGTAACCTTCTGAAGATGATTTCGAGTTTTAATTAAATAGTGCAGTAAAGAGGAACATAAGAGCAACGTAGATTTCAAGTCTGATCTTTTTCGCTTCAGTCGAAATGGCCAGTCCGCAAAATTCACCAAGAGTAAAGTAACCTTCTGACGATGATTTCCAGTTTTAATTAAATAGTGTAGTAAAGAGAAACATAAGAGCAACATAGATTTCAAGTCTGGTCTTTCTCGCTTCAGTCGAAATGGCCAGTCCGCAAAATTCACCAAGGGTAAAGTTCTGAAGATGATTTCGAGTTTGAATTAAATTGTATATTACAAGGAATCACAAAAGCCATGCAAATTCCAAGTTTGATGCCTCTCGTTTTATTAGAAATGGCTAGTCCGCAAAATACACCAGGAGTAAAGTAACCTCTGCGGAGGTGATCTCGATCATTTTCCTGTTTTGTATACCACAGTTATTCAAAAGTAACTAGTATGTTGTGATATAATACTATACAACCAACAATTATGACCAGTCCGCTTTTTTTTTGTGGTCCGCAAAATAGAACTACCCTATAACTTATTTTTATTCTACTTACATGTTCTCCAGCTCTTGCGGGGTTCCTCTGTTTCATAACGCAATAAATATAGTTGACTTCTACTTCTTCCGTGTAGTTTTGGTGGAGTGCACACGCTTGAACTTTGTTTCCATAGCATTCATTCGGACCGTGCTGGCATTCAAATTTCCATTTTCCATCTTCTTTGTTTTGCTAAAATAGAATAAATGGTATTTACAGTTGAAATAAATTAGATACAACACCTTGACCACATAGTTGAGCAAGGAGGATGCATGGTTGAGAATAAAATTCAAGGTGAGTAAAATAGTATTTAATGCAATATGTAGGTGACACTGAAACACGGGCTACTGAAAATAACTTTTTTATTTATATATTTTTTTTAAATCTTCTTCATATATTTGTAAACAAGGCTTAGGGGCTCACAAATTATAAACATTAACTGTCATATTACAAATAGAACACCCTATATATTTTGTTATATATTTGGAATCTACGTAAAATTTCGAATTCAGTAATGTTTGAAGTGAAATTTTATTGAAGAAATAAATTACAAAAACGTTAGAGAAAATTATGAATAATTAACCTGGCAAGGCATATCAGGTAGGCTGTGATAACAAATTGATCATTTATATTGAAAATAGCTATTTGTGTATTAAGAGCGCAAAATAGGACATTGTCGATTGAGAGGTTGTTCTCTCGAAATCGACAATGTCCATTTGCGCTCGAAACACACACAAGATTTTTTTTCTACAGTCGCCACAGTGGGATCCTCCACCATAACAAAAAATAATAAAATGTACACTTTGTACTTACACTACTACTCAATTAATAAGGATTAATATAAAGAAAAAACGTCTTTTATATTTAATTTATCGTTATTTCCTATTCTTCTTGACCTATTGCTTCAATCAAATCTAAACATTTTATACTTTCGTTTTTGTAAATGAATGCCCTATTTTATTTTCACAATAGTGCGGCATTTTTTTTTTTTTTTGGTTATGTAATATACCGACAGAGCAGTTAGGTCAGATTTATTTGTAAAGGTGGTAAATGTGACATTTCTCAACATTATATAGTTAGAAATTTGGACAGCGAGCGTTTTTTCTACTTTGTCGCGCTAGAGCGGCAAAGTGGCATTTTGCGTTGACAAAATAGAGCGCAAATGGCTACTTTCTATGTAGACTGTAAAAAAAATTAGAATCTTACAAAAATAACTTACTATGTCAACAAATAACTTACGTATTAGTCATGCTAGGTTCAACCAACCGAATAGCTTATTCGTAAGTAAAAATATCGCTTCAAAATATGACAGCTAGAATATATACAGTCATTTGTGTTATACTTTCGATGTGATATTTTTCTATTATTCGATGAATAAGCTATTTAGAGATGTATTTGATGTTGGTGAAACCGGCCATCAATATATTATTCCAATTGTTTTCATAGCCTGCTTGATATGGCTTAGCAGGTTAATTATTCATAATTTTCTCTTACGTTTTTGTAATTTATTTCTTCAATAAAAATGCACTTCAAACATATCATTGAATTCGTAATTTTACGTAGATTCCAAATATATAAAAAAATATAGATGACTCATTTAAAATATGGCAGTTAATGTCACTTCTGGTTAAACCGGAAACGCTACCATCATGCCAAATACCATGATTTGTGAGCCCCTATGCCTAGTTAAACAAATTTATCACGAAAATTATTTTTGAGTGACAGCCTGTATAAAACATTCATCTCTAGATTATATTATAGACTGGAATCTTTTTCAGGTTTTAGCGTAAAGTCTGATTTACAGATTGCATAGAATAGAATAGTTTGGAAAAGAATGACGTCACTTTTACATTAAATTATTGGTAACTTTTTCTTTTACTAATTTCCTTGATAAAAGTGAGTAAATAATGTCAATGTTTGTTTTTGCCATGATATTTCTGTTGAAGAACTATGCAATGCAGTAAATTTTTAGATTAGGGGACGGGCCAAAAGCAACGAAGTCACACGAACAGCATCGGAGAAAACCGAATGGAATAGGAATAGAATAAGAAATAATATTTGGTTATTTCCTATTCTATAAGCTTAGAATATTAAAAATAATATTACAGCTTAACGAATAACAATTTAGACTTTTTACCTCTCGCTAAGAGAGGTATTGCATTCATGCTAAAAATCGCATATCCAGATTTTATTGAATAAGCATGTTTTAAGGTCCCTACAATCCGATTTTAACATTTTTACGATGATGTCTGTGTGTGTGTGTGTGTGTGTGTGTGTGTGTGTGTGTGTGTGTGTGTGTGTGGATGTGTGTGTGTGTGTGTGTGTGTGTGGGATGTTGGAAGGACGGTTACTCAAAAACTATAAGACTTAAAATTTGTTTAACAACGTATTTCCCAATCGGACATTCATGGGAAGATCTGAAAAGGTTTTGGTAATAATTGGACAACCGGAAGTAGAAGATTCTTGAAAAAAAATCTTCTAAATATTATTTTTTGAAAATTTTTCGTGGTAATATTAAAGAAAATTAAATTCTCTATCTGATACATTTAAATATTTTATTATATATTCCATAGATTTAGAGATAAAATAAGTATAATATATAAAATAATCTGTTGTAATAAATTTGACAGCCGAAAGAATGCCATGAAAAATAGTTGATAATTTAAATTATTTGTAACTGACAGATAAATGTCAGTGTCAGAAATAATGAGTAATGAAAGAAAAATGTACTTGGAGAATCCCTTAATTCTTGATCTGTGACTATTATGGAGATGACAAGTCTAGGTTGAAGGACTTAAATTTGTTTCAAACATTATGGGACAATGTACACTAGTACTATAGACTAGAGTAACTTTGAATTGCGAAAAAGCTATCAAATTCTTCTCAAGTAAGTTGTAAATATTGACAAAATTACACATCGATATAAGAATAATCGGAGTGCAATCTATCCGTCACTTTATTAAAGGGAATTAGTGTTATTTAGATATAACATGTATGAAAAAATATAATGTAAAAGAAGATATGTAAGAATAGATGCACAATCCATATTAGACCGCCCAAAATTAATGTTTTTACTAGAAGAATGTGAAGAGAAAGTAAACAACGTTGTTCGAATTGAAAATTGCTGTTACCAGCCTAATATTTATATATGGTAAACTCTACTTTGTAATTTATTGTAACATAATTTATGGTAAAATATCTTCATGTTGAGACATGCTATTATTGAATAATAAAGAAGTTTATACGTCATAGATTTATATGAATATATTATTTGTATTTATAAAAATATTCTTTGCTTTATGCATACAGCCAGGTAAAATATACGGCGAGAGGTTATGTGCTGGCCACATCAGATTTTTTAAATTACAGTTCGCTTTAAATTTACGTTTCACAAAAAACAAATATTGAAGGACTCCGTTTAAGCAAAAAGTAACATTTCTACATTTTAATCATACTGTATTTGCCTAGAATACAACCTAAATTAAATAATAAAAAAAAAATACTGTAGCCAGCACATTACTTTCATCATTATTTTCGAATATTTCAAGTTTTTTTTTAAATTTCTGTGTAATATGATGTTAAAATTAATGTTAAAACATATCTATCTATTTGAAATGACAAATAAAACAGTCGATAATAGCGAGGTATACATAATTCTATGTGTATTTTTACAATAATTTGCATAATATCAAATATTCCCCGATATTAAAAGAAAAGAGAGATATCGTCGATCATAGTTTCCTAGTAAGTTATTTTAAGATATATATTTTCCGTTGCTTGTTTGCATATATAATTATGGTTTTCCCTACCGTTTGTAAGATTTGTGTTGTATATTTTATCAAATTAAAATATGACTTCTTTCAGTAGTATAAACAAATCTGGTAACCAGAAAAACAAGTATTTTAAATTATGCAAAGAGCCAAATTTTTATCAATAAAAATAACTAAATAAAATACTAATTAATTGGATTAGTAAAGATAAATTTTATCAAAAAAAAATTTTTACGACATAAAATATTTATATAAATGTTAAATTTAAGATTATTTAAAATATAAAAACGTTTTTATAAAGATATTCATGCTAAATTAAATTTATTGTTCACTCGTTCATAAATTTATGACCTGAATCTAATATGAACATTTTTATTATCCTTTGTTTTAGTCATTATTACTTTTTTTGTTAATTAAAAAAAATATGTTTTTCTCTATATATGCTCCACAATAAATAATAAAAATCTATTGTGACCAGCACAATACCTCTCGCCATTTTCATTTTATGTTAATAGGGCGCGAGCAGTTATGTGACTTTGTTAGCCTTGGTAAGTAGATATGGGGGCCGGTGTCAAAATGACAGCTAGTAATAATGTACATAGGTGTCAATTATCATAAGTTTTCATTGAAAACATTATGATTTTCCAAATCTATGTGGATTATTTTCCTCGACAAGTATATTCCATATTATTGATGACAAATAAACATCAGAATATTATGAAAATTTTGAATGACATATGACAATTGTGACATCTATGTAAATAACTACTAGCCGTCATTCTGACACGGATCCTGATATCAGCTTGCCAAGGCCAACAAAGTCACATGACTTTAACGTTTCTTGTACACACAAATAATTGAAATTGTATTTCTCTTTCGTTATATGAGAAATTTTGTCCTACTATTCCAATTTGTTCAAAATTCTTCAAATTCATTGACAGTATTAGCGGTATTTCTTAAGGATATATGAGTATGTAATATTAACATACCTATAATTTAAATACATATTTAATTAATAAATTATGATTAATAATATTAAATGTACTCATTTTTCCCAGAAAAATCTGATTTTTGACACTGACATTTTGCATTTATCTGTCAATTATAAACATTTTAATATCTCATCTGTTTTTTGGGCAACGAGATTTATTACAACAGATGATTCTATATTATTATATACTATATCTCAAAACCTATACGAGATATAATAAAAAAATTAAATGTGTCAGATTGAGAATTTAATTTTTTTTTAATATTAAAAAGAAAAAAATTCAAAACATAATATTTAGAAAATTATTTTTTTAAGAATCTGCTACTTCCGGTTGTCCAATTGTTACTAAAACCTTTTCAGCTTTTACCATTAATGTGCAATTGGGAAATACGTAGTTAAACAAATATTAAGTCTCATAAATTTTGAGTAATCATCCTTCCAACTTCCCACACACATACACATACACACACACACACAGACAGACATCATCATAAAAATGTTAAAATCAGATTGTAGGGACCTTAAAACGTGCTTAATCATTAAAATCTGGATATGCGATTTTTAACATGAATCCAATACCTCTCATAGCGAGATTTTAAAAAAATGATGCAGTTTCATAAAAGTTTATCAAATCTAAGAAATAATAAAATTATTTTGATACTTACAATGGCTTTTCCATAAGGAATAAGATCTAGTTCTATATGATTTTTAACTGTCTTGTAGGTTGGATATAATTGCTTCTTAATAAAACTCACACTATCTGGACATAATGATTCATAGTATACTGATACTTTTAACTGTAAAATAAAATGAATGTTAACAAACAATGTCGATCTATGATTACCATTAAAAATAAATTTACAACATATTAACTAGTCATTTGTCATTATTTGATAATAAATTCTTCTACACATTAACATAGTATTGACAATTTTATTGTCAATAATTTCACTTAAATTTTGTTGTAGCACTTTGACGGCTTCTGCAAGAATTTTTCATTTAGCATGGACAAAGTGATACTTTTCTTCGTTCATTTTTTAATGATACTGAATCAGTTAATTTAAAGAATACTAGGTATCAAGTACTGAACCATCTCTGAATCCAGTAAAATCACTTTCCGGAAGTGGTGAGTACGCTATCTAATACTGACTCACGATAAATAAATATATCAGCACCAGAGCTGGGCAAATTACTTTCAAAAAGTAATTGAATACAATTACCATTACTTTAATCAAAATATACTCAAATTACATTTAAAATAATTACTCTTAGAGAAATGTAATTAAATTGCAAATTACTTTTGCATTGTAATTGACATTTTAATTACTTTTTCAATTACTTTACTAAAAAATATCTTTTACCTTACATAAAAAAATAAAAAAATAATAATACTACACTGTTTAATATCAAACACAACATAAATAAAAATAATTAGAGTAATAAAACAAATTTATAAAGAATTGCCAACTCTGTAAAATTTTGACGTAGTCGTAGCTACCTTTTTGGATTGAAATTATATGCAACTCGAAAGTTGAACAACCTGCCGCACTCCCAGGTAGACACGAAAGTGACCCTTCATATAGTGGGATGCAAATGTTTTAAAGTGATTTGGAATTTCCGTAGCACGAGTTACCTATACACAGACTGAGTCTGGGATTCCCTTACTTGTTGGTTCAAAATAATAATTAATTACAAATTACAATTTGGGAGAAAGTAATTTAATTGGTAATTAATTACCAACAGTAATTAATTACTGCCCAGCTCTGATCAGCACCCATTTCTGGGTATGCCAATCTGCTTTATACGCAGATTTCGGTAATGATGACATCTTTGTACCGTGTGGGCATTTACCACAGGGATCACTGTGCCATATAAAATTCGAAATATTTCTTTTGGTATCTGTCCGAACCCGGTTCCCCAAATTCGCGATCAGACACTCAGGCACGCGACCACGATATTAAATAACAATGCACAAATAAATATAAATAGAAATGAGACAATAATACAATTATACACAAACATTGTTAAAATTAGGTGCAGTACCACAAAAATAGAGAATGTTTAAACCCCGGTAGTGTCAAATTTCATTAAAAAATTATCCAGAAGTTGTTACTTTTCTACAAGTGTGGGTAATTAATGTTTCTAAAACAAATACATGGAATTTAAGAATCATGTTTTCTGTAAGTATGTTTTTCTGCGATCACCAAATCTGGGGAACCGGGTTCGATCCGGACTGACGCCAAATATTTCGAATTTTAAATGGCACAAAATTGACCCTTGTGGTGCACTATCCACGCCAGCAATGAGTGCCCGTGAGGTGGCGCCTGATAAACGCCCGCGCGGTACAAATATGTCATTATCATTACCGGACTGTCATTAAGAGGCTTATATCACCCATCCAATAAAATGGTATTTTACGGATCCGGACTCGTTGCATTTATTAATATTTATAAAATCAACTGAATTATAATGACCTAGTATAATTATTATAATCAGTTCTGATTTATGAGAACATTGAACTGTAAACATAAAATCATTTTTATTAAAAGATCAAGTTACAAATATTATAAACATATACAAAAATACTGTTACAAACAGTAAAACTTTAGAACAAACAAAACTATTAATAAACCAGAAACAAAAACTGGCCAAACAACTTCGTCACTGGTAACAAATAAACAATAAATATTAATATCGAAAAAGAATTTCGCTTCGCATATACATTACCTGCAGCGATAGTGCAACGCAAAGACTGATAAACAATGTGACTACTTTCAAAACCATGTCTAATATTAAAACTATGCTACCCGACACGATCCGATAACTACTGCACTACTGAACACCTACTGAATGAATACTTGAATACTTGTCGAACTGACGATATTTACAGTGGCCCCGTATCTTCGAATACGACAGCACCAATCAACGCATCGTAGAGAATCGGACGGGTCAGCAGATTGAATAATTGTGGTTTATATTCTATTTCTGGAGTACCAAAACTATTGGAGATGTGGACCACACGGAAAAATTCATTATAAAGAGAAGAGGGACATTTTCTTAAAATGCTGTGTGAATACTGCGAAGAATATGACGGATCAACGTATTAGGGGGCCTGAAGCTTATAATTTTTGGGGGCGCCTCTTCGTTGTGCGCTAGTAATCAGAAATTAAAATAAAATTGAGTGGAGAACCATACATGAAATAAATATTTTAATAAATAAAAATATACTTTTTTACCTCTTGTAGAGAGGTAATGGATTCATGCTAAGAATCGCATATCCAGATTTGATTGAATAAGCACGTTTTAAGGTCCCTACAATACGATTTTAACATTTTTACGTGTGTGTATGTGTGTGGGACGTGTTTAACTACGTATTTGCCAATCGGACATTCATGGGAAGAGCTGAAAAGGTTTTGGTAATAATTGGACAACCGGAAATAGCAGACTCTTGAAAAAAATCTTCTAAATATTATTTTTTGAAATTTTTTCTTAGTAATATTAAAGAAAATGAAATTCTCTGACACATTTAAATTTTTTATTATATCTCGTATAGGTTTGGAGATATAGTATATAATAATATAGAATAATCTGTTGTAATAAATCTCGTTGCCCAAAAAACAGTTGAGATATTTAAATGTTTGTAATTGACAGATAAATGCAAAATGTCAGTGTCAAAAACAGATTTTCTGGAAAGTACGAGTACATTTAATATATTTTATTGTATTATAAATTAAATATGTATTTAAATTATAGCTATCTTAATATTACATATATCCTTAAGAAATACCGAATACCGCTAATACTGTTAATAAATTTGAAGAATTTTGAACATATTAGAATGGTAGGACAAAATTTTTCATAGAACGAAAGAAGAAATACAATTTCAATTATTTATTTGTTACTTATTGGGCGCGAACAGTCATGTGACTTTGTTGGCCTTGGCAAGCAGATGAGGATCCATGTCAGAATAACGGCTAGCAGTTATTTACATAGATTTATTTGTCATAAATAGTATGGAATATACTTGTCGAGTAAAATAATCCACATGGATTTGGAAAATCATAATGTTTTGAATGAAAACTTATGATACTTGACACCTATGTACATTATTACTAGCTGTCATTTTGACACGGCCCTCATATCTGCTTGCCAAGGCTAACAAAGTCACATAACTGCTCGCGCCCTATGTAACATAAATACTAATTTATAATATTTTTATTCAAACGCAAATTCTGGCAACCAAAAGGAATAAGACCTATGTTCATATAACATTTTTTACTCAAAATGATGTCAGGAATATGCTATTAATTTTTTATATGAACATAGGTCTTATTCCAGAGTTCAAAATTTTATAAATAGCAGCAATTTTTAAATTTTTCTAATCAAGATACCTTCAATCCAGAGTAATAAACATTGGAAAACAATGAAAAATTAATCTAAAATTGAATTTTTTATCTGTGTTATTGTTATTGTGAAATGGCTGGGTTTAGTGTTGCAGAATACGCAGATATAATATTTGTGTATGGATTCTGTGATGGTAGTGCCCTCCAAAATACAATTAATTTAGTTTATGATTCCATGATTCGTCGATGTCATTCGAGTTCGAGGGGTACATTTTGAAGACTTACTATAAGACAAAATAAATATATTTAATATTTCCATTGTTTGTTACTATGTTTTAAAAGTATCTTGATTAAATTTTTTAATAAAATTGCTGCTACTTGTAAAACATTGATCTCTTATATTTTGGTAACCAAAAAGAATAGGACCTATCTTCATATAACATTTTATACTCAAAATGATGTCAGGAATATGCTATTAATTTTATTTTACACTAGTCCTGATACACCCTGTAAACAAAATCAGCATTATTAGAATGATAGGAAGACTTAATCTAGAAAAAAAAAATAAACAAATTCTAATAAGAATAAAATCAAAAGCAATATCAAATCTACCAGATATGTCAGAAACAACAAACACAAATTATTGTTTTATTTTTCATGCAACTGATAATTACCTTAAATCGTGTATTTTCTTTTGCTTCTAATTGTACATAATAAACAATTGAACAATAAACATTTTTCTTCATTAGACTTGTGTTCAAAAATTAATAAGTAAAGAGATATCATTTACATTTTTGCCCATATCTTGTGATCTATGCCTTTTTTCCGAACAAACGAAACACTACTAAAATGGCCCACTAATAGGGCAACTTTTGTCCAATTTAACCTTAGAGTATAGAATAGGATATGTATGTATATTTTATAACTCTATGAATTTAACAAACCTCGTAGTTCTCAAGATCCCAATGCATGCGTACCTTAAATTTGATTTTTATAGTTATTTTTACCTCCCGATACCCTTGGTAAGGGAGGTATAGGGATTGTGCTAAAAATCGCATATCGAGATTTTGGTAAATGACCACGTTTTAAGGTCCCTACAATGCATTTTTAACATTTTCACGATGATATCTGTGTATATGTGTGTGTGTGTGTGTGTGTGTGTGTGTGTGTGTGTATGTGTGTGTGTGTGTGTGTGTATGTGTGTATGTGTGTGTGTGTGTGTGTGTGTGTGTGAGTGTGTGTGTGTGTGTGTGTGTGTGTGTGTGTGTGTGTGTGTGTGTGTGTGTCCTCGTTACGCTCTAACTCAAATACTATTATTCAGAAAGTTTTCAAACCATGTATTTCTACCTTATTCTAATATGGAAAGAAGTCATTAGATTTTGGTGGCAATCGGATAACCGGAAATGGCAGTTTACTTGAAGCTCAAGGTAGTTTTTCTTCAAAAAATACCTTTAATGTAATTTTTTCGCAATTTGTTATTATAAAAATGAAAGATTATTCCATTTTCTACAGGTTTGCTTTAATACTTTTTCTATATATTTTATGGATAAATTTATGAAGGAATATAAAAATTATATCTCGGAGCTTATGCTTTAAACACATCTCCATGGTTACATAGTTCAGCTCAAATGTATGTAAGTGACAAATAAATGTCACTGTCAAAAAAATAATCATTTCAAATTAATAATAGTAACGGTTTAAAAGGAAAATTGTAAATAGAACAATAGTTATATGGAAAGGAACTTAATACACATTAGCATTAGTAAATATGCAGGTATGTATTTATATAAAGAAATAAATAAATATACTATCACGGCATATTATCCATTGCTGGGTCTGCTAATCTGATTTGTACACACATTTCGGTAGTGATGATGACATATTTGTATTGTGCGGGCGTTTATCACATGGGTTAATTTTATGGCATTTAAAATTTGAATTATTTGGCGTTGATCGGGATCGAATCGGATTCCCCAGATTCGCGACCAGACATCAGGCACGCGGCAACGAGACTCCATAGGAAAATGCCGGGAGGTATTGTGTTGGTCACATCAGATTTTTTTTATGAAACTTCATCTAAATTCAAAACGTTCTATGTTCTAACTCTTACGCTTAATTATTATTCGTTTAACTATAATATTTTTTTAAATAGGTCAGTATTCTATGAAGGTCATTTCATAAATAATGAACAGGTTGGCAACACTGCGAATTGGATGATGCAGCAACAATGACATTTACGTCAGTTGTAGTAGAAGGCTTGGGGAAGTAGCATGTGTTTTGTTTTCAATAGGGTATTCTCTAATATTTAAATAAAATCTTAAAGAACAGGTATATCTGTACCAATTTGGCGTTGATCGGGATCGAATCGGATTCCCCAGATTCGCGACCAAACATCAGGCATGCGGCAACGAGACCCCGTAGGTAAATGGCGGGAGGTATTGTGTTGGTCACATCAGATTTTTCATTAAGCTATGTATAAAAACAAAAACTGTTATCTGTCAGTTTGAATTATTAGGGATGAAAATCAAATAGAATACAATTTATAAAGTTATGATCCAAGTATTTATGTTTTGTTTTATTTTTTTCGTTCATAGCCTACTGAAAAATAACTATAAAAATAAAATTTATTTATATTTTAATTGAATTTTTCTCATTTTTTTGTTATGTAAGACTATAAATGATTACATGATTGAATTAAAAAAATATATATAAATATATACCATCCCATTTAAGAAAATTTAACTTTATGTTATGTTTTGATAACTACTGGTTTTTTTTTTTGTTCAATAAGGGAATGTCCCCTTTTTTACTACAACTTTTATTTGAATATTTTTCTTCTTTTCCCAATAATAAAGAAAATAATCAAACTGACCACTTTTCTTGAAACATCTTGTATATTTTTTTTTTTACAACCAGGAGTAGAAACATCACAATAATCCAATTTTTTTAAAGAAATAAAAGAGCGTAAATTTAACTGTCATCTTTGAAAATTCAGTGTATTTAAGAAATTATTTAGAATTTTTTGAAATTCACACATTAACACAGATTTTTATTATAAACAAAGATAAATTTTCTCAAATTTCATTTCGAGAATTTTGATTTCTACATTTTTTTTTTGTAAAATGGAACAAGAATACTGCGAAGTACCCTCTGAAGAAACCCTACAAATTTTTGATGCGGCTTCTGCAGCTGTACAGTTCTCAAAATTTGCTGGTTTGCTGCATGAAATTGCATAATCTGGTTTTTTGTTGGATAACAATTTTTCAAATTTGATTTAAAATGTACATATGAGAAAGTATAACATATGTATTTTCTTTTACCATACACAGATTTATTTTTGTTATTTTCATTATTAGTTTCTCGTACTTACCTTGTAATTACATAAATAGTATATGCATTTACATGTGATCGTATATTATATAGTTAAGCATACCTTACCTTGAATTAAATAACATGTTACTTTTCGAGGCAAACCAGTAATTTATAAGATTTTTGAAAAATAATTATTGTGTTAATTCTGCAATACTTTCAAATAAGTAATTATTGATGAGCAATTAAAATAATTATAGAGACATATAATTTAAGTTTTACTTTACTGATTTCCACAGATGAAAATTATTGGTTAGGATTAAGAATCAGTCATTCCAAAGAATGCAATAACAATTAATAAACTTTTATTCAAAAAAAACAATAAAACTTACATATATTTTAACTGTAGGAAATAATATATAATGTTATATATGGTCTATTTTAAATTGAGGAAAATGTACAATTTATTTTGTGGTAGAAATTTTACAATATTTTTCCTATTAATTTCCGAGAATATAATCTACCAAAAAATTTATTTACTAGAATTTTTTTAATTATATTCATTATTTACGAGTATGTATATTTGACGATAGTATGTTAGTAAGCTACGTAAATATCCCAGATTTTTTCTTTTGGTGAATTTTGCTAGTAGATTTTTGTTGGGAATAGAGGCGTTATTGTAAGAAATAAATTTGTCTATATACTGCGGTCGAATCGGGGAGTACAGTTGACACTGAAACAGAAAATTCAAAATATTGTTTTCTTCGAAAAGATTGCAGAAGCTACAGATTTCATCTTCTTTAAAATTGTGCCAGAGATCATCTTAGTAAATGCAAAACATTTGAAACTGGTTGTTCTTAGTTGTGCGAACAGTTTTAAGGGTTTGAAGAGGATTTCTAAAGACATAATGTTGCTAGTTATATGCGTTTGGTAACTTAGATTATATGATGAGTGAATTATTCTTTTAGTGTCCTTTCCATACAATGCTTTCACAATGCTATCGATTTCTGATTGTATATGTAATTAATGTAGTTAATAGATTGAGTCGTTAATAGAATGAAATAATGTTTACATGCTGATAAGAGTGTATTTTTAAAAATGTAGATATACAACATAAATTTAATTATATTTGTAACACGGGGGGGGGGGGGGCAGGAAGTGAGATTAGAATAGAAGCTCTAATGATGGTTTTGTACTTTTACTTCTTACTTTTGCCAACGATGACACTTGTTCAACTAACTGGTAGGCGCTTGATGTTCGCCCACCGCTTGTTTAACGAGGACGGAACACAGACACTATTTCACTTAACACTTTGATGGCCGATGAACACTCATTTATTATGGACACAGACAATTATTAATATTACAAACTAACTAACTTTATTTACATGGCTATTATTATTTACACTTACACTTATTGATTATACTAAACTTAACTAAGCACATAAACTAAATAGTTACATTTTTCATAGTAACTCTGCGCGTCTACTACGCGCTCAAACTAACTCAAAACATCTCGACAACACGAATATCTAACACCGACTCCATGTCTTGTCAACACAAGAATCTCAAACCAACTCCATGTCTCGACAATACAAGACTCTAAAACCAACTAACTAAAAACAAAGAGTTACCTCCGTGAGAGGCCTTATCTCTGAGGGGGTGAAGGGGGTAGCATATGGCATCCATATCAAAATATCAACCCTGCACGTAGGCTCGCAATAACTTCTAAACTTAATTGTCAACAAATAACTGTCTAATATTTCTGACAGCTAGACTAAACAGTCCGTTAGTAAAAGATGATAACTATTTCTAAACAGAATTTTGACTAACAAAGATAACAAGTTGAGATATTATTTCTGAAAGTATAATTTAGAAAAGATTATAAAAAGTTACTTATTTGTTATTGCTCACCTTGTTACATATTTAACATTTTAATTTCACATAAATTTACTGATAAAAATAATGTATGTTTCCATAAAAGTAGCTATGTATCAAGAAAAGCCTACATACGAAGAAAAGATAATTATTATAATTGTCTAAATATAAATATTTCAGTGAAATACAAATATTTATTTAAAATAATACTTTCTAATAATGTTATTTTATATTATTAGATTTGAATTTGAAGCATTTAAATTCTTCAATGTTGGATAAAATCTCATTTTCAGTAATTTTTAATTTATTAAATGTTAATCAAAATGTATAAAAGAATTCAAATCTGTTTTCATATGAACTGGTTAGAATAACAGTGGCGCAAGTAAATAAACTGCACAATCTGAATTATGCGTGGATTTGTGTTCGGTTTTAATTCCTTTATTTTTAGTGTGATAGTGGTGTAAGTCAATAGCACAGTAATTGGCCACAATTTTTTTCTACGGAACTACAGCTAACATATGATCTTCGAATACTCAAAACAAAGTTCATATGACTTACACCACTGTCATTCTAACCAGCTCATATAATACAATAATAGGTGTAATAATGATTTTAAAAAATTATAAAACTATAAAACTATACACGGCGCAATTGTGATAGTTTTAGAATACGTACAAATTAAGTACAATTAGTCTATAGCGGTGTTCAAAACCAAGTAATTTCAATTACCAATTTGAATTTCTACTTTATGTCAAAGATTGGAACTTGTACTAAAATATAGGCGTTCACAATATAATTTCACTTCCCATTTTCAATATCCAATTCCAACCTTGCAAGATTAAATGGAAAGATGAACTGTCATTATTTTGTTATTGTCTTGGAAGTTATTGTGAAATTTTGGAAATGAATTGCAAAAAAGCTTCAGTTATCTTCAATCAACAAAAGTCTTGATATATTTATTGTACAGTGCTTTTTTATAGTTCATTAATAAACGTATTGTACTTATTTTATATTTTGATTTGTTATTTATTTTATATTAAATATCATTTCCCCAAAGAAGTATTAGACGTTTTCGAAAGGCAAGCAGGGACGCAGCCAGGGGTGGGAAAGGTTGGTCCAGGGCCACTCTGCAAAAACTCTGGCCCACCCATTGGCCCACCCGTTTAAAAGTCAAATGAGAGAAAACAGTTCACGCACATTATTTGAACTGCATTTCTCATTCCAAAACAATAATGGCATTTATGGTAAAGAAACAGTAATATTAATTTATTCACAATCATTATAATTATATGTTGATTCCTAACCTTTTAGAGGGTGAGAAATACATCATTCCTAACTGCAATGACAATCTCTTGGGTGGGAAATAATATATTTCACTTCCACCCCGCGGGTTGGAAATGTTTATGTAGGGGTTGCCTAGCAACATTGTCGTAGATCCGTATAATAAAGTAGGCTAAACAAATTTTAATAGAGGTGTCAAAAATATGAATAAAATTAAAGCTTATAACTCAATGATTTATTTTGAAAATTATTAATTTATAAAGAGAATGATTGTGAATAAAATAGTATACACACCTCGGTGGAGGTTTCATCATAGCCTCGCGCTGTATCTCACCTCGAGATTTCGCCTCTCGATAATAGACATAAGCCCTCGGCTGTAATGAAATATATCCCACCTCGGATGTAACTATTACTGTACATTACAGAGTAGATAGAATATCTCTATTCAATGCTTTTCATCATTTCAACAGAACGGACGAGTTAGCATTAATTTTAAGGATATTTGAAAGTGACTTATGTCTGTTTTATAACTTTTTATTGTGGGTTGGGTAGTGTAAGTAATTATCCGTCTATTTTTTTACAAAACATCCTTCATTACATATGGTGTATGTTTAATAATGTTAAATAAATTTAATCCTAGAAATTAATAACTGTTTAAATACATATGTATATGCTTCACAAATTGTATGACTAAAAATCAAATTTTAGTTATTTGTGTTCTAATGAAATAGGTAAGTAGCAATAAAAAATTTTCTTAGTGGCCCACTGAAAAAAAAATTGGCCCACCGCTGGCCCACCTTACAAAAATATCCTGGGTACGTCCCTGAAGGCAAGTAATTTTAAAATTTTGACAGTGCTTTGTTTACCTTAACCATCTATCAAATATCCGAAACATCGAAAAACTACTCAATCAAAAATTTCCAGATCGCAACAACCCACATTCCTAACTGTGATATGTGATAAAATATTTGATTAAGGTTAAGTTAGGTTAGGTTCAAGTTAATTAAGATATCATTATTTATTATATTTCATATGTACAATTTCATTCCACACAATTATACGAGTTGATTGTCGATCTAACAGTTTTCGGTAAATTAGTTTTTGGACTGTACGGTTAATCGATGAGGTAGTTGTCGAACTCTAAGTTACTCTGCAGGGGGTAGAGTACATCCCATCGACCACCCTGGAGTGTTTGGAACTTTTCGGGTAGTCAGACACCTATCCAGTCTTCTTAACTGTATCGGGTCGAAATCCTTACGACATTGATCTTGAGTTAAGTGAATAGCGGCGTAGTCCTTGCAATCAATTTTACCATCGCAGTTACAATCCTGAAAAGTTGTTATGTATTATTTAAAGTTATTATATTTATTGACATAAAATTAAATAAAAGTAAAACAAAAATAAATATATCATCACATATTATCCATTACTGGGTGTGCCAGTCTGCTTGTACACAGATTTCGGTAATGATGATAACATATTTGTACCGTGCGGGCGTTTACCAGGCGTTTCCTCACGGACACTCATTGCTGGCGTGGAGAGTGCACCACAGGGGTCAATTTTGTGTCATTTAAAATTATAAATATTTGGCGTTGATCGGGATCGAAACCGGTTCCCCAGATTTGTGACCAAACACTTAAGCTCGAGCCACACTACGCGTTTTGGCGGGACCGGTAAAACGCATCCGATTAAACAGGATAGATCCTACAGCGTCCACATATATCCCGCTAAACAGGACGGCAGCAATGACAACTCGATTCTATTAAAAAAAAATCTGTTGTGGCCAGCACAATACCTTCCGTCATTCTCGTGTATAATGTATAAATTCCATAATTTTTCTTACAAAAGATTCTAAATTTCCAGTAAAATTATATCATAAACAAACTATTCAAATTGCACTTGACACTGGCATCTTCTTCTTTAGCTTTTCCCATTCGTTAGGGGTCGCTATTTTTGCATGTCGTTCTCATTCAGTTCCTTTTCTCTCAAATCTTCCGCAATACAGTCCTTCCATCTTATCTTTGGTCTTCCTCTGTTTCTTTAACGTCCTATTACTAAACTATTCATTCTTGTTCCAATATAATTCTTTATTTTTCCTCATGACATGTTCAAACCAATGTAATCGTCTTTCTTGTATCTTTCTAAAAACTTGTAACACTAGAGTTATTTTCTTACCGTATCTTTCCGTGTATTCCCCAATATCTACTTCAACATCCTCATATCTGCCACATTAATTTACTTTTTATTGATACTGACATCTGTCAATTTGAATTATATGAATATATTACTAGTTCCCAAATTTGGCATAGCTGGCTGAATTATAAAATTTAATTTCTTTAAAATTCTTTAACTCTGTATCTATTGAATATGAAGTATAAATTGTAATCAAATCGGATAGAGAATAATATATTCTTTAAGTTATAATAACGTTAAATGTCAATAAATCAAATTTAACTGTTAAATCTTCAAATGAGACTACTTCCGGTTGACCAATTATAACCAAAATCTAATCAGTTGTTCTTCTGGATGTAACTTGAGGAATACGAAAAAATTATAATTTTTGGAATCGTGGTATTGAAGTTATGGAATCCGGAAGTTTTGTTACACACACACAGACACACAGACACACAGACACACATACATACAGACATCATCGTAAAAATGGTAAAATCGTATTATATGGACCCTAAAACGTGCTTATTCAGTAAAAACTCATCATTGAATTTTTTGACCAAAGACAATACCTTCCTTACCTAAAGGTGACGGAAGGTAAAAAAAACAAGCGAATTTTTAAATACATGCTCTCGCGATGCACGAGATCTGTGGAATGTGCATTTGGAATTTTAGCCGTTTTAGCAAACAAGTGGAGAGTTTTTCACACCGATTTTAGTACAGTCTGATTCAGTGGATGACATTGTTAAGGCTTGCTGCATATTACACAATTTTGTTGGAAAGAAGTATGGTATCAATTATGAAGATATTGAAACTCATCCTTTTATCGACGTGGATAACTATGGGACAAGTGTGCGAGCTCAGGGATCAGACGTCAGAGATTTTTTTGCTGATTACTTCATGGCAGCTGGAGCCGTAACATTTCAAAAAATCATGCTTGATTTAAAATTACTTTAGTATTAGTACCTGTTAGTACCTAGTAGTATTTCACTAATCTGTATCTAGCATAATAAATTATAGCAAAAAACTTTTTTTTCCTTTTCTGCAGATATTATATCAGTTCATAATTCGTACATTTTTTCCCCAACGTTATCCCAATATTTCTCTCGCAGGTTTCTGTCGCTGTAGTCATTACTACTCTTTTCCCACAACGCAGGGTAATCTATAACTTATTGAATAAACTTATCTGTGTCAAACATATTTATAACAGAATTAAATGCATTTTTTGGCAATGACAAATACACACTTGCTGTTCAACGTATTCCACTCATTTTTACCTCTCGCTAAGAGAGGTATTGGATTCATGCTAAAAATCGCATATCCAGATTTTATTGAATAAGCACGTTTTAAGGTCCCTACAATCCGATTTTAATATTTTTACGATGATGTCTGTGTGTGTGTGGATGTGTGTGTG
This sequence comes from Harpalus rufipes, assembly GCA_951394225.1. Classification (NCBI taxonomy): domain Eukaryota; kingdom Metazoa; phylum Arthropoda; class Insecta; order Coleoptera; family Carabidae; genus Harpalus; species Harpalus rufipes. The sequence goes on along the minus strand of OX596277.1, from coordinate 53,020,450 downwards.
TGTGTGTGTGTGTGTGTGTGTATGTGTGTGTGTGTATGTGGGATGTTGGTAGGACGATTACTCAAAAACTATAAGACTTTAAATTTGTTTAACTACGTATTTCCCAATCGGACATTCATGGGAAGATCTGAAAAGATTTTGGTAACAATTGGACAACCGGAAGTAAAAGATTCTTGAAAAAAATTCTTCTAAATATTATTTTTTGAAAATTTTTCGTGGTAATATTAAAGAAAATTAAATTCTCTATCTGATACATTTAAATATTTTATTATATATTCTAGAGATTTAAAGATAAAAGAAATATAATATATAAAATAATCTGTTGTAATAAATCAGCCGAAAGAATGCCATGGATAATAGTCAGTGTCAGAAATCCGGAGACATTACTGAAGATTTTTTCTGGGAAGTACATACATTATATTATTTCTTATTGCATTAATAGTTTAATATTTAATATTATAGGTATATTACACATACCCGTCATATATGCTGTTACTTCCGACAATGAATTGGAAACATCTCGAAAAATTACTAATTATCATTCTGAAACGGGCCTCCACATCAGCTTGTCAAGATCAACAATGTAACATGACTGTTCGCGCCCTATACTTAACCAAAAAAACGAAGTGGCGAGAGGTATTGTGCTGGCCACAACAGATTTTTTATATTATGTTACATCAACTGCGGCTGCAGTAAAAACCGGAAAAATGTGAACGCCTGAATTATCTTCAATGTGTTGTAGTTGTCATGCGGAAAATTGACCGCCCCGTCAAACCGCAACATGCTGCGGTAGTATCCGGCAACCGGACCGGAACCGCATCGGTGTGAACGCATTCATGTAAAACAATAAGTTGTTGTCGTCTCGGTCAACCGGCCCTCCAAAATGCATAGTGTGGCCCAAGCCTTAGGCACGCGGCCGCGAGACCCCATCTATTATATTATATAATCATACCCTTTCTTCAACGCTTTTCAAATATCCTCTTATGGATCTCATGATGCAGCCGTCATCTTTTATGCAATTAGTATAGGAAGAATCGTCATTAGCATCATCATCCAAAACAGTGGGTCGACCTGATCGGATCCAATATTCCTTGGAGATGGAGTAGTTGGCGCAGTTCCTCATGAAAAAGCAGCCAGAACGGGCGTGGCATATGCACCTCAAGCATTGTTCGCTGGGGCCCCGACGTGGATCCATGGGATCATCCGGAAGGTCTGGCTCTATCCCTGTTCAAGAAGATAAAAGATATAAATTGTGAAAAGATCATGTCAGTCACCGGGGTTTGAACCCGGGCCTTTACTTTGCCAGATTAACGCTCTAACCCAATGATTTTCAAAGTAGGCGTTATCGCCCCCTTTTGGGCACTGGATTGGATAGATCCAAAGGGGCAATGGTGGTCTAAGGGATAACAGGGGGGCATTGAAGAGCAGTAAATGAGCAATGAAAGCTAAAAAGAGCAATAGGAAAATGCTCAAAAATTTAACCGACTATTTTTTTAATATTTTTACGGTCCCAAAGTGTTTTATTTTGTAACAAGATTTTAGGTATTAATATATAATACATAGTTATATTATACCTTCCGTCACCTCTAGGTAAGGAAGGTATTGTCTTTGGTCAAAAAAATCGATGGTGAGTTTTCATTGAATAAGCATGTTTTAGAGTCTTTATAATACGATTTTACTATTTTTACGATGATGTCTGTATGTGTATATGGACGTGTGTGCGTGTGTGTGTGTGTGTGTGTGTGTTCGTGTGTGTGTGACCGCGGTTTCGGCCGCGATATCTCCAATACTAGAATTCCAAAAATTACAATTCTTGCGTATTCCTATTCCTTACAACCATATGCAGACTTGATTATATTTTGGTTATAATTGGTCAACCGGAAGTATCCTCATTTGAAGATTTTAACAGTTTTTCTTGAAAAACTCAGTTAAATATTATTATAACTTAAAGAATATATTTTTCTCTATACGATTTGATTGCATTTTACTTTTCATATTCAACAGATATATAGTTAAAGAATTATAAAGATAATAAATTTCATAAATCGCTAACTTAACCATGGAAACTGCTAATATATTCAGGTAATTCAAATTGTAACAATAAAAAGTAAATGAATGAAAGAATAAGGGAGGAAATAACTGTAATGTTTCTAGAAAGATATAAGAGAGACGATTACATTGGTTTGAACACATGTCATGAGGATAAATATATTGGAATAAAAATGAATAGTTTAGTAATAGAAGGTAGAAGAAACATAGAAAGACCAAATATAAGATGGAAGGACTGTATTTCGGAAGACTTGAGAGAAAAGGAACTGAGTGAGGACGACACGCAAAACAAAAATGAGTCGAAGAAGAAAACAAAAAAATAGCGACGCCTAACAAATGAGAAAAACTAAAGAAGAAGAAGTCAGTGTGAAGTGCAATTTGCATAGTTTGTTTATGAAATAATTTTATTGGAAATATAAGATCTTTTGCAAGAAAATTTGTATATAGGGCACGTGCAGGGACTTGACTTTGCTGACTTTGGCAAGCAGATATGGGGACCCGTGTCAAAATGACAGCAATTAATTATGTCCATAACTGACAAGTCTCATAATTTTTCAATTGAATTGAAAACATTTTGAAAAATGAGAAGAGGACAAAATTTCTTCATAGAATGAATTTAAAATTAAATTATCTAAATATATAGAATAGAGACAAGTAGAATGTTAAATATAATAGGGCGCGAGCAGTCATGTTATTTTGTTGGCCTTGACAATCAGATATAGGAGCACGTATCAGAAAGATAGCTAGTAATTATGTACATAAATATTAAATATCATAATTTTTCACTCTAAATTGTGATTTTCCAATTCCATGTGTTTATTTTCATAATCAAGTAAATTCCACACTCCTGGTGACAAATTAACTACGTGAATTTAGAAAATCTTGAAATTTTGAATGAAAAATTCTGACATTTGACATACATCTATGTACATAATTACTAATTGTCATTCTGACACGGACCCCCATATCTGTTTGTCAAAGTCAATAATGTAACATGACTGCTCGCGCCCTATACTTATGTAACCAAAAACGGGTGGCGAGAGGTATTGTCCTGGCCACAACAGATTTTTTGCTTCGTATGCATAGTTATAGTAATTCATGTCATGTTTTTGTAAATAAATTTAATTAAAAATACCTTACCTAAGGCACAAACTACTGATAACAGAAATACACACAACACAAACTTCATGATGGCAATGTTTGAAATGAAGTGTAGCTTCATCATTTTTATATGTAAAATGACCATGGGTCATATCAGTATCATATCATTTGTGGTCAAAGTTCATCCTCGGAAATACCGGTGTAGTTTGGTTAAAAATCATTGATAATTATGATATTTTGCGTAATACTTAAATGCGTAATATTCTTATTATTTTTTGTTGAAGAATTCAAAAATTAATTTTCACAAAGTCAACATGTGTTAGTTCAGTTGTTAAATCGTTTTCAGATTGACATTTTTGTACTTTATAAAATAAAAATCTGTTGTGGTCAGCACAATACCTCTCGCCACTTCCGTTTTTGGTTACATAAGTATAGAGCGCGAGCATTCATGTGACATTGTTGGCCTTGACAAGCAGATATGACATTTTTACCTCTCGCTAAGAGAGGTATTGGATTCATGCTAAAAATCGCATATCCAGATTTTATTGAATAAGCACGTTTTAAGGACCCTACAATCCGATTTTAACATTTTTACGATGATGTCTGTGTGTGTGTGTGTGTGTGTGTGTGTGTGTGTGTGGATGTGTGTGTGTGGGATGTTGGAAGGACGGTTACTCAAAAACTATAAGACTTAAAATTTGTTTAACAACGTATTTCCCAATCGGACATTCATGGGAAGATCTGAAAAGGTTTTGGTAACAATTGGACAACCGGAAGTAGAAGGTTCTTGAAAAAAAATCTTCTAAATATTATTTTTTGAAAATTTTTCTTGATATCATATCAGTATCATATCATTTGTGGTCAAAGTTCATCCTCGGAAATACCGGTGTAGTTTGGTTAAAAATCATTGATAATTATGATATTTTGCGTAATACTTAAATGCGTAATATTCTTATTATTTTTTGTTGAAGAATTCAAAAATTAATTTTCACAAAGTCAACATGTGTTAGTTCAGTTGTTAAATCGTTTTCAGATTGACATTTTTGTACTTTATAAAATAAAAATCTGTTGTGGTCAGCACAATACCTCTCGCCACTTCCGTTTTTGGTTACATAAGTATAGAGCGCGAGCATTCATGTGACATTGTTGGCCTTGACAAGCAGATATGACATTTTTACCTCTCGCTAAGAGAGGTATTGGATTCATGCTAAAAATCGCATATCCAGATTTTATTGAATAAGCACGTTTTAAGGACCCTACAATCCGATTTTAACATTTTTACGATGATGTCTGTGTGTGTGTGTGTGTGTGTGTGTGTGTGTGTGGATGTGTGTGTGTGGGATGTTGGAAGGACGGTTACTCAAAAACTATAAGACTTAAAATTTGTTTAACAACGTATTTCCCAATCGGACATTCATGGGAAGATCTGAAAAGGTTTTGGTAACAATTGGACAACCGGAAGTAGAAGGTTCTTGAAAAAAAATCTTCTAAATATTATTTTTTGAAAATTTTTCTTGATAATATGAAAGAAAAATAAATTCTCTTTCTGATACATTTAAATATTTTTATACATATTTTATAGATTTAGAGATAAAAGGAATATAATATATAAAATAATGTTGTAATTAATTTTACAACCGAAAGGATGCCATGAAAAATAGTTGCAAATTTAAATTATTTGTAACTGACAGATAAATGTCAGTGTCAGAAATAATGAGTAATGAAAGAAAAATGTATTTGGAGAATCCCTTAATTCTTGATCTGTGACTATTATGGAGATGACAAGTCTAGGTTGAAGGACTTAAATTTGTTTCAAACATTATGGGACAATGTACACCAGTACTGTAGACTAGAGTAACTTTGAATTGCGCAAAAGCTATCAAATTCTTCTCAAGTAAGTTGTAAATATTGACAAAATTACACATCGATATAAGAATAATCGGAGTGCAATCTATCCGTCACTTTATTAAAGGGAATTAAGGTTATTTAGATATAACAAGTATGAAAAAATAAAATATAAAAGAAGATATATAAGAATAGATGCACAATCCAGATATATACATTTTAGACCGCCCAAAATTAATGTTTTTACTAGAAGAATATGAAGAGAAAGTAAACAAGGTTGTTCGAATTGAAAATTGCTGTTACCAGCCTAATATTTATATATGGTAAACTCTACTTTGTAATTTATTGTAACATAATTTATGGTAAAATATCTTTATGTTGAGACATGCTATTATTGAATAATAAAGAAGTTTATACGTCATAGATTTATATGAATATATTATTTGTATTTATAAAAATATTCTTTGCTTTATGCATACAGCCAGGTAAAATATACGGCGAGAGGTTATGTGCTGGCCACATCAGATTTTTATACTTTATAAAATGAAAAGCAGTTTTGTATAAGTAAATTCTGATCTTTTTTTCCTTCCGTCATCTTTAGATAAGGAAGATATAGTCTTTGGTCAAAAAATTCAATTATGAGTTTTTAGTTAATAAACACGTTTTAGGGACCATATAATACGATTTTACCATTTTTACGATGATGTCTGTATGTAAGTATTATGTGTGCCTCTCTCTCTGTGTGTGTGTGTGTGTGTGTGTGTGTGTGTGTTTGTGTGTCTGTGTGTCTGTGTGTGTGTGTGTGTGTGTGTGTGTGTGTGTGTGTGTGTGTGTGTGTGTGTGTGTGTGTGTGTGTGTGTGTGACGAAACTTTCGGATCGCATGACTTCAATACCACGATTCCAAAAATTATATTTTTTTTTGTATTCCTCAAGTTTACATCCAGAAGAAGAGGTGATTAGCTTTTGGTTATAATTGGTACACGGGAGGTACCCTCACTTGAAGATTTTAACAATTTTTCTTGAAAAAACGCAGTTAAATATCATTTATTGACATTTAACGTTATTATACCTTAAAGAATATATTATTCTCTATACGATTTGCAATTTATACTTCATATTCAATAGATATAGAGTTAAAGAATTATAAAGATATTAAATTTCATAAATCAAACAGCTACCATGGAAACTGCTAATATATTCAGATAATTCAAATTGACAGATGTCAGCATCAATGAAAAGTAAGTGAAAGTGGCAGAGATGAGGATGTTTTGAGGGAAGATACGGAAAGATAAGGTAAGGAATGAAAGAATAAGGGAAATAACTCTAGTGTTAGAAGCTTCTAGAAAGATACATGAGAGACGATTACATTGGTTTGAACATGTCATGAGGAAAGATGAAGAATATATTGGAAGAAGAATGAATAGTTTACTAATAGAAGGTTGAAGAAACAGAGGAAGACCAAAGATAAGATGGAAGGACTGTATTGCGGAAGACTTGAAAGAAAAACAGAAATGAGTGGAAGAAGAAAATAAAAAATAGCGACCCCTAACGAATGGGAAAAGCTAAAGAAGAAGATGTCAGTGCCAAGTGCAATTTGTACAGTTTATGAAATAATTTTACTGGAAATGTAGGATCTTTTGCAAGAAAATTTATGTATGGAATTTATAGATAATATACGGCATTGTCCATAACTGACAAATGTCATAATTTTTCATTCAAATTTTCATTTTTTGCTATTTACTTTTAAGTAAATGCATTTTTTATTACATTAACAAAAAAAAATGTTGAAATTTATGCAAAAACTTATGAAACATACGGTATGGGCCATCGTCACCTTTAATAAAGGCTCAAGGGAGAATATTTTTTTTAAAGTAATTAATAATATAATTTTGTAAAATATTATTCGAACTTATTCATTATTATAAATATTTGAATTGTGAGACAGTTTAATCAACAAAAATATTAAATTTTGTATGTTTAGACAAGGAATAATAGTTTGTCACTACAACGTATGACAAATAATAATATTTGTAAAATAGTTGTACACATATATCAATTTGAATTATAGTGAATTTAAATTAAACAATTCCTCTTTTCTTGGTAGTAGTTTTCAATTATACTTTTATAGTAATAAGGAAGGAAGCTAGTTCATAACTAGCATCCTCTGCAAACAGTTTTTAGGTTATTGTGGTTTCCGAATCAAAAATAAGTATTTCTAAATAAAAATACTTTCAGGAAACCAAAAACCAACATTTCTAATAGAAATATAGAAAATATTTTTAATTATTATTAAATAAATAGTTAAGGGCTTAAAGAGCTAGTAATTTTTGTCCCTGCGACTAGTGTTTCTCGCGAGACAATCGAGACAGGAAACTACATTGTCTCGTATCGTGTCTCGTATCGTGTCTCGTCTCGTCTAGAAGACAATAATTAAGTCTCGTCTCGATTTTTTTCTCGTTTATAAAAATGCGGCCGAGAATCTCGACGAGATTTCTCAATATTTATACAAAGTGGTTGTAAAAATTAAGACAAATCTATTTTTTCACTATCAATTTTGTATCAAGTACAAACAGATGTATTTGAGCTGGAATGAATCAGTGGAGCGATAATTCAAAACAACGAAAATTAAAAAAATCTGATGTGGCCAACATAATACCTCCCGTTTAATTTAATTTTTATTCATGTAAATACTGAAAATTAAATTAAATTTTAATACTAGGTTCGATTCCGACCAACGCTAAATATTTCGAATTTTAAATTGCACAAAAATGACCCCTATGTTGCACTCTCCACGTCTAGTAAATGTTCACACGGTACAAATATGTCATCATCGTTACCGAAATCTGTGTACAAGGCAGATTGGCACACCCAGCAATGGGTAATATCCCGTGACGATATATTTATTTTATTTATTTATATACTTACCTATACTCCTACATATTTACTTATGCTGGTAACTGCATTAAGTTCATTTCCATATAATTATTGTTCTATTTACTATTTTCTTTTTAAAATGTTACTATTATTATTTGAAATGCTTAATTTGTTGACAATGACATATATCTGTCAGTTACATGCATTTGAGATAACTGTGTAACCATGGAGTTACGGTTGAAGCGCAGGCTTCAGAATAAAAATTATAGATAGTTTTATAAATTTATCCATAAAATATATAGAAAAAGTATTAATGCAAACTTGTACAAAATTTAATAATCTTTAATTTTTATATAACATAAATCTCGAGAAAATAACATTTAAAGGTATTTTTCGAAGAAAAACTATTTTGAGCTTCCAGTAAAGTGTCATTTCCGGTTATCTGATTTACATAAAAATCTAATGACTTCTTTCCATATAAGAGTAAGGTAGAAATACAAGGTTTCAAAATTTTCTGAACGATAGTATTTGAGTTAGAGCGTAAAGAAGATCTACACATACACACAGACATCATCGTGAAAATGTTAAAATTGGATTGTAGGGACCTTAAAACGTGGTCATTTAACAAAATCTCGATATGCGATTTTTAGCACGATCCCTGTACCTCCCTTACCAAGGGTAGCGGGAGAAAAAAAGAGCATAAAAAACAAATAGTTGGAAAATATTTCTATATTTACCGTAATAATAATAATATTATTAATAATAATGTAAATAAATATACACCGTATCCCAAAAAAATATTAATATATGCCTGGTATTATTAAGGACAGAACAAATTAACTTTAATAAATTTACTTTATTACTTTCGAAAAGGCGATGTAATTTAATAAATAATGAATTTTATATACTAGAAAAATCTCTGTTTCATATGACGTCAATTTTGTAAGTATGTCTTTTGCTTATTTAAACATTATTTATTAAAAATATTCTACGTAAATAATATATTATTAAAATAAAATAAATAAACTCATTACTGAGTATAACACTCTGTCGTTAAGTGAACATAACACATCACTGTGATCTTAGGAAAGGAGATAATTTTAGTTAAGAAATTTTAGCGCGATCCTGTTTAAATTTATAATAAAAAATCTGATGTGGCCAATACAATACCTAAATTCACACAATTAATTTCTCACCAGGAGTGCGGAATTTATTTGAGAAAAATAAACCACATGGAATTGAAAAATCACTAAATTAGTTAGTCTCCTTATGGCCACACCCGAACATTCACATACGATGTGCTCCGAAGTCTCTTCGTCCTTTTCGCAGAGTCGACAGATGCAGTTTTCAGCTATACCAATATTATATAGATGGAATTTCAGATAACAATGATCAGTAAAGACACCTGTTTCTGTTATAATTCTAAGGCCATGGGTTCAACTCCCAGCGAGGTTCATGAATTTTTAATAATTTCTTTGTTAGGTTATTTAAAATCTGCTTGATCTATTAAGCCCATTTCTACGAATTAAACATCACAAATAATTATTATCAACAAGATAGTTTGTCACTACAACGTATGACAAATAATGATATTTGTAAAATAGTTTAATACGCACCTATACCAATGGAAAACGCTATAATAAAAACAGTAAATTTTATCAATAACGTGTATTTATTTTGATCTTCAAAAAATATTATTTTTCTCATGAATTTTTGCCCAAAACGTTCATTTCTTTATTGTAATATTTGTTTCAAAATAAATACAATCTGAAACATTAAGGCTTCGTTTTTTATCAGAATGTAAATATATCAAAGGAAATAATAATAATAATAAAATCTTATTTATTTATCATTTGACAAAAGTAAAAATTGTTTGCAATAACTATTCAAATTGTTCAATTTTATTGAGCTTCAGGTAACTGACAGTTCATAGACCATCCAGGAGTATTTGGTACATTTCTTGATTGAAGACACCTATCCAGTCGGCGTAGCTGGGTTGGATGGAAGTCACTACGACACTGATCTCCTTTTAAGTGTATAGCAGCGTAATCCTTACAGTCAATACGATCATCGCAATTACAGTCCTGAAAATAGTTATAAAACAATATACTCGCAAGAAAAGGAGTAAATTGGTGACTGAGTGCAACATGTTGGTGGATGGAGTGAAACTGGAGCAAGTAAATGAATTTGTATATTTGGGTAGCATGATGTCGAGGGATGGTCGAATTGATCGAGAGATAGAAAGGAGAGTGAGTGCGGGATGTAAGGTAATGGGTGCTCTGGGTACGTTTGCACGAAACGTTAACGTATCAGGGGATGTTCGGTTAAGTGTATATAATAGAGTGCTAGTGCCTGCTTTGATGTATGGAAGCGAATGCTGGGCATGGACGGGTAAGCATAAAAAGAGAGTGACTGCCGTGGAAATGAGATATTTACGTGGTGTATGTGGGTATGTAAGACGGGATCGCGCGAGGAATAATTTGGTGTATGAAGAATGTATGGTTAGGAACAATGTTATTAAGAGAGTTGGTGTGAGTTAGTTGAGATGATTTGGGCATGTGGAGAGAATGTCGAATGAACGGCTTGTTAAGCGTATATATCTTGGTGAACTTGAGGGTTTTCTATTGCGTGGCCGACCAGTGTGTAAGTGGATGGATGTGGTTGGTAAGGTGCTTAAAGAGAGAAAGTTTCCAAGTAAGAAGAGCATGTATATGAATGCGATTATGAGTGTGGCCGAGGCGAAAGAAGTCTGCTTACATAGGATTATGTGGCGAAGGATGATTGTTTCCTAACTATTATTGTGATCCGGATGCGGTATTTCGCTACCGAAAATCGGTCACTTTAATATGTTTAAGAGTAAGGATTTGTTTTATGATGTTGATGTTGTTCTTATTGTTTTTTACCTTCCGTCACCTATAGGTAAGGAAGGTATTGTCTTTGGTCAAAAAAATCGGTGGTGAGTTTCCATTGAATAAGCACGTTTTAGGGTCTTTACAATACGATTTTACTATTTTTACGATGATGTCTGTATGTGTGTGTGTGTGTTCGTATGTGCGTGTGTGTGTGTGTGTGTATGTGTGTGTGTGTGTATGTGACCGTTTTTTCCTGCACGATATCTCCAATACTAGAATTCCAAAAATTACAATTCTTGCGTATTCCTCTTCCTTACAACCATATGCAGACTTGATTAGATTTTGGTTATAATTGGTCAACCGGAAGTACCCTCATTTGAAGATTTTAACAGTTTTTCTTGAAAAACTCAGTTAAATGTTATTATAACTTAAAGAATATATTATTGTCTATACGATTTGATTGCATTTTATATTTCATATTTAACAGATATAGGATTAAAGAATAATAAAGATAAAAAAATTCATATAAATTTCATAATTCAGCCAGCTATGCTAACTTAACCATGGAAACTGCTAATAAATTCAGGTAATTCAAATTGACAGATGTCAGTATCAATAAAATGTAAATCAATGACAGAATAAGGGAAGTAACTCTAGTGTTAGAAGTTTCTGGATATAAGAAAGACGATTACATTGGTTTGAACATGTCATGAGAAGCGATGAATATATTAATAGAAGGTGGAAGAAACATAGGAAGACCAAATATAAGATGAAAAGATTGTATTGCAGAAGACTTGAGAGAAAAGGAACTGAATGAGGAAGACACGCAAACAAAAATGAGTGGAAGAAGAAAATAAAAAATAGCGACCCCCTAACGAATGGGAAAAACTAAAGAAGAAGAAGTAGATGTCAGTGTCAAGTGCAATTTGCATAGTTTGTTTATGAAATAACTTTACTGGAAATATAGCATCTTTTGCAAAAAAAATATGTATAGGGCGCGTGCCTTTGGCAAGCAGATATGGGAACCCGTATCAAAATGACAGCAATTAATTATGTCCATAACTGACAAGTGTCATAATTTTTCATTCAAAATTTCATGATTTTCTTATTTCATGTGGTTTGTTTGTTATCAGGAGAATGGAATTCAGTTGCCGAGAAAGGGAATCATAAAATACCAAAAAATTAGAATCTTTTAGAAGAAAATTTATGTATGGAATTTGTACATAATACACAGGATTGACGGAAGGTATTGTGCTGGCCACAACAGATTTTTGTATGTATGTACTCGCAATAGTTTTATTCTCTATCAAAAAATCATGCAAGTATTGCAGAAGGTATTGTCAGTGTCCACCAGATGAATTCACAGGCATAAACGAAAGAGCAGCATGTAGTCCATGATGGTCAGGGATGCAGCCAGGATATTTTTGTAGGGTGGACCAAAAAATATTTAGGTGGGCCACTAAACAAAAAGTTTTATACTGATTCTTCCTTAGAACACAAATAAATCAAATTTTATTTTTAGTCATACAATTTGTGAAGCATATGGATACAGTGTGTTAAAAAAAATGTAACTCGGAGTAGGCTGTGAACGGAGAAACGTATGTATCGAGCGATGGCGTAATCCTCGGCGGGGTAAACACATCCGTCTAGACCTGTTTAATTAATTAAATATTTGTTTATGAATAGGCGTGTATTTAGTACGAATATATTTTGTGTACCTACATGAAATGTAACCATCTGTAAAATCTTACTGTGTGATAATGTCCATATTATTTTTTATGTATTATTTCGTTTTATTAAATGTTATAGACCCAAGAAGGTGCTAGTGTGCACCGAAACGTCGGTGTTGTAAGAATAAATGTTTTTAATGTGACGCAGAATTTTCTAACGTTTTTCTGGTAGAATTTAGGAAAAATAAAATATAATTTAAAATGAGTCTACTTACTCTATTTGGCATACTTGCTAAATATCCACGAATGGCAAGTTGAATACAAGAATCATTCTTGATGCAGTTGGTATAAGCATTACTACTATCAGGATCTTCAGATCCAACTGTAGGCCGGCCCGCTCGGGTCCAATAGTCCTTAGGGATGGAGTAGTTGGCACAATTCTTCAAGAAATAACAGCCGGATCTTGCGTGGCATATACATCTCAAGCATTGTTCGCTAGGGCCCCGTTCATCATCCATGGGATCGTCAGGAAGGTTCGAATTTTGGCCTGGTAATATTCAAAAAGTTTCTTAAAAAAATTGTGGCTTCATAATTCGTAATATACAATCATTTATTAATTTACAGACCATCAAATATTTATATTATTCATTTGTGCGTAGTAAACTGGAATACGAATTGCAAATTTGAAATCCTGTACTTATACCGGGTGAATACTAGAAACTCGAACATAGTCTTATTAATACAGGAAAATCGTGTTTCTCACACGCTCGCCGTTTCAACTGACAACAATGGTTGTAGTAATTTGTATTATTTTAGACCCAAAAATAAATTATTAAATTTATTAAATTTCTTATTAATATCGTTAGCCATGATGGCATTTGAACAAAATGACAAACAAATGTTTGATATTTTATCTGTCAGAATTCGTTAGCTATAATTTTATTTTAATTTCTCTTTAATATTTTGTAACAGATTAGAAATAGCTTGAAATAAAATAAATTAATAAAATATTAAATAATAAAAATTACACAAGTTAAAGGTTATAACATAACAAATCCTGACAGATAAAATGTCAAATATTTGTTTGTTATTTTGTTTAAATGCTAACATAAAAAAATCTGTTGTGGCCAGCACAATACCTTCCGTCATTCTCGTGTATAATGTATAAATTCCATAATTTTTCTTACAAAAGATTCTAAATTTCCAGTAAAATTATTTCATAAACAAACTATTCAAATAATTGCACTTGACACTGGCATCTTCTTCTTCTTTAGCTTTTCCCATTCGTTAGGGGTCGCTATTTTTGCATGTCGTTCTCATTCAGTTCCTTTTCTCTCAAATCTTTCGCAATACAGTCGTTCCATCTTATCTTTGGTCTTCCTCTGTTTCTTTAACGTCCTATTACTAAACTATTCATTCTTGTTCCAATATAATTCTTCATTTCTCCTCATGACATGTTCAAACCAATGTAATCGTCTTTCTTGTATCGTTCTAAAAACTTGTAACACTAGAGTTATTTTCTTACCGTATCTTTCCGTGTATTCCCCAATATCTACTTCAACATCCTCATATCTGCCACATTAATTTACTTTTTATTGATACTGTCATCTGTCAATTTGAATTATATGAATATATTACTAGTTCCCAAGTTTGACATAGCTGACTGAATTATAAAATTTAATTTCTTTAAATTTTTTTAACTCTGTATCTGTTGAATATGAAGTATAAATTGTAATCAAATCGTATAGAGAATAATATATTCTTTAAGTTATAATAACGTTAAATGTCAATAAATCAAATTTAACTGTTAAATCTTCCGGTTGACCAATTATAACCAAAATTTAATCAGTTGTTCTTCTGGATGTAAACTTGAGGAATACGAAAAAATTATAATTTTTGGAATCGTGGTATTGAAGTTATGGAATCCGGAACTTTTGTCACACACACACAGACACACAGACACACGGACACACGGACACACAGACACACAGACACACATACATACAGACATCATCGTAAAAATGGTAAAATCGTATTATATGGACCCTAAAACTCTAAAATGTGCTTATTCAGTAAAAACTCAGCATTGAATTTTTTGACCAAAGACAATACCTTCCTTACCTAAAGGTGACGGAAGGTAAAAAAAAATTCATCACGGCATATTACCCATTAGGTACATGGCTATCGATATTAATAAGAAATTGAATAAATTTAATAATTGATTTATAGGTTATATTACAAATTTACATGTATTTAGTGTCAGTTGATGCAGAATTTGTTTATCTTAATAAATAAACTTACATTACAGATTGTCATCGTTTTAGAATGGATTGCCCTAACTTAGTCGAAATAATATCATATTTTGAAAGACAAGCTTGTTATACCCATTTATATTGCACACGTTTGTAATTTTTACAAATGAGAGAGATAAATATGTGCCAATTTGTTAATTCGTTCATGATACAGATAACTTTGATCGAACATCTTTAAAAAAAATTACTGTACATAAATAATCTTGACATTTTCAATGAGACTCAGTAAAATTTTGAAAAACAAATTATGAACTATTTCTTGTCTGATCTTTCGCACTTATATTAAGTAATTTTTAGTGTTGTCACATTTATCATTATTTCAAAATTTTCTTACTACTACACTGTATTTCTTTTTGGTTTTGTAAATAATCGTTTGTAATTGGGAACATTTGTACTTGTTGAGTGATAAATAATAAATAAAATATATACACTATACTTTAAATCAGAGACAACATCTATTTCACAATTATGTATAAAACAAGAATTATGTATAAATTTTATTAATTAAAATATTAAAAATTTACGTACCATGTATATAAGTAATAAAAACTATTAAAAATATAAACAAAATTAACTGCATGATGCTGACAAAATATTTATAACAAATTTGCTAAAGTGCAATGCTTATATGCAATCATCAAGTGATTTATTCAGTGAACCTGAAAAGGTTTATCGCTAATGTAAATTATTATTTTCTTTTTGTAAAATCCAATATCCATTGCACATAATATGCATATTATACGAGTACATACTAGCCTAAACCCATAATACTTCGGCCGGTTTACATCAGCAAATTATAAAACTTACACAAATGGTAAGATATTTCTACAAAGTTCTTTCGGCTACTTTAAATATAGACTTAAAACTGTGGGCCAAATAACGTGATAATATAGAGAGGTGAAAATAATGGAGATTCAGTCCTTTTTTGGAAAATTATTTATTGAAACATAAACAATACCGACGTTTCGGTCTCAATTAGACCATCCTCAGGGTTGTGGAAAACATCAACGGGGTACAAATATCATGCTCTACAAATTTTAAGAACTGGTTACTTACATGTTTAAAATTATTTTAGATTTGTTGAAAAATATAATGAATTATACATAATTAAAAAGAAGGTTGTAGATTTCGTTAAACTATAAAAAATATATAAAACACGTACATTCATATCAGAGGCCATGAAAAATCTGACGAATGGTTGGTTCTTGTAGTTCTTGAAATCAGAAAATTTTGAATGAAAAATAATGACATTTGATATCTATATACATAATTACTAGCCATTCATTCTTCCAATATATTATTCATCTCTCCTCATGACATGTTCAAACCAATGTAATCGTCTCTCTTGTATCTTTCTAGAAACTTCTATCACTCGAGTTATTTCCCTTATTTTTACATTCCTTACCCTATCTTTCCGTGTCTTCCACAACATCATAAAAAAATATCATCACGACATATTATCCATTACTGGGTGTGCCAATCTGCTTTGTACACAGATTTCGGCAAAGATGATGACATATTTGTACAGTGCGGCGTTTACCAGGAGTCACCCCACGGGCACTCATTGTTGGCGTGGAGAGTGTTTTCAGCTGGACCTAAACGTCGATTGAACCCAAGCCGTCTGAATCAGTATTTTTTTTATAAAATTTAATAATTACTTAATTTAAATTAATTAAAAAATAAATATATAATGTCAATTAAAACTAATAAATAGGGTAGAATATTTATTTCTCAATAATATTTTGTTCTTCATAGTTATATGCGTTATTCATTCTGTACATATTATATCTTATTCCTTTTCCAGTATTATTATCCATTAAAGTTTCCTTGGCAGTTCATGTTCCATCCAGGAGTGATCGGCATCTTAGAATCTCTAAGACAAGTATCTAGTCGATCCAAATATATGGGATTGAAAGTACTTCGACATTTATCTCCCTTCAAATGAAGAGCTGTATAGTCTTTGCAATCAATTTTTCCATCGCAGTCACAGTCCTACAAGAAATTTTAAATTTTATTAATTTTTAATCGAGAACTACAAATAAGTACTAAAATTAAATATTATTCTAATTCTTATACTGTTCAACTGTTCTATAAAAGTCAATTACATTTAGGCCCGGTTTCATAAAAAAAAATCTATGATTAAATTTTACTTCCAACTTAAATTTAATTGTATGAACAAATTCGAATCAGTTTCCATGTTCTTATGACGTTAAATTCAATGCTGTCACAAAATCGCATTACATTTGTTTAATTTTTACATTCCGTCACTTTTAGGTAAGGAAGAGGTATTGGCTCTGGTCAAAAAAATCAATGCTCTGTTTTAAGTGAATAAGTACGTTTTAGAGGCCCTAGATTACTATTTTATAATTTTTTTTATGATGTATGTATATGTGTGTTATGTGTGACATTTTTTTTCATAGACGATAACTCCAACACTATAATTTTAAAAACTATAATTCTTTCGTATGCGTATGAAGAGGTGATTAGATTTTGGTTATAAATGGTCAACCAGAAGTACTTTTAATTGAAGTTTTTAATTATTTTTCTTGGAAAAACGCAGTTAAATATCATATTTTGACATTAATAAATATAAAAAATATTTTATTCTCTAAACAGTTTCATTACATTTTTTTATTCAAATTCAATAGATATAGTTAAAAAAATATAAAGATATTAAGTTTCATAAATCAGCCAGCTATGCACCATGGAAACTGATAATATATTCAGATAATTCAAATTGACAGATATCAGTGTCAATGAAAAGTAAATGAATGTGGCAGAGATGAGGATGTTGAGATAGATGTTGGGAATATAGGATAAGGAATGAGAGGATAAGGGACATGGCTTGAATGATAGAAGTTTTTAGTATGATACAAGAGAGATTACATTGATTTGAAAAAGAAAAAGTCAATGTCAAGTGCAATTTACATAGTTTGTTTATGAAATAATTTTACGTATTAAATTATGTATGGAATTTGTACATAATACACAGAATTGACAGAAGGTAATGTACTGACCACATCAGATTTTTTTTATTTAATCGGGCCTATACTCTGTTTCATTTAATCAATTCAGAAGATGGTGCTCACATCAGCACCAGTTTCAAACAGACGAAATTATAAAGTGACAGCATTCAACTGCTGTCATCTGACATTTTATTAAAACAATAAAAAGGTATCATAATATCATCAATAGCCAGTATGTATGAAATATAAATTATTAGGTATCTAGCATCTTTCCAAATCAGATAAAGATGATACTTGACATAGCATACAAAATTGACACGAGATGTCAAGTCATGTACACTGACATTAGTATGAAATTACATTGCGTAAACAGCCATCAAAGAATTCAAAACTTTGCCCTATTCTCCACAATACTGAATTGGTAAGGCGGAATTGAGTATAGTCTATTATATCTTGAAACAAACTATTATTATTTTGCCCTGATGAAGCTCCAACTGCAGAGCGAAATGTTGGCTTTAGATTAAAATTATAAATCCTTTGACGGCAGTCCTGTGTAAAGTTTTTTATACCCATTCTTCAGTCACAGTCGTTTACTTACATCTTCAGACTATTTTATGATTATGATACTTAGACCTACCCGTTCTTGAAAACTCATCAAATAATTTCGAATGGTAGTACGAATACATTCTTCATTAAGCATGCAGTTTTCGTAAGCATCTTTACTCTTGGAATCTTCAAATCCTACTGTTGGTCGACCTGCTTGTGTCCAGTAGTTCTTGCTGATAGAATAGGTAGCACAATTCGTCAAAAAGAAGCACCCTGTTCTGGCGTTGCAAAGACAACGGATGCATTCGTCACTAATAACATTTGAACCAAGTCCTAAAAAAATATTAAAAATCGAATGTATGTATGTATGTATATATATCAGTAAAAATTTTGAAAGATGTCCGATCAAGGTTGTCTACGAATTGTATGAATTCAGATTTTTGCTCCGCCCATCATGACAAATTCAGTAGTGTCGTTTGCTTAGTTTTTATGAGGATACGTAAGATACTACTGTTATTTTATTATTATAAAAATATGTGTTACAATAAAAGCATTCAAAATTCAAAAATAAGTCAACTAGTAAGTTTATAAGCAAATGTATAATCAAATATGTTAAAAATAAAATACTGACACAATGTCAGTGTCAGTGACTCTGACAGAATATAACGTTATACGTACGGCTATGAATCCAGGTAAGGTATCTGAATTAATAAATAAACTTACGTTACAGCGAAAGTATTATCAACAACGAGCATCGTTTATAAATGGAATGTCCTAACTTAGTTGAAACAATATGAAATTTTGAAAGACAATCGTGTTATATCCATCCTTATCACCCACTCTTACAGCCTTTGCAAAAGAAAGAGATAAATGTATGCCTATTTGTTAATTCGTTCGTGATACAGGTGCCCTTGATCGGACATCTTTCAAAAATTTTACTGTATATATATATCAAGATAATGGAACAGTGCCATTTATTCATGAATACGAAAAGTTACACAAAAAAGTGATTAAGATATTTTGTAAAGCATAGAGGGAGACACATTTTGGCATAACTATTATTATTTAAGAGCCAATGGTACTTAACTTATGGATCAATGTTATATTTTTTTAAATGGCATCATATATTTTTTATTACCTCATTAAATAGAGAATTTTCTTCTGCTTTCAACAGTATAGTAATATCATACCCTTACATTGCGAAAAAATTGATAAAAATTAATTCAAAGTTAGTGTTTATAATTATTTAATCTTAGTGTTAGTTATTTTTATTATCTTTTTAATATTTATCCTAATTATTTATCGTTTAATAAACGTATTATTTTAATTAATAATATTTCTCTGATTTTTTATACTTCGCCCAAATAAATAAACGTTATAATACTATTCTTTAGGTATTAAATAAATACTCGAAATCTGAGTCATGCAACATGTATTCTTTATTAATTCGAAACCGACGTTTCGGTATGCACCTATCTCTTCTTCAGGGTAAGGTCTTACAGATTTTTAAAAACAAAAATAAAACAAGAATAAGGTATACATATTAATACATTCGTTTAAACATTCAGTTTTACAAATACCGTTCAAAATTACATATGTGATCGCTCATAAAACAACTGAATTTTTAAATGAATGTATTTATGTGTAAGTACATGATTTTATGTTTAAGGTAGTTGTCACTCGAGTGTATCTATTCAAAAACTTGTTCTATGTTCAAATTAAAAATTAAGCTAATGCAGTTTATATTTGCAATAACTTATATTTTTTAACATTATATTATATACACAGATTGCATCAAAATAGTTCACTCGCACTAACACATACACAAGTGTCGTATTTCAATATACTCACACTACAGTATGAATGTTGAAGAATAACTGTGGCAACGTCGCACCTAGACATTTATTGGTACGAGGTATAAAAGTAATAAGATATTTTGAGATATAATAGTAATTCTAAACTACAAATGGAAACTGCAAAACAAATTAATATATTTCTTTCTTAAAATTATAAGAGTAGTATTATACTGTTTAAAGTTTTCATGCTTTTCACGTAAAATGCCAATTTAAAAAATATTTCCTTACCCAGCGGGCGTTGTTAACTTAACTGATACTCCATCTGGAACGCTTGTACATGGCTGTCAAATATAATTCTACCTATTTTTCGTATCTTCAGATTATAATTTTCTAGAGTAAGATTACTCTGCTTAAATTTGTTCTACTGATGATGAGAACTTAGTTCTCGAAATACGTATTTAGCTTATAGCTTATTTTATTATTTTAAGGTTAAGGGGTAATTTTATTAGTCTTAGTTGATTTATAACTAGCAAATAAAATATTATACGATACACGCCAGATAACTGTTTTACTGCCTCAATGAGGTGACAGGTACGCCTACTCGGTCTGCTAGTCATTTCCTCCTTTCAGCGGTAAAAACCATTTTACCTGGCTTGTAATATAAAATAATATTACCTACTTTACTATTTACTTTATTACTTTATTAAACTTCTAAATTGACAAAAAAATTAATCAAAATTTACTTACCTTGAGTGTAAGTTGAGAATAGCAACAAAACTACAAACGCAACGAACTTCATGATTCTTTCTGTATGATTATATTTTTATTGGTGATTCATTTACATTTATACATAAAAATTAATTACATTACATTACGTTATCATACTATTAAACAAGGAAACCACAAAAAAATATTTTTCCTTATCCGAAATAAATGTATTGATAACATTCAATGTTTCTAAAAATGAAACAAAAGTTCCATCAAATAATCAAAGAAACCAGAATAATTATTACAAGACCTACATGCCTCAACAACAGATTAATTATAGAAATCATAGAGATTTATAAATCCAAGAATATTAATCTCAACCACGGTTTAGAACTTAGTCGAGCATAGCTTCCTATATTAAATATGTTATAAAATGTTACCTTGGTTACTTGTTGATATTGTTTTGTTATTATTTAGGTTTTTTTCCCTGAAGACGGCAGTAGTGCATGCGTCGTTAGGTTTTAAATATTAATAAACAAAACAAAATAAAAGGTTGTTTTTAGGCAACTGTTACATAAATAGTTGTTTTACATATCCTTAGGCAACCGTAAAGCATCACTTTTATTTTGATATCTGTCAAACACTGTTTCACGCCACATTTACTTTACGGCCGCTTTTACTTTACAACCGTATTTACTTTACGAACTAAACTGTCAAGCGTTTATTGAAATAACAAATAAATTTTATGCTGTATCGCTCGTTTCCTTACTCAACCAATTAATTATTGTAATTATTTTATTTTCATTTTTAGGTTAGGTTATATTTTGACAGTAAGCAAATTGTTGTGTGAGTTGACAACACGGACTCTACCTACAAGTGACATGAATCGATCAGATATAAAATATATATTATATTTATTTTAAATAAAACTTTATAACTTTATAATAGTCGCCTAAAAATGTTGTGTGCACTTCGGCTTAAAAGATTTTTTTTTTTAGCATCATCTAATTTGCTTCACTTTTACAACCATGATACACAAATAACTATTTTTGTTATGAATTCTGAACGATTTTTTAATAATTAATGCTTCTGTCAAAATCATTTACGTAGAATATAGAGCAAATATCAATAAATATTTGTATTGATGAGAATGTACAATTCTAATTTTAAATAAGGAAATTAAAGGATACCTATGTAAATCAATATTCAATATTCCATTATTTAAGTATTTTGTTTATAATTTTATTAGAAATTTATGCAATAACATATTATGTTAATCACTGTAATAAATAATTTAAATTTATTTTATTTATTGTAAAATAAGTTATTTCTGTTCGTCATCCAGTATATGTCGTAATTTATTCTCCTCCGTTCTTTTATCCATAAAGGTTATTGGAACATTGCATATTCCATCCAGGAGAGACCTGCATATTTGAGTTTCTGACACACGTATCAAATCGATTAAGGTACATATAATTGAAAGTTCCTCGACATTGGTCGCCCTTCAGATGGAGGGCTAAGAAATCCTTGCAGTCAACCTTTCCATCACAATTACAATCCTGAAAGAAATAATTTTATTAGTATAAGAAAATAAAAATACTAAATTTTAATGAGTAAGATATTAAAAAATCTGATGTGGCCAGCACATAACCTCTCGCCGTATATTTTACCTGGCTGTATGCATAAAGCAAAGAATATTTTTATAAATACAAATAATATATTCATATAAATCTATGACGTATAAACTTCTTTATTATTCAATAATAGCATGTCTCAACATGAAGATATTTTACCATAAATTATGTTACAATAAATTACAAAGTAGAGTTTACCATATATAAATATTAGGCTGGTAACTGCAATTTTCAATTCGAACAACTTTGTTTACTTTCTCTTCATATTCTTCTAGTAAAAACATTAATTTTGGGCGGTCTAAAATGTATATATCTGGATTGTGCATCTATTCTTATATATCTTCTTTTACATTTTATTTTTTCATACTTGTTATATCTAAATAACCTTAATTCCCTTTAATAAAGTGACGGATAGATTGCACTCCGATTATTCTTATATCGATGTGTAATTTTGTCAATATTTACAACTTACTTGAGAAGAATTTGATAGCTTTTTCGCAATTCAAAGTTACTCTAGTCTACAGTACTGGTGTACATTGTCCCATAATGTTTGAAACAAATTTAAGTCCTTCAACCTAGACTTGTCATCTCCATAATAGTCACAGATCAAGAATTAAGGGATTCTCCAAATACATTTTTCTTTCATTACTCATTATTTCTGACACTGACATTTATCTGTCAGTTACAAATAATTTAAATTTGCAACTATTTTTCATGGCATCCTTTCGGTTGTAAAATTAATTACAACATTATTTTATATATTATATTTCTTTTATCTCTAAATCTATAAAATATGTATAAAAATATTTAAATGTATCAGAAAGAGAATTTATTTTTCTTTAATATTATCAAGAAAAATTTTCAAAAAATAATATTTAGAAGATTTTTTTTCAAGAATCTTCTACTTCCGGTTGTCCAATTGTTACCAAAACCTTTTCAGATCTTCACATGAATGTCCGATTGGGAAATACGTTGTTAAACAAATTTTAAGTCTTATAGTTTTTGAGTAACCGTCCTTCCAACATCCCACACACACACATCCACACACACACACACACACACACACACACACAGACATCATCGTAAAAATGATAAAATCGGATTGTAGGGACCTTAAAACGTGCTTATTCAATAAAATCTGGATATGCGATTTTTAGCATGAATCCAATACCTCTCTTAGCGAGAGGTAAAAAATCATATGCAGATGAATTCGAATTTATAAAAAATCATTTTAGAAAAACAAAAGATATAATCTCCTGAAAATAGAAAAATGGATAGTAAACGCAGGAAAATTTGGAAAACATTATTTATAGTTTCTAAATTTTTCATATTTAGATATTATGTCATGTTAATTTAAGTTCCATGACAAATTAATCAAGTAAAAGAAATCTGTTTGATTCATTTGCTTTATTCATCATGTAATCCAAATTCTCCTGAACTTTTTGGGATCGTTCATGTAGGGCTACAGGTTGCTTGGGTTTTAATAATAGTACATTACATCCGCGGTGAGACATTTTTCATTACAGCCGAGAACTTATTTATTTTTCAGCGAAAGATGAAGCCTTGAGCTCAGATACAGCGCGAGGTTGTGATCTCATGGGCATTGCAGATAGAAATGACGGATTTCCGAATCTCTAAATGGTTAAGAATCGACACATTACATGATTGTGAATAAAGAATGTTTAAGTTAAGTTATTATTATCTTAGTTACATTTTATACGCATGAATCTCCTTCACATGGTATCGAATATCTTTACGATTATGTTTTTTTTTTCATAGAAACTTTCCTTTTCTTCTTCTTTCTTCGTTTTAACCTGAACCATGGATGTACGTTCAGTTAACCATAAAACTGACGCAGTCAGTTGGAAAATATCCCTAGGTTAAATAAATATTAACAGAATAAATATGAAATTATGACGTTTAATTTAAAGTGATACCCAAACTTCTATATTCAAAATTAAAAAATCTGATGTGGCCAACACAATACCTCCCGTTTAATTTAATTTTTATTCATGAAAATACTTAAAATTAAACTAAATTTAAATATGGATTCGATCCCGACCGATGCCAAATATTTCGAATTTTAAATGGCACAAAAATGACCCCTGTGGTGCACTCTCCACGCCAGCAATAAATGCTCGTGAGGTGACACCTTGTAAACGCCCGCACGGTTGAAATATGTCATCATCGTCACCGAAATCTGTATACAAAGCAAATTGGCACACCCAGCATTGGGTAATATGCCGTGATGATATATTTTATTTATTTATATACTTACCTATATTCATTGCGTGGAGAGTGCACCACAGGGAACAATTTTGTGCCATTTAAAATTCTAAAATATTTGGCGTCGGTCGGAAGCGAACCCGGTTTCCCAGATTCACGTGAAGTGACGCCTGGTAAACGCCCGCACGGTGCAAATATGTCATCATTATTACCGACATCTGTGTACAAAACAGATTGGCTCACCCAGCAATGGGTAATATGCCGTAATGATATATTAAATATTTTTATTATTTTACCTATATTCCTACATATTTACTTATGCTGGAAAGTGTATCAAGTTCCTTTGAATATAATTATTTTTCCATTTACTATTTTCTTTTTAAAACGTTACTATTATTATTTAAAATGATTAGTTTGTTGACAGTGACATACATATATCTATCAATTACATACATATTAACGCAAACCTGCAGAAAATTTTAAAAACTTTAATTTTTATAATAACAAATCTGGAAAAAATAACAGTTAAAGGTATTTTTCGAAGAAAAACTATTTTGAGCTTCCAATAAAGTGCCATTTCCGGTTATCTGATTTACTCCAAAATGTAATCTTTCTATAATATAAGAGTAAGGTATATGGTTTCAAAAATTTCTGAACGATAGTATTTGAGTTAAAGCGTAAAGAGGATCCACACACACACACACACACACACACACACACACCATCGTGAAAATGTTAAAAATGGATTTGACCTTGAAGCGTGGTCATTTACTAAAATCTCGATATGCGATTTTTAGCACGATCCCTATACCTCCCTTACCAAGGGTAGCAGAGCCCATTCAAAACCGAAGCAACCCTTTCAGAAACCTGTATAGTATAGATATGTATAATATAACCTACCCTTTCTGAAAATGACATCACATATTCTCGGATGGTAGTTCGTATACACTCCTCATTAACCATGCAATTGCTGTAAGCGGTCCCGCTGTTGGAGTTTTCACTGCCAACAGTTGGTCTCTTTGCTTTAATCCAATAGTCTTTGGAGATAGAATAACTAGCGCAGTTCGTTAGAAAGAAGCACCCAGTTCGAGCATTACACAAGCAACGAAGACAGGCCGTGTTGGCGACATTACGGTCTTGCATTGGGTCAGGCGGGAGACCTTGCCCTAAAGAGAAAGTAAAATAATGATAGGAATTTAGTTGATCTTCTTCGATTAATAAAATCATTCAATAAACAAAAATTCGTATTTATATAATTTTTTTATCTATCCTCGGTAGTTATCGTCCACTAAAATAAGAAAAATTACGTAATATACACAGTGGCGGGTTTCCCATTAGGCTAAGTAGGCTGAAGCCTACGGCGGCAAATGAATTTTTATTTAGACGGGAAACTTTATTTCTTTCGGCTGAATATCCTATGCTGTTGGCACGCGCGTGTGCACATGTGCTCATGGACCATCCATGTTGCGGGTGCGATACGTTGATTTAAATTAAAATTCTATGATTCTATCTACCATAAGCGATCGTCCACGTATGTGTCTAAACCAGAAGATTTCTTGACGATTTGTACTTCTTAGTTGATCAGTGGATCAAGCCTTGATTAAGGAATGGTGAATTCGCAATTCGGCCGTTTATTTCAGATGCTTTGCCTTAGTAAAAATTCGTAGGTAAGAGGAGAATTACAAAGTACACGGCTTCTAGACAGACTCAAAAATGTGCCAAAATCTTACCCTTCTGACAAGAATAGGCAGGGGCGGACTTTGCCCTGGGCTAAAGACCCAATTGATTCGAACTATTTATATAAATGTATTAAATATATTTTATGTTTTTACCTAGAGGCCCAAAATAAAGATTTTCCCTAGGGCCCAAAAGAGTTTAAATCCGGCCCTGAGAATAGGCGGCAAAATATTTCAGCCTACCGGCGGCAAAATCGTAAATCCGCCACAGAATACACACCAACAAATATGTTATATTTCAATTACTTTTCATACTAGTACAGGAATCGGTTATTTCTCGCATTCATTTTCAGTTGGGAAAAAAAGTTAAAAGAGTGAAAAAGTATATTTTCTCTTCTTGAAAAGCGATTTAAAAAAAATATTTTGCTTAATAATAAATTTTTAGTAAATAAAAATACCTGTTCTAGAAAATACTGTTTAACCAATTAAAAATGGGTTTAAAAACCGGTTTTTCCTGTCTTGCTTTAAACATAAAATATTAAAATTGGAAAAAAATGACAATATAATTTTTAGAACGATTATAATGATTCCTTTACTTATAGGATATGGAAGAATAAAAATATATTTACTTACCATAAACGTAAGTTAGGGACAGTAATAAAAATATGCACACAACGACCTGCATGATTCTGTGTATTTGACGTAATGTTACACATATTCAAAGCTTTTATACTTTTTTTTTTTAAATGATTATAATAATGATAATTTTGAGACCAGGAAAGTAACTAAAGTATATATTTTCCTTGTTCGAATAAATGTAATCATTTATGTACAGATACAGTTTTATATATTAAAGGATAAAGGGGTATACAGGGTGTAACAGAAATAAGTACATTAAATTTAACGAGTGATAGAATTCGTCGAGTGCAACAATATTTCTTAATAACTTTTTCTTGTAAACCTTCTACATATTGAGTTTATATTCTTCAAAATGCTATAAAAAAATTGAGATTTCGAAAAGTTATTAAGAAATTTTGTTGCTCTCGACGAGTTCTATCACTGTTTAAATTTAATGTACTTATTTCTGTATAATATACCTCTCTACGGGGTGTTTCAATACGTTAGGTAAAAAAGTTTCAAATACATAATTGAATAAAATAAATGTCTTAAATTTCAATTCAATGTTACCAACTACAACATTAGACACAAAAAAATGTATACTTAAAAACAGAATTTAAATAAGTATTATATTTCATAAAAATATTTGTAGTTTGATAATGACTACTAACAATTGATATACTGCTCTTGCTTGCGAAGATAAATAAGTATTTATTTTATCTACTTTCCTTATGATTTCGTTATTTTAAATTAGTTTACAATTTATTGTGTAAACAAACAGATTTAAGAAATACGTTTTTCTATTACACACTTATTTATTACATATTCACTTATACACAGTATTAATGGTATGACAGTCATCTGTAAACCATTCATCCAAAAGTCATATTAAGTTATCATATTTATTTAAATATAAAATGATCATACAATATTATCATATTATCCAATAATAATGACTCAAATTTGAATACAAATACCTACAGATATTACAATAACATATTTTTTGAGGAACAGAGAAATTAAGAAAAAAAATATGGATAAATTTCACAACAAATATTTAAAATCTCAGTCATTAAGTATTTATGCTTATAAAACCAACGTTTTGGAATACATTTATACCTTTGAATACAAATACCTACAGATATTACAATAACATATTTTTTGAGGAACAGAGAAATTAAGAAAAAAAATATGGATAAATTTCACAACAAATATTTAAAATCTCAGTCATTAAGTATTTATGCTTATAAAACCAACGTTTTTTGAGGAACAGAGAAATTAAGAAAAAAAATATGGATAAATTTCACAACAAATATTTAAAATCTCAGTCATTAAGTATTTATGCTTATAAAACCAACGTTTTGGAATACATTTATACCTTTGAATACAAATACCTACAGATATTACAATAACATATTTTTTGAGGAACAGAGAAATTAAGAAAAAAAATATGGATAAATTTCACAACAAATATTTAAAATCTCAGTCATTAAGTATTTATGCTTATAAAACCAACGTTTTGGAATACATTTATACCTTCTTCAGAGTTCAGCGCACGTTAGATCTTGCAGATTCTTTTCAAACATCGTACAAAAAAATCTGTTGTGTCCAGCACAATACCTTCCGTCAATCTTGTGTATTATGTATCTTTCCATACATAAATTGTCTTGCAAAAGATTCTAAATTTGTAGCAAAATTATTTCATAAACAAACTATGAAAATTGCACTTGACACTAACATCTTCTTCCTCTTTAGCTTTCCCCATTCGTTAGGGGTCGCTATTTTTTATTTTCTTCTTCCACTCATTTCTGTTTTACGTGATTTTTTATTTTCTTCTTCCACTCATTTCTGTTTTACGTGTCGTTCTCATTCAGTTCCTTTTCTCTCAAGTCTTCTGCAATACGGTCCTTCCATCTTATCTATGTTCTTTCTCTGTTTCTTCAACCTTCTATTACTAAGCTATTCATTCTTCATCCAGTATATTCTTCATTTCTCCTCATGACATTTTCAAACCAATGTAATCATCTCGCTTGTACCTTTCTAGCAACTTGTAACACTAGTGTTATTTCCTTACCTATCTTTCCGTGTCTTTCCCAACATCTACTTCAACATCCTCATCTCTGCCACATTAATTTACTTTTTATTGATACTGACATCTGTCAATTTGAATCATATTAATAAATTAGTAGTTTCCATGTTTAGCATAGCTGGTTGATTTATAAAATTTAATTTCTTTAAAATTCTTTATCTCTATATCTATTGATTATGATGTATAAAGTGTAATCAAATCGTATAAAGAATAATATATTCTTTAAGTTATAATAGCGTTAAATGTCAACAAATGATATTTAACTGTTAAATCTTCAAATTAGGCTACTTCCGGTTCACCAATTATAACCAAAATCTAATCAGTTGTTCTTCTGCATGTAAACTTGAGGAATACGAAAAAAATATAATTTTTAGAATCGTGGTATTGAAGTTATGCGATCCGAAACTTTTGTCACACACACACAGACACACATACATACAGACATCATCGTAAAAATGGTAAAATTGTATTATAGGAACCCTAAAACATGCTTATTCACTAAAAACTTATCTTTAAATTTTTTGACCAAAGACAATACCTTCCGTACCTAAAGGGGACGGAAGGTAAAAACAATAGAATGCTCCTATTTCAATATATACCGAAACATCGATTTTATAAGAATAAATGTTGTATTTCTGAAATTTGAATATTTGTTAAAATATAGGTAAGCTTTCTTTATGATTTATTAATATATATTTTGTAATTAGTTTGCAACTGTAGAAGGACTTTAACATACGTTACTCTTGAACACTCAAACCTGGCATTGAGAGTATACGACAGAGGTTAATTTTTATATAAACTGGATTCGAACTTGGGTCGTCAGTATTACAACCAGTCACTTAAAGCTCTGAGCGTCAGAGCCCATACTAATACTGTTTATAAAAATATCGAAGTTTAAACAATGAGTGGTATAAGGTATTTATTTTTGTTATTGCACGGAACATTAATATTTTGTTATAAACGTAAATTATGAAAACTACTTCGTCATACGCTGTCTGATTTATAAATTGTTAAGGTATGTATGAAACATCAAAATATTTCAAATTGAAATCATTGATTTGCATTCTTTTCATTTATTTATTGTGAATCAAATGATGTTTTCTTATAAACAAGCACCACTCCAGGTACGTAAAATGACATCACCTATAGATGAAGACACTATAAATCAAAGCCAAAATTTATAAAACGTCATTTACTGTCAATCTGTGATCTGAAACGTTACTATAGTGTTTATGCTAATTTTTAAAAGTGATTACCACTTTTCTGGTAAGTGAATTTATAATATATTACATTTTAAGTTCAAAAAGTGCTATTTTACTGATTGAGATAGGGCTCCGAATCTTGTAAAAAGATTTTTTGGAAGTGGCGCACACACATAAAATATAAAATGCAACAGGATACCTCTTTATGCTTATTATACAAAGTGTTGACATTCAGGTCCTGCTCCCCTATTATTTTTTCGACAAAAACTGTAGAGTACAAAATTAGACAATTAAAAGTTTCATATAAAACTGTTTTTACATTTTTACCTTCCGTCACCTTTAGGTAAGGAAGGTATTGTCTATGGTCAAAAAATTCGATTGTGTGTTTCGAACGAATAAACATGCTTTGGGGTCCCTAGAATACGAATTTACAATTTTTACGATTATATCTCTATGTATGTGTGCGTGTGCGTCGGTGTGTGTGCGTGCGTGTGTGAGTGTGTGTGTGTATATGACGATAGTTTCTGATCGCATAACTCCAATACCACGATTCCAAAAATTATATTTTTTTCGTATTCCTCGAGTTTAGATTCATATGCAGACGTTCACCGGAAGTACTCTCATTTGCAACTTTTAACAGTTTTTCTTGAAAAAACACAGTTAAATATCATTTATTGATATTGAATTTTAAATAATATATTATTCTCTATATGATTTGATTGCATTTTATACTTCATATTCAATAGATATAGAGTTGAAGATTTACAAAGATATTAAATTTCATAAATCAGCCAGATACCTATACTAACTATGGAAACTGCTAATATATTTAGATAATTCAAATTGAAAGATGTCAATATCGATGAAAAGTAAATGAATGTGGCAGAGATGGAGATGTTGAGATAGATGTTGGAATGACACGAAAAGATAGGATAAGGCATGAAAGGATAAGGGAAATAACTCGAGTGTAGAAGTTTCTAGAAATATACAAGAGACGAATACATTGGTTTGAATTCATTCCCTGGCGTACGAACTATTACGATCTTAGCTTTACGCTGAATTTTTTTATTTTAACAAATTTTATTTTAACGAATTTTATTTTAACAAGTTTTATTTCAAAGAGCTTTTATTTTAATGAATTGATACCTGTTGTGCACTCACCACGCCAGAAATGAGTGTCCGTAAGGTGACGTCTCACAAATTTTCACATTAAAATTAGTGCATATTACGAAAATAGTAGATGTAAGTTAAACGGATCCTTCTTTTACGCTTTTACATACCTCCGACGGATGTAGTATATATTTAAATTTCATGTCCGACAAATTACAATCACGATATTACTAAGCAACATAGGCGGTAACATATATGTCTTTCGGAAAAACGCAAAACAAAACCTATTGTGCAACAGGCAGTCGTTAACTTTCATTCTTGTCACATCAATCAAAATAAAACTGTTACAATTATTTTCAGCCATGCATCAGCTCCTCACAACATTCATCCTCCTCATCTTCCTCTCTCAAGTGAGAGGTTATTGTCTGAAGACCGATTTCCAAGCCAACGAGCACAACGAAATCATCTCCTACAATGTAACGTGCGACAACCTGTCCCTAAGAGAGTTCACCACCCAGATGCACCACATCTGGGATATGTTTCCTGTCTCCACGCTGGTTCTGCAGAACATCAGAATACCTGTTGTCAACAAGACAATCTTCGACAACTCGCAGTACAGTAGCATACAGAATCTGACGTTTAGGAATTGTGGGATTGTTGATATAATGGAGGATAGTTTTGAACTATTCAAAAAACTATACTACTTACATATTTTGGATAATAATATCGCGTATTTTAATAATGATTTTATAAAACCTATTTCTCAGTTGTTGGTGCTCGATATGACGAATAATAAGATACAAAATATTAATGTTAATTGTTTTCATACTTTTTACAAGCAAAATGAATTAAATACTTTGATTTTAAATAATAATTCATTTCCAATCATCAAAAATAGTGATTTTATTAATTGCAATCGATTACGTACTCTTGAAATGACTAACTGTCAAATTGAAAAAATTGAACATGATGTATTCATCAGTATGCAAAACTTAAACACTTTAAATTTACAACATAATAAATTAAATTCATCAAATTTTATTCATGTTAACACTTTTCAAAATTTAGAATTGCTAAATGTAAGTTACAATATTTTCACTACAGTTAATTTTGAACAATTATGCGAAATTCAATATGTTGATTTAAGTAATAATATGGTTTCAAGTATAACAATTTTGCCATATTATGACTATCGTTATCCATGTAAATTCTTAAAAAAACTAGATTTAAACAACAATTTATTAACATTTATACCAAATTTTTATACCATTAATTTTGAGTCTTTAACTGAATTAACCTTAAATGGTAACCCAGTTACTGCTATTGACAAAGACGCGTTGAGCTCTCTCCCCCAAATGGAAAACTTTGATTTTAAAGTTTTGTTCAAAAACACAAAAACTATTCAAAATCAAGCATTTGAAGGTGTTACTTACATAGCTTCTTTAGATTTATCAAATATAAACATAACTATGATACAAAGTAATTCTTTTTATGGTTTGAAAAACTTGCTTGAACTTTACTTACAAGATAACGACATAAAAATATTAAAAAGTGAAACATTTGTGGGGTTAAATAAATTAATTTTATTGAACTTAACTAACAATCCAATAATGACCATCGAACCAAATGCATTTTTTGGTTTACACAAAGTCGTTGATATAGATTTACGAAATATTTTTCGTAATGTGAAATATTTGTCAAAAGATTTGTTTTCGGGTTTTCAAAGCATTCAAACATTAAATTTTTCGAATATGAATATACAAAGTGTTGAAGAATATGCCTTTAAAGGTATGTTCAAATTGAAAAACTTGTATTTAAATAACAACAATATTACAATTTTGAAATCGTATATTTTTGGAGATCTATTTCTCGATACTTTAGATTTAAGCAATAATCCAATAACTTATTTAGAACCTCATGGATTGGTTAATATTCCTAATATATCGTTAATTGATTTGAGAAAAATATGTAAAAATGTTAAACATTTGAAGGCTGGATTTTTCGATGGTTTTTATTTAAAAACTTTGGATTTGTCGTATTCTAATATAAAATCTATTGAATCTGGAGCATTTCAAAGTGCTTTTCACTTAACTCATTTATATCTAGACCACAACTCTATAAAATCGCTAGATTCGTATCAATTTAAATATTTAAATAGTTTACAATATTTGACTTTATCTCACAATCCTATAGAAAATATGGATTATACAGCGTTTTTCGCTTTAGAAAAACTGAGATATCTTAATTTGTCTCATACCAATATTTCAGTTTTAGATAAAAATACAATAGATTCTTTGAAATTTTTGTATAGTTTAGATTTATCTTCAAATAACCTCCAAAATATTTCTAATAATTTATTCCAAGAATTTAGTAATTTACATAATTTATATTTACAAAATAATAAGATAACTTTTATAGAGGAAACATCGTTTGAAGGGTTGTTTAATTTAAAATATCTAAATCTTAACAGTAATTTCTTATATAAATTAAACGATTCAATATTTTCTGGTTTGACAGGTCTAAAAGAATTAGATATATCAAATTCGCAAATACATTCAATTGAAAATGAGGCATTTATAAATTTAGATAATCTAATTCGTCTAAATTTAAATGACAACAATATTACTAGAATTAGGTCTAAAATTTTCACAGGTCTTCCAAATTTACTTTTATTAAACTTAACCAATTGTAAAATTAAATATATTGATACGAAGGGCTTCTATGAACTTTATAATTTGCAAGTATTACTGTTAGGTAACAATTCAATTCATTCAATTGGTAAAAATGCATTTAAAGGTTTATATAAATTAGAAAATTTAGATTTATCCAGTTTAAATATTCAAAATTTAAAGCCAGGGGCATATAACGGTCTTTATTCTTTAACGTCATTAAATTTGGCATCAAACAGAATAGAAAATTTAAGTCCAGACATTTTCAATCATACAAATAAACTAAAAATATTAAATTTAAACAAAAATCGTATTTTAAAAATTGTACCAAGATCATTTTTTACATTAACATCACTGGAATTATTAGATTTATCCTATAACGTTCTAACAGATTTAACTGCAGATATTTTTGCTGGTTTAAAAAATTTAAAGCATCTTAATTTACAAAATAATCATTTGAACACTCTTCACGGCAAAATGTTTCAAAATCTCTCAAAATTAAATACAATTACTTTAAACAATAACAACATTTTAATTTTAGAAACTGACTGGCTTTTCGGGTTACCAAATATATTAAATCTAGATTTGTCATATATGAATATTAACAAAATTCATGCAAAATCATTTCATGGAATAAAGAATGTTGAAAAACTAAATATTAGCTGCAACAGTATAAGTAATTTTCCTTGTAAAATATTTGAAGTAAAAAATGATGTAAAAATATTAGATATCAACAACAATGCAATCAGAAATTTTGAAATTTGTGTGTTTCAAAATTTGTTTGATTTGGAATACCTGCATTTACAAAAAAATTATATCATTGATTTTGAAATTGGAACATTCTCCGCTCAAAGAAAATTAAAATATCTTGATATCTCCCATAATAGGCTCACGTATCTAAGCGAAGGTGTAATCCTACCTTTAGAAAGTTTAGAATATTTAGATATAAACACAAATTTCTTCAAATTCATCGATCCAAAAACTTTGTTAGCGTCTATGAAATCACTGAAACAAATTGACTTATCTGGAAATCTTTGGCACTGCCAAAATCTAATCAAAGTCAAAACGTATTTAAATGAAAGAAATATTCGTCATGAAGGAAAGAATTTGAATTTTGATTCTGAAAATATTGGAGGGGTGCAATGTTTCAAAAATTTCACAGATGGAGTTGTTATTGAACGTAGGGATAAGATGAGTGTAGTGAAAAAGGGAAATGAGTTAAAAAATATTAATTTTGACAGACTGCAAGCCGAGGACAGTCTCTCAGATTGGACAATGTATATTTATTATTTACTTCTAACGTTCTTTATTATTTATATTTTATATAAAGCAGCCATTTTTATACACACAGAATATAAAGATCATTTAATTCGGTTTTATTCTACTTACAAATAAAAAATAACAGTGAAATGTTTTGTCAAAATAATAATCTTATTCTATGAGTCTGTTTTGTTATAAGAAAAATGAAATAACCCTAATAACGAAATAGAATTGAAATATGTGTCAAAATTATAAATTCCTTTTGTTTAATCCTACTAAATATATTATTTCTTACTTGATTACGGAACTTGAAACCTGAAATGTCTTCAAAGCGCGAATATTCAAAGGCTGCGTTCGGTTTTACGCTCTGAGCGGTCTGAGCGTTCGATGCCGTTCGATAATTATTACATCTGAGCGAAGTTTTTGCTCAGCTCTACGTTTGGGTATTAGCTCACGGAGCCTACAGAGCCCGATCTGTTCGCTCGTTCTCTAACCATGGAGCATTTGAGCAGTTGTCTGGCGCATGCGTATTTAAACGCAACTTTAAAATGTTTCGCCGGTAATGCAAATAGCGTCTATTTTATGAATGAATGTTTCAATTTATATCTTATTAAAATCTCTGCATGTACTTGGTCAGTTTAAGTAAAAAAATTACTCTTAAATTTTTATTACTGCGCCCCCCCCGTTTGTAAACACACGAGCTGCCACTGGCGTTTAGTACGCACCCATGGCAACGCGTGGGCGAAAATACTGTCGCCGACTGTCTTTCTCATGCCGAAAGTAGGAATAAATTACAGTAGAATTCATAACATTTATTTATTTAATTGTATAAAAACTAAGTACACTATTATTGAAAACAGAATAACTCAATATACATGGATATTCAAATCCATTAACCAAGTAATAGGAATTATTACAAATTTTAATATATTTTTTTCCAAAAAACAGGATTAAACAAAACGTTATACAGCACTTGTGAAAATTCTAATTTACTCGCTTGTGTGCCCTTGTTTGCAGACACGTGAGGAAAATTCTGAGTTTCTTTACTTGTACTGTAAACTGTAATTACTAATAAAAGTGTATTTATAATATTAAACAATTTTTGTATGCGTTAATGTATATTTATATATAAAATTGTGTATAATAAATGTGTTTATTTGTACTAGGCATATTTTCTTTATAAAGTTTTCTTATTTTGTTTTTATAAACTAAATAATCAATAAGTTTTCTCTTCAATATTATTTATTACTTTCACTTCATTGACTCATAATGTACCACCAAACATCAAAATATCAAACAATGGATAGAATTCTGTAACCCGTCTGTTATCAAACGATGCCGTTATCACTACAGCAACGTATTTTTTATAAGATAATTGGTATATTTACGTCTTAGTTGTTGAATAAAATCCCTATAAAATGACATTTTCTCTCTCTGTAACTATAGTGATAACAGTACCGTTTAATATCGGTGACTTACAGAATCCTATCCAATAGCTACTAAACTGAAATAATGTATGCAGTTGACCAAACTTACTCAAGTGTATTATAGTTGCATACATTACAAGTTTAATTTAATAAAATGTCAGTTTTGTTTTTATATAATGCCAAAGACGAAAAAAAAGTGAAAAAATATGATATGGCCAGCAAATTGTATATTATACATTATTTACCACTATTGTATTACATACAAGATGAAAATTTAGTGTTGCCAACCTTATGATAATTATTGTACATATAAGATCATTTGGGTAGGTGTACGATGTACAATACTTAATTTGTACGTATAATGACAAAAATCTGATGTGGCCAGCACAATACCTTCCGTCAATCCTGTGTATTATGTACAAATTCCATACATAAATTTTCTTGCGAAAGATTCTAAATTTTTGGTATTATGTGATTCTCTTTCTCGGCAACTGAATTGCATACTCCTGATAACAAACAAACCACATGAAATAAGAAAATTATGAAATTTTGAATGAAAAATTATAACACTTGTCAGTTATGGATATAATTAATTACTGTCATTTTGACACAGGTCCCCATATCTGCTTGCCAAAGTCAGCAAAATCATGTTACTGCACGCGGCCCCATACATAAATTTTCTTGCAAAAGATCCTATATTTCCAGTAAAGTTATTTCATAAACAAACTATGCAAATTGCACTAGACACTGACATCTTCTTCTTTAGTTTTTCCCATTCGTTAGGGGGTCGCTATTTTTTATTTTCTTCTTCCACACATTTTTGTTGTCCGTGTCGTCCTCATTCAGTTCCTTTTCTCTCAAGTCTTCTGCAATACAGTCTTTTCATCTTATATTTGGTCGTCCTATGTTTCTTCCACCTTCTATTAATATATTCATCTCTCCTCATAACATGTTCAAACCAATGTAATCGTCTCTCTTATATCTAGAAACTTCTAACACTAGAGTTACTTCCCTTTTTCTTTCATTGATTTACATTTTATTGATACTGACATCTGTCAATTTGAATTACCTGAATATATTAGCAGTTTCCATGGTTAAGTTAGCATAGCTGGCTGAATTACGAAATTTATATCAAATTTATTATCTTTATTCTTCTTTAACTCTATATCTGTTGAATAACAAATATAAAATGCAATCAAATCGTATAGATAATAATATATTCTTTAAGTTATAATAACATTTAACTGAGTTTTCCAAGAAAAACTGTTAAAATCTTCAAATGAGGGTACTTTCGGTTGACCAATTATAACCAAAATCTAAACAGGTCTGCATATGGTTGTAAGGAAGAGGAATACGCAAGAATTGTAATTTTTGGAATTCTAGTATTGGAGATATCGTGCACGAAACGGCGGGGACACACACACACACATACACACACACACACACGCACACACGAACACACACACACACACACATACAGACATCATCGTAAAAATAGTAAAATCGTATTGTAAAGACCCTAAAACGTGCTTATTCAATGAAAACTCACCACCGAATTTTTTGACCAAAGACAATACCTTCCTTACCTAGATGTGACGGAAGGTAATAAATATGTACAAGAACAGCGAATTAAATAATTCCGATGAAGAAGTTTGAGATAACATACATAATTTTGAGTATTCGTTACGATAACTTCAATGTTCGCAACACTGAATATAAGTTCGTTTGTTTGACTATAATAAATAATTCTTTCATTTTCAAAACAAATTTATTTCAAATAAAATTTAATATGCTCTTCGGCATACGAATTTACTGTTTTTACGATGATGTCTGTATGTATGTGTGTGTATGTATGTGTGTGTGTGTGTGTGTGTGTGTGTGTGTGTGTGTGTGTGTGTGTGTGTGTGTGTGTGTGTGTGTGTGTGTGTGGGACAAAAAATTCTCATTCTATAACTTCAATACTACAAATCCAAAAATTATAATTCTTTCATATTCTTCTTTCGTACGTCCATATGAAGAGTTGATTAGATTTTAGTTATGATTGGTTAACTGGAAGTACCCTAATTTGAAGATTTTAACAATTTTTCTTGATAAAACTCTGTTAAATATAATTTTTTACCTTTTATGTTATTATAAATAAAAGAATATGTTACTCTCTACTGGATTTAATCAAATTTCTTCATATTCCATGAATTTAGAGATAAAGAAATATCTTGCAATCTAATGATGTTAAAAGCTGCACCATGGAAACAGAATATTCAAATATTACTAATAGACAGATATTAGTGTCAAATAAAATTTACATAATATCTTGCTTTGACTAGAAATATAAAAATCTGTTGTAACCAACACAATACCTCCCGCCATTTACGTATGGGGTATAATTTTTATATTACTTTATAAATTTATCCATAGAATATACAGAAAAAGTATTAAAGCAAACCTGTAGAAAATGGAATAATCTTTAATTTTTATAATAACAAATTACGAAAAAAAATACATTTAAAGGTATTTTTGAAGAAAAACTATCTTGAGCTTCAAATTAAACTGCCATTTCCGGTTATCCGATTGCCACCAAAATTTAATGGCTTCTTTTCATATTAGAATAAGGTAGAAATACATGGTTTCAAAACTTTCTGAATGATAGTATTTGAGTTAGAGCGTAAAGAGGATCCACACCCACACACACATACACACACACATACACACATGCACACATACACACAGACATCATCGTGAAAATGTTAAAAATGGATTCTAGGAACCTTAAAATGTGGTCATTTACCAAAAAATCTCGATATGCGATTTTTAGCACGATCCCTATACCT
The DNA here is from genome assembly GCA_951394225.1 of Harpalus rufipes. Taxonomy (NCBI): domain Eukaryota; kingdom Metazoa; phylum Arthropoda; class Insecta; order Coleoptera; family Carabidae; genus Harpalus; species Harpalus rufipes. Next base: position 52,980,991 of record OX596277.1, on the reverse strand, counting down.
CCCTTACCAGGGCAGCGGGAGGTAAATATGTAAAATAATTTAAGGTGGCAAATACAAATCACATAAGGTAATACAACAGATTATATCCATAAACCAATTCAGCAGATTATTATGTTATAAGAGCGCATCACAGGGGGCAATTTACTGCCATTATAAAACTCTCCACGCCAGCATTGAGTGCCCGTGAGGTGACGCCTGGTAAGAGCTCGCACGGTACAAATATTTCATCAGTAATGGCATTAAATAGAACAAGCCAAATATTTACAATATTTTTTATTACTCGTAAATAAATAAATTTAAATATATTGACTGAAATATCATTATAATCAGTGGTGAATAAAAATGCAATGATGGCATTAATTGTGAAGTGTGTATATGTGGAATGTTTTGGTTTGGCGGCACCGCGGCACGATTGATAGTTACAAATCACAGTGAATGATAGTCGCGGGGTCTGCACTGCGCTGCACTTTGTCTAACGTAAAATCTCACAGAGCCGGTTGTTTACATCTCGCCATCACTGAACAAATAAACATCGCACGTCTCCCGCCGCGGCCGCGGACCTGCGAGATGTCTTGCTATCGACCAGGTCCGGATTCAGACCCTGCAAAGATCTCTTTACTTCTCTTCGAGGGAGTTTTCCTTAATATGCTAAAAGTTTTATTAATTGCACCCGAATTATATCTGTTAAACTACGAGTACATATATGAGTACAATAATAAATGATGAGCTCTTGGCAAAAAATATTGTAAATATAAGTTACATACAGAGACATGTAATTTTAAGGATGCCAAACATTTTGGTAAAATTATTTCTCGCAAAAATTATCTTAGTAACAAGTTATTACAATTAACGGTTGAGCATTTCTAAAAGAACGTCCTATAAAAATGTCTAATTAAATATTATGTTATTATTCATCAATGTTTAAATTTCTATCCCTTAATATTTAGTAAATAATTAAACATGATCCTGAGTTAAAAAAATCTATTGTGGCCAGCACAATACCTCTCGCCACTTACTTTTTTGGTTACATAAGTATATAACAGTCATGTTACATTGTTGGCCTTAACAAGCAGATGTGGGGGCCCGTTTCAGAATGATAATTAGTAATTATGTACATGGATGTCACTTGTCAATTTTTCATTCAAAACTTCAAGATTTTCTAAATACACGTAGTTAATTTGTCACCATGAGTGTGGAATTTACTTGTCGTGGAAAATAAACCACATGGAATTGGAAAATCACTAAATTTAGAATGAGAAATTATGATACTTGACATCTATATACATTACTAGCTATCATTCTGTCATGGGCCCCCATATCTGCTTGTCAAGGCCAACAAAATCACATGACTGATCGCGCCCTATTGTATATAACATTTCTTGTATACTACACTCTACACCAAAAATTCTACTTACATATTTCTATTTCTTATATTTAGATTGATTAATTTTAAATTCATTTTATGAAAAAATTTTGTCCTCTTCTAATTTTTCCAAATGTTTCCAATTCATTGTCAGGATTGACAGTATTTTTGAAGGATATATGTATGTAATATACCTATAATTTTAAATATATAACTATTAATCATTAAGAAATAATATAATGTATGTACTTCCCAGAAAAAGTCTTCAGTAATGTCTCCGGATTTCTTACACTGACATTTATCTGTCAGTTACAAACAATTTAAATTTGCAACTATTTTGCATGGCATTCTTTCGGCTGTAAAATTTATTATAACAGATTATTTTATATATTCTATTTCTTTTATCTCTAAATCTGTAGAATATATAATAAAATATTTAAATGCATCAGATAAAGAATTTAATTTTCTTTAATATTACCAAGAAAAAATTTCAAAAAATATTATTTAGAAGATTTTTTTCAAGAATCTTCTACTTCCGGTTGGCCAATTGTTACCAAAACCTTTTCAGATCTTCCCATGAATGTCCGATTGGGAAATACGTAGTTAAACAAATTTAAAGTCTTATAGTTTTTGAGTAATCGTCCTTCCAACATCCTACATACATACACACACACACACACATACATCCACACACACACACACACACACACACACACACACACAGACATCATCGTAAAAATGTTAAAATCGGATTGTAGGGACCTTAAAACGTGCTTATTCAATAAAATATGGACATGCGATTTTTAGCATGAATGCAATACCTCTCTTAGCGAGAGGTAAAAAATTACAGAAATCTATAAAAGTAAGGAAGCTTATTTTTGCTAAGAGCTCCATAATGGGCCCATCCACTATAATCAAATTATGAGAAACTTGTGTCAAAAATATAATTTATATGCTCTATAATTATCCGGATGAGCGAATATCGCAGATCAACACAGACCAACACGGCAAACAAATGTGCTTTGGCTGAACATTCCAATACACTAAATCACACTATTGATCTGGATAATTTCAAGATTTTGAAGGAAGAGCAGAATTACTCCAAACGTATGTTTCTTGAAATGTTACATGTCAGGGATGATTGCAATAACATCAATGCAAGAACTGATATTCAAGGACTTAACATCGTATATTTTGGTGTACTGGAAAAGTTCATAACGGAAAAGGCAAATTTCAAGCCAAACTGAGTTCCATTCCTTTCATTTTTTTTAAATTCCTACAACTTGCTACAGTATTATTGGTGTACAGACGACCAATAGGAGTCCGTATCAATGATATCCTTACACAGGATATTTCCGGCTATTTTCCGTATTATTCGGTTGTCGTTTTTTAGAGCAAATGGATGCGTGTATGCTCTCTGAATTTTGTACAATATTTAATAAATTAACTGAATATTTTGTACGAATGTATTTTGTTTACATGAATTATAACAATCTGTAAGATCTTACTGTAAATGTGATAATGTTCATGTTATCTTGTATGTATTACATTTTTATTGTATTTTTGTAGACCCTGAAGAAGGTACAAGGGTGCATCGAAACGTTGGTATAGTAAGTATTAATGCTATTTGACTAAATTTTCAAGTAGTTGTCAACATCCTACAATTATGATTAGTAAAAGAAAAAATATTAAAATATAAAGGTCTTGATAAATTAAAATTCATGTCATCAGGACTAGTTTTGAAGAGAATCTTCTCATTGGCTAAACATTGAAAACCCGCTCATGCCATTAATTCAGAAGGACAACATAATGGATACAAATTTAATCTGGAACTATTTTATACATTCAATTCATAAAATAATGAATAATTACAAATCTAGGCGTATTGAAAACAAAGTTTGAAACTAAATTACTTTAAGTCTACTAGCGCCACGGAAAGGTCAAAATCGTTGTAAAAATATATGGAAATGTTTAACTTACTGTCAAAACAATTTTTTAACAAGTATTTCAATTTTTTACAGATATAAAAAGAAGTAAACACTAATCTTATGAAATCAACTGGTTGAGTACCACTGGATAGTACTGATGACATCAAAAACTTTAAAAAATTATATTTCCCATTCTATTAAGAATTTTGAAACCGGATTTCCATTGACCAATACATTTTATTATAAAGTTTCATAAAATAAAAATAATGGACTACTTCAATATCAAAATGCTTCATTCCAATTTGGAAGAGGTGCAGATAAAAATCAGGTATATACAGCATATTTTTTCAAAACCGACGTTTCGGTATATACTTGTACGATGTACGTAAAACTGAATGTTTAAACGAATGTATTTACGTGACCAGAATGAATCTGTAATCCCTGATGAAGTAAGGGAGGTATACTCTGATTTTTCCGCCCACAGTTAGCCTATGATGGAAATGGCCACAGCACATGTCAAAAATTCTCTTCCATTGAATTGACGTTCCGACTTGAGCAGCGGCATTGCATTAAACATGGAGATACCCAATTAGAAATAAAACAAAAGATTAAGCAGGCTTTCGCTTATGATGGAGTTTCACACAAATTAAAGAGGAGTACATGTCAAAGTGATGCTGATCGTTTTTGTTTTTGTGGCAAAGGCGTCTTCAGTAAGTAAAGCCGCCCCTGTAAGCTATCTCTCATTGCTTCGGCCTACACACAGCTTTGTTCCAAATCCCGAGAAAACGCTTTTCTCCTGGAATGCTGGTCTTTAAAATTAGCACGAGGTATTTTTAATCCTCATGCCCATTACATTCTTAATAGCTTTTATTAATCCAGAATGTATTGCACTTTCATAATAAATCATCGTTGATTCCATCATATAGAATAATGTATTTTTACCAAAGACAATACCTTCCTTACCTAAAGGTGACGGAAGGTATTGTCTTTGGTCAAAAAATTCAATGATGAGTTTTTAGTGAATAAGTACGTTTTAGGGTCCATATAATACGATTTTACTATTTTTACGATGATGTCTGTATGTATGTATGTATGTCTGTGTGTGTGTGTGTGTGTGTGTGTGTGTGTGTGTATGTGTGTGAAAAAAAATTCAGATTGCATAACTCAATACCACGATTCCAAAAATTATAATTTTTTCGTATTCCTCAAGTTTACATCCAGAAGAAAACGTGATTAGATTTTGGTTATAATTGATCAACCGGAAGTACCCTCATTTAAAGATTTTAACAGTTAAATATCATTTATTGATATTTAACGTTATTATAGCTTAAAAAATATATTATTCTCTATACGATTTGATTGCATTTTATACCTCATATTCAATATAGAGTTAAAGAATTATAAAGATATTAAATTTCATAAATAAGCCAGCTATGCTAACCGCGGAAATTGCTAATATATTCAAATAATTCAAATTGACAGATGTCAGTATCAATGAAAAGTAAATGAATGTGGCATAGATGAGGATGTTGAGATATATGTTAGGGAAGATACAGAAAGATATGGTAAGAAATAAAAAGGTAAGGGAAATAACTCTAGTGTTAGAAGTTTCTAGAAAGATACGAAAGGTACGATTACATTGGTTTGAACATGTCATGAGGAGAGATAAAGAATATATTGGAAGAAGAATGAATAGCTTAGTAATAGAAGGTTGAAGAAACAGAGGAAGACCAAAGATAAGATGGTTAAGGACTATATTGCGGAAGACGTGAGAGAGAAAAGGAACTGAATGAGAACGACACGCAAAAAAATGAATGGAAAAAGAAAATAAACCCCAAACGAATCGGAAAGACTAAAGAAGAAAATGTCAGTGTCAAGTGCAATTTGCATTATTTCTTTATGAAATAATTTTAATGAAAATTTAGAATCTTTTACAAGAAAATTTATATATGGAATTTATACATAATACACAGGATTGACGGAAGGTATTGCGCTAGCCACATCAGATTTTTTTAAACTGTAGGATGTAAAACATAATATTCTAAAGTTGCAATCTTCTTACACATACAATATAAAATGATAATCTGTAAAGTTTTTGTAATATCTTATGTGGTATGTTTCTAAAATAAGCTACAAGTGAAAAAATTTGTAGAATATTTTCTAGTAAAAAATTGCAACATTCACGTCATTTCAGACGTCAATGAAACTGAAGACATTTTTCTAAGAAATTTATGTATGTGATACAAATGTGCAATTTATATACATCTTTAGAAATTAATAGAAGATAGAAATACTTCAGGTATAATTTAATTGATCAACAGAATATTTGACTGTTTAGCGTTTAGTGCACATAGTAAACAGTAAAATGATAACACAACATTTACAAATTATAAACACATTATGTATAAGCGATGTAAGTATTGAAATATATAAAAATAAACGTAGATTTATGTAAAATAAACTATTTTTTCGTATATTTATGTCTCGCTCAAATACTTCATAAAAATAGCTTTTTAATACTCATATATTTAAACGCTATTTTCCTACGTGGAACCATTAAACATTATTGGGCAAATAACGGTCTGGTTTTAATATCTTTCACAAAAGACGTAAATTGACGAATAATTAATGGAAGAAGTAGTTAAAAGTGGCGCTCTATACCTTTTCTAAATACAGTGGTATCTCGGTATACGTGCTTAATATGTTCCAGACCCTTGAACTTTTCCAATGACACAATCATGTACAAATTCAGAAATATAACGCGGAATAGTGACAACAGGCGTACGGCTCACGGACATTCGCTCAAAAGTAATAAACAAGGATAGTGACTCGTCAAACTCGAGTCGTATTCCAAACAAATATCGTATACAAAATTATTTTTTTCGGTTGACATTAAAAGTGTGGTTTTATTGACAGCTAACAATCTTTAAAATGTCACTTTTACACTATTACATAGCAATCGTTCAAGAAACGCGTAGCAACCGTTCAACAAACGCATAGGAACATAATTTGATGAAGTTGAGGGTTTTCGATTGAATGGCCGACCGGTGTGTAAATGGATGGATATGGTTGGTAGGGTGCTTAAGAGAGAAACTTGTCAAGTAAGAAGAAAAGAAGAGCATGTATGAATGCGATAATGAGTGTGGCCGAGGTGAAATAAGTGTGCTTAGATAGGAATGTGTGGCGAAGGATGATTGTATCATAACTATTATTGTGATCCGGATGCGGTATTTCACTACCGAAAATTGGTCACTTTAATATGTTTAAGAGTAAGGATTTGTTGTATGATGTTGATATTGTTTTTATTGTTTTCTGGTTTGTGCGAACCCACTAAGTGGGACACGTGTGATTTTATGTATGTATGTATGTATGTATGTATGTATGTATGTATGTATGTATATATGTATGTATGTATTTTAGTATCTAGTTAAACAAATAACTACCGCATCCAAACGACAAATTAGATTTATTTTAAAAGGACGTATATCAAGGTTCCACTGTACACGTTAATCTAACTTCGCACAAAACTCGAGCCGAGAACAATTTTATGCAGTTCTAAATTTTGCAGGCGTTAGGAAGAATAAATACTGTTTGATTATTAAAGAGATATTTTTATACGTAATTTAACAAGTCATATGATTATCATCGATGATATTCTCGAGTGAAATGTGCTGCTTCGGTTTCACGAGCAATATCTTCGATTATTAATCATATCTCGAACTTATATTTAATGAGAAAATATAATGAATTTTTGGATCACATTGTGTGTGCTACTAACCTAACTTTTGATATACATATTCATATTGTATTAAAATTTTGTTGAATTATTGTTATTACTTATTTTTATACTCAAAATTAACTGTCAACATCATAAATAAAGCAGGGCATCGAACCCGAACCTAAACCGAACCAAAACCGGAACAAAATCGTAACATTTTAGTGAACTAAACCCAGAACCGAACCCCAGATATATTTTCAATTGATCCCGAGTCGGAACCGAGCCGGGTATTAAAATTCGGGTTCAGGGTTAAGTTCCAGTTCAGTTTCATTTTGAGTTCGAAACGTAGGCGTAATCTTAATACAGCCGATAAACAACGCCTGTGTTATCTGTTTGTGAAAACTGTGTTCGTGTTCTTAGAGTCTTGCATAAATTCCGATTCGCATTTTAAATTATTTCTATATAAAGATTGTTATTATTCAAAAAACATTAAACCTGAATCCGGAACGAAACCGCAAATTGTATTAATGTTTGAACCAGAACCGCACCCGAAACTATCTTTCAAAAAATAAATTAACCTGAACCTGAACCGAACTCTGGTTTTGGTGAGTTCGATGCCCTGAAATAAAGACAACAAATCCCTTAGTAACGACTATAAATATGGTGATAATTTCTTTGTTTGACTGTCGTGAAAACAGTCACGTGACTAATGAATTATATTCTCATAAAAAAAAATATTGCCTGCGACATTTATAATACATACATATACTAATACTGTGTCAAAACTTTATATGCGAATTTATAGAAATAAATTTATTGTTTTCCTGATAAACAAAAATCAAATAGATTGATATATCAGAAATTAGTGAATATGAATAATCGGGATGTAGGTGTGTAGCAACAGGATCAGTAGTTATAAACACACATCACGAATTTTCGTTGAATCACTACTACACATCATATGAATATGAATATGACAATTGAGATCTTCTAAAGCCTGTTTTACATTATCATAAATATACATGTAATTTTACAACTTCGTATTTGATCACGAAATTTCTGTGATTACACGCTAATAAATTTACAACTTCTTATGGTACCATTCGATGTTGTAAAAAATTCTCAAATAGGACATGTTCTAATTTAAAAGGTCATTTGCTTCATATATTAGTAATATTTAGGGTTTTCATTAAACAAAAGTATATATTTTATGTGTAGTTAACTAACTTTGTTCTATGAAACTGGTTTTGTTACGTCAAGTTAAAATATATCAAGAACAATGAATTTAAAAAATTTAATAATGTAATTGTCGCAGTTGTTATTGCGCGAAATAAATTTTTGTAACAAAAACGAATTTGGGTGAAACTGTGGATACAAAGACGATATAATAAAAATCTGTTGTGGCCAGCACAATACCTCTCGCCATTTTCATTTTATGTAGCATGGGGCGCGAGCAGTTATGTTACTTTGTTGGTCTTGGCAAGCAGATGTGGGGGCCCGTGTCAGAATGAGAGCTAGTAATATACATAGGTGTCAAGTATCATAAGTTTTAATTCGAAACATTATGATTTTCCAAATCCATGTGGATTATTTTCCTCGACAAGTATATTCCATACTAATGGATGACAAATAAACATCAGAACATTTTGAAATTTTGAATGAAAAATTATGACATATGACAATTGTGACATCTATGTAAAAACTACTAGCCGTCATTCTGACACGGATCCTCATTTGCTTGCCAAGGCCAACAAAGTCACATGTCTGCTCGCGCCCTATAAGTACACACCAATAATTGAAATTGTTTCTCTTCTTTCGTTCTATAAGAAATTTTATCCTACTATTCTATTATGTTCAAAATTCTTCAAATTCATTGACGGTATTAGCGGTTTTTCTTAAGGATATATGTAATATTAACATATCTGTAATTTAAATATATAATTAATTAATAATACAATAATATATATTAAATGTGCTCTTACCTCCCAGAAAAATCTGACACTGACATTTTGCATTTACATGTCAATTACAAAAATTTAAATATCGCACGCAAATGTTTTTCGGGCAACGAGATTTATTACAACAGATTATTTTATGTTATTATATTCTATATCTCCAAACCTATACGAGATATAATAAAAAAATTAAGTGTTTCAGATTGAGAATTTAATTATCTTTAATATTTGTAGTAACAAATTTTAAAAAAATAATATTTAGAATTTTTTTTTTTTAGAAACTACCACTTCCGGTTGTCCAATTGTTACCAGAACCTATTCAACTCTTCCCATTACTGTTAGATTGAGGAATCCGTAGTCAAACAGGTCTTTAGTCTTATAGAATTTGAGAAATCGTGTCTCCAACAACCTCACACACACACACACACACACACATCCACACACACACACACACACACACACACACACACACACACACACACACACACACACACACAGAGAGAGAGAGACATCATTGTAAAAATGTTAAAATCGGATTCTATGAACCTTAAATCGTGCTTATTCAATAAAATCTGTATATGCGATTTTTAGCATGAATCCAATACCTCTCTTAGCGAGAGGTAAAAATATGCAACAGGCAAAAACGTCACAAATATTTGATCGTGTAAAATGTTATATTAAAATATTTTGCATGTAAATTTAATTGTATATATATGATTGTGTAAAACAGGTTTAATTATAATTTATAATAATATGTATTAATGTATTCATATATTATCGTCACTAAATCGAAAACATGAACCTCTTAGCCATCAACACCACAAAGAAATATTTCAAATAGACAAATAAAAACTGGTGAGATTGTAGCTTCCGCCTGATGCAAATTGTCTGGTATTTCGGAATTTTTACAACCATGCATTTCATCTCTCAGTACAAGATCATGGTACTTTACATCCGATTAGAACTTTAATATTTCTTCATTGTCAAAAAATTCTTGAATATTTAAAAATTGAGGAGAGAGTTCTGTGCATGTCTCATCGTCCGGCTGCCGGCCGTCGTCCTTATAGTGTATATTTATAGAAAAAATAAAATTTGGAGAGTAAATTGTAATAAATAATAAATAATGTTAAAGTAGAAGAAGCAGGAGCTGAGTCGCAGCCGTCGCTCGCCGCTGAACAAACAAACACGGCCAGTGGAGCTTGTTTCCATTCTGAAGGCAGCCACAGCTCGTGCAGACCACACACAGAACACAACAGATTCTCCTGACATAATATCACAAATTGTTGCATTGTCAATTGTCATAGTCATATCACAAATATGCTTTTTATTCCAAGATTTTATAAACGATATATCTGTACCATAGAAGACGTTACCATTTACCGGACGTCACCTCATGTGCTTTCAAAACTAACGTGAAAAAATCTGATGTGGACACCACACGACTTCCTTGTACGATTATTAAACTATACATATTTTTTTAATAAATAAATTACAAAATATTAATTTTAACTTCAAAACAGTAAGATATATAGCGACCATAATCTAACCCGGTTCTTTTTAAAGAGAGTTTTGATTACAACAAAAAAATATTTGATTACAACAATGAATATAACTAATTTCACAATAAAAATATAATATTTGTTATTGTACGAATCATAAAATTGTACGTATTTAACGTAATTTGACATGAACATTTTTTTATTTTTTTGTCCTAATCCATAGCAAGCTTTATTACAAAAAAATAATTTTTAAATTTACATATCTCGCTTATTTAAAGGGCTAATTTAATAATACTTGATGTGATAGACGCAGAAATTAATTCTCTAAAACTTTTATTTGAAGCATTTATTTCTAAAATCAAAATAAAATCATTTTATTCAAGAAAAACTGTTAACAACTTCAAGTAATGTACCACTTCCGGTTAGCCTATTTTAACCGAAATCTATTATGTTATTTCGATTGACATAAAAGTCTTGTATACCAAATTTGAAAAGTTTTGGATTATATGTTAAAACAGTTTTTCATTAAAATCTATTATAGGCTTCATGTAAAGTACCACTTCTGGAAATTGTGTAATAACCATAAAGGGAGGTACACAACTAGATGTTATAGGAGTCCTAAATACAAAATTTTAACTTTCTACGGCGTACCGTTTTTGAGTTATGCGAGATACGTACGTACGTACGTACGTACGTAGGTACGTACGTACAGACGTCACGACGAAATTAGTCAAAATGGATTCAGGGATGATCAAAATGGATATTTCCGCTGAAATCTGAAAACCGAAATTTTTCGCGATTACAATACTTCCTTTACTTACGTACAAGGAAGTAAAAAGCAACACCCAACAGGAGTATCACACTTACAAAATTTGAAAATGGAAATAATTTTTGTAGTAAATACAAAAATCTGATGAGGCATGAGGCCAGCACATTACCTTCCATCAAACCTATGTATTATGTACAAATTCCATACATAAATTTTCTTGCAAAAGATTCTAAATTTCCAGTAAAATTATTTCATAAATTTAGGAACTGAATGAGGACGATACGCATTACAGAAATGAATGGAAGAAGAAAATAAACAATAGCAATCCCTAACGAATGGGAAAAGCTAAAGAAGATGTCAGTATCAAGTGCAATTTGCATAGTTTGTTTATGAAATAATTTTACTGGAAATATAGAATCTTTTGCAAGAAAATTCATGAATGGAATTTGTACATAATACACAGAATTGACGGAAGATAATGTGCTGGCCACATCAGATTTTCTTTACCGAAAATAATTAGGAAAGCAGGAAATTAAGAAAATATGATTTTACATATAAAAGTCTTATGGTTCCGTGTGGCGGTCAACACCCTGTATATTTCGTAGAGAGATCGTGAAATCAGTATTTTTATAAAATGACATCGTTAAAAATGACTTCGCTAATTTTAAAAAGAAAATATGGACATAGACACCTTTATAATGATTTTTTTAAATGTCCGATCAAGGTCATCTGTATCATGAACGAATTAACAAATTGGCATACATTTATCTCATTTGCTAGGACTACAGGAGTGTGTGATAAGTCTGGCCAATGTAAACTTTCCCGCAGACACAAGGAATCTGGTAAATCCCTGATGACTAAAGAGGGATGACGTCTTTAACTTGTCTCAACATATGTCGAATTTCAATATATGGGAAAACGAAATCTTCATGTTCTTCTTACGAAGAATTCTACCAATCTTGTCCGTGACATTTTTGACATAAGGAAGTGAAGCAAACAATATGTTTCTTTCATGAGCATGAACTATTAGTAGAACTATTTCTACAAGATTGAATGAACACCAGCGTTCGATCAGATTGAACCAGCCAGAAAAATCTTCAGTTGCAGAGCATGCCCTGGAAAAATTCCACCGTATAAAATTCGAAGAAACAAAAATACTGGCGAGACCAACACACCTAAACAACAGGTTAATTAGAGAAGCCATTGCGATTTTCAAAACCAAGAGTAATCATCTCAATCATTGTGACGGTCTAGATTTTAGTCGTACATGGCTTCCTATATTAAATATGTTGTAATTGTCACCTTGGTTACTTGTTGCTAATGTTTTTGTTATTATTTATTTATTTATATATTTGTTGATTTGTTGTTCATTCCCTGAAGAAGGCAGTAGTTAATACTGCCGAAACGTCGGTATTTAAATAAATAAACAGAATAAAACAAAAAAAGGTTGTATCATTTTAATTTGATAAAGTTTTGTGTAATTTGTTGAACGTTTAGTACCTAACGATTAAGTTACATTAAAATCATTTTATAGATTATTAAATTTTCAAGCGAGAATTTCTTTGGCAACCATTTTTTTTCGTGATTAATTTACGTGTGACCAATTTTCCTCGCGATCTTTTTTCCACGAACAATTTTCACCCTGCGCAATAAATTTTCATGATACGTCCGAAATTATGATTCTTTTCAGATTTGTGGAAAAACCTGCATATCTTTTCTGTAATTAAATATGAAATTGATGTGTAATGAGAGAGCTGTGCTGTGTGCACTTGTACACTTGTGCAGTAGCTGCGATCAACAAGGCGCGGAAAGCCTCGTCTGCTTGTTGAGTGATATAAACAATGTGCCGACCTCGTTTGCGACTACCGACGTGTTATTTTTTCCTCGAATGCCTCAAAACATCGAGCTAGTGTGTAAAACATCAAGTATCTTTGTATGTTTGTGTGGTTTGGGTACACCCCATGATTTATGGCATCCGGTTTCCGATGAGGATTTGACCGCCATTTTGTTTATCATCTTTGTCGTTATTAGCAATTACTACTTGTTTTTAAGAATAAAATAACATTGAAGTTAATTTGTTTTCAACGAAGTGGAATAATAATAATTGCGAAATTGCGATACGCATATTTATATGGTGTTTATTCTGTATTGTTTCTAATAAAAATGGATAATCCAAATTTACAGGGCATGTGGATAGTATAAGACATTTCTGGAATTGTTCCGGTTTTTGTGGATGTACTTTTTCAGTCAGAGTTTATCGAATAAAATGTTAATAGGTCAAAAACATCGAATATTTATAATATGGTCAATTTTTATTTACCTATTTAGTTACTAATGGAGTCCTCCACCATAATAAAAAACCTGATGTGGCCAGAACATTATCTTCCGTCAGTTCAATGTATTTTCTACAAATTCCATATAGAAAGTTTCTAGCAAAATATTCTATATTTCCAGTACAATTATAACATAAAAATATTGTCAATTACACTTGACACTGACATCTTTCAATTAGAATTTTCTTAATATAGTAGCTGTTTCCATGGTTATGGCATAGCTAGCTGCTCTATAAAATTTAATTCCTTTATAATTTTTTAACTTCATATTCATTGAATATGAAGTATAAATTGTAATCAATTCGTAGAGAGAATGATTAGGCAGAAGACTCACGTCATCAACCTGAAAAAAACCTTAATAAATATTGACAGCAATTAGTGCCCGTGAAGTGACGCCTGGTAAACGCCCGCACGGTACAAATTTATCATCTTTTGTACAAAGCAGATTGGCACACCCAGCAATGGGTAATATGCCGTGATGATATATTATTTATATTCTTTTTACCTTCCGTTACCTTTAGGTATGTATGTATGTATGTGTGTGTGTGAGTCTGTGTGTGTGTGACGAAAGTTTCAGATAGCATAACTTCAATACCACGATTCAAAAATTATATTTATTTCGTATTCCTCAAGTTTACATCCAGAAGAACAAGTGATTAGATTTTGGTTATAATTGGTTCACCGGAAGTAGCCTCATTTGAAGATTTAACAGTTAAATATTATTTATTGACATTTAACGTTCTTATAACCATGAAAATTGCTAATATATTCAGATAATTCAAATTGCCAGATGTCAGTATCAATAAAAAAGTAAATGAATGTGGCAGAGATGAGGATGTTGTAGTAGATGTTGGGGAAGACACGGAAAGATACTGTAAGGAAATAACTGTAGTGTTACAAGTTTATAGAAAGATACAAGCGAGATGATTACATTGGTTTGAAAATGTCATGAGGAGAAATGAATATATTGGATGACGAATAGCTTAGTAATAGAGGTTGAAGAAACAGAGGAAGACCAAAGATAAGATGGAAGGATTGTACTGCGGAAGACTTGAGAGGAAAGGAACTGAATGAGAACGACACGTAAAACAGAAATGAGTGGAAGAAGAAAATAAAAAATAGCTATCCCTAACGAATGGGAAAAGCTAAAGAAGAAGATATCAGTGTCTAGTGCAATTTGCATTGTTTGTTTATGAAAAAGTTTTACTGGAAATTTAGAATCTTTTGCAAGAAAATTTATGTATGGAATTTTATACATAATACACAGGATTGACGGAAGGTATTGAGCTGGCCACAACAGATTATTAATAATTGCTTTGCGAGATATTTGAAATTTGTTTCCAGTCACTGTGACGTCAAACTATTACTATTTTTCCCTCGCAGTTCACTGAGTCTGGTGCGAAGTTATATTGACTTTTTAAATTAAACTGTGTTGTTCTCTCTTCGTGAATAACAATAATAAATACATAATTAGATATTTTTTATTTATTTTATTTTATTGGTTTATTAGCTCTACTGGATAAATCCCAATTATAGAGCAACATTACATATAGACTAGCATCATATCATCGATGTACGAGTAGCAGTATATTTCAAATATTGATATACATATCACTTACATATGTACCATAGACAAAAATATAAATATTAAATTTATTAACAAGCGAAATTTCCTAATATGTTAAGAAAGATTCATAAATTACTTAATGGCGATGACATTTGAAGAAAAAAATAAGTATTATGCATTTATGCAGTATGAAATATTATCGTCTATTGGTATCTTCTGAAAATAGTTTAGAAGTAAATGTAGTACGATTTGGCG
The DNA here is from genome assembly GCA_951394225.1 of Harpalus rufipes. Lineage (NCBI taxonomy): Eukaryota > Metazoa > Arthropoda > Insecta > Coleoptera > Carabidae > Harpalus > Harpalus rufipes. The sequence continues at coordinate 52,965,604 of OX596277.1, read as the reverse complement.
TTGCGGTACACCACAGAAGGCGCTTGAGGTTGTACCTTCCGGCTGTACCGCGCGTCTTGGTCGCCTTTAATCTCATGGACCTCCCGCGTTGCATAAACATTTCTATAACACCACCCCGAGTCTTCACCGGACACTGCAGTGTTTCTTAATATACCAACACAGTAGATTACATCAGAAAACATAAAATTGTAGGTAAATTTTCCCCATATAATACCGAAATACCGAAATGTAATTCGTCTAAAAGCCAGTAAATAGAAACGTTTCATTTCTACTTTAAACTCGACATTTACATATTTTTCAATAAATTTTGCTAAGTTTTCCAATGGTCCTAATCCTTGCCATCAGTTTCAGGTGTCCGGAAAGTTTATTGCATGAAAATTAATTGCGCAAAAAGGATCGCGAGGAAAATTAATCGCAGGAACATTAATGGAAGGAATAATTGCTCACCGGTAAATTAATCGCGGAAAAATTGGTTGCCGAAAAACTTCTCATAAGAAAATTTAATAATCGATGAATTCAACTAAAAGAAAACTAATTGCTAGGTATTAGATCGTACTCGTTCAACAAATTAGACATTTTATGGAATTATTTACATCAATATTAAGTTAAATACAAATTATATAAATGTTATTGGCAAAGTGATTTAACACCGAAGGTTTTAGTTCCACATTGGCGGCGTTTTATTAACTAACTTTAAGAATAGTCTCTCGATTTTATAGATAGGTACAGTTATTTGCAGATAGTGGAATTAATTTTGAACATTTTTTTAGGTCTAAGAAAATATTTCAAATTTAACAATGTTATTTACATTAATCACAAAACTTTGAAAGCCTTTTTGACATGTAATTGATTTAAACACACCCTATAATGATATAGAAACAGTACAAGTTCAATTCATGTATGTATAATTTGCATTTCCCGCCATTATATTTCATAAATTAGCAAGACGAGAAATTTGGCGCTTAGATTGCTTGCGAGCAAATCAAGCAAATGCTAAGCTAGCAAAGTCGTTCAACAAATTTTACTTCCAATTGCTTGTTTTACTGGGGCTTATTGAACGCACCTAATGAAGAATAAATGAATGTGGCAGAGATGAAGATGTTGAGATAGATGATAGATGTTGGGGAAGACACGGAAAGATACGGTAAGGAATGAAAGAATAAGGGAAATAACTCTAGTGTTAGAAGTTTTTAGAAAGATACGAGAGACGATTACATTGGTTTGAACATGTCATGAGGAGAGATGAAGAATATATTGGAAGAAGAATGAACAGCTTAGTAATAGAAGGTTGAAGAAACAGAGGAAGACTAAAAATAAGATGGAAGGACTGTATTGCGGAAGACGTGAGAGAAAAGGAACTGAATGAGAACGACATGCAAAACAGAAATGAGTGGAAGAAGAAAATAAAAAATAGCGGCTCGTAACGAATGGGAAAAGCTAAAGAAGAAGAAGATGTCAGTGTCAAGTGCAATTTGCATAGTTTGTTTATGAAATAATTTTACAGGAAATTTTGTATGGAATTTGTACCTAATACAAAGGATTGACGGAAGGTAATATGTTGGCCACATCAGATTTTTTATCGTTTTTACCTTCCGTCACCTATATGTAAGGAAGGTATTGTCTTTGGTCAAAAAAATCGGTGGTGAGTTTTCATTGAATAAGCACGTTTTAGGGTCTTTACAATGCGATTTTACTATTTTTACGATGATGTCTGTATGTGTGTGTGTGTGTGTGTGTGTTCGTATGTGCGTGTGTGTGTGTATGTGTGTATGTGTGTGTGTGTGTGTGTGTGTGTGTGTGTATGTGACCGCGGTTTCGTCAACGATATCTCCAATACTAGAATTCCAAAAATTACAATTCTTGCGTATTCCTCTTCCTTACAACCATATGCAGACTTGATTAGATTTTGGTTATAATTGGTCAACCGGAAGTACACTCATTTAAAGATTTTAACAGTTTTTCTTGAAAAACTCAGTTAAATGTTATTATAACTTAAAGAATATATTATTCTCTATACGATTTGATTGCATTTTATATTTCATATTCAACAGATATAGAGTTAAAGAATAATAAAGATAAAAAATTCGTATAAATTTCATAATTCAGCCAGCTATGCGAACATAACCATGGAAACTGCTAATATATTCAGGTAATTCAAATTGACATATGTCAGTATCAATAAAAAGCAAGTAATTGAATGAAAAAATAGGGGAAGTAATTCTATTGTTAGAAGTTTTTAGATATAATAGAGACGATTACATTGGTTTGAACATGTTATGAGGAGAGATGAATAAATTAATAGAAGGTGGAAGAAACATAGGAAGACCAAATATAAGATGAAAAGACTGTATTGCAGAAGACTTGAGAGAAAAGGAACTGAATGAGGACGACACGCAAAACAAAAATTAGTGGAAGAAGAAAATAAAAAATAGCGACCCCCTAACAAATGGGAAAACTAAAGAAGAAGATGTCAGTGTCAAGTGCAATTTGCATAGTTTGTTTATGAAATAACTTTACTGGAAATATAGGATATTTTGCAAAAAAATTATGTATAGGGCGCGTGCAGTGACATGACTTTGCTGCCTTTGGCAAGCAGATATGGGAACCCGTATCAAAATGACAGCAATTAATTATGTCCATAACTGACAAGTATCATAATTTTTCATTCAAAATTTCATGATTTTCTTATTTCATGTGATTTGTTTGTTATCAGGAGTATGGAATTACGTTGCCGAGAAAGGGAATCACAAAATACCAAAAATTTAGAATCTTTTGCAAGAAAATTTATGTATGGAATTTGTACATAATACACAGGATTGACGGAAGGTAATGTGTTGGCCACATCAGATTTTTTATGAATAATTTCAAAAATTTTATTCAAAATATTAATATATGTAGTTCCAAAGCAACAAGCAGATAGATATTAATTACACATATTATTGTGATAATGTAAATATTTAACCTGTTCTCTATGTTTAAAAGTTTACTATTTTATCTTTGCTTTCAATAATAGTAAACTAATGTTTATTGATTCAAATTGAACTAATAAACTTTTTTTTAATTCGTTAATATACATTTAAAATGTTCATTCATAAATTTTTGTTGCTAAATACTATGAGTGTTTTCATTTTCTCTTTGCATTTACCTTATTTTATTATTATTATCTCTTGTATCTATCTAGAAACTTCTATCACTGGAGCCATTTCCCTTATCCTTTACTTACTTACCTATCTTTCCTTGCCTTCCCCAACATCTATCTCAACATCTTCATCTCTGCCACATTCATTTTCTTTTCATTGATACTGATATATGTCCGTTTGAATTATCTGAATATATTAGCAGTTTCTATGGCTGATTTATGAAATTTAATATCTTTACGTCTAACTCTCTCATTGAATATGAAGTAAAAAATGCAATCACATTGTATAGAAAATAACATATTCTTTAAAATTTATAAACATTAAATGTCAATAAATGTTATTTAACTGTTTTTTTTTTCAAGAAAAACGTGTACTTCATATTTATTGAAATAATTATTACGTAATGAGTTGTATAAAGGGCAATTGACAAAACAAATGAAACTAATTTTCAGGAATATTCGAATATTGAAATTATAAATTGTACATAAATTTTCCGCATCTAACTCGTACCCCATATATATAGTAATATATAAATATCTGTTATTTGAATTGAAATAACAACTATTAGAAATCGTGGACATCACCAAGTGTTTTAATTATTTTTTTTTTACCCTTATTAGAAATCTATTTACAAAGCACATAATTTTATTATAAAATCTGTTTTGTTCCTTTTTGATTCTGATTCTATATGAATTTAATCGTGGTAGCGAGCCACCCATGAAGTCGTGGCTGAAACCAGGCAACATGTGTAGCATGGCGCCGTCGCTCGCCCATAAAACTTTACCACCGCAGGCCTTAGCTTGCAGCCAGAGCCAACTAGAAAAAACCGACCTATATGTCCAGCATACAACCAAAAACTCAAATATATACTCTTTGAAAAAAAATTATTACTTGCCGTTTAAAATTTCAGACTAACCGGGACTCAAACAAGAACAAAAAACAATATGGAATTTATTAAAAATAAACCATGTTAAAAATAAAATATATATCAAAAAATGACAAGGAGGTACCTACCTACATCCAACAGCGTGTAAGTCAGTTAACTTAGACAAAAGTTTCCCAGTACAGGAAGCCATTTTACTTAGTGCAAAAAAATCATGGGTCACTGTACAGGGTTAGTCTGCGAAGATGCCCCCTCCCCTTTAACTTTTTTATTATAAATAATAGAAAAAAAATGCTCATATAAAAGTTTTATTGTTTTAAATATACTAATTGATGGCAGATATAGATATATTTTATAAAGTCAGGTTTACAAGATACAACTATCAACTATAATTTTTTAAATAGCAACGAATAATTATTTTACTAAAATATAAACCGCCATTTTATTGTCTTTTCAACGATGTATAAGTTTTTATTAAAATGCATTTGAAAAAATTCGAGAAAAATAAGTTAATTGCGATATATGAGAAATAATTTTTATCCAAATATTCTAGGTGGCTATGTGAAAATAAATAATAAATAAATAGATAAATAACTAAATAATGAGTAAGTAATATGTAACCAACAAATGTATACTTTGTTGATATTAACATAGTTACATTTCGTGTAACTAATACATCGTTCAAAAGAGAGAAAAATGGCGGATTATATTTTAGTAAAATTATTATAGGTTGCCATTTAAAAAATAAAAGTTGATAGTCGTATCTTGTAAACCAGACATCCACCATAAAATAGTATATTTAAAATAATTAAAATTGTTAAATGAAACATTTGTTTCTACTACTTATAAAAAAAAAGTTTAAGGGAGGGGGGGAGTTATATTATTTAATATTTATAATAACATAAAATGTTAAAAAATGATATTTGACTGGGTTTTCTTCAGGAAAACAGTTGAGGTTCATTTGGATTAGAATGAGGAATTCGAAAAAATTGTAATTTCTGAAATTGTAGTATTGGAGTTATCGTGACCGAAACGATTGTCACACACATACACACACAAAGGAGCACACACACACACACACGCACACACACATGCATACATCATCCTAAAAATAGTAAATTCGTATTCTAGAGAATCCAAAACGTGCTTATTCATTGAAAACTAACCATTGTTTTTTTTTATCAAAGACGTGCTGTCTTTGACTAAAGGTAACGGAAGGTAAAAACACCAAGTCATATTTTTAACAAAATAATAATTTAAACAGATAATTACTCACTTGAACAAAAATTATAAATAATGGCAAAAAGAACTAATCTTAGATCCAGATAAATCATTAAATATTTGTTATTTATTTTGTTTCAATTCTATGATGGTTATCGCTATTTTTGGGAGATTTTCAAACTGTTATTTGAAGTTTTTTTTACCTAAAATAATTAGGCACGCAGAAAATGATTTTACATGTTAAAGTGCCATTTTAAAACGTATACAAAATTATTGTTCTTTATAACGCAACGCATATCTATTTACAAAAGAAAAAGATAATCGTCATTCATTTATAGATAACTAACACGCAGTGAAATTTCAACTATTTTAACGCTATCTTAAAATACACATCAAATTAAATTCCTAATTACCAGTAAAACTGTCTAAAAAATGCGAACAACTGGACGCCATTTGTAGGCGGAGCTTTTACTCCCTCCCACGCTATACGCACCAATCACGTGATAGTGTTACCCGCTTGTGATTGGTTGTAATACTGGAAGTACCGGAAGTAACACTATGATGCTCTATTTTCAATATATTGCACTTATTATATCAATATTTGATACTAATATTCTTGAAATATCCATATGACATATAAATTATTACAAAATTAAGGTTATGTTGAGTGTTCCAACTCCGCCTTATATGTTGGAATTCTTATGTGTGTGAATTAAAATGGACGTGTTTTATATAGGCTATTTAACAGCTATTCTCGCCGCTAGCCCTATAATAGAAGCTCGTCGACATACTGTTTACAGAAACCCAGACGATTAAATGCTTGATTTATGCTTACACAAAACACATGTTTTAGATAAGTTATGGCTTTTTCCTTCATTCGAACATTTTACATGGTTACTGTTATGTTAACATGTGAAACTGAAATAGAAAAAGTTTCAACTATTAAGATTTTTATGTGTGAAAATTAGTAATCGTAGAATTTGTATTTCGCAGTATTGAATCAATATTTTTATCTAAAACTAAAAATTACAAGAAAACAAGTTTTCATGGAATTTGTGTGAAAGCATGTCTGTTTTGATTACGAACAAAAAATTTACAAATTACTTATCCTATATTTACGTAAAGTTTTATTTCATGCTTCCCTAATAATTAGGCACATGACCTTCCGTCAAGTCTATCTATTTTATATAAATTACTTACAGATAATGTAGTCTCATGCAAAAGATTATACTTTACAAGTAATATTATTTCACGAATTATGCAAATTTTATCTGACACTGACATCTGTCAATTCATAATATGTACTTATTGTTTCCATGGTGAGCTTATAACAGCATAGGTTGCAAGATTTATGATATTAATTTCTTTGTAATTTTTTATTTATAAATACATTTAATATGAAGAAAAGAAATGCAATAAAATCGTATAGGTAGAGAATAAAATATTCTTTAATATTTATAATAATGTACAATATCAAAAAAATGATATTTAACTGCGTTTTTTTCGGAAAAAAAACAAATAAGGGTACTTCCGGTTTACCAATTATAACCAAAATCTAATCAACTGTTCATGGGACATACATGAAAGAATTGGAGTTATCGAAGGAGAAATTTTTGTCACACACACAGACACACGCGCGCTCACACGCACGCACACACATACACACACACACGCGCACACACACACATACACACACACACACATATCATCGTACAAATTATAAAATCTTGGAAGTCTAAAACGTACTTATTAATTAAAAACAAACCATCGATTTTTTCAATGAAAGACAATACCTTCGTTACCTAAAGGTGACTGAAGATAAAAAATATAGGTACCCATACACCTATTATTACATGTGAATATAGCTATAATAAATTATAAATAAATTCTGTATTTTAAAGTACTTAATTATAGCGAATACGTATGGCCGCGTTCAGCACTGACAGCGCTGAACACCGAAGTTTGCCGAATACATTTGCTGGACCAATCGACTTCGTCCATTCATTGCGTTCGGCAAATTTCGGCACTCAGCACTGCCAGCGCTGTGACATGCTGAACGCGGCTAATATTAACGAAATCAGAAAATTTCAATCTGTCAAAATTATGCTAGGATTTTCGAACAATTGCGACTTAGCCTACTTATACAAAACTCATACTACTACGAATTGCTGCATATTTCTTTAAATAATTTAGCAAGTCGAAACCAATATGTAAGTAATTATTTCCTCGGCTACCCGCCTCGTCCGTGAACAACTTGCTCATACCTTAAAGATTCACTTTTTGTCCTAGATACATAAAATACTATTTATTATTTATTGAATTCGACATTTGTATATTTTTTCCTGTTCCGGCCATCATTGCTATTAATTTCAATAAGAAAATACGAAACTTATATTTTTTTATGATAGATTACTGATATCAAAAAAGTTTTTTTTCTTTTTCATCAATATCAGTTATATTTTATATCAAATGAGGAGGACCGATGTTCAAGAATTTTGGAACAAAAGCTCAACAATTTTTTTCTGAGCATATTCAATACTTGTCCGTTCCGGTATGTTCCATACACTGAACATTTAAAACTGTGGTGACATTGGCGTTTAAGATGGAAAAACAGTTTTTTTTCGGTAAGACTATATTGATTTTTGATATGGTTAGAAAGATTATTTAATTTTGCGTCGAATAGTATCAATACTTGTTCGGAACATACAGGGTGAACACTGAAAACCGTGGCATAGGCATTTAAAATGGGAAAACATTTTTTTTTTAAATATCATCTGTCCTGTAAGACTATAGTAAGAGTTTTTGATATGGTTAGAAAGATTATTTCATGTGACATCGAAGAGTATCTAAGTACTTCTCATTTAGTGTCTCATTATCGAAATATTTACAAAAGTATAATTCTATTTGTCAGTTATTACTTATATTTTATTAAAAACAGTAATCATGGAAACGTATTCAGGAGTTGGTTAAATCGAGACACTGTAATAATTATTCACGAGTTCAAATCCCGCCCGCCTCATTTTTATTATTGTTTTATATTTACTAAAATGTATTTTTTAAATAAATTACAAAATTAAAACGTAAATTGTTCGGTAAATCAAGTATTTTATTGCCTAAATCTACGAGAAGTGAAATATGAAAATAGTAAATTCAATGAAATATTTGATTTTCAAAACAATTTACGTTTTAATTTTGTTACCAGGCGTCACCTCACGAGCACTCATTATTGGCGTGGAGAGTGCACCATAGGGGTCATTTTTGAGCCAATTAAAATTCAAACTATTTTTTGGCGTCAGTCAGGATCAAACCCGATTCCCCAGATTTGCGACCAGACACTCAGGCACGCGGACACGAGACCACATAATGACTAATGTTTTTAATAAATTATAAGTGATAACTGTCAAATGGCATTATACTTTCGTAAATATTTCAGTAATAAGACACTAGACGAGGAGTATTTAGATACTCTTCAATGCCAAATTGAATAATCTTTCTAACCATATCAATATGCCTTACGGGACAGATCATATTTGAAAAAAACCTGTTTTCCCATGTTAAATGCCTGTCACAGTTTTTAGTGTTCACCCTGTATAATGACCAAATTGGATTAAGGGTTAAGAAAAAAATTCACAAAATTCCCAAAATTTCTATACCTTTAAAAAGTCCATTGGAGATTTCCAGCTGTAGTATGAAATCAGTCATATGGAGATAAGACATCGTGCGTATGACGCCATGTTTCATACGCGCCAAATGAAAACCGCAGCTTCATTCCCGGCCCGGGGTTTGGTGCGGCGCGGGCGGAAAATGCTCTCTCTCACACGCATGCACTACTCACACACGAGATGAGCTCAGTTGGTTTACTTCAGGCCGAGGCGGAGGTTTCAGTTTCACTACTCTGCTCCACGAACCACCCTCGACAAATCCATCCGGCAGTGCTTCGCGCCTACTACGATCAGAAACTGCGGCTGCGATCGAGGAGATCCCAACACGGCCGTGTTTGTATATAAACTTTGTATACATATTTATGTATACATTATAACATCGGACATATATACATACCCAGACGGTGCGCGGGGCGAGAGGAGATTCGTATATTGAATGTTTGTGCTTGGATAGGATTGTTTGTAGAATTCAAGTGGTGTAAAATTTAAAGCGTAAATGTTTACCGTCGGATTATAACATAAGCTTTTAACGCGATCAACACTATGATGAAAGAAGATCAGTTATCCACGGTCAGTGGTTCGGTACAGACTCAACAACCGTCTGTTGTACACCAAAGTATATCCATACAACAACATCTACAACAGTTACATCTGCACCACCATCAACACAACATTATTTTATCTAACACTTCCAACTCAAATCTTCAAGAATCTACCGCATCTTCTTTGGCGCTGGATAATGTATCAACATCTTCGCCTTCAACGCAAGACAAACCAACTTCAACAGAGAAAAAAAATGGAGCTCGCCGGCAAGAAAAACCACCATATTCTTATATAGCTTTAATAGTAATGGCTATCCAAAATTCTCCTGCAAAACGCTTAACTCTAAGTGAAATATACAGTTTTTTACAACAACGATTCCCCTTCTTTCGCGGGCCTTACCAAGGTTGGAAGAACTCCGTCCGTCACAATTTAAGCCTGAATGAATGTTTCATCAAACTCCCCAAAGGTCTAGGACGGCCTGGAAAAGGTCATTATTGGACGATCGAACCCTCAAGTGAGTACATGTTCGAAGAGGGTAGTTTTCGGCGAAGACCCAGGGGTTTCAGGCGGAAATGTCAAGCGCTAAAGCCTCAATATCACACGGGAGGATTTTTTGGAGGTGTGGGTTCGGCAGCAGTGACCTCCAGTGGGTTTGATCATCACCAGGTCTTACCGACGCATCAGGAGTTCCCGCCTTGTAGCTATGGAAATGGAGTGTCGGCGGCAGCTGTGCAGGCTTCGCAGTCGGTTCCACATTATACAGGGTACGTCAAGAAAATTTTGAATTATTATTTTATATTATGTTTGGATTAAAGACTAAGGATTTATTAATGGTTATTTAAATTAAAATATATCAAATAAATTATAAATATATATTTAGGTGGTATTAGCTTCTTATACTTCCTGGCCGGATTCGGCACCTCACGTACTTTCTTCAGGAGATGCCGAAACCGGTTGAGACTTAAAATTAATAAATCTTATTGACTGATATCCAGAATAATTTTGACACTACATAAGAGACATTTTTTGTTGAAAAAAAGGAGATGAAATGAAAAAGTTTCTGGCATTCATTCACAATTATTACTTCAGTATTGACCCCACATGGGTCGTCTTCAGGAGATAAAAGTTTATATAAATATTTATGTCTATAACATATTTAACTTAGAAATAGTCTTTATAAAAATTAATGGTTAAACATATTATTTAACAAAGTCGCAAAACGTATAAAAATGTATGGGCACATGTTTTTTTCACAATTTTTACCTTCCGTCACCTAAGGAAGGTATTGTCTAGCATACAAATTTACTATTTTTACGATGATGTCTGTATGTTTGTGTGTGTGTGTGTGTGTGTGTGTGTGTGTGCGTCTGTGTTATATTTTTTTCGTATTCCTCGAGTTTAAATCCATTTGCAGATATGATTACATTTTGGTTATAATTGGTCCAATTTTTCTTGAAAAAAATCAGTTAAATATCATTTATTGACATTTAATGTTATTATATTTTAAAGAACATGTTATTCTCTATACGATTTGATTGCATTTTATACTTTATATTCAATAGATATAGAGTTAAAGAATTATAAAGATATTAAATTTCATACATCAGTTAACTATGCTTACCATGGCAAGTGCTAATAAATTTAGATAATTCAAATTGACAGATGATCAATGAAAAGTAAATGAATGTGACAGAGATTAGTATATTGAGATAGATATTGGGGAAGGCACGGAAAGATAGGGTACGTATTTAAAGGATAAGGGAAATCGCTCGAGTGATAGAAGTTTCTAGATAGATACAAGAGAGATGGTTACATTGGTTGGGACATGTCATGAGAGATGAAATATATATTGGAAGAAGAATAAATAACTTAGTAGTAGAAGGTAGAAGAAATAGAGGTAGACCAAAGATAAGATTGAAGGACTATATTGCGGAAGACTTGAGAGAAAAGGAACTGAATGAGGACGACATGCAAAATAGAAATGAGTGGAAGAAAATAAAAAATAGCGGCCCTTAATGAATGGGAAAAGCTAAATAAGTGTGTGTCAAGTGCAATTTGCTTAGTTTGTTTATGAAATAATTTTACACAGGATTGACGAAAGGTAATGTGCTGGCCACATCATATTTCTTTTATATTTTTATATACATTATTTATACGTTTTGCGACTTTGTTTAATAACATATTTAACAATATATTTTTATAAACACTATTTTCTTGTTAAATTAAATATATGATACAAATAAATATTATGTACAATACATTTATATCAACTTTCATCTCCTGAAGAAGAGCCATGTGGGGTCGAAAGTGTCGAAACTGAAGTAATGAACGTGGCTGAATCCCAGAAACTTTTTCATTTCATCAACTACCCAGCAAAGAAACAACCCTTATCCCAAAAAACATGATCTCCGTATTATAATTTATATGCGAAATTTAAAAATTCGTTTAAAAGTACGGAAATTAATAAACACATTAGTTATATTTATATAAATAATGATTATTTTTGTAGTATTAAGAGCGTTTATGGTACGAGGGCCAATATGATATTGTTAGGGGTCGACTCAGGATCGGGAATTAATTGGGGGTCGATGGAAATGGTGAATTTAAAGTATCCAATGACTAAACAGTCGCATAAAACAATGTTAACTTTAATCACGCTGTTAACTTATTACTTATTTTCCAATATATTTTTCATACATATCCCTGCTTAGAAAGGACAGATTTATACATGGTCAGCTAACAAAGTTTTATGCAACTAGCACAATATGTCATATTGCGGACCCCTGTGTGATTTTAGCCAAAATTTGCTGGAGAGTTTTAATTTACAACAAAAACACGCAGAATCCAAATCTACTAATAACTAATTCTCGTTAAAAAATCTGTTGTGGCCAGCACAATACCTTCCTGTATTATGTATAAATTTCAAACATAAATTTACTTGCAAAAGATTCTAAATTTCCAGTAAAATTAATTCTTAAACAAACTATGCAAATTGCACTTGACACTGACATCTTCGTATTCTTCTTCTTTAGGTTTTCCCATTCGTTAAGGGTCGCTATTTTTCATTTTCTTCTTCCACTAATTTCTGCTTTTCATGTCGTTCTCATTCAGTTCCTTTTCTCTCAAGTCTTCCGCAGTACAATCCTTCCATCTTATCTTTGGTCTTCCTCTGTTTCTTCAAGCTTCTATTACTAAGCTATTCATTCTTCTTCCAATATATTCGTTTCTTCTCATGACATTTTCAAACAAATGTAATCATCTCGCTTGTATCTTTCTAGAAACTTGTAACACTAGAGTTATTTCCTTACCCATCTTTCCGTGTCTTCCCCAACATCTACTTCAACATCCTCATCTCTACCACATTAATTTACTTTTTATTTATACTGACATGTCAATTTGAATTATATGAATATATTAGTAGTTTCCCTGTTTAGCATAGCTAGCGGATTTATAAAATTTAATTTCTTTAAAATTCTTTAACTCTATATCTATTGAATATGAAGTATAAAATGCAATAAAATCGTATAGAGAATAATATATTCTTTAAGTTATAATAACATTAAATGTCAATAAATCAAATTTAGCTGTTAAATCTTCAAATGAGACTACTTCCAGTTAACCAATTATAACCAAAATCTAATCAGTTGTTCTTCTGGATGTAAACTTGAGGAATACGAAAATATAATTTTTGGAATCGTGGTATTGAAGCTGGGGGATCCAAAACTTTCGTGACAAACACACACACACAGACACACACACACACACACACACACACACACACACACACACACACACACACACACATACATACAGACATCATCGTAAAAATGGTAAAATCGTATTATAGGGACCCTAAAACATGCTTATTCACCAAAAATTCATCATCGAATTTTTTGACCAAAGACAATACCTTCCTTATCTAAAGGTGACGGAAGGAAATAAAGATAGGAAATATTGATGATACGGGAAACTTTTAAATTACAAAGTAAATATCAACACAAAATCCAAATCTACTAATAACATATTTTCGTTGTACAAAGCAGGTACGAGGTATTGTCAGTCACCCGCGATATAAATAATTTCAAACAGATTCCGAATTATCTTTATTATCTTATACCGGGTGTCCCAATCAATCCTTGACATAGGTGTTTAACATGGGAAAACAGTTTTTTTCAAATATTATATGTCCCGTAAAATTAACAGAGCATAAAATTCTGAATGTTTTGATGCCAAAAATTTTGAGTTTACGTCTTTTGTAATCGAGTAACCTAAATTTAAAGTCACGGTAAAAATAAATCTTGTATGCGATTATTTAAAAAAATGAAATCTTGTATGCGATTATTTAAAAAAATGAACGTTGCTTATCTTTCAAACCAAGTAGAAGTCGACGTGGTGTTTGACAGTTAACTCAATGTTCAATTTCTGAAATAATCGCATACTTACTAAATTTATTTTTATCGTGACTTTACATAAATTAACTTTGCTTCGGTTACCAAAGACGTAAATTCTGGTCGCGAAACTGAGGAAATTATTTTGAATTTTAATTGGCACAAAAGTGCCCCTGTGGTGCGCTCTCCATGCCAGCAATGAGTATCCGTGAGGTGACAGCTGATAAACGCTCACATTGTACAAATATGTCATCATCATTACTGATATCTACGTACAAAGCCAAGTACAAATCAGATGGCATAGGTAACAATGGTTAATATACCGTGATCATGATGATATATTTATTTCTAAAATTTTTTGTGTAAAGCACTCCACAAAATATTTGAAAAAACTGTTTTACCTTGTTCAAATTACTAGGATTTCTCGAGACACCCAATGTGGAAACTGTAAAACTTATAACAGCGTTTTACCTTACTTTCAAATTTCCCGCCCTCCTATAAGAAATATGGAATATTTCTTTTCTTTAAACTGTAAGTTAATTATTAACTCTGTCTCTGTAGGTACGACTACTCCGTGGTACCGTCCACCACCTCCATGTTATACTCTGCAGCCCCAACGAGCACAACGTGTAGTACAGAATGGGCGGGAGCCCCAACACCGACGCTGCCAGCGTATCCCGTACCTGGGGATTTCGTGAAGCAGCCTTTGAGTCCACTACCTACCGTGGATCAAGAAGGGGCACTCTCACCACCCCCAGTAGTAGATGTATATGGGTATCATCAGTATGGAATGAGTTCGGCGACGCCTGACCACGGTAAGAAAGAAATATTATATTTTATAAAATTTATAATAGTTTTCAATAATCCTAAACCTAATTTTTACCTCTCGCTAAGAGAGGTATTGGATTCATGCTAAAAAACGCATATCTAGATGTTAATGATTAAGCACATTTTAAGGTCCCTATTCGATTTTAATATTTTTACGATGATGTCTGTCTATCTGTCTGTGTGTGTGTGTGTGTGTGTGTGTGTGTGTGTGTGTGTGTGTGTGTGTGTGTGTGTGTGTGTGTGTGTGTGTGTGTGTGTGTGTGTGTGTGTGTGTGTGTGTGTGTGTGTGTGTGTGTGTGTGTGTGTGTGTGTGTGTGTGTGTGTGTGTGTGTGTGTGTGTGTGTGTGTGTGTGTGTGTGTGTGTGTGTGTGTGTGTGTGTGTGTGTGTGTGTGTGTGTGTGTGTGTGTGTGTGTGTGTGTGTGTGTGTGTGTGTGTGTGTGTGTGTGTGTGTGTGTGTGTGTGTGTGTGTGTGTGTGTGTGTGTGTGTGTGTGTGTGTGTGTGTGTGTGTGTGTGTGTGTGTGTGTGTGTGTGTGTGTGTGTGTGTGTGTGTGTGTGTGTGTGTGTGTGTGTGTGTGTGTGTGTGTGTGTGTGTGTGTGTGTGTGTGTGTGTGTGTGTGTGTGTGTGTGTGTGTGTGTGTGTGTGTGTGTGTGTGTGTGTGTGTGTGTGTGTGTGTGTGTGTGTGTGTGTGTGTGTGTGTGTGTGTGTGTGTGTGTGTGTGTGTGTGTGTGTGTGTGTGTGTGTGTGTGTGTGTGTGTGTGTGTGTGTGTGTGTGTGTGTGTGTGTGTGTGTGTGTGTGTGTGTGTGTGTGTGTGTGTGTGTGTGTGTGTGTGTGTGTGTGTGTGTGTGTGTGTGTGTGTGTGTGTGTGTGTGTGTGTGTGTGTGTGTGTGTGTGTGTGTGTGTGTGTGTGTGTGTGTGTGTGTGTGTGTGTGTGTGTGTGTGTGTGTGTGTGTGTGTGTGTGTGTGTGTGTGTGTGTGTGTGTGTGTGTGTGTGTGTGTGTGTGTGTGTGTGTGTGTGTGTGTGTGTGTGTGTGTGTGTGTGTGTGTGTGTGTGTGTGTGTGTGTGTGTGTGTGTGTGTGTGTGTGTGTGTGTGTGTGTGTGTGTGTGTGTGTGTGTGTGTGTGTGTGTGTGTGTGTGTGTGTGTGTGTGTGTGTGTGTGTGTGTGTGTGTGTGTGTGTGTGTGTGTGTGTGTGTGTGTGTGTGTGTGTGTGTGTGTGTGTGTGTGTGTGTGTGTGTGTGTGTGTGTGTGTGTGTGTGTGTGTGTGTGTGTGTGTGTGTGTGTGTGTGTGTGTGTGTGTGTGTGTGTGTGTGTGTGTGTGTGTGTGTGTGTGTGTGTGTGTGTGTGTGTGTGTGTGTGTGTGTGTGTGTGTGTGTGTGTGTGTGTGTGTGTGTGTGTGTGTGTGTGTGTGTGTGTGTGTGTGTGTGTGTGTGTGTGTGTGTGTGTGTGTGTGTGTGTGTGTGTGTGTGTGTGTGTGTGTGTGTGTGTGTGTGTGTGTGTGTGTGTGTGTGTGTGTGTGTGTGTGTGTGTGTGTGTGTGTGTGTGTGTGTGTGTGTGTGTGTGTGTGTGTGTGTGTGTGTGTGTGTGTGTGTGTGTGTGTGTGTGTGTGTGTGTGTGTGTGTGTGTGTGTGTGTGTGTGTGTGTGTGTGTGTGTGTGTGTGTGTGTGTGTGTGTGTGTGTGTGTGTGTGTGTGTGTGTGTGTGTGTGTGTGTGTGTGTGTGTGTGTGTGTGTGTGTGTGTGTGTGTGTGTGTGTGTGTGTGTGTGTGTGTGTGTGTGTGTGTGTGTGTGTGTGTGTGTGTGTGTGTGTGTGTGTGTGTGTGTGTGTGTGTGTGTGTGTGTGTGTGTGTGTGTGTGTGTGTGTGTGTGTGTGTGTGTGTGTGTGTGTGTGTGTGTGTGTGTGTGTGTGTGTGTGTGTGTGTGTGTGTGTGTGTGTGTGTGTGTGTGTGTGTGTGTGTGTGTGTGTGTGTGTGTGTGTGTGTGTGTGTGTGTGTGTGTGTGTGTGTGTGTGTGTGTGTGTGTGTGTGTGTGTGTGTGTGTGTGTGTGTGTGTGTGTGTGTGTGTGTGTGTGTGTGTGTGTGTGTGTGTGTGTGTGTGTGTGTGTGTGTGTGTGTGTGTGTGTGTGTGTGTGTGTGTGTGTGTGTGTGTGTGTGTGTGTGTGTGTGTGTGTGTGTGTGTGTGTGTGTGTGTGTAGACGTTGGAAGGCCGATTTCTCAAAAACTATAATATTTAATATCTGTTTAACTACGTATTTCTCAATCGGACATTTGTATTAAAGAATAGTAAATTCTCTATCTGATATATTATGTAAATATTTTATTATATCTTTTATAGATTAAAGAAATATAAGATATATAATAATCTGTTGTAATAAATCTCACAGCACAAATAATGTCATGGAAACCCAATTGAAAGATGAAAATGTTTGTAACTGACATAAATGTCAGTGTCAATAATCCAGAGACATTACTGAAGATTTTTTATGGGAAATACATATATTATATTATTTCTTATTGTATTAATAGTTAAATATTTAAAATTATACGTATAGTAAATATACCCTTCAAAAATACTGTCCATCCTTCATAGAATAAATTTAAAAATAAAAAATCTAAATATATAAGGAATAGATATAAGTAGAATTTTTGGTGTAGAGTGCAGGTATACAAGAAATGTTAAATACAATAGGGCTCGTGCAGACATGTCACTTTGTTGGCTTTGACAGGCAGATATGGGGGCCCGTGTCAGAATGATAGCTAGTAATTATGTACATACATGCTAAATATCATAAATTTTCATTCTAAATTTAGTGATTTTCCAATTCCATGTGGTTTATTTTTCTCGGCAAGTAAATTCCGCACTCCTGGTAACAAATTAACTACGTGAATTTAGAAAATCTTGAAATTTTTAATGAAAAATTCTGACATTTTTCATAATTACTACTTGTTATTCTGACACGGGCCCAATATCTGCTTGTCAAGGTCAACAATTTTACATGACTGCTCGCCAAAAACGGAAGTAGCGAGAGATATTATGCTGGCCACAACAGATTTTTTTTACAAGTGATCCCTTTTCTGAAAGACTAAAAATTTTGCCATTCCCCATTCGTTTGCGCGAGGCAAGTTTAAAATGAAACAAACGCCTTATAAACAAATGAACAATTTTACATATCATTATCAGTGAGTATTGTCATATTAACTTCGCATTTTCCTTGGCAATTCTAGTACGAATGTGTCCGTGAAAGTTTGACAACGACATCGGCAACAGACAAACTATTGCAAATAATTTGTGGCGGATAGAATGTAATATAATCCAGTGTTGTTGTATGTGAGTGACAGAAACACATGTATAGTATGTTAGACATTGGTGCAGAGGCAGAGTACACGCGTCGCTCAGAACCGCGGCCTGAGAGGCCGATCAGCATGGGGCCGGGCTCACGCCGCGAAAACAAACAGCCCGGACGACGGAAAGCGTCGGCGCCGGCGCCGGCCAGACCACCCACAATTAAAACAGGCACAGACAACAGGAATTATCCACAATCGTATCTGTTACATAGTGCATTATAAAAAAATCAAAATTTAATTTGTACTCTTGAGTTACCTGAGTTTCCAAGAATTTGTTCAAGAATAGGAATAATGAAAATTTTACGCACAATTAAATTAAATAAAAATTAAATTAAACGAGAAAAATTATATACAAGAGTTATATTCTCTTAATTTCGAGTCATATATTTTATACTAATTTTTTTTTTATAACCAACTCTTTTATTTTAAATGACACAAAATTGACCCCTGTGGTGCACTCTCCACGCCAGAAATGAGTGCCCGCGAAGCGACGTTTGGTAAATGTGTACAGTAAAATTTTTGAAAGATGTCCGATCAAGGTTGTCTACGAATTGTATGAATTCAGATTTATGCTCCGCCCATCATGACAAATTCAGTAGTGTCGTTTGCTTAGTTTTTATAAGGGTACGTAAGATACTACTGTTATTTTATTATTATAAAAATATATATTACAGGAAAAACATTCAAAATTCAAAAATAAGTCAACTAGGAAGTTTATAAGCAAATGTAAAACCAAATATGTTAAAAATAAGATACTGACACAATGTCAGTGTCAGTGACTCTGACAGAATATAACGTTATACGTACGGCTATCAATCCAGGTAATGTATCTGTATTAATAAATAAACTTACGTTACAGCGAAAGTATTATCAACAACGAGCATCGTTTATAAATGGAATGTCCTAACTTAGTCGAAACAATATGAATTTTTGAAAGACAAGCGGGTTATATCCATCCTTATTACACTCTCTTACAGCCTTTGCAAAAGAAAGAGATAAATGTATGCCTATTTGTTAATTCGTTCGTGATACAGGTGCCCTTGATCGGACATCTTTCAAAAATTTTACTGTACAAGCAAATTACACACCCAGCAATGGATTATATGCCGTGCTGATATATTTATTTATTTTTTTATTTAAATACATACCTGCATATTTACTAATGCTAGAAATGATGTATATTAAATTCCTTTCCATATAACTATTATTCTATTTACAATTTTATTTTTAAAACGTTGTAAAACGACAGTGTCATTTATCTGTCATTTACATAAATACATTTGAAATATGAACTGTGTACAGTAAAATTTTTAAAAGATGTCCAGTCAAGGTCATCTGTATCATGAATGAGTTAACAATTTGGAATACGTTTATCCCTCTCCGTTACAAAGGCTTTAAGCGTGTGCGATAAGGATGGATATAACACGCTTGTCTCTCAAATATTCATATTGTTTCGACTAAGTTAGGACATTCCATTTTAAAACGATGCTCGTTGTTGATAATACTTTCGCTGTAACGTAAGTTTATATATTAAATCAGATACATTACATTACCTTGGTTCATAGCCGTACGAATAATATATTTTGTGCCTTTTGAATTTTTAATGCTGTTATTGTAACATATATTTTTATAATAATAAAATAACAGTAGTATCTTATGTACCCTCACAAAAACCAAGCAAACGACACTACTGAATTTGTCAGAATTGGCGGAGCATAAATCTGAATTCATACAATTAGTAGATAACCTTGATCGGACATCTTTCAAAAATTTTACTGTAACTAAGAAATTGTGTTTATCTTTTAAACATAGACTCCGGGTTTTATAAAATTGATTATTTTATTAATTTATCTATAAAATATATAGAAAAATTATTAATGCATGCTTGTAGAAAATTCAATAATCTTTAATTTTTATAACATAAATCGTGAAAAAATGACATTTAAATGTTTGCAAGAAAAACTATTTTGAGCTCCAAGTAAAGTGCGATTTCAGGTTACCCTAGTATACCAAAATCTAATGGCTTCTTTCCATATTAGAATAAAGTTGAAATACAAGGTTTCAAATTTTTTCGAATGATAGTATTTGAGTTGGAGTGTCCACATACATACATATATACACACACACATACACAAAAACATTCCTTTGTAATTGTAACTTTGCATAACTTTAGCCAAATTAAAAATAAATTCTTTTGATAGTTTACCTTTCATCGGCATATAAAATGTTAGTGCTCTAGTTATGTATTTTATCAGTGACTAATCGGGAATATGCTCGTCACTCATCGCTATCTACTTAAACGAGTTAGTCGCCTGACATAAGATGCCTCACACATCAAACACTCGAATCTTTGGTTCTACAGCAAAAGCCACTTGACTCGCACTGACATTTATTACCAATATATATTCATTTTTAGTGTAACACGTTCCCAATTATGTGTGGTTGAAAGAAAGTGCACAGACGCACATTCAACAAGAACATTGGGGTATTTATCTAGTGCGATAGCCCACACTACATGTCACTGTCAAACTCTATCTTAAAGGCTTTCTTCACTATGTGTATTAAAATGATAACTTCAGATGTTAATAAGTTATTGATGTTTTTATTACTCAAACATACAACTACACGACTACAGCATATTTATAATTTTTACCAATTTTAAAATGTAAGCTATACTTCAGCAAAACTTCAAAGGATCCTTATAATATTGATGTTAATTTACTGGAATACAGCCATACAGTAACCCAAAACAACAGATAATCAACCCAATTCTGCAACAAAATTAATAACTCTTAGCAACGTTAAGCAACAACAAATAATAATTGCAATGAAAATTGACAAAAAATTATTAACTAAGTTCTAACTTAACTTAACAGTTGGTTGGTGATAATAATTTGTTTTTTACCTCCCGCTACCCTTCGTAACGCATATCGAGATTTTGGTAAATGATCACGTTTTAAGGTCCCTAGAATTTAATTTTAACATTTTCACGATGATGTTTGTGTGTGTGTGTGCGTGTATATAATTTTTCTTTTTTAATTTAATTTTTTATTTTATTTAATTTTGCGTGAAATTTTCATTATTCCTAGCCTTTCTTGAACAAGTTCTTGGAAACTCGGATTACTCAGGAGTACAAATTAAATTTTGATTTGTACCTCTCCCTAAGAAAGGTATTGGATTCATGCTAAAAATCGCATATCCAGATATCAATAAGAACGTTTTAAGGTCCCTACAATACGGTTTTAACATTTTTACGATGATGTATGTGTGTGGGTGTATGCTCTTTACGCTCTAATTCAAATACTATCGTTTAGAAAATTTTGAAACCTTCTATTTCTACCTTATTCTAATATGGAAAGAAGCCATTAGATTTTGGTGTCAATCAGATAACCTGAAATGGCACTTTAACTTGAAGCTCAAAATAGTTTTTCTTCGAAAAATACCTTTAAATGTTATTTTTTCGAGATTTGTTATTACAAAAATTAAAGATTATTAAATTTTCTACAGATTTGCATTAATTTTTCTATATATTTTATAAATAAATTTATAAAATTATCTATAATTTAAATACCGGAACCTACGCTTTAAACACAACTCCTTGGTTATATAGTTCATATCTCAAATGTATATAATTGACATATAAATGTCATTGTCAAAAACCTAATCATTTCGAATTAATAATATAATGTTTCAAAAAGAAAATAGTAAATAGAGCAATAGTTATATGGAAAGGAACTTATATACAGTTTCCCGTATAAATAAATATGTAGATATATGTATCTAAATTAATTAAAATTAAATGACGGGAGGTTTTGTGTTAGCCACAAAAATTTATTTAAATATTAGCTCCTATTTAAAAGTGTATTATTACTTGTTGATTTTTCTCAAAATGTTTAAGTTTCTTAGTGGCTTTATTATACTACCACAGTTTTATTAAGGCCCAAATATTTTTTTTAAATATATTTTTATATGAAAACTAGTTTAAAAAATGCTTATTTTTTAACTGTTTTAGATTTATAATGAAACTAAGTTTATCATGAACAAACCTTTTTCAATAAAGATTACTAATTATGCAAAATATTTTATTTTTAATTAAGGTAGGTCTTATTTGCCTCCATGACCTTACATAAAATGTGGTAAAAGATTTATATTAGTTTAATTATTTAGTGAAATATTTTCATTCAAAACAGATCTAAATATAATCTTATCAGAATCAATTTAAATTTAGTTACTCGTAGCTTGCATTTTATGATTTACAAGTGTTGGATGATTTCATTTACGAAAATAAATATTTAACCCTTTGACCTTTTCACTCCCTTGTTTGTCAGTATTCAACTGTCATCACATTCTTCTTTTGTTTTTACTAAAAACAAAACCAGATGACTAAAAGCAAAGTGAAGCTTTAATGACGTCATTTGATATAAAGGAAATAGATTCTATTTCCGAGAAATTTTGTATAAATTTTATTTTTTTACATGTTTCCCATACTGATCTATATATAGCTTTATAAAAAATGTGTTATAATATTATTATTATGCGTCAATAGAGTAGTAAATATCATCTATTTAACAAAACTAGCTACTCAGCAATGCGGTATATTCTTTCATCTTAAGAATAACATTTATTTTATCTAATCAATTTGTTTTATAATACATAGTAAGCTTTTGTGAGATGATATACCTTGCCGATTAGGTACAGCTGAAAAAAATAACAAAGATGCTAATTTAAATGCCTATCTTTATAACTTGCCTTGCCACTGTGCAAATCTATTTGAAATATAAATTGAAATATACATTATACTCGTATTGTTTAATATACAATAGTATCTTTTTCTCTTCCGTTACCTATAGATAAGGAAGGTATTGTCTTTGGTCAAAATATTCGATGGTGAGTTTTGAATGAATAAGTACGGTTTATGATCCCTAGAATATGATTATACTGTTTTCTCTATAATATCTGTATGTGGATGCGTGTGTGTGTGTGTGTCAGAATGTGTGTGTGTGAGTGTGTTGTGTGCGTGAGTGTGTATGTAGCAAAAAATTCTCCTTTGATAACTCTAATAACACAATTCCAAAAATTATATTTCTTTCGTATTTCTGTACGGCCATATGGAATGTAGATTAGGTTTTGGTTATAAGCTTTTAACAGTTTTTCTTGAAAAACACAGTTGACCATTTACGTTATTATAAGTATTAAAGAATATTTTATTCTCTATACCATTTGATTGAATTTTTTCCGTCATGTTGAATGCATATAAAGTCCGAGTATTCTTAAATTTCATAAATCATCTCTGCTATAACCATGGAAACTACTAATATATTCAAATAATTCTAATGGGGTTTCGTGACTACGTGCCTGAGTATCTCGTCGTGGATTTGGGCCATATATTTCGAATTTTAAATGGCACAAAATTGACTCCTGTGGTGCACTCTCCACGCCAACAATGAGTGCCCGTGAGGTGATGCCTGGTAAACGCCCGCACGGTACAAATATGTCATCAAGATTACCGAAATCTGTGTACAAGCCATATTGGCACACCCAGCAATGAATAATATGCCTTGATGATATATTCATTTATTATTTATTTATAATTTTAATTGACAGATGTCAGTGTCAAGTGCAATTTACATAGTTTGTTCCTGAAATAATTTTACTGGAAATTTAGAATCTTTTGTAAGAAAATTTAGGTATGGAATGTGTACAAAACACACAGAATTAACGAAAAGTATTGTGCTGGCCACATTAGATTTTTTTTATATAATTCAAATAAATATACTGTTTATATAATCTTAAAATTATATGCAGATCTTATTGCATTGAATATTTTAGAACTATTTATTACTGGAATCTATTTAACTCTTTCCATTACTGTTAGTTTGAGGAATCCGTAGTTACACAGGTCTTTAATATTATAGAATTTGAGAAATCGTACCGCCATAACCTAACACACATCCACACATACACACACACACACATCATCGTAAAAATGTTATTATCGGATTCAATGAACCTTAAAACGTGCTTAATCAGTAAAATCTGGATATGCGATTTTTAGCATGATTCCAATACCTCTCTTAGCGAGAGGTAATAATCTGTTGAATAATGCAAACATCTATCTCTCCATCTACCATCTATGTTACCTCTGAGAACCTCAATCACCTCTCCTCTAAAATAATATCGTGGACTTTATCACTCATTTCTGAAGTTGATACGGTTTTCGGAAATCCAATTCTTTCAAAATATGAACATATATCTCTTCCAGTTTACTTTTGTTAATATCAAGATTCTTAAATTTAAATTTGTTAGTTGTATTTTCATTTTATCTTTCAAAGAAGAAGACAACTAATGAGTTATTTATTTGCAGTTCTTCGTGGATTACACTGCGACAGGAAGCCTTATATGTCTCCGCCACCAGCTCCAGTACCCGCGGCTTTACCCAGCCCCCCTTCGGCCTCCACCCCACAGCCCCACCACGCCTTCTACGAGCAGCAGCACCACATCAAGTACACCATGTAGAGAACCCTCCCTTAATTCACCAAAGACATATTTTACATAAGCATCCTCATTATTATCTTCTATTCTTTAATCAAATTCAATATACATATATACAGTAGAGAGTTGAAAATCCGGACGTCAAAAATCCGAAACGTCGAAAATCCATGCTGATACGCTACTAGTATGACAAAATATAGAAAAAACAGTTCACTAGCATTGTTATTACAGAAAAAAATGCTTTTCAAATAAAAGATGCGTATATTTAATTTTTCTACCACCAATTAATCCGGATTTTCGGCACTATACTGTATTATTAACTTTTTCATTTTTAAATTATTTAATTATCTCATTTTTCAAAGGCAGCGGCTCATTGTTATTTCGTTTTATTTAAACATATTTAAATACCCATTACCATTTAAGCGCACAATTTAATATCGTACTAATATTGTTGTACTTGTTATGTATAAATATTTTAAACGCATACCAAAGTGCCCCAAAGATTCATGTCATTGTATATACGTAAATAAAGTGATTTGATCTATTTTTAAAATTTTATTCTAAGTATGATATAGTTTTATTGAAAAGACAAATATAAAAGAAATGATGTTTCTTCATAATTGTTTCCTTAATATATACATAGCTTGATTGTTATCTACATTTTTGTCTTTATTTGCTATGTTTGCAAGTATAGATATAATAATTAATTTATTTGAATATACTACTGTAGTTTTTTCAGTAATTAAATATATAAATATACAAATATATTCTTTGTTTTAATATTTTCATTATTTATGAAATATAATTTTATCCCAATAAAGTAACCGGATTTGAGGATATGTTATTTTAACTTTATATTTATATGTTTTCTAAATTTGATCAACGTTAAAGAATCTTCAATGGGATATTGAAGATTCTGAAACAAAAACTATTAAATCACATTTTTCTACTCCAGCTCTGAAAATACAATTTTCTGGTTTGTTTTTCATTCTGAAAGCAACTTTATATAAATGTCAAATTATTTAAAAAAGAATCATTCTTTATTTTCTTTTTTGTTCTATTTTTACATCTCGGTATAGTTTGGTTCACAAAATATGACAATTCAAGGTCATTTATTAACTGTATGGTATAATATTACTAGTAGATAACTTCACTGCATTTCGTATACATAGACGTGCAACATGAAATATTTATGGATACATTTGAACTGAAAAAAATAAGTATAATTTATTTGAAAATTGTTTCTTTTTAAATAATGCCTTTCTTAAAGATTTATGCTCTTTACCTATGTACTTGCAAAACCCAAAAACATAGACTTGACAAAAACCATGGAATAATAATTTGATTTAAATGACGTCACTGGGTAACTATTAGGAGAGAGGGCAGTGCAGTAGATAATTAGATATCTGTAACTCTACGACATACGTCATTATTATTTGTAATGTGTTGGAAAGTAATGTCACCATTTACGTCTGTCACACAACATAAACTGTATAGTCAAATAATCTTTCTCTTTCTAACATGAAATGTTGCTAAGTTATTACTGTATAAAGTGTTGTGTATGTTTTCTTCGAACATGTGACCATGAATAGTCATCTTTCGTGAACCAAAGTATAAGAGAGGTATTGGATTCATGTTAAAAATCGCATATCCAGATTTTAGTGAATAAGCACGTTTTAAGGTTCCTGCGATTTTAATATTTTTACGATGTTGTCTGTGTGTGTGTGTGTGTGTGTGTGTGTATGTGTGTGTGTGTGTGTGTGGATGTATGTGTGCGTGTATGTTTGTGTGGGGACGTTGTATATTACCCATTGCTGGGTGTGCCAATCTGCTTCGTACACAGATATCGGTAATGATGGAATATTTGTACCGTGTGGGCGCTTACCAGGCGTCACCTCACGGGCACTCATTGCTGGCGTGGAGAGTGTGCCACAGGGGTCAATTTTGTGCCATTAAAATGCGATGTCATTTTTGGCGTCGGTCGGGATCGAACCCGGGTCCCCAGATTCGCTACCAGACACTCAGGCACTCGGCCACGAGACCCCATAAATATCTGTTTAACCACGTATTTCTCAATCGGACATTACTGTGAAGAGCTGAAAAGGTTTTGGTAATAATTGGACAACCGGAAGTAGCAGATTTTTGATCGCTATTGTACAAAGGATTAATTTATTTTTTTAACAAAATATAAGATTTTTATTTTATTGTCATACGTAATATAACAAGTGATATGATTATCATCGATGATATTCTCGAGTGAAACCGAGTTGCAGATTTCACGAGTCCGAAGGACGAATGAAATTTTCTCTTTCGGTTTAACGAGCAATATCTTCGATTATTAATCATATCACGAGCTTATATTTAATGAGAGAATATAATGAATTTTTGTAACACATTATGTTAACCTAACTTTTGATATACATATTCATAATGTATTAAAACATGGTACTTACGAGTTTTATTTAATATATCGGAGTTTGAATTATTGTTATTACTTATTTTATACTCAAAATTAACTGTCAATGTCGTAAATAAAGAAAACAAATCCCTTAGTAACGACTATAAATAAGGTGATAATTTCTTTGTTTTTTATCATCGCTGTGATAGACATGTAACATGTAATTAGGGATATTCTGAATGTTGATTGGCGGAAAACATGTCACGTGACTAATGAATTATATTTTCGATAATATAATTGATTTCCAATATTTTTTAGGCATATGGAATTACGATAATGACAATGTAACTACAAAGTTTTCTTTTTCTTACAAGTTATATTTCATATTCTTTTAATAAAAAAAAAACAAGTTAGAATATTATTTTTATGACATGACGCTCGTTGTAGTCGAAACGTCTACATGGCGTGTGACTGGCCGTATGTACCGGCGAGTATCTACGTCGCATTCGCCGATGGTGTAATTTGGTAAGTTACGTAAATGTGGACATCCCAGCATTCGGTGCTGATACGACACACATCTTGAGCTTGGGTGACTGCAAAACAGCAAGACCCGCAAAATAAAACAACAATGCAATAGATAAAGAAACAAAGAAATATTATAAATAGAACAATAGTAGTTTGTTTCGAAATAATAAACCCTTACCATTTTTTCAAATAGTACTTTATAGTCTGTAAATTTTTTGTCGATGTTCTTAGTAAAACGACCCCTTTTAGGGATGAAGTTTAGAACATCCTGTATCTTATTTTAGTTTACGAGGCAAACTTTTTTGTTGTAACTTTGTTCTATTTTACATGAAATATATTTTGAAAAAATCTTTAACTTGCAAATAACTTCAACAAAATAAAAAATATATAATTGATTATATATTTTTATTTATATTGCGTTTTAGCTACGTATATACTTTTAAATCCAGGAAATACGAAAAATTCACATATTAATACAAATATTTATAAAAAATAAGTTATTATTTCCTGAGGCCATCCTATAAGTGACCACATAATATTTATTTAATGCAAACCAAATACCACATTGATGACTTAAGTTGCCACACGTAATATCCACTTTACACACATATTATCACTGAGCTGATAAGAAATACGAGGAATTCTACTTTCATTCATAGGAACTGAGACTGATTCCAGTGACGTTAGGATTTGTCATCGTACTAGAATAAATTGTGATCTATTATAAATTGATAAGAATTTCCGCAATGAAGTGTGGTCATTTTATCTTATTTATAATTATCAATAATTTCCACATTTGCCTGTGAACATATCAATTCTAATGCCATTATTAGAAGATATTTCGAGATAATTGGACAAATTTAGGGTAACAACAAACCCGAAATGTTACTAACAATTGCATTTGTTTCAATAATAGCGTAATTTGTTTTAAGCTGTTGTAAAATAGGGCCGTGTACCACTTCATTTTTACCTTCAGTCACCTTTAGGTAAGGAAGGTATTGTCTTTGGTCAAAAAATTCAGTGATGAGTTTTCACTGAATAAGTATGTTTTAGGGTCTCTATAATACGATTTTACCATTTTTACGATGTCTGTATGTATGTATGTATGTGTGTCTGTGTGTGTGTCTGTGTGTGTCTGTGTGTGTGACAAAAGTTCTGGATCCCATAACTTCAATACCACGATTACAAAAATTATAATTTTTTCGTATTCCTCAAGTTTACATCCAGAAGAACAAGTGATTAGATTTTGGTTATAATTGGTGAACCGGAAGTTGCCACATTTGAAGATTTAACAGTTAAATTTGATTTATTGGCATTTAATATTATTATAACTTAAAGAATATATTATTCTCTATACGATTTGATTACAATTTATACTTCATATTTAATAGATACAGTTAAAAAAATTTAAAGAAATTAAATTTTATAATTCAGCCAGCTATGCTAAACATGTAAACTGCTAATATATTCATATAATTCAAATTGACAGATGTCAGTATGAGTAAAAAGTAAATTAATGTGGCAGAGATGAGGATGTTGAAGTAGATGTTGGGGAAACACGGAAAGATACGGTAAGAAAATAACTCGTGTTACAATTTTCTAGAAAGATACAAGAAAGACGATTACATTGGTTTGAACATGTCATGAGGAGAAATGAAGAATTATATTTGAACAAGAATGAGTAGTTTAGTAATGGGAGGTTGAAGAAGCAGAGAAAGACTAAAGATAAGATGGAAGGACTGTATTGCGGAAGACTTGAGAGAAAAAGAACCGAATGAGAACGACATGCAAACATATCGACTCCTAACGAATGGGAAAAGCTAAAGAGGAAGAAGATGTCAGTGTCAAGTGCAATTTGAATAGTTTGTTTATGAAATAATTTTACTGGAAATTTGGAATCTTTTTCAAGAAAAATTATGTATGGAATTTATACATTATACACAGGATTGACGGAAGGTATTGTGCTGGCGACAACAGATTTTTTAATTTTTACCTTCCGTCACCTTTAGGTAAGGAAGGATCAAAAAATTCACTCATGAGTTTTTAGTGAATAAGCCCGTTTTAGGGTCCATATAATACGATTTTGCCATTTTACGATGATGTCTGAATGTATGTATGTATGTCTGTGTGTGTGTGTTTGTGTGTCTGTGTGTGCGTGTGCGCGTGTGTGTGTGTGTGTGTGTGTGTGTGTGTGTGTGTGTGTGTGTGTGTGTGTGACGAAAGTTTCGGATAGCATAACTTCAGTACCACGATTCCAAAAAGTATATTTTTCTATGCTAACCATGGAAACTGCTAATATATTCAGATAATTCAAATTGACAGATGTCAGTATCAATGAAAAGTAAATGTGGTAGAGATAAGGATGTTGAGATAGATATTGGGGAAGTCACAGAAAGATACGGTAAGGTATGAAAGAATAAGGGAAATAACTCTAGTGTTAGAAGTTTCTAGAAAGATAAAAGAGAGACGATTACATCGGTTTGAACATATCATGAGGAGAGATGAAGAATATATTGAAAGAAGAATGAATAGCTTAGTAATAAAAGGTTGAAGAAACAGATTATATAAGATGGAAGGACTGTATTGCGGAAGACTTGAGAGAAAAGGAACTGAATAAGAACGACAGGTAAAACAGAAATAAAAAATGGCAACCCCTAAAGAATGGGAAAAGCTAAAGAAGAAGAAAAAGATGTCCGTGTCAAGTACAATTTGCATAGTTTCTTTAATAAATAATTTTACTGGGTTGCGCCAAGATTAAAATATGCCTAGTGCGCTTAAAACTCTTGATGGGCCGGCCCTGGGAACATCCAGAAATATCCAGTTTATTTGTAAACTTTGCATTACTCATATACGTTAAATTCCACTATTAAAATGTTTATTTATTAATTTTATTTATAATATAACAGTTAATAATAATACTATCTACTATCTGTAATCTGGCGGTTTGGTCGTGTGGTGAAGATGATGACCGATGAGGTAAATACAAACACGATGTGTCATTGGCGTACGTGCAGCTTGCATTGCAGATCATGGGGGCAAGAACTTCCTGTGGACATGCATGACGTTCGTGGTCGTGGTTGTAGACAGAATGGCACGGGCCATCATTTGTTGACATTAACAAATGTGGTTGTGGTTGAAATGTATATCAGATGGAAACCAAATCCAGAGTGGATTATAATGAGAATATGCAGGGGATCCCCTTGGAAAATTAGTTTATACGTAGTCATGTAACACCAGGAAAATTTATTAAAGGCATAAATAAACAGGTACACAATTAAACAATAATTTTGTGGTTCGATGGTAAAATGATTTAGAAAAAAATAAATAAATAAGATAAAAATATCTAATGTGGCCAGCACGTTACCTTCTGTCAATTCAGTGTATTATGTATAAATTCCATATATAAATTTTCTTGCAAAAGATTATAACATTCTCATCTCTTTGCCACATTCATTTTCTTTTCATCATCTGTCAATTAAAATTTTCTTAATATAGTAGCTGTTTCCATGGTTATACCATAGCTGGCTGATTTATGAAATTTTATATCTTTATAATTCTTTAACTCTATATCCATTGAATATGAAGTATAAATTGCAATTAAATCGTGTAGATAATAGTATATTCTTTATTATTTATAGTAATATGAAGTATCAAAAAATGATTTAACGGCGTTTTTTCAAGAAACACTGTTAAAATCTTCAAATGAGAGTACTTCCGGTTGACCAATTATAACCAAAATCTAATCACCTCTTCTTTTGGAAGTAAACTTGAGAAATACGAAAAAAATATAATTTTTGGAATAGTGGTATTGTAGTTATGTGACCCGAAACTATCGTCACACACACAGACACACACACACACACACACACAAACAAACACACACACACACACACACACACACACACACACACACACACATACAGACATCATCGTAAAAATGGTAAAATCGTATTATAGGGACCCTAAAACGTGCTTATTCACTAAAAAGTCATCATTGAATTTTTTGACCAGACTACATATCATCCTTACCTAAAGGTGACGGAAGGTAAAAAACAGTTCTTCAAATGATATTATACGGTAGATTTTAAATACAGTATTTTTTTTAAGATGTCCGATCAAGGTCGTCTACAAATTGTATGATTTAAGATTTTAGCTCCGCCCATTCTGTGAAATTCAGTACTATTGTTTACTTAGATTTTATGAGGGTACATAAGATACTACTATTATTTTATTATAATAAAAGTATATGTTACAGGCCGGGTGCCTGAGTGTCTGGTCGCGAATCTGGGGACCCGGGTTCGATCCCGACCGACGCCAAAAATTACATCAAATTTTAATGGCACAAAATTGACCCCTGTGGCGCACTCTCCACGCCAGCATTGAGTGCCCGTGAGACGGTACAAATATTCCATCATTACCGATATCTGTGTATGAAGCAGTTGGCACACCCAACAATGGGTAATATGCCGTGATGAAATATTTATTTATTTATTTATTTATTTATGTTACAGTAAAAGCATTCAAAATTCAAAACTAAGTTAACTGGTAAATTTAGCAAATGTAAAACCAATTATGTGAAACATAAGACACTGACAGAAAATAATGTTATCCGTACGGCTATGAATCTAGGTAATATATCTGAATTAATAATTAAACTTACGGCACAGCGAAAGTATTGTTAACAACGAGCATCGTTTTAAAATGGAATGTCCTAAGTCTAAGTCCTAACTTAGTCGAAACAATATGAATTTTTGAAAGACAAGCGTGTTATATCCATCCTTATCGCACACGCTTGTAATCTTTAAAAATTCGTTTATAATGATTCATTCAGATGACCTTGATCAAACAGCTTTAAAAAAATTTACTGTGCATATTTTACCAAAAATTTGGTTATATTTATTTGAATTTTTGATGCTACTCTACTAGTGCTACTATACTCTTAATTCTCTAGACTTGTCTGAAATATGAATAAGTCTTTCGAGTGACGTATAACGCTTAAATGAAGTAAGCTTTTTTGCATGGCCCTAATTGTTGACATATTTGGTAAACAAACAAACTTTTGGATGGTATATGTATTGCTTCCCTCATTTTACGCAAGATTAAAACCGGTGGAGCAGCACCCTCGAAGATAAGATACTAACACAGTTACCAGAAATACTGCTACTGATGCTCACGTAAAGTGTTAAAGAGAGCTTTGTTTATATAAAATAACAAATAACTCATCTTCGCTCTAAACTGCCATGTGACATACTTGTAGTGAAGTGTTCTAATAAATTTTAAGTAGGAACACCCCCATGCACTTGAGAAACAAATTACTAAAAATGGGAAATTACTTTAAGTAATTAAAATAACAGATAAACAATAATTATTGCTTCTACTTTTTTTATTGGTTTTGCGTAGTTGTGTGCGTTAGTAGACCGGTTGTGATATAGCCTACCTGGGTTCAATTCCGACCGAGGATAAACTTGAAAATTACCTACTTTCAATAGTAGGCCAAGAAATTGCAATAATTGAATCCTATTCGAAAAATCGGTTGTGGCCAGTATAATACCTCTCGCCACTTCCGTTTTTGGTTACATATGTGACTTTGTTGACTTTGACAAGCAGATATGGGGGCCCGTGTCAGAATGACAACTAGTAATTATGTACATAGATGTTAAATGTCATTTTTCATTCAAAATTTCAAGATTTTCTAAGTTCACGTCACCAGGAGTGTGGAATTTACTTGTCAAGGAAAATAAACCGCATGGAATTAGAAAATCACGAAATTTAGAATGAAAAACTATTATATTTGACATCTATGTACATAATTACTAGCTATCATTCTGACACGGGCCCTCATATCTGCTTGTCAAGGTCAAGAAAGTCACATGACTGCTCGCACCCTATTGTATTTAACATATCTTCTATAGCTATACACTGTACTCCAAAAATTCTATTTATTCTTTATATTTAGATTTTTAAAATTTAAATTCATTTTATGAAGAAACTTTGTCATACTTTCGAGATGTTTCCAATTCACTGTCCGGATTGACAGTATTTGTGAAGGGTATAAGTAATATACCTATAATTTTAAATATTTAACTATTAATACAATAAGAAATAATATATGTGTGTACTTCCCAGAAAGAGTCTTCAGTAATGTCTTCGAATTTCACACTGACATTTATCTTTTCGTTACAAACATTTTAATTTTTCAATTGTTTTCCATGGTATTATTTGGGCTGTGAGATTTATTGCAACAGATTATTTTATATATTATATTCTTTCATCTCGAAATCAATAAAAGATATAATACATTATTGAAATGGATAATAGAGAATTTAATCTTCTTTAATATTTGCAGGAACAAAAAAAAAATATATATATATTTAGAAGATTTTTTTTAAGAATCTACTACTTCCGGTTGTCCAATTGCTACCAAAACCTTTTTAACTCTTCCCAGTAATGTCCGATTGAGAAATACGTAGTTAAATAGATATTAAGTCTTATAGTATTTGAGAAATCGGTCTTTCAACATCCACAAACACAGACATCATCGTAAAAATGTTAAAATCGAATTGTAGGGACCTTAAAACGTGCTTATTGATTAAAATCTGGACATGCGATTTTTAGCATGAATCCAATACCTCTTAGCGAAAAGTAAAAATGCGCTGAACAACATATCAATATGTTGAAATAATTTCTAATAGAAATTTAAATTACAAAAAAATAAACAATAATACTTGGTCTAACAAGTTTTACTATTTATGACAGTTTAAATTCATGGTGACATCGGAAGAAGTAAATTATCGTTGATTTTTTAAATAATTTTTGTCCACACTTTTCTCCAAATTTTCATTTTTCCATCCACCACTCTGATTCTGCTAACGCGGTTTAAAATTTTGAATTCAGCATGAAATTCTCTTTCATATCACGTATTACACGATTTTTGCCGATGAACGGTTAGCGAGTTCCTAACAACAAACATGTAATTATAAAATTGGAAACATCAGCAACTCCGTTCAGTTAACATTTTTTCATCCAAAATTTCGACACGATTAGACATACAATATTACGGATTTAATAAGTGTTGAAATCTGATGAAATAATTATGTAGTCTGTAGTCGGTAAATCTCTTAATTATTAATTCACAAAATATTTATAAATACAAACGTATGGTATATTGTCATAAACACCCTTCCTAAAAAAATATCCTTCGTACGCTCCTGCATGTTTTGCTTTTATACCATTCGGACACAATTTTAATATTTTGGTTATAACTGTGAGTTTTCTATTTTTACTAAAAGTAAAATAAAATATTACATTACATATATTTTATTAACGATAGAGATTTGTTGTTACATCATGTTAAAGAAAAATTAATTCTCTTTAGTTATTATTTCAGTTCTCAGACAGTTTTTGACTTGAGTAGTTGAATAGTTAGCACAATAGTTAGTCAATAGTCATGCGCCATATTATTTCACAAATGTCAGTGATTAGTTTTAGTTGTATTTTGTATTCAGACCTTTTACCGATATTTTAGCGGATGAATGTATATAGAAATATAATATAAAGCAGTCACATATCGGTTTATTGTTAAATATGATCTCGAAAACAGCAATTACAGTTGTTAAATGATTATTACAAACAATTCGCGATTGTATAAAACAGTATATTAACTCCCGCGTGCTGTGTGTAGTTCGTGACTTTAGAAATCGACCTTTGTAATAAATTTAACAAAAATTCAGTGAATTTGAAGTGTTAGTTCCCGAGTGAAGTATGATCTCGATGTAGAACAGTAACAGTGCGTGGTGTAGAATGCAAACTGAACATCGTTGGACGTGGTGGAAAGGCGGCGGAGGCGTTAGAACGAGGTGCGAATGACAGCACTCAGACTCACTGATGAGAGCCCGGGATCCAGACTCCACGACGACAAGGTTTGATGCATGAGAACTAAATATCTGTAGATCTAAATTCTTTTTCCTTATTGTTTCAACATTATATTTATATTATTATGTATCTATTGTAAATGCCACTGATCTGATACGGCACTATGACAGTGAGGTTAGAATAACTGTCTCGTGATTGTGATCAAAATGGACGACCAGATTTCTCAATAGAAATAAACCGTATTTGAAGACTTTGTATTGTAAAAATTGATTGCGGAAAAATGATCGCGAGGATGCGAGGAAAATTATTCACAGGAACACTGACAAAATATATCGCCGGTAAATTAATCGCAGAAAAATTGGTCGTCAGGTAATTTCTCGTATGAAACTTTAATCGATATAAATTGATCTCAAGGAAAATTGATCACTAGGTATTATGATCGTACAATAAATCTGACAAAACTTTTTCATAATACCATACAAAATTTATAAACAAAAGAATTGTCAATATGACAGGGAAAAAATTTACAAAAGATATTCCTAAATGATTAAATTTTACGTCATCTTAAACGCCACACGGCCGATTTGCAAATACATAATAGACTTGGCTGAGAATATAATTCATTTTAGTTACGTGACATGTTTTCCGCTAATCAACATTCAGAATCTCCCTAGTTACATGCCTATTACAGCGATGATAAAAAACAAAGAAATTATCACCGTATTTATAGTCGTTACCAAGGGATTTGTTTTTTTTTTACGACAGTGACAGTTAATTTTGAGTAAGTACAAAAATAAGTAATAACATTAATTCAACTCCGAAATATTAAATAAAACTCGTAAGTACCATGTTGTTTTAATACAATATGAATATGTATATCAAAAGTTAGGTTAGCAGCACACTCAGTATGTTACAAAAAAAAATATTATATTCTTTCGTTAAATATAAGCTCGTGATATGATTAATAATCGAAGATATTGCTCGTGAAACCGAAGCAGCTCATTTCACTCGTCCTTAATCGAGAATATCATCGATGATAATTATATCACTTGTTATATTACGTATATTACTTTGGCTATTGCCTCGGTGAACAAATTGTAGCCCCGTCCGTTATTTGCTATATCGGCCTAATGACATTAATAACATCAATTCTAAAATAAACTATAAAATTTTATAATTTTTCGGCTCGAGTTTTGCAGACGTAAGTTTTGTGCGTTAGGTTAAACACTAAACACAAATTTCAATTTCTCTATTCATTTTGAAAACGAGTAGGCATTTTATAAAAAGACGATCTTTAATCTGTAAACGACATATTGAAGATTAAATTTGATCTTTTGAATAACATTATGTTTTACACATTTTATATTCCTGCTATTAATTTTCCTGGCATACTTTACAATTAGAAATAATGAGTTCAACCATATCTATATGTATTTATAATTAAGTATCATAGATGTACCAGCGTCCGACTTGGTTAAGCCGACTATGCGACTCATGGAGGTAGGAATAAATAAGGAGGGAGCAAGTGGCTGTAAAATTGAAACCATTTCCCCAACTTCAGGTAGCGCCTAACTGTCAACCTTTAACAAAGCCATTTTATTTCCATTATTTACGGACCGACAATTGAAGTCATTTACTGTCTGTATGTAATATAATTATAGATATACTTAGTACATTTCAATCCATGTTTTATTAATTAAATAAAAATAAAACACTTACTTTTTAATATTTTACAAAATTTAATTAACTAAATTCAATAAGTAAAATGTATATAAAAATAATTTAATAGCATATTTCAATAAATAATATAAGTACAACATATTTCTTTCAGTATTTAAGTTTTATAATATTTTATTTGAATGATCAATGCAATTATATTTAAAAATTGCCGCGCTTATCCCCTCTCTAGATTGAACCAATAATGGTGTTCCTCCGTCCCCACTAGGCTTCATTCCCCATGAACCGGCCACTTTTCTACGACGAATAGTCTGTAAAAAGACCGATTAATCAGGATAAGGCATGGAAATAATATATCATTTTTATTAGCAAAGTAATTAATAAATATATTTATTTCATATGTCTTATATAGGGCTTATAGAGAACAAAAATAAAACTGTAACAGAAATATGACAATTTTCCTTTTTAGACTTGTATGTTGAAAATATTACATATTACTACTGTGTACCTAATTAATTCATTATTTAATAGTTAAAGGCAGGTTGTGAGGAAGAAAAGTTAGGGAAAGGTACAAATTTTAGAACCAAAATTTAGATGTCTGGTACAGTACCATAATTTTTTAACTTTATGTAGATGACAAGAAATATTAATGATAATTTTAAAAAGCGTTAAGCATTTTATCGATTCTATTTCAACTCATTTCTAAAATAATATCCGACAAGAAAAGATCTCCACTTATATGCTAAAATTAAAGTGTAACCATCGAAATTCATTGTATAAAAATGTGAACCAGGCCCTCACAGTCATTACAGAGTAAAATATTACGAAAAAAATGACTCCATTCTTTATTATAAATGTTTAAATATATTTCAGATATGGTTTAGATCTTCAAATAAAGTACCACTTCCGGTTTATTAATTTTAGTAAAAATCTAATATATTATTCTCATTAATATTAAATAAAATTTGAAAAGTTTTGGATTGTATTTTAATTTAGTTTTTCATTAAAAACTGTTAAAGGCTTCAAGTAAAGTAACACTTCCGGTTTATCATATATAGCCAAAATCGTATATGGTGTTCCCAATCATATATTTGTTTTAAATACCAAATTTGAGATGTTTTAGGTTATATTATATCTTTTTTCACGAAAATCTGTTCAGGCCTTCAAATAAATATCAATTTTAGCCAAAATCTAATTCTATTCCCATTGATATAAAAGTCTTAAATACTAAAATTGAAAAGGTTTGGATTATATTTTATATAATTTTTCACTAAAAAGTAAAGTACCATTTCCAGTTGTCTAATTTTACCTAAAATCTTATCAACTTTTATATTAATGCAGAAAGCTTAAATATATGTTTTAAAAGTTTAATATACGTTATCGTGAAGGAAAAAAATCGTCACACATAGATAGACATCATTGTAAATAAATAGTAAAAACGTGTTGTGAAGACCCTAATTTGTGCTTATTTACTGAAAACTCATCGAGTTTTTGGCGGGAGGTAAAAATTAAATAATTATTGTACAGGCAGTTAAAGATATATTTTTATGTAAATAGACAATTATAATTTAAAGTCATGGATCTAATTAACAATTAAAGATACACAAACATTCAAGCGAGCATTCAAGTAACTTATTTTCGCTTTTGATTTTCATATAACTAGTATTTTGATTTTGACCTACTCCTCGTGGTTGAAAATAATTTATACATCATTCCTAATTTTATATTTACATCATAATACGAGATTCCAAAAAATTGTAACAAGTTTTATTTATGTCACGTAGGCCATATGGAAAACCTCGATTTTAAGAATTGCAAAATGTATATTCATAAGTTTTTTACCGCGATAAGATAATCATCAAATTCAAATACAATTCCTATTATTTTTAACTTAATGATAAGATAGCAAGTTTAACCACTAAAAATATGCCTTTATAAAATACATTCTTTTCTTTCAAATCTGAAGAAATAATCTATTTCTATAATGAATATTTGTAAAATTTGCGATAATATTGCACATAATATCTATTTCGTAAATTAATGTCATAAAAACTGTGCTCCAACCAAAATTAAAACTCGTTTGTAGTTTACAAAGGACTGAAATACTATTGTTTACAACTAAATGACCTAATTTCACTTCAAATGCGTATAACAAGGCTTAAAAGTTGTAATGTTCCTATGTACACATAGTTTGTATATTCGCACATACGAACATCTGTTTAAGAAATTATGTAGGTAAATGCAAACATGTACGGGTATTTTTGTCTTCAAGGGAAAGGACTCATCTTCAAAGCTAAAGTCAAAACAAGATTTAAAACCAAACAATGCACTAAGTAAGCAACCAAATATACAATACTGCGTAGAATCGTCGTCTTAGAATAGAATATTTTTTACCTTTCGGCCAATTTATATATTTATTATATACGTCATTTTATTTTTTAATAGTATAAAATCCGATAATTTCCGAAACAAAAAGCGAATATAGAATTCTAAATTGCATGCTACCAAAATTCGTAAAAGTAAAATCGAATTCGCCTGGTTTCTATGATAGAATTCTAAAGTGCGTGCTGTCACTACAAGCCCGGATACGGCCACCGATGTTTGTAGTGTGATATTTAAATAAATAATCAAAGGAAAAATATTATTTTAATCTTTTCAAAAACATTGTTCAAATAATTTGTTCTGTTGTCTGACGATTTTGATATGTTTGAAAGCTGTTGCCTGGCAACTTTGTAGCAATAAAAGCCAAATTGCGTCCGCTTTTAAAGACGAATAAACAAATTTATGATTCCAAAATAAAATATATTAGGCAAATATTATGTACAGAACATTTATATCAACTTTCATCTGAAGAAAACCTATAGAGTCGGAACTGTTGAGACTGATGTAATAAATGTGGCTGAATCCCAAAAACTTTTTCATTTCATCAACTACCCAACCAAGAAACAACCCTTGTCTTGTCCCATATTATTGTATCTTCAATATTTTTTCCTTCATGGTTAAGTAGATAACATTCTAAATCACCCTCGTATATACTCTTGTTTAATTTATATCAGAATATTCTAAGATCAGTTGATCAGTTGCATAAAAATGTTGCCGTTAAACATGCAAGATATCTAAGTTATCATTCGTTTAAATTTTTTTTCTTATTTTCTTCTTTGAACTCCCATGAGGTCTGACGTCTCTTAGGGTGGCCCAAAATATTTTTTGTCAAATCAAACATTAAACGTAGATCTGTTTCTTGTACGACCACACAATAGAGTAACTTGGACAAGATGGTCCACATTTCCGGTATAAAAGGATGCTTTTACTACCGGTACACATATTATTTTATGGGTGAATAGCAGTAAAGACAGTCTAGAAGCCATTAACATACAAAATGTTTGTATTCTTTCTAGTACATCAAAAGTACCGCAGACTTTATATACCTCTTCTCTTATTACTTTCAAGCACGTGCGCAAGATACTTTTATATTAAAATTAATTTTCAACATTGAAAATAACTGTTAAAAATACGCTTACGATTTAATGATTAATTCCACACATCAAAGGAATAAAAAAAAAAATGAATAACTAAGTCCCTTGAACCTTAAATTAGTGATAGAGTGGGGTCCTATACCATTTTTTTAATTTTTTGCTTTTTCTGAAAGTACTAGATGAACTAAGAATTTTAGTGCAAACGCAATTTAAACTTTTACGTAATAAGCGAGATATATACGAATTTTTAAAGTTCAGTTTGGCGTATGACGTAGCTAGTCCTCGCCAGTGGTCGACAAACTGTTAGTTCTAGAGGGCACAAATTTTTCTTGTTAGCAAATTGGAATGTTTATATACAGGTGACACTGAAAAATGCGCCACTCAAAATAATTTTTCTATTCGTAATTATTTTTTAATTCTCTTTACATATTCGTATGGTAGCGCTTCCGGTTAACCGGAAATGACATTTATTTTCATATTTCAAATGGAACACCCTATATATTTTTATATATAGGGTTACGAATTCAACGATATGGTCGAAATGCATTTTTATTGAAGAAATAAATTACAAAAACGTAAAAGAAAATTCGGAAAAGTAACCTGGTAACCCAAAAAAGCCATATCAGGTAGGCTGTGATAGCAAAT
Source organism: Harpalus rufipes (assembly GCA_951394225.1). Taxonomy (NCBI): domain Eukaryota; kingdom Metazoa; phylum Arthropoda; class Insecta; order Coleoptera; family Carabidae; genus Harpalus; species Harpalus rufipes. Next base: position 52,924,512 of record OX596277.1, on the reverse strand, counting down.
TGATCATATTCTACGTAAAATTACGAATTCAAAGATATGCTTGAAGTCACTTTTGAAGAAATAAATTACATAAAATAAGAGAAAATTATGAATGATTAACCTGGTAAGCCATATTAGGTAGGCAATAATGACAAATTGATTATATTTTTTGTAACAAAGTATGAAATCTTACAAAAATAACTTACTATTTAAACAATTAACTTAAATACTACTTAATTATTTCAACTGTTTTCGCAGCTTGCCTAATATCATGGCTTTGGCTTACAAGGTTAAATATACTCGAACATCATTTTCTCTTACGTTTTTGTAATTTATTTCTTCAATAAAAATGCACTTCGAGTATATCGTTGAATTCATAATTTTAAATAGATTCCAAATATATTATTGAATGTCGCATTTGAAATACGAAAATTAATATCACTTCCGGTTTGACCGGAAGTGTTACCAGCATACCAAATACCATGATTTGTGAGCCCCTTAGCCTACTTTACAAAAAAGAGAATAAAAAATAATTATAAATAAAAAAAGTTATATTAAGTGGCCCGTTTTTCAATGTCATCCTGTTTAAACTTATGCGTTATATTTATGAAATTATTATTAATAAATAAAATGCATTTTCCTAATAAATTATAGAACATTGAAATAGTTTGACCATTGTTTAACAATATTGTGTTACATACTATGGCGACGGGCGGCGCTAGTTCATTGTTGGTGTCACGGTAGGCGGGCGTATAAAACGCGCGAGTTCCGCTTTTAAAATAAGGCAACCAATCAAATTGTTTAGATGATACGGTACAATCGCTTGTAGTTTGTGCCGGTTTCATCATCAAATAAGTCTTTAAATAGTTTATTTGTCGAATAAGAGAAAAATATCGTATCGAAACCATAGCACAAATGACAGTATTTATTCTAGCTGTCATTTTGATGCGATATTTTTCTCTTATTCGAAAATTTGTTTGAAATTGGTGAAACCGGGCATAATACTCATTAATTTACATATTTTCGCTTCCTTATCTAAGATAGTTAAAATTTGACTGGTATAGTACCCCATTAATAGCATTTGTGCAACAAGTAAGGAAAAGTGATATTTTCCCATACAAGGCATGAAATTTTTAGTCCTAGCGCAGACGAGATTAAAAATACGTCGTTAGCACTTTTTCTAATTTCGCTCGAGTAGGAAAAAGAAGAACAAATAACTATTGCGTATTTTCAAAAATTCCATGTGTATGAAGTTCAAAATTAATGCATTACTCTTATCTTTCTTATTTTATTTGAACACCAGTAAAAACCTAACAAATATTAAAGAAGCAGTATAAGAAAATTAGTTAAAAAGTGGTCATTTAATGCATATCAAATATACACAGTATAGAAATAGGAAATAAACGAAAAAACAAAATAAAATATAAGAAACATCTTTGTTTTTCCTTTTTTATTAGACAATACAAATTCTTAACGGTTAGACTTAGCTACACGTTCTAATTCATCCTTCTTCTTGATAGCATAAGAGTTTGAGGAACCCTGTAACAGACAAACAAAATTATAAAATCATTTCCAGCATAAAATATTTATAATGTAGCTATTTCAATATCGACTAAAAATAGATTAATAGCCGACGATAGTATGAAAATAGCAGAATGATTTTGTCCTTAAGCGAAACGGCAGAGTCAGTTGCAACTTTGCAGCTTAGAAAAGGACTACAAAACACAAAACATGATGAATATCTTACCTTGGCGGCGTTGATGAGTTCGTCAGCTAGGCACTCAGCAATAGTCTTGATGTTCCTGAAAGCGGCTTCACGGGCCCCTGTGCACAAAAGCCAGATGGCTTGGTTGACGCGACGAAGGGGCGACACGTCCACAGCCTGTCGTCGAACGGTACCCGCGCGACCGATTCTGGTGGAGTCTTCACGAGGTCCAGAGTTGATAATAGCGGTCACCAAAACCTTCACACAATAAATATCCCAAATATATCCCATTCATTCCATATTTATAATAATAAGGATTTGTTTAGATGTCTCAGATAAAACAAATCAACAAGGAATATTCTGAAGAGGTGTCAGAAAACATGTAAATAAATCATCATGATAAAATAATGAAAATGATTACGTTTATTTCGACGTTTAAGGCCGCTAGAATTTAATAAATCCCGTTTTCTATAGCAATATATTATCACGGTTTATTACCCATTGCTGGATACACAGATTGATGATGACATTCGTACCGTGTGGGCGTTTACCAAGCATCACCTCACGGGCACTTATTACTGACGTGGAGATTGCATCACAGGTGTTTCTTTTGTGCCATTTAAAATTCGAAATATTTTTTTGGCCTCGTTCGGGATCGTACCCAGTTCCACACATCCGCGACCAGACACTCAATCACGCGACCACGAGAAATAAGTGTTCTCAAATTCAAAATGAGTGCGAGAAATAGCTAATTTAACGAAATAAAATATGCGCAATGGGATCTGCACATAGTACGGCAACAAATAGCGGGAGTCATGGTTACGTCTTTGTCATGAGATGTGTAAAAAGTGTTTGACAACTTTAAAAAAACTTCTCAAAACTTACAATAGCTTTTATTGAGGCTAAAATGTCAAACGATGCAAATTTTCACAGAGAATAGTTATTTTAGTGACTGCAATATTTTTTTGAGGCTCCGTTTGACAGCCCAGCTGGCAGTTTCCGGCGCCATTTTACTTACCCTACATAGATAGACACAGAAAGCTGTTAAATTGAAATAGTTATTTACACAACGAGATAAGAAGATTATTTCATAACGTCTCGCACAGCAATCACACAGGTGTATGAAAACTTCTTTCTAGCAAATTTTGCACATTATTTCTCTCACGACCACAAAAACCGGCATAATTTATATATTTTTAACCACTGCAATCCATTTTTGTGATAATCATATTCACGTTGTCTTTAAAAATAAGTTTTATTGTACAATACTGTATTAACCACTTATTCATTGCTTTATATATATTGAAACAATTCTAACCTCAAATCAAATGTCAACGCGAAGTAAAACGGAAGTTAACTGCCGAGTGCGACAGTATTACAACTGTTCTGTTTATAAATACCTTATAAATGTGAAATTATCATCCCAAATATAATTATTATAAAGAAAAATGGTTAAATTTGCATATTATCACTCAGTCATGTTATTTATTTTCATTACTTTTATATTTAGCAATTTCTCGTAAAAGACAGTCAAATTACCGGTCATTTGGCAACACTTCTCAGCGTTATAATAACACACTAGTGTGTTATAATTTAGATACATGAACGATATTGTCAATTTCCGTACGTAGGTAATCGTGTGGAAACAAAATGTTTCGAATGTGGACGTGAGAAAATAAGTATTCAATCTTCGAAATAAAAATTAAACGTCCGAAAATGATATTTCAAGCAGCTTGAAAATGTCAAGAGTAAATAAAGCCTATAAAATAATAGGCTTGCACTTATGAAGCGGCATAATTTCAAACGAAATAAACAAAGAAGCTTCAAATATTATAAATACGCATGCGCACTTTCGCAATATACAGGGTGTTTCCTTTAAAACAACCAGCGCTTTTTTGGGCGAACTAATGACTTTAGAGAAAAATGTTATATACAAAAAATTACCAGGAAAAAGGGCTTAATTTATGAGGAATAATAAATAAAAAATTCAACCAGTGGTTCTCAAACGGTAGAATAAAATTATATTTTTTTAAATGGCAACCTATATAAATTTTTTATCCATTAGATAGAGAATTTTTTTCTGATTTCAACGATATAAATATGATATGGGGTTGTATAACAATTATTTCGAGAAAAATGATATTAAAAATCAGAAATAATTTTACAATATTGAAGTAGGCTATGCAATAAACAACTATTAATACGACTATTGCCTAGGTTACGATAGTATATTATTTTCTTATATCTAAAATAACTTGTTTTACTAAGAAATTCATAATAACAAAACTATCTGTCACCTGTATCATTTGTTTATTGCATAGCCTACTTCAATATTGTAGAATTATTTCTGATTTTTAATATCATTTTTCTCGAAATAATTGTTATACAACCCCATATCATATTTATATCGTTGAAATCAGAAAAAAATTCTCTATCTAATGGACAAAAAAATTATATAGGTTGCCATTTAAAAAAATATAATTTTATTCTACCGTTTGAGAACAACTGGTTGAATGTTTTATTTATTATTCCTCATAAATTAAGCCCTTTTTCCTGGTAATTTTTTGTATATAACATTTTTCTCTAAAGTCATTAGTTCGCCCAAAAAAGCGCTGGTTGTTTTAAAGGAAACACCCTGTATAGTTGTAATGCTTCTAAATTGATATCTTTTGTTGGTTTACATTTTACCTCATTTTATAAAACTAACAACATACATTGTCTAAAAACGAAATATTTTGAGTAATAAAGAAACAAAACTTTTCTTTTTTGTTTTTCAAAGACATGTTGAATTTCCAGCTCATAAACCTCTTTTTGTCTGACTGCATAATCTACTATTTAACTTTCTCTTTTTATTTGAAATGAAATTAGATTAAAAATAATATATTTTCAATCTGCTGAAATGATCAAATATAATATTTCAAGTCATAATATTCTTGAAGCCGCTTGAATTGTCGAAATAAACGTAGTCAATGAAAATAATACAGTGGCTTGAAACATACCTGCAGAGGGTTTTCGCCAGTCAACAAGTGGATGATTTCAAAAGCGTGTTTCACAATGCGAACAGCCATCAGCTTCTTGCCGTTATTACGACCGTGCATCATAAGAGAATTTGTCAGACGTTCCACAATGGGACACTGAGCTTTTCGGAAACGTTTAGCCGCGTACCGACCAGCGGAGTGAGGCAGGTACTTAGCATTCTTCTCTTTTACAGCAATGTAATCCTATAAAAAACTAAAAACTATTAATAATATGCCATAAAACATACACATTATCAATTTATTTGGAATACATCAGATTTATTATCTCAACACATTTACGTTCTGAAGAGATGTCAGAAAAGTATAATTTTTAATTCATCATAATAATTAATAATAATGAGTAAAAAGAGGAAATTTACGCACCTGCAGGGACATATCAGACACCTGGACATCATCACAACTCCACCTTCCGAACAACTTAATTTCTGGAAGTTCTGCAGGCTGCGCAACTGGAGCTGTGTCCATGTTGGCAGGTGCATCAAAATTATCATACTCCATTTCAACCATTTTGACTGAAATTTAAATTAAAACACTTATATCAGTACTTTAAACACACCAACAATGTTCATCATCATAACATGTGTAATATCAGATTGTTAGTTTTCTACACTATGTAGTTCAGACAAGAAGTGTCAGAATATTAATTTAAATCATCATGAAAATCATACATTAGTAATATTATCTAAAAAGTATTATTTGGGCACTATGTCATGTTTGTAACCCAGAAATAAAACACGTGCCACGTGCAGAAGACGTATGTTTTTATACAAATCACAAGCAAATTAGAATTTACTATTTTAACACTATTATTTAAAGCGCAAACAATTATATTTTTAGATACTTTTCAATAAAAACAGATCACAATATATCTCACTCACCTTATAAATATATTTCTGTTCACGTCTCGCTACAACGGCGTGAACCGGAAAAAGGCCATTTGCAACTGGACCTAGGCTTACCACGCGTCACGAAGAAACAAGTTAGTAAAATTAAAATCCCCTAAATATAACAAGAAGAAACAAATATTTACTCAAATCAAGAATGTAAAAACTTCCACAATTTGTACACTTATTGTAAGTTTAAACATGTTAAGTAAATATTAAATATAATAAATATTAATATTATAAACGTTTAAAACAAAATAAATTAGAGAGTACAGGAAGTAAGGTTTGGCGTCGTGCACATAAAGAACAAAATAGTGGAGACCGCGGGACATTTAAATTCCAACTACAAATATAAATAAAATAAAAAGGGACTGCCTCCGTTGCCGATTACAGCAAAATTATCGTCACCAGTAGCCTGCAAAATGTATATCGGTACCAGATATTTTTGTGCGTTAGGCTATTGTGGTAGTGGAGGTACCGCCTTTACGCTAACCGGCGCCGGCAGCTATTAATGTATTTAACGGTTCCCATTGCCGGCAGCGGAAGTAGGCCAAACATCTCACATAGTACCTTTCGTGACACATTTGAACAGAGATCGTTTTGATATTACTAAATTTATTGCAATGATGATTTATCTTTATCGATGAGGGCGTTTACCACGCACACCTCACGGGCTCTCAAAACTATTATGGAAAGAGCACCAATGGGGTATTCTGGCATTTTTTTTTTTTTTTCATTGGTTCAGAAGTGCAGGATTATTAATATCTAATTATCACCACACTGCCCTCTGTGCTAATATTTACCCAGTGACGTTGACCTTTATATCAAATTATTATTCCATGGTTTGTCAAGTTTTATTTTTTTGCAAAAACAAAGTTAAAAAACAAATATTTGAGGAAGGCATTATTTAATAAGAAACAATTTTGAAATAAATTACTTTTTTCAGTTAAAATGTGTACATAAATATTTCATGTTGCACGCCTATGCATAAGATATGCAGTGAAGTTATCTGTAAGTAATATATCAGACGGCTTTTAAGTGACCTTGAATACTTATCTTTCGTGAACCAAACTATATCGTACAGTATTTACAAAAGAATACCAGAATTAACATAATATTTGAATCAGAAGAATCTATCTGTCAAAATTCTTTCCCTATTTTCATCGACCTTCTAAACTTAGAAGGTCAATGCCTACTTCAAATAGATTATAGCGCGATCTGTTTCTAACGGCATATATTTAATCTGAATTGAGTAACAACATATCGATTCAACGTCACAGTTTTCAAGGACGATTCTAGACTTGTAATTTTTTAATATCAAATTATAAATGAAAACTTTTTACATGTTTGATTTTATTGGACACGAGTTACCATATTTTAATGTATTGTAATTGTCTTATTTTTATTTTATAACTTTTTGCGAAATATTTTTTGACCATATTTGTTGTATTTGTCATATTTTTATTATGTAACTATCGCTGTCAAATATTTTGATCATATTTTAATGTGTTGTAATTGTCATTTTTATTTTGTAACTATATTTGCGAAACAATTTCGATTATATTATATCGCATTTGTCATATTTTTATTATGTATCTATCGCTGTCAAATATTTTGATCATATTTTAATGTGTTGTATTGTTCGTACTTTTATTATGTATCTATTTCTGAAATATTTTATGTAAAGACAAGGTTAAACATTTTTTTGTATTTGTAATACGCTGAATAAATTAATTTAAAAATTTATTATATTTTCCGAATATACGAAGCTGTAAATTGTATAAAAAACTTACTATTTTGCATAAAATCCATAACACCGGAATATCCAATAACAAATAAATTTGTAAAATATTCTAACATTTTAAGGAAAGGGATTTAAAAGAAAGAACAAGTTTACATCATAGAATATATTTTATTCGAGAAATGAACGGAAATAAATAAATTCTACATCTTTTCACATAAAATATTATGCCAACACAATGCCATTATATTAGCATAATACATTTATGCGCACAGCCAATATTTCCAGTATATATTATTATTATTTTCATGTAAACAATATATTTGAATTTACCCAAACGAACCAGGTGTATATTATATTAACCATTATAAACATTGTATCTTTCTGCTAAGTACTCAATGTCCCAAGCAATTTTAATTGTTGTATACATAAGTAGCTACTGTGATTAATAACAAAAAAATACACTACAATCAAAATATAAATTGTAACATAAATTTCGGTGTTCGAGTACAATAATATTTTTAATGATACTTATATATTGTCGTGAGAATAAAAAATACGTGTAAATATATTAATCAAAATTTAAAATCATTTTGAAAGTGTTGAAAAAGACAATAGGATTTAAAATTCTCCATATTAATAATAATTTACAAATTAATCTGCAAATGCACTGAACACCTGTTTAAATATAATAGTATATATTAATAAGAATAAGTGATAATATAGAGTAACCCAGATGTGTAATGACTACCACAGAAACAGTTAAGTAGATACTCTGATTACATGAAAGAAACATTTTAGTTACGTGAAAGTTGCAGTAACAAGTGTGGTTAAATCTACTGCACTAGCTCGGAAATAACTCTAGTTACATCGTTGTTATGCTGTGAAAGCAACATTATATTTAATTCGCGGTTATTGAAGCCCATCTCGCTTAGAACTCTGAGGGAGCTCTCCATCGCTGGTGGGACTTGCTCCCACTGCGCCACCTACGAGATACAAAAAATAAATAATAGTAACAATAAATCTCAGCTCATATTCTTCCTTATTACATACATTTTTTTTACGGACTTTGCCTCTGCCAAAAAATAAAATTCAGCAATATTAAAAATATTTTCCGATGTAAAATAATAAGATTCTGGATTAAAATTCCAGCAAATAGTTTTTTTAAGAGCATATATGTTTGTACAAGTATGGGATGTAATAAAATGTAAAAAATCAAATTTCTGACTTAGTTCTGTAGAATTTACCATAATTTTCGGATTTTAAAGCGCGGCGTTATTTCAAGATTTTTTTTTTAATCAGATTAAAAAATACTTGTTTAAAATTTAAAAATTGTACGAAAATTACGCTAAAATGATTGAGAATAAGAAATCGGATAGACCTTGACTATGGAATAAAATTTTAATGGGGTATTCTACCGATTTTTAAAAAATATTGTTAGTCATAAATACAGAAATAAAGAAAAGTAAATATTATTTCAAACTAATTCATGAAACATTTTGTAAATGTCATTAGGATGACAATAGTGTTGCTATTGACAACGAAAATACCGTTGGTGCACTAAATTTACAAAATGGCCAGCGTAAGACGTCAGAACTTGTTCAGTGTGTGACAAGGAAATAAATAAAGTTTATATATATTTAAATGTGAACAGATTTGAAGTGCAGTATTGTTTAAAAGGAAATATAACAACCATAAACACAACAATTTGAGTACGTCTTAGACAAGTTCATAATTTTGCCAACAGGCGGCTACGAGTGCATTTTCTTCGTCAATGGACCTTTTACATTTTTATTGCACCGTGACGTAATTTTTCAATACACCACGTAGTGAAATTTTTATGAACTAGAGATGAGTAGGCACCATGTTGTCAAGTAACAATAGTTTTATTCTTGTTTGTAACTTTCTTAATAACAAACTGGCAACTACGCAATCATCTGTCAATTTATGTGGTGTTTATTTCGCGTCTTTAGAACATATAACCACGTTTTTCTGATTCCCATTTACCCGTCCTCTCGACTCGTCTTGAAATATTTATCATCACAAACGCTTTGTGTGAATTTATTTAATATAGTTACAATCTTATTTCCGCCATTTCAAATTTTGTTTGAAATATATCTGGCCTCTATGCGCAAACAAACTACTGTGCACTACATATATGTCATTTTTTCTCTATCTCTCTCTTTTCATGTAAAAGGTCCATAGGGCGCGCCAGCAGACACGTGACTCGAGTGCTTGAAATCAGCTGATTTGTATGCGTGTATCACTTTGACATAAACAATGTCAATGAGGTCATGCAAAAAAAAATGTTTATTTCTTTGTTTAAATCGAACAAGCATAGTCTAATTTATCGTACTGTATAATTAAATTATTTTTCATTTACATTTTTTGTTGTATAAAATTGTTTTAAAGAATATTTTTTAAAAGTTGAAAAAACCAGCCATGTTGTGACGTCACATATAAACACAGAATTTCCAAAAGAAAAAAAATATGGACTATAAATTGAAAATTACATATGTAAATATGCTATAATTTAATATAACATTCTTTTCATTTTTTTAAATATAATTTTCATTTGGCACTGAAGTTATCCACGCGTCACATCAGCTATGCTTCTTTGTAAAGATTTGAGATTAGACTCTAGAAGTTTGTTTAGCTATAGAAACACACGCGAGGCATGGAATTGAATATATTTTCGCTAGTATTTTGGCACGATGACACAAAACAACGATTCACCGTTCACCGACATGTTTACTTTCGTAAATTTCAGGTTATCTATAAATTCACTTTGACCTTTAGAACCTACAATGAAAATCAAAATGGCCGTTGATAATGAAATATGACGTCACAGTGCGAGGGTCAAAGTAGGAAAATTCAGCCACTTTTTGTACAATGTCATTTTTAATTGCAATTTTCTCATTATTAAAGATTGATTTGAGAAAAAACAAAAAATACGGGTCTTTTGTTTTTCAATAATCGATTAAAGGTGAAAATGAAAAATCGTGCATGATCCCATTTGACAAGATCAGTGTTTTTTACTTATTTTGATTTTTAACTGCTAAATGTTATTATTTTACAATTTGCAGGCAATAAAACACATGAAATTAAAAATAACATTTTAGCAGTTCCAATCAAAATAAATCCAACATTGGTCTTGTCAAATTGACAGCTATAGAAACACACGCGAGGCATGGAATTGAATATATTTTCGCTAGTATTTTGGCACGATGACACAAAACAACGATTCACCGTTCACCGACATGTTTACTTTCGTAAATTTCAGGTTATCTATAAATTCACTTTGACCTTTAGAACCTACAATGAAAATCAAAATGGCCGTTGATAATGAAATATGACGTCACAGTGCGAGGGTCAAAGTAGGAAAATTCAGCCACTTTTTGTACAATGTCATTTTTAATTGCAATTTTCTCATTATTAAAGATTGATTTGAGAAAAAACAAAAAATACGGGTCTTTTGTTTTTCAATAATCGATTAAAGGTGAAAATGAAAAATCGTGCATGATCCCATTTGACAAGATCAGTGTTTTTTACTTATTTTGATTTTTAACTGCTAAATGTTATTATTTTACAATTTGCAGGCAATAAAACACATGAAATTAAAAATAACATTTTAGCAGTTCCAATCAAAATAAATCCAACATTGGTCTTGTCAAATTGACAGCTATAGAAACACACGCGAGGCATGGAATTGAATATATTTTCGCTAGTATTTTGGCACGATGACACAAAACAACGATTCACCGTTCACCGACATGTTTACTTTCGTAAATTTCAGGTTATCTATAAATTCACTTTGACCTTTAGAACCTACAATGAAAATCAAAATGGCCGTTGATAATGAAATATGACGTCACAGTGCGAGGGTCAAAGTAGGAAAATTCAGCCACTTTTTGTACAATGTCATTTTTAATTGCAATTTTCTCATTATTAAAGATTGATTTGAGAAAAAACAAAAAATACGGGTCTTTTGTTTTTCAATAATCGATTAAAGGTGAAAATGAAAAATCGTGCATGATCCCATTTGACAAGATCAGTGTTTTTTACTTATTTTGATTTTTAACTGCTAAATGTTATTATTTTACAATTTGCAGGCAATAAAACACATGAAATTAAAAATAACATTTTAGCAGTTCCAATCAAAATAAATCCAACATTGGTCTTGTCAAATTGACAGCTATAGAAACACACGCGAGGCATGGAATTGAATATATTTTCGCTAGTATTTTGGCACGATGACACAAAACAACGATTCACCGTTCACCGACATGTTTACTTTCGTAAATTTCAGGTTATCTATAAATTCACTTTGACCTTTAGAACCTACAATGAAAATCAAAATGGCCGTTGATAATGAAATATGACGTCACAGTGCGAGGGTCAAAGTAGGAAAATTCAGCCACTTTTTGTACAATGTCATTTTTAATTGCAATTTTCTCATTATTAAAGATTGATTTGAGAAAAAACAAAAAATACGGGTCTTTTGTTTTTCAATAATCGATTAAAGGTGAAAATGAAAAATCGTGCATGATCCCATTTGACAAGATCAGTGTTTTTTACTTATTTTGATTTTTAACTGCTAAATGTTATTATTTTACAATTTGCAGGCAATAAAACACATGAAATTAAAAATAACATTTTAGCAGTTCCAATCAAAATAAATCCAACATTGGTCTTGTCAAATTGACAGCTATAGAAACACACGCGAGGCATGGAATTGAATATATTTTCGCTAGTATTTTGGCACGATGACACAAAACAACGATTCACCGTTCACCGACATGTTTACTTTCGTAAATTTCAGGTTATCTATAAATTCACTTTGACCTTTAGAACCTACAATGAAAATCAAAATGGCCGTTGATAATGAAATATGACGTCACAGTGCGAGGGTCAAAGTAGGAAAATTCAGCCACTTTTTGTACAATGTCATTTTTAATTGCAATTTTCTCATTATTAAAGATTGATTTGAGAAAAAACAAAAAATACGGGTCTTTTGTTTTTCAATAATCGATTAAAGGTGAAAATGAAAAATCGTGCATGATCCCATTTGACAAGATCAGTGTTTTTTACTTATTTTGATTTTTAACTGCTAAATGTTATTATTTTACAATTTGCAGGCAATAAAACACATGAAATTAAAAATAACATTTTAGCAGTTCCAATCAAAATAAATCCAACATTGGTCTTGTCAAATTGACAGTTTTTGTCAAAATGACACACACACACAAATCATCTAATTCCAAGCACTTCAAGGTTGCCCTAATTACTTGTCTACTCTCGCCAAATAGTTCTCAATTTGAATTAAAACAAAAACAACGAATAGTAAGTCTAGTTCGCCCGAATTCATCCGAAATTTTACGATAATAATTAATTCGGGCCTGCGATGTTGCCCGGGATGTTGCGTTTACTATATTTAAGCATTTTTATTACAGCGAAGTAAAATTTCATTTTCATTTTACTAAAATTCTTATTATGAAATATGGTATTTTATATTTATTAAAGTTTACTATTTCTTTGCAATGGTTGAACACTCCATTAATTTGAAATTAAGTTGCGAAAATTAAGGTATTTATTAAGTTTTTAAAGAATCGTTATGAATGAAAATATAATTAACAAGAGAGCATTTTCGAATCATAATTGTCTGAAATTTGACCGTTTTTAAGTCCGCCAGTAATTAATTTGATAGACTTGGCAACTTTTAAGCCACCAGAAATTAATTTAACAAGTTTAACAGTTTTAAAATGTCTCAGAAATTAATTTGAAAGCATTTCAATACGAGACTGATTGTTAGCTTGTAAGAAGTGGAAGTAAAGAATGGTGAAGTGTATTATTGTTGAAGAAATCTATTATGAACATATTTAAAATAAAATTCTAAAAAATAAGAATCATGTATCTTATTCTCAATAATTCTAGCGTAACCCTAATTTATAAGTAACATTTGAAACTAATTTTATGAAATTTATTAGAACACTGTTCTAAATTGTTGTTCTAAATTAAGTAAATTTCCAATTTATTATTTCATATCAAAAATAGTTTTTCATCATTTTTCATACCTTGGGTTTAGGATGATTTTGGCCAACAACTATCTGTAATTAAATTTATTCACCGATTTTTTTTTAATAAAAAGTCAGTCTTACCACTGGTTCATCGTGCCTGTGTCGCAACATATCAATCACTGATCTAGCAGTATTAATAGCAGAAGAAGCGACATTTACTGCTCCAGTTACCAAAGTCTCTGGCAAAATCTGCACGGCAGCAGCTACCGGCGATGTTTCACGACTCTCTGAAGGCCTGCGCCTTGACAAAGTAAACATGCAACAAACATTTAAATTCACAAAAAAAAATCATTTCTCACCTTGAATTAGAAGTGGATGATCCCGAAGAACTTGTAGTCGACGGATTGGAGCCGTTATTGTAAACATATGTGAATTTGCAAGGACGTGGTTGTTCTGTGTGAATATTGTGGTAGGCGTTGGACCATTGTTGTTGACCGGTTATATTTGCCGCAGCTGCTGACATTTGCTGAATTCCAAAATCGTTATACATCACATCAAAGGGATATTCGGGAGGGAATTCCACTGGAACAGTATTCTGAGTTTGTTGTTGTTGTTGCTGCTGCTGTTGCTGTTGTTGTTGTTGCTGCTGCTGCATTTTCATTGCAAAATCTTGAGATGTGCAAGAGTGAGATTGTTGGTTCTGGCAGAAATGACTGCAGAATGTTTCATTGCCGTTTGTCCTGAAATAGCATATATCAAATATAAGCAGATTTCGGTAATTTAAATAAATCAAATATATAACAACACAAAATCTGCAAAAAATTGTTTTGAATTTTAATATAAGAAAATTATGAAATGTATTTTTGAAAGTTTACTGCCGATTTATTATGCAGAAGAAACATTCTTTTTTATGGAAACTTAAGACTACGCGCGCACATTTAATTTTCTGTCGCGCGATGGTTTAATCGAAAAAAATAAAAGACACAATCTAAAATACAAGCAGAAGCACTTCTGACTATTCTGTCGTAATCATAATTTACTTGCTATTGCACATCTCTGTTTTCAATATTTTGCTTTTAAAATGTTTGAGGTAAATAATTCTCCAACTACAGATTAGTGTCTAATGGTTTAGATACAGAAACAATATAACAATTATATTAGAGGTAAATAAAAAACAGATCATTTTGTAGAATGGTTCTTGTAGCAATCTTTAACTTAATATTGGATGTACCCAATACTGCTTTTTACCTTCCGTCACCTTTAGGTAAGGAAGGTATTGTCTTTGGTCAAAAAATTCAATGATGAGTTTTTACTGAATAAGCATGTTTAAGGATCCCTATAATACGATTTTACCATTTTTACGATGTCTGTATGTATGTGTGTGTGTGATAAAAGTTCCGGATCCCATAACTTCAATACCACGATTCCCAAAATTATAATTTTTTTGTATTCCTCAAGTTTACATCCAGAAGAACAAGTAATTAGATTTTGGTTATAATTGGTGAACCGGAAGTAGCCTCATTTAAAGATTTAACAGTTAAATTTGATTTATTGACATTTAATATTATTATAACTTAAAGAATATATTATTTTCCATACGATTTGATTACATTTTATACTTCATATTCAATAGATACAGAGTTAAAGAATTTTAAAGAAATTAAATTTTATAATTCAGCCAGCTATGCTAAACATGTAAACTGCTAACATATTCATATAATTCAAATTGACAGATGTCAGTATGAGTAAAAAGTAAATTAATGTGGTAGAGATGAGGATGTTGAAGTAGATGTTGGGGAACACACGGAAAGATACGGTAATAAAATAACTCTAGTGTTACAATTTTCTAGAAAGATACAAGAAAGACGATTACATTGGTTTGAACATGTCATGAGGAGAAATGAATAATTATATTTGAACAAGAATGAGTAGTTTAGTAATGGGAGGTTGAAAAAGGAGAGGAAGATCAAAGATAAGATGGAAGGACTGGATTGCGGAAGACTTGAGAGAAAAAGAACCGAATGAGAACGACACGCAAAAATAGCGATCCCTAACGTATGGGAAAAGCTAAAGAGCAAGAAGATGTCAGTGTCAAGTGCAATTTGAATAGTTTGTTTATGAAATAATTTTACTGGATATTTAGAATCTTTTCCAAGAAAAATTATGTATGGAATTTATACATTATACACAGGATTGACGGAAGGTATTGTGCTGGCCACAACAGATTTTTTTCGTTGTTTTTGGAATGAAATCGCACAAACGATTTAATCCATGTTGGTTCTAATATGTTTCTGGGATTAAACAGTTACAAGGGCGCGACTCATGTAATTTTCTAGCGACTAACAATTTATTTGTCATAGCGATTATGCGACAAGAAAATCGCATTTGCGCGCCTGGCCTAATTCAACACTATCACAAAAGTAAATATTGATGGAATGAGGTCATGCAAAAAAAATTAATTGTTCATTTTTTTATTTAAACCGAACAAGTATAGTCTAATTTATCGTACTGTATGATTAAATTTTTTTTTATTTACATTTTGTGTTGTATAAAATTGTTATAATGTATATTTTAAAAAAGTTGCAAAACCAGCCATTTTTGTGACGTCATGTTTCAGAACTGCAAGTTCAGACTCATGTCATAGAGACTTATCATATAAACACAGAATTTTTAAAAGGAAAAAATACATACACTATAAATTGAAAATTATATATCTAAATATGCTATAATATATTAATATAACAACATTCTTTTCATTTTTATATAGTTTTCATTTGGCCTGATGTTACCCACACGTCACATCAGCTATGCTTCTTTGTAAATATTTGAAATATAGAAACGGAAACGAGGCATTGAATTGAATTTATTTTCGCTAGTATTTTGGCACGAGGGCACAAAACAACGATTCACTGACATAACTTTCGTAAATTTCAGGTTATCTTTAAATGTTACTTTGACCTTTAGAATCCAGTGTGAAAATCAAAATGGCCGTTGATATTGAAATGTGACGTCACTGGGCGAAGGACCAAGCGAGGAAAATCAGCCGCTTTTTGAACAATGTCATTTTTAATTGCAATTTTCTCATTATTAAAGATCGATTTCATGAAAAATAAAAAATACGGGTTTATTATTTTTCATGATTCTGTCGATTAAAGGTAAAAATAAAAAATCGTGCATGACCTCAATAAAAAAATATATTGAAACATTTCTACATAACAAAATAAAATCACCAGTATACACCTCGTTGTTAGCACTAAGCTCGAAATCCACTGGACGGATTTTGATGCGGTTTTCACTATTTAGTCATGAATAACAAAGATTACCTCGATATTTTAAAAGTAATGAATGATCCAACAAATAATTCGCACTCACAGACACCGGATGTAAACCCGAGTAAACAAGTACGATAAATTCTTGAAAGAAATAACAATATATAGCATTAAAACTGAAGAATTAAAAAAATAATTATAAAAATGGCACAATATAGCACCATCGGTGTTCATAAATTTGGTAGGATCAATGGTTTGTCGCTATTAAAAAACCCAAGGAAACCCAACAAAATATATTTCATTATAAAACACGTATAATGGACACTTACAAAATTGACATCGCACGCAAGAGAGAATATCTCGATTCAAACAAACCCAAGCCCCCTCCTGTTGTCTTCTCAATCAGTCAGTTATTGTGATTGGCTGGCAGTTCTTTGTTTGTATTCCCGTATAGCAACTATTACTTCTAAGTAGTGCCGCTAGATGTGCTATGTGTAAATTGCATTTATGTGTCTATTGATTTATAATTTTAATATTTTGGTTATCAAGATGTCGCGATAAATAAACTATCTAGATAAATTTGTCAAGTAATTTGACTTACCTCTTGCTCGGGTTGATGTACCTCTCGTGGTTGTACTCATCGTTGACCGAAAACGACATTGCATTCCCCACAGAGGCAGAATAAGTCGCACTACATGAAGGACTTTCATGTTGAGGCCTGAAGTTGCAAGGACCACCAGGATTGTGACAATGGGGCGGCGATATCGGAGTATCATTTCCACAAGTAAACGGGAACCTTGGTCCATTAGGTCCTTGTCCAAAACTTGGATCTCCAAAAGTGGAATGACGAATTCCAGTTCCTCCAAAAGCAACATTTTGTTGATCGGATGAATGAGAAGAATTTCCTTCTGCTGATTCTTTGTGCGTGAGAACTACTTTTGCCACTGGGACAGATTTTCCAGATGAATCTCTCACGTAGACTGTATTTTCATCATCTGATGATTTCTGTTCTTCTGTCATTTCAATTTTTGCTGCTTCTGGAGTTTCTCCAGTATATAAAATGGGAAGATACATAGGCGGCATAGCTGGATACGGTTTCAGTTCCATATTATTGTTATTATCGCTGGTTTGTACTGCGTGAGCAGATATATCAGAATCAGATGAAGATTTTGGGATTTCCACTGAAATGGGAGCAGTAACGGGCAATGAACTGGCGCCTTGGGATTCGCTAGATGATTCGCAATTCACACAAGTTGGCATGGGAACCACAACGAATTCGTCGCTGGGTTCGGTATCGTCGGAATCGACGCTCACTGTACCAGAAATGATGCTTATGTTGTCGGAGTCACTGCCGCTTATGTATTCAGCAGCTGGAAGAAACATATATTCACGCTAGGCTCACATTATTTTTATCCAAGCACTATTTTTTCGCATAGACTCAAATTATGGTATAAATTATGGATTTTATATTATTTGTCCCAAATTATGTCTCACAAATCGTCAAAGTTTATAAATGTGTTTCCATAATTTTCTATCTTCAGTTAGGCTTCTGACTTGATTCCATTGAATTCCTTTCTGTTCTGCCGCTTATTTGATTTTTTCATTCCAAGTTTTATTTGGGCGTCATATATTTTATTTTTTTCCCCATTCTATGTACAGATGTCTCATTTTCGATGCTTTTTAAGGTATCTGGGATAATATTAACAATAGAGCAAAACTGTTTGCACATTCTAGGGTCAACTTTTCGAGAAAAAATTAATATTCGCCACAATAATTTTCGAATTTCTTTTGTTTTTTAGCTACAGGCCAAAACTCGTTTTTCGCTAATTTCGAAAATATCTCATATCTTCTTTATTATGATAGTAAAAGACAAATGCCCGGTTGCAGAAACGTTCATCAACGCTTTGTTTAATTAACGGACCATCAAAACGAACAAATTCGAATCAGTTTTCTTGTTCTTATGACATTTAAATCATTGCTGTCAAAAAATCGCGTTGCATTTGTTCGTTTTGATGATCCGTTAATCAAACAAAGCGTTGATGAACGTTTCTGCAACCGGGCGAAATTGTTTAGATAAATTTTGTACCGCTTTTCATGTAGAATAAAATGGCGTAATTAGATTTTTTGAAAATTTGATAATTCTCGAGATATAACACAAACTAATATTTTTTAAATGGGAACCTATATTGAAAATAGTCTCATCTTTTTGATTATTTTATAAGCTTTTCAACGATGTATAAGAAATTAACATTCTTTTATTTTAAACATAATTATAAATTTTTTTGGGGTGATAAAATTGAAAATTATTTATTTATTTCAACTCTATATTTATTATGTTCTTAAAATTATTCTTAATTATTTTTTCTCGGGTTAGATAAATTACGTTTTATCAACGTTTTGGATTTGGTAAAAGTCAAAAAGAATGCTTTAATATGCTTTGTCAGGTATATAAATTGAAGAAATGATAAAAACTGAAGAAAATAATATTAAAAATAAAGAAAAGGTGATCTATAATATTTTTTTATTTGTTTCATAATTATTTTTAGTTTTTTCACTCCAAAAAAATAATAATTCGTTTTATTCATGTTTAAAAGGAAATAATGTATACATATATATTATTAATGCCAAGTTGCACCAACAACGTTTAAATTTTAAGCTAGGCTTAAACAAAAAAATGCAAACTGAAATTTTGACAACAATATATTTTAATACATTTGACATTTAATTTCGATGAAATAATTGTCCATTTAAGCCAAGTTACATTGGTGCAACCAGCCACGAAAGGCTTATAAAATAAGCAAAAAGATGAGACTATTTTTGACATAGGTACCCATTTAAAAAAATGTAAGTTTCATATATCTCGAGAATTATTAAGTTTTCAAAAATCTAATTACGCCATTTTGTTCTACGCAAAAAGCGGTACAAAATTTGCCTAAACAATTTTTTCTAATTATCATAATAAATAAGTTGAGATATTTTCGAAATACAAGTTTTTGCAAAATAAGATCGAAAATTCCTGTGGCGACTATTAAACTTTACTTGAAAAATTGACTAGATACTTAAAAAAAAAAACATCGAAAATGAGATAGCCTGTATATAGAATAGGGGAAAATGGATTACCTAAGAGAGTTTTTGGAAGCGAAACTTGTAGGAAAGAAAATAATAGGTCGCCCAAATTAAACTTGGAGTGAAGAAGTCAAAGAAGCGGAAAAACAGAGAGGAATACAATGGAATCAAGTCGGCTCCGGTGGCTCAATGGTTAGAGCAGTGGTTCTCAACCGCCGTTCCGCGGAACACTGGTGTTCCGCGAAGCTGTCCCAGGTGTTCCGCGAAAATTTTGAATATAATATAATAAGAAACAGTAAATTTTTTTATTACTATAAAATAAATACTACATAGTTTTGTTAATTATTTGAAATTTAGCAAAAATATTCAATATTATTCTAAATTTTCGCGGAACAGTCAATAATATTAACAGTGTAATTATCGAACGACGCAGTTACGTCGTTTGGAGTTACTCCGGGGAATACCACTAAATTTCTAGTGTACTCGATAACGCAGGGAGCGCTACGTAGTGTTGATTTCGTGCTGTTTCTCTTTCTTCGTACGTAAATAACAAAAGCGCAATTTCGATCTGCGGTTCAGCCATAATTTAATATAAATATCTAGTTTTCGTGAGTGTGTTTTTTATTGTATATATATATTTTATATTGTTGGAAATTGGTAAGATGAAATGCAAGTTGTGTAGTTTTAACAGTATTCTTATCTTTTTTAGTTGCTTATTTTAGCATTTATACAAGACTTTTAAATCTGAAATATGGACAAATTTTTGAAAAGAAAGACTGAAAGTGAGGTTAATGTTGGGGCGAGTACAAGCAGGTCTTCTTCAATTGAAGGAGATATGCAAGGCAACAAAAATGCCGAAAATAAACGTAAAAAGATATCCGAATCAGTTCGGCATTATTCGGAAGAATATCTGAAGTTTGGTTTTACATGGAGCGGTAGTCAAGATGTTCCTATTCCGAGATGTATTGTATGTGGTGAAAAATTGGCTAACAGTGCAATGGTCCCAGCTAAGTTACAGCGACACCTTTCAACAAAACATTCTTGTCTAACTTCGAAAGGTAAAGATTATTTCGAAAGATTGCTGAAAAATCAAGAAGTGCAAGCAACATGCTTTCGAAAGAGCGTTACAATTTCGGATAAAGCGCAAATCGCTTCTTATAAAGTGGCAGAACTAATTGCATTGAAGCAAAAGCCGCATGATATTGCAGAATCGCTAATTTTGCCCGCATGTTTAGAAATTGTTAAGATTATGTTTGGCAATGAAGCGCAGCGAGACGTCCTAAAAATTCCCGTTTCGGACGATACGATAAAAAGAAGAATTATAGATATGTCAGGTTTTATAGAGAACGCAGTGACGGCGAAATTAAGTACAAAAAATTTTGCGCTGCAAATTGACGAATCCACTGACATAAGTGGCAAAGCCCAATTAATCGGATTTATTCGCTTTGTTGACGACACTGAAATAATAAATCAGTTTTTATTCTGCAAGGAACTTATTGGTCACGCAACTGGAGAAGACATATTTAATTCAGTATCATCTTATTTGGAAGAATGGAAATTATCCTGGGAAAATTGCGCAGGAATCTGTACTGATGGAGCTCCAGCCATGCGTGGCAGTATTAAGGGATTTTGTAGTCGAGTTAAAGCAATAAATTCAAATATAGTCTCTACTCACTGCTTTCTGCACAGGGAATCTTTGATTTCGAAGAGTCTACCAGCAAACTTAAAGTCTGTTTTGGAACAAGTCGTACATATGGTGAATTATATTAAATCGAGACCATTAAAAACCCGTATGTTCAAACAACTTTGTAACACCATGGAATCCAAATATGAATGTTTGCTTTTGCACTCTGAAGTGAGGTGGCTCTCAAGAGGAAAAGTGCTAACCCGAGTTCATGAGTTGAAACAGGAATTGCTAGTTTTTTTTAGACAAGAGGGTAATGATGTATACGTAAAATATTTGGAAAATGATGCATGGTGTACTAAGCTAGCATATTTAGCCGATATCTTCAGCTACTTAAATTCAGTCAATACATCTCTTCAAGGAAAAAATGAAAATATTCTGACATCCACAGACAAATTGCTAGCTTTCCAGAAAAAGCTTTTGCTTTGGAAAAATCGTATTGCTCAAAATCGCAAATTTGATATGTTTCCGTTATTAGCAACGGAAAATATTGTTAACATTAATGAAATGATTTCAAATGTGGCAGAGCATTTGTCAATATTGCAAGACAAAATAACTCATTACTTTCCATCTCTTAATATTGAAGACTTTGATTGGGCGCGAAATCCATTTGGTGAATTTGATATAATGAACCAAGATTTTTCTATTCAGGAAGCAGATGAGTTTATTAATATATCAACGGATCGAACATTACAACTAAAATTCAAAGAAGAAGGAGTGGAAAGGTTTTGGATTTCCATCGAGAATGAACATCCATTTATTGCAAAACGAGCGTTGAATATCTTGTTGCTCTTTTCGACGTCCTATCTGTGCGAACTTGGATTTTCAACTCTAACAAATATTAAAAGCAAAAAAAGAGAAAGACTTACCAATTTAGAAGAAGAAATGAGAGTAGCGCTCTCTTACATAAGACCCAACCTTGAGGAAATTTGTAAAGGTCGTCAAGCGCAAATTTCTCATTAAAATAAGTTACCATGTAATATATATCTTTATTTCAATTAAATATTAATCTTCCAATTATTTTGTGTGATTTACATTAGATTTACAAATTTTATGATAATGGTGTTCCGCCAAAATCGAGACCACTTAAAAGTGTTCCGTGATCCCAAAAAGGTTGAGAGCCACTGGGTTAGAGCAACGCTCCTTAGTCATGAGTGCGCTCGGGGTTCTGGGTTCGAATCCCACTAAGGCATGGATGTTTGTGATGTGAACCCACTCTGTAATTGGGATTTAATCCTGTTGAGAGGTTTTTAAAAAATAAATAAATAAATAAATGTCAGAACCCTAACTGAAGACAGAAAATCATGGAAGGATTACTCGAAGAAGAATACAACACACTAAATTCCACTCCACCTTAACCGCCCTACACCTGTAAAGATAGTAGGACCCGAGATTAATTAAGTATATCAGTGTTTCCATGGCATGCTCGTTCTCCAGATTTGTCACCAAATGAAAATTTGTGGGATATCTTTGGGAGAGCAGTGATGCGTTCTGAACCACTGATGCAAACCCGGGAAGAAAAAATGTGGACTACAGTTGAAAGAGGATGTAATGAAATTGCGTAAAATGTTATTCGCCACTTTTTTGAGTCCTTACCTCGGCGTATAGTAGCGGTAATTAATACGCGCGGAAAACATAGTTCTTATTAATTTTCTCTTGTTCTTTATTTTTTAGACTAATGAAATTTTATTCGTTTAGACTATCTGAATCTCATGTATTTATTTCTAATAACACCCTTGCTGTTAAAATATTATTTTATCTACTTTTGCAGTTAAATTTCTACATGATCCACTATTTTTAGTAAAAAAAAAAACACTTTAAAATTTGCTACATAAAAAAGAAATGTGTACCATAGTTAGGGACATGCGAAATATATCACGCATTCTATTAAAATACTTACTGTCAGCAGTGCCGTCGTTATTTTCCTTGATTGAATCATCAAGAGACAAATCTTTCACCCCGGTTAAAACTTTTTCGTACTTCTCAGCTGTCCCTTTAATATCATTCTTGCAGACATTTTCATCGCTTTTCGACATCTCAGCAGATTTAGGTTGGTCTTCTTTAATATTAAGAAGATCGGCAACAACAACATCAGTTTTCTTAATCGGTCCATGCGGGAATATTTTAGCCCAATCAAAATCAGAATCGTTTATCAAACATTCATCATTGCGCTGCACTAGATCTGGAAAAGATTCAGACATGAAAGAAGCAATTTCGGGCTTTGTAAGACTTGTATAGGTCTCTAATTTCGGGAACTCTTCCAGTTCTGTATCAACGACGCATTGGGCTAAGTCTGGAGAAGAATTTTTCTGTTCACCTTTTTCCTTAATTTCATTCTTTACACTGTCGGTTACCAAATTCTCTGAACTTTGCTTAACTTTCTCGCATTCTGGTTTTGTTTCATTGTTGTAGATCTTCATATCATCAGTAGTAGATGTTTTGTTATATTCCGGAGAATATGGTTGTTGGCATTTCATAGTCAAATCAACAGGCAGCGGTCCTTGATCCAAATGGTACAATCCAGAACTTTGTTGCTGAGATCTATTCGCTTCGAGAACTGGTGAATCAGGTCGAGGATCTGGATCTACGATTACAGCACAACCAAGCCAGTGACCGAATCTGCGGCCTTGATGATGGAAATGCCAATAAGACTCGAAGTTACCAGGGAATACTGTCAAGAGAAAATTATTTTGCATAGTATATTGTAAATTATTTGAAATGGTTGAATCTTACATGGTGCTTGTAAAGTGACTTTTACTTTTCCAGTTTCGCCTGGTTTAAGTGGTGGGCATTTTACAACTGTTGTTAAAGGGACCAGAGATTTGGATCCCCATGCAAAACGAAGTTCAGTCTATAAAATTGTTACAAAATATATCAAAAATAACACTTTAAATATTTATATTCGATATACAAGATGTTTCAAAATTAAACAACTAAACTTAAAATTTAAATACAGGACCTATTTTTTTTTTAGATATTTGCATTTGAGTGTGATTGTTGTATTCCGTATGTACTCTTACTAGAATTTCTAGTTTTAACAATAAAATATTCATAATTTCTAAAAATGATAAATTACATACCATTTTCATAATTTATTCAAAATGGTGAGCTTAAACACGTAAACAAGTTTGATATCGATTCGTTGATGATGTCATGATGTTTATTGGCGTTTATAAACTTTTTGTGTAATGACACCCTATACAAAAAAGTCCAGGGATGTTAAATTAGAGGAGAGTGCTTTTGATAATGATAATTTTAAGTTTAGTTGCTTAATTTTGAATCATACTGAATATTGTCAGTAGCTCTAAGCCTTTGAATTATTTTAAAACGTGTTTTGGCCGGCTTAAAAATACAATGCTCAGCTGCTCAAATAGTAGATAGTCAAAAATTTAGAATACATTTTGTAATTTTCCTATTTTTGTTGATGATTGCAGAGAAAATCGTATTTATAAAACATGCGAAAAACGTGATTCCGAACACCATAAAAATTTCAAATGTAGCTGAGCTCGTTACGTAAATCTTACATTCGTTTCAGAATCACTAATTTTCCCGCATTTGTTACAAAAATAACTATTTTAACGTTAACAAATGAGCGAAACGAACAAAACTAATTTAAAAGTTGCAAGTGTGATTTACAATTTATTTACTAGTCGACTAATAGACCATTTCAGAAATTTGAACGACCCTTACATTACATTATAATATTTTTCATTTATAGACTATAAATTGAAAATTATCTATCTAAATATGCTACAATACACATATTAATATAACAACATTCTTTTCATTTTTATAAATATTTTTCATTTGGCCTGAAGTTTTCCACGTGTCACATCAGCTATGCTTCTTTGTAAAGATTTGAGATTAGACGCTAGAAGTTTGTTTAGCTATAGAAACGCACGAAAAACATTGGATTGAATATATTTTCGCTGGTATTTTGACACGATGACACAAAACGTTACACAGAGATGTTTACTTCGTAAATTTCAGGTTATCTTTAAATGTCACTTTGACCTTTAGAACCTAGTGTGAAAATCAAAATGGCTGTTGATATTGAAATGTGACGTCAATGGACGAGAGACGTAGCGGGGAAAATCGACCGCTTTTTGAACAATGTTATTTTTAATTGCAATTTTCTCATTATTAAAGATCGACTCGAGGAAAAATAAAACATACGGGTCTATCATTTTTACCTTCCGTCATCTTTAGGTAAGGAAGGTATTGTCTTTGGTCAAAAAATTCAATGATGAGTTTTTACTGAATAAGCACGTTTTAGGGTCCATATAATACGATTTTACCATTTTTACGATGATGTCTGTATGTATGTGTGTCTGTGTGTGTGACAAAAGTTCCGGATTCCATAACTTCAATACCACGATTCCAAAAATTATAATCTTTTCGTATTCCTCAAGTCTATAACCAGAATAATAACTGATTAGATTTTGGTTATAATTGGTCAACCGGAAGTAGTCTCATTTGAAAATTTAACAGTTAAATTTGATTTATTGACATTTAACGTTATTATAACTTAAAGAATATATTATTCTTTATACGATTTGATTACAATTTTACTTCATATTCAATAGATACAGAGTTAAAGAATTTTAAAGAAATTAAATTTTATAATTCAGCCAGCTATGCCAAACTTGGGAACTAGTAATATATTCATATAATTCAAATTGACAGATGTCAGTATCAATAAAAAGTAAATTAATGTGGCAGATATGAGGATATTGAAGTAGATATTGGGGAATACACGGAAAGATGCGGTAAGAAAATAACTAGTGTTACAAGTTTTTAGAAAGATACAAGAAAGACGATTACATTAGTTTGAACATGTCATGAGGAGAAATGAAGAATTATATTGGAACAAGAAAGAATAGTTTAGTAATAGGACGTTAAAGAAACAGAGGAAGACCAAAGATAAGATGGAAGGACTGTATTGCGGAAGATTTGAGAGAAAAGGAACTGAATGAGAACGACATGCAAAAATAGCGACCCCTAACGAATGGGAAAAGCTAAAGAAGAAGATGCCAGTGTCAAGTGCAATTTGAATAGTTTGTTTATGAAATAATTTTACTGGAAATTTATAATCTTTTCCAAGAAACATTATGTATGGAATTTATACATGATAAACGAGAATGACGGAAGGTATTGTGCTGGCCACAACAGATTTTTTATGATTCTCATTGAAGTAGAAATGAACTTATCGATATTTCCTTGTACCGATACGATACATATTTTCTCTTAATTTGTCTGAATATAGTATCGATGCACAAAAAAATGTATCGATACTTTAGCGATATTATTATTTTTAAATTGACAATACTTGCTCTATATTTCTTTAGGACTAACCTTGTTTGTAAACATAGAACAGTTTTTTATATTATTGTAATTATCAAAATTAAATATTTAAAATAAAAAGAATGTACGTTAAACGATAAAACAATCATAAAACAAACAAACAAAAAAATAAGGCTAGATTACATATTCCCTATTCACTTATCATTTATAAAAAATGTTTTTTTTTTATTAAAATGAGCACGTAAAAGTGATTGACGGAAGCAATTCATTTATAAGATACTGTATATCGTCAAAGCACATATTTGTATTATCCTCGAAGTTATACGTCAATTTTATTTGTTTACTCTTGATATAAGCAGCTACTGTTGCTATGCTCAACTCCCAGCAAGGTCAAATTCTACTATTGATTATTGAAGTCATTGTGATAAAAATTTACAAAATACTTATTTATTCATGAAAGTGTAATTAAAATGTAGAAATTAAATTTTATAACTACCTCTTCAGTCCACGGCAATTGTCCATCATTCATAACATTCCAAACTTGATGCACAAGTTCACCACGGAGCACGTGGGGCACATAATTATATTCATCAACTGGAGTGGCATCCATAACGAGTTCGCAAGCATTGGCAGTCGGAGGAGGAGCTGAAGATGTCGAAGAAGAATTCGGTATAGCATTTTGTGCAACGGCAGAAATGCCATTAGTTTTTCTCGAGCTCCATAGAGAATGTTTCTTCTCCATAATTTTTTTGGTTTTGCATTCTAGTTTTTCTAGTTTAGCATCTAGTTTCTTTTCGAACTTTTTCTCTCTTTTATTTATCTTTTGCATGTGGCGGAGAAGTTCCAGCTTTTCTTCCCTTAAATTAAAACTAATTTTAAAAGTTTCAAATGTGAGAAATAATAAAAAATGTGTAGTATAATAATGAATTTTTATACCAAACCATTTTCTGAGAAGCAACGCATAAGATGATAAGCTAAACATGTAATGTAATCATTTCATTTTACACAATTTGTTGTATGAATGTGTGAGTAAAAACAACTTTCTATTGTAACTCTTTGAAACACTTTAATGACTCATACTTTTAATAACAATTTCATTAATAAATTCGAATAAAAATTAAACATAACATGAAGCATTTAAATTCAAAAAATCATAAAATTTGTTCCATCTTTGGCTTTACAATTCAACCACGTCTGGAATTTTATGTGACATTACAATTCTTACACTGGAATTATTGAAAATCTTATATATTTTTTAGCAATGTTGGTGCCTTTGAATTTAAATGTTTCAAATCTGAAAATTACTAGTTTAATAATAATGGATATTGTTCAGTTTTAAAAATATTGTTGAATAATGAGTATTCAGGTTAGGGTTTGCAATACCGGGGCAAATTTTAAAACCGATATTTTGATATTTAATTTTCAGGATACCGGTATTTAATTTTTTTATTTAGGTGTATAAAAATTACACAAAATGTGGTCCATTATATATTTTAATACAAACAAGAAAAAAAATACATTAGAATAACTCAATATAATATGAAATATTTTTACACTTTTTGCATTTACCAACTTATTTCTTTTCACGAAAAAATAATACCATAATGAACTATACTTCATTTCACGTAAGAAAATAGCGTTGGTTTAGATACGAATATAAATTCTTCCTTATAATTAGTCAGAATGCAAACCTAGTTCACAAAAACGAAAAAATATCACCTGTCAGTTGTCATTTATCAAATAAAATCTACAGAATTAATTGATGTTTAGCCATATTTTCTGATTTTTAATTTTTACAGAAAAAATATTTATTTTTGACAAAGTTTGGTTTCACGAATTTAAATTATTTATTTAATGCATGTAAAAACGGTCGACTTTCAAGCGCCATTTACTATTTTCTTACGCGAAATATAGTGCCTATTTCCCCAAAAATAGCACTAGTAAAGTAGAACAAAATGACGCCTAGTGACGAAAATATGAACTACTGTATGGTAGTAAGTCCCAGCCGAGGTAACGGAGAACGCAACGTTTCTGTCACTTATTTGACAAAAATCATGAGTGGAGTGAAATTTCCACGTTTCTAATAACAAAATATAAAACTTCAACCCGTTTTTGTTGCGTTAACGGATCTACGTCATTAGCACGTAAAAGTGCATAAATTTTCACAATTTCCCGAAAACAGGAACCAAAATTCTATGGAAAAATTTATTAGGGCAATTTAAAATAGATGATGACGAAATTTATGGATTCATATTTTAAAAATAGGACACGAACCGAGCAAAAATGTGCGTGTGTGTTCCTTGCATTTTGTGAAGCAACATCATATTTTGCTAATAACTACAATACGTGCACTCATTAAAATACTTTGTAATGAAATCTAAACCAGACAAAGTAGACAATCAAATCATAATGCTCATCCATTCATTATTCTTCCAAAGACTGTAATTAATCCAGTACTAGATTCAAGAAAACAAAGACTCGAATCACGTAAAATCAATATTCGAGAGATTGCTAAACATAATTTCTGGATGAAGCGGAGGACTTCGCAAAATTCAATAAATAAATATATCATCACGGCATATTACCCACTGCTGGGTGTGCCAATCTGCTTTGTACACAGAATTTCGGTAATGATGATGACATATTTGTACCGTGCGGGCGTTTACCAGGTGTCACCTCACGGGCTCTCATAGCTGGCGTGGAGAGTGCACCGAAGGAGTCAATTTTGTGCCATTTAAAATTCGAAATATTTGACGTCGGTCTGGATCGAACCCGGGTCCCCAGATTCGCGACCAGACACTCAGTAGATCCCAAAATTCAAAATGTTATTTCTACTGAGAAACATTATTTTTATTTCATATTAACTATATTGTTAATACGACTTTGCACTTCAAACGCCGCAGCGTATGAGAACAGACAGTTGCGGGAAACAAATCATTTACTTTAGGCTGGCCATATTGTTACGTCACGCGCTAAAGCTTCGCCTCTTTTTCACTCGCGAATTGTACGAGTATTTTTTGTGAGTAAACTGTGTTGTACAAACCGGATACGAGGTCTAACGCCGGCCCGAATCAAAATTAATCCCAAATTGAAAAAAAGAAAACATTTTAAATTATTGTTTTTGAAAAAATATTTTGTCCTTTGATTATTTATTAAAAAATTACAGTTGAAATAACAATAACTATTTCGGCTGGCCCGATTTTAAGGTTCGGCCCTTGTCGTACCCGGGCCCGTGTCCTACAGAGAATAGAATGCAAAATACATGCTAACCAAGAGCCAAAAAATATAGTAAAATATGTGAAACACGTGAAAAACAGATGTTAAAGATGTCGCGCAACCTGAGAAAAGTTACAGATATTGAATAAAAAAACATGTCCTCGTTCGTTTCAAATACCGGCATTATTAAATAAATAACGGCGAAAAATACCGTAAAATTTTCTCTGGTATTTGGTAAACCGGTATTGCAAACCCTAATTCGGGTATTATAAGTAAAGACATCCACAATAATTAAGCAAAAATACATCTATGTTCGATTGGTATATAAAGAACTTGTGTTAAAATACGAGTAAAACTTGCCGAGAAACGAGAGAAATTCCTTTCTCTTGTTCTACATAAGAGTGCTTTTACTCTTACCATTGCAGCTGCAGGCCGTCGGTGCAGTCAGAACTGTCCTCTTCTGGCATCTTCTTCTTTTTCTTGCGTTTTTCAATCATGTGATGCAAATGATGGTGATGATGATGCCCCTTTGAAGCAGCAGTTGGACCATTCGATTGTGGCAAATCAATAGCGCTGCGATTACGAGAATGCGGAGCGTTTGCTAAAAGATTCGTTGCTCCAGCACCAGTAGACAAAGAAGTTCGAAGATTGTTCACGACAGCAGAAGTTATTTCATCAACTAACTCTGTTTTGAACTATAATAAATAGTGATTAATATGTTCTGAACACTTTTTCGTAATTGTAAACTTACTTTCTTCATGTACTTTTCAAACCAGTCTGGCATCTCATCTTTATTATCTTCTGATGAGTCATTAGATTGATTTATGAAAGTCTTTTTCTGGAGTATTCTCTCTTTCATGTCTCTCTTTTTCAAACAAAACAGTTTCGGATTTACATGTTTAGATGCACTGTCCTCATTATATTTAGTAGGATCTTTTGGCTTGGCACCCCCATTAGAAACCATACTTACTTTCATTACTATTTTGCGTCCCCTTCGAGCTCTAATTCGAGAGAATTTTAAGCATTCACGAAATTCCAGTTCACTATCCACTGGAATTAAGTCGTCGTCACTGTCTAAATACGAGATTCTAATGTCATCTGTGGTAAAACGCATATTTCCGGAATTTTGAATCTATAACAATTCATATTGCACATATAATTTAAAATTTCTATAATAATTTTAATTGTTTTATACTAAAATTTTGAAATTAAATACCAAAAGAATAATAAGTTATTTAAAAACTTAAATAGAAACGTAAACATAAAAATGACAGGCCATTTTGGATTGTCAACAGGGAAATGATGCCTACATTATTAAGTAATTGCGCCACATATTACGCAATGTCATGTTTTGGTAGAGTTCCCAATATCAAAAGAAAATAGCATTTCAACTTACCAAATATGATTTAAAAGTATTCCAATCTAAATTTGTATCTGGAGTATCCACTATGCCAATTATCTTTGCCTTGTCATCATCATTTCCAGGAGTTTTCCACTGGACATCGTAAACGATTTCCAGTTCACCTTTTTCAGATTCGAGTTTATTAACAAACATGATAAAATAAACAGTTTAGGGACGAAACAATCACTTTTTATTGTAACATCTCTAAACGAAAATATACTGCGCACTTATTTCAACACTCACAACACAAAGTATCGGATAGAAATGAGTTTTGTTGTTGGTCTTAGTACGACCGTAAATTAATAGATGTCAGCACTCTAGCTGATTTCACTGCGTATGTTTATACGGTACGCTGCAGGCTGCAACAAGCACAGCAAGATTCAAAGTCAAAGTGCACTGAAAGTTTTCTTAAAATAAACGTTTTACTTCTGCATTTTATAGGAACAAAGATCATAAACGGAATTGAAATAAATAAGCTATTTTTAACTATCATAGGTTTTATTGTAATTTTTGGAATTACACAGACTGAAAAACAAATCGGCCTCTGATTTTTTTTTGTATATAAAAGTCCCCTTAACTGGATATCAACTAGGGAAATGAGCTGATTGTTTTTAGTTATCAATGATTTAAGATGCTTATTTCATTGTAAAATACCTTTAGTTTTATTTTTAACAGTAAATCACGTAGCGGTAGATTACACATTGTTTCTTATCATTTATTTATGATAAAATCCAAGTAGGTATGGTGGTATTCTGAGCGTTTTCATAACTTCTATAAGAGTTATCTTAAGGACTTATAGATCTGAAACGTCAGAGTGGTATTCTGAGCGCATCTATAGCTTATAGGATTGTCTTAAATGTCTTAAGATATCTTAAAAACTTACGGTCACTGCACAGTTCGCTATAACTTGTCAGAGAAACAAATAGAAGTACAATTTGGTTTGAAAATGAATAACAATTTGCAAATTTTATATTTTGTACATTTATTATCAGAAGAGGAGTATGAACTTTAAGTATTAATTAAATTATTTAATTAAAATATTTATACATTTATCAATATTTGAGGTTAATTATTGTTATATTTTTAGTAATTACATACGAATATCATAAGAAAAAATATAAGGGATGTAATTAATACATTTCAATTGCCAAACATTTTAAACAAATGTTTCATCTTACAAGGGAATGTATGAGAAATATAATTCAAACTTTGCACCTCCATTATGTCGACCGCACATCTCGAATATAATTTCATAGCAAAATACTTTTGCTACATTACATTTTTGTGCATCTGGTTCATACAAAAGCAGTGTTAGAAATAGCACTTGGGTGTCAATGAGCCAGTCAACAATTAACAAGTTTTATTTTCCTGTAACATAATTTTATATTTTTATTTATAATATAATTACAATTACCTATCAAACATTTTGAATTCTTAACTCATTTTAAAACTGACTTCTATGTGACCATGCCTGACTGTTTGTAAACAAGTTTGACGTAAATCTTCTGTCCATTTCTTACAGTTACATTCAATCAGTAAAGTTAACCTCAGAAAAATAAATGCTGTGCATATGCAATTAAGAATTTGGAAAACTTGTATTTTTTATTTATTATTATTATTATAACTCATTTTCAAATGTAAATAACATTAACTAAAATAGTTATAAATAAACTATTACTCTTATTTTATAAATATTAAACCACGATACATGTTTTATTTTCCAATGAGTGGCAAACTTGGTTTTAAGATATCTTAAGGGAATGTTATAGAAACTCAAGGTTATAGACGCACGCTCAGAATACGGATTTATGAAAATCTATAAGCGTTCAAGTTATGGATTTATCTTAAGCTATAGATCTTAAAAGTTACAGATTTTTAAGATAATGCCCAGAATCCCACTTTAGTTACGAGGTAACGGACCATTAAAATGAAGCCACCTTTGTTTTTCACCTTCCGTCACCTATTGTTTCTGGTCAAAAAATACGATGATGAGTGATGAGTTTATAATGAATAAGCAGTTTTTAGAGTCCCTAGAATACGAATTTACTATTTTTACGATGATGTCTGTATGTATGTATTTTGGAAGTACTTTATTTGAAGTTTTTAACAGATTTTTGAAAAAACGTAGTTAAATATCATTTTTCGACAGTTTATGTTATTATAAATATTAAAGATTATATAATTCTGTATACGATTTGATTAAAAAGTTTTGTTTATATTTAATAGGTATAGAAATGAAAAATTATAAAGTTATTAAATTTCATGGAACAGCCAGCTATGTTATAATCATGGAAGCTGATAATTTATTCAGATAATTCTAATTGACACATGTCAGTGTCCAGTATACTTTACATAGTTTGTTCATGAAATAATTTTATTGGAAATATACAATCTGTTGCAAGAAAATTTACGTATGGAATTTGTACAAAATACACAGGATTGACGGAAGGTAATGTGCTGACCACATCAGATTTTTTAAATAAAATTTATTTAATTTAATAAAATAAGTAAAAACAATCAGCTGAGTTCCCTATTTAGTTGTAAAATAAACGGTTAAGGGCTTTTATAAAAAAATAATCAAGTGGTCGGTTTTCTTTGCCGGTCAGTGTATTTTAGCTTTTCCATAAGAATTAAAAAAAAAAAACACTAAATACCAATGAGGCATGGTTTGGTACTAGCATTGATCGTAAACGTTTACGTTAGTATTTATAATCAATGGTCCTAGAAATGTTCAGAACGGGATCGTTAAACAGCTTATTTAGCTTATATCTCGTATATTTAATAATAATAACTATTATTATCTCTCTAAAATCACAATAAACCTAATGCATAAAACGGCCCAAGTTTTCCTAATGTGAATATTATGCCGTAGGTGTAAACTGAACTTTAATTATTTTTTAAAACAATCTCGCGTTCCGGACTTTGGACGATTTGTGGTGTAGACAAAGGACATTTTCTTTGAATAAAGTGGATTTGTACAGCCTATTTTTTATTTTACTTTATAAAAGTTAAATGTGTGTTAATATATGTACTGCTTTATGTGTACATTTTTAATTTTACTTTAAGAATTAAAGTTGACCTGCGCATGTGCACCACTTCACAAGACAAACGTCAGAGTGTGGTATAGGTACTTATTTGTATTTGTGAAGGTTAGATTGCAAAAATTAAATAAACGGGATGTTAGATTTGGTGCAAAAATATCCCCATTTATATAATAAAAATATTTATTTGTTTACACTTACGACTACTCGTATATGCCAGAAAAATCACATCTGCGCATGTGTACCGAAGGCTTTAAAGTAGCTGCATGAAGTACCAATGAGTACCAAACTACCAAAAGTAAAAGCGAAAAGAAAAAGTAAAATAAAAAGTAGGCTGCATAAATCCACCTTTATTTGTAAAAAAAATGTTGTATAATTTGGTAATAACTGTTCAAAGAATTGTATTCATAAACAATATTTTATCTTGATAAAATTGATAGCTTATCCTCATTTTGGCCTTGAAAATAGCAATTTAAAAATATCTAGGTTTAAGAAAGTATTTTAACTGAGTTCCACTAATTTGGGTTTCCAATGTAAACATGTTTTGCCAAGAAATAAACTCGTTTACTTCCGGTTTGCAAAAAATGAAGTTGGCTCAATTTTCTTCAATATTTTGAGCAGAAAATAGTACAAAATTTTAGTGTAGATAAACAATTTATTTCAAAATTTAGAAATATATGTTAAGCAAATTAATTGGAAAAAAGAATGTGTATATTTTATGTTTTGTTAAACAAACGAACATAAATTTGCATATAAAATTTAGTAATAGTATTTGCGTAGACAAATGAACAATTACTAATTGCAAAATATAGACAATAGCAAATTTTATGTGAAAAAAATTAATGATAAATTGTCAACCTCTATTTGCCATTTAATTCGGCCTTCTAAAAACATTGATGCATACT
Organism: Harpalus rufipes; assembly: GCA_951394225.1. Taxonomy (NCBI): domain Eukaryota; kingdom Metazoa; phylum Arthropoda; class Insecta; order Coleoptera; family Carabidae; genus Harpalus; species Harpalus rufipes. The sequence continues at coordinate 52,889,261 of OX596277.1, read as the reverse complement.
TTTTTGTATTGGAATGACTGACTTCGACACAAAAAATATTTCGAAGCACGTCAAGCGAAGCACTTTCGGCAAAATTTGAACTCTGCGTTCAAGGTGTATTGCATAAACATTCAAATTGATAAATTGATGAGATGTTCTTTTATGTTTTACATATGGGTTGCATCATAATAATAGCTTAAAGTTTACAATAATTTTTATGTGAGAAAAAGTGTTGGAATAACTTGTTTGATTGCTAACCGATTTTTATTATGAATGATGAAATTAGCTCTTGGTCATATGTATTTGGAATTGAATTTATATTTTTTTTTTTACTAAATATCGATATATGTATTTGATTCTAATCATTCATATAACACACACACACACACACACATACATACATACACACACACGCACACATACATACATACACACACACACACACACACATACACACATACACACATACAGACATCATCGTAAAAAAAGTAAATTCGTATTGTAGGGACCCCAAAACGTGCTTATTCGTTAAAAACTCACCATCGATTTTTTTGACCAAAGGTGAGGGAAGGTAAAAAAAATAATCCTTATATAGGTTTAAAGGTTTAAACCTCGAGATATGAGATCGTATGAGTAGTATTAGGAGATTATTTTAATCATATATTTAATATTTTCAAAAAAAAAAATACGTAGGTACATAGGTCACTAAAGATATTAAGATTATGCTTTTTGCAAATAATTTCCATTTATGATAATTTGGATTGGCACTTTTTTATTTTCTTTCTTAAAATTTTTATCACAGATTTTGAGTTATGCCTTTTAAGTTCGAATTTTTTATGGACGCCGTAATAGATTATGTAGATTACTTATCTACATTTTTTTTTAACAGTTAAAATACAACAATTAATAAGGCAAAATCATATTTTATTAGAAATTGTCACTAATATGCAGAAAAAATATCATTAAAAGTATCAGCACTAAAACAATCTCTTAGGCCGGCGCCACACTTGCAGCGTGCCACTTCGTATCGTCTGCTCGTTCACTCTTGGAGACATAACCTTAAAGCAATGAGTAATGAGGTGTTGCCAAATAAATTAACATATCTTTTTTATTCTGAAATTCGAACAACTTTTACAGTACTAGTAAATATGGTTTTCTGTTTAAATTTCTATATATATTAAACACAGTAGCAATTTAAAAGTATACTATGTTTAAACTGGCGCCAAGTTACACTGCCTGTGACGTCCAAGAAATACTACTAGCCAATGACAGAACTGGAAAGATAAAAATTAAAAAAATATTTAATAATTCTTATTTAATTACAGCAAAATGATCTCCACAGAATGAAATTTTAATATTGTAAATGGTTTTATGTTTACTTGAGACAACCATTTCATTCTTCTTCCTCCGTTTTGAAACACTACTAAAACTATTTTTCTATTATTACTTCTATTTGGGCACACTAGCACAAAACTATTTCTACAACTATGTTTGATATTAAAATTAGTAATATGGATAGAACTAGTAGCTAGTATATAATTAACAGTTGTTACGGCTGTCACTCTAAATTCTGTTGGTGGCAAACGTAAGCCACTCCCTTATTGGTTACTAGTTTTCTGACGTCATTAGGCGACAGAAAAGGCTGCAATTTAAATGTTGTATTTTCAGACACAATGAATAAAGAGTAATATGAAAGAAAATAAAAATACGAGTAAAATATGTTTTATTATTTCGAATCGCCTCGGTGGTCGAGCGTGTTGAAGCAGCGTGCCTGGCAGCGCTCAAAGCGACTTCACCGCTCGAACTCTGGGGTCGTGGGTTCGATTCCCACCAGGGGCTTGGATGTCTGTGAGTGTCTTCTAATACATGATTATATATGTATGTAACAGAAATTGTAAAAAGTATATTATAAATAAATGTGTTAGATAGGGCTATAATTAAAAAAAAAGTTAAAAAGCCGACAAAAATATTATTATTATTATTATTTCGAATATAGCAAACAAACAAAAAAATCGTGCAACACCTCATTTGTTGACAAAAATTTCAGTTAGGTAACAAACTGACGCTGAATACAAAGGAGCTTGTATGTGTGTAATTTACGCTGTACATAAAAAAATAAACGTGAAAGGCGATACTAGGTTCATCATTTAAACATTTTCTATTGCTGTAGTCCTGGATTGATACCTTTCAACAGATCGCCTCCTGGTCCTGGATCGCCAAAATATTTTTTTCGGTATTGAACAGAACGTGAAAATGTGCCGAACATTTAGAATAAAATGAAATCTCAACAGAGAAATCTAGGCACGTCGAATAACGGCCGCGCTCTTTGCGGTAGAACCGATGTACGCGGCGCGACCGCTACATGTTGCGGTCGCAAAGTGGCGCTTCGCGGCCTAACCGCAAATGTGTCATCTCTCATAAGAACACATTGATTTCATGTAGAGCAGCGGTCGGGGAACTTTATTAATCATTACCCCAAAATATTTTTGTGTAAGTTGATATTACCCCATGGCGAAGAGCAAAAAAAAAACGAAATCGCCTCTTTTTAGCATCTTTCATATTATAGCCCCCCATGATAATTTTGAAAAGAAAACCAATAACTAAAAATTTAATTTAAACCTCATTTATTCAATTTATCAATGTAATACCTAGTAATACATAACGGTAATAATAGTAATATATAACAAATTGAAACCCATTGGGGTACAATTGAGGGTTGACAATTTGGGGTACTGTAACAAATTATAATAATAATTGTTTAAGTTGAAAAAAATACTAACAGGTTTATAAAATAGCAAATTAAAAATATATACTTTTTACTCACAAAAGTTTCATTTTTACCCCATTTGGGGTAATTTACCCCGGTTCCCCGACCGCTGATGTAGAGCGACTACAGTATGTTTGACATTGGCCCGCAAATGGCGGTGATCTTCCCATGGCAATACCCTGTATAGAGGTACCCTAGTTGCGGTCGGAAAGCTGCGCTTCGCGGCGCAACCACAAATATTTTTTTATAATAATAAATTGATTGCACGTAGAGCGGCTGCCGTCAGTGTGGCGCTGGCCTTATATGACGATTTAATACAAATGCAGTGATATCAACCTTTTGATAATTATTGTACATGTAAAATAATTTGGGCAGGTGTGCGATATACAATATTAAATTAGAACGTAAAATGACAACAAATATGTGCCAGAACGAAGTAAATAATTCCAATAAAGAAGTTTGCAATAAAACACATAATTTTGTGTTTTCTTTACTATAATTTCAGTGCCCAAGATTAGCAACATTGAGTGTCAGACTGACATATGTCAACATAACCTACTTAAATAAAATAAATATTTTTCTTTTTCACAATTTTTCGGTTTCAAATAAAATTTAATATGCACCTCGGACCTCGGCACTGAAGTTCTTTTTTATCATCCATATACATATGGTTTATTTTCCTCAGGCCTGCAGGTCTTAGCAAATAAATTCCATATTCGTGATAAAAAATAGAACTTCATTGCCTTTGGCTTATTTATTTTAAGGTTAACTCTGTAGCGCTCTGTAGGTATCTTTTGATTAATGCAATTATGTATTTCAAAATATGAATAGATGACTGGTCAAATATAATATAACTGAACTTAACTCTGAAGTAGGTTCATCTCATCTTATTTGACTTTTCTTTTCATTGGTAAAGAATAGTTAACCTTTTCAGTTATCTATCTCACATCAAATAAGCATTTTTGGAATTTTTTGAATTGAAAAATTATCAACAAAATATAACTTCAAAGAAAACTGCAACTCATTGCTAGCTATAATCATTGTTTAATGTATGTTACATTCTATACCCGAATTCAAGCCTTGGCTGAAAAAAATGCTCAGGACTAGTTTTAGACTCCTTAAATGCTCAAACCCGAAAAACAGCCACACCGCGTTTCGGACATCTATTTAAACTTACAAAGACTGATATTTATTTATTATTTTTTACACGAACCGTAACATAACCTATCTAACAATTACTGGTATTTTTCAATTTTGATAAAATAATATGCAATGAAGTGAAAAAATTCGGGTTTGGCAATTTTCAGGTGTTCAAAACTAGTTCTAAGTAAATTTTTCGAACAATGCCCGCATTCAGATGTACAATGTAACATAACCTACTATATAAACCAGCCCTAAATGAAATAATGGAAAATTCGAATAATATTCTATCTCAAAACCCTTATTATTAAGAAATTACCTATTGTGAATTTGAAGGTCTGTAAAAGTCAGTTCGCGTAATTAAAAATGTTATTCATGTTGAAAATAAATTTTAAAATAACCATTTTTCTGATGTTTTTACCTTCCGTCACCTCTAGGTAAGGAAGGTATTGTCTTTGGTCAAAAAATTCGGTGGTGAGTTTTCATTGAATAAGCACGTTTTAGGGTCTTTACAATACGATTTTACTATTTTTACAATGATGTCTGTATGTGTGTGTGTGTGTGTGTGTTCGTATGTGCGTGTGTGTATGCGTGTGTGTGTATATATGACCGCGGTTTCGTCAACGATATCTCCAATACTATAGAATTCCAAAAATTACAATTCTTGCGTATTCCTCTTCCTTACAACCATATGCAGACTTGATTAGATTTTGGTTATAATTGGTCAACCGGAAGTACCCTCATTTGAAGTTTTTAACAGTTTTTCTTGAAAAAGTCAGTTAAATGTTATTATAACTTAAAGAATATATTATTCTCTATACGATTTGATTGCAATTTATATGTGATATTCAACAGATATAGAGTTAAAGAAGAATAAAGATAATAAATTTCAAATAAATTTAATAATTCAGCCAGCTATGCTAACTTAACCATGGAAACTGCTAATATATTCAGGTAATTCAAATTGACAGATGTCAGTATCAATAAAATGTAAATCAATGAAAGAATAAGGGAAGTAACTCTAGTGTTAGAAGTTTCTAGATATAAGAGAGACGATTACATTGGTTTGTTCATGTCATGAGGAGAGATGAATATATTAATAGAAGGTGGAAGAAACGTAGGAAGACCAAATATAAGATGAAAAGACTGTATTGCAGAAGACTTGAGAGAAAAGGAACTGAATGAGGACGACGCGCAAAACAAAAATGAGTGGAAGAAGAAAATAAAAAATAGCGACCCCCTAACGAATGGGAAAAACTAAAGAAGAAGAAGAAGAAGATGTCAGTGTCAATTGCAATTTGCATAGTTTGTTTATGAAATAACTTTACTGGAAATATAGGATCTTTTGCAAGAAAATTTATGTATAGGGCGCGTGCAGTGACATGACTTTGCTGACTTTGGCAAGCAGATATGGGGACCCGTGTTAAAATAACAGCAATTAATTATGTCCATAACTGACAAGTGTTATAATTTTTCATTCAAAATTTCATAATTTTCTTATTTCATGTGGTTTGTTTGTTATCAGGAGTATGGAATTCAGTTGCCGAGAAAGGGAATCACATAATACCAAAAATTTAGAACCTTTTGCAAGAAAATTTATGTATGGAATTTGTATATAATACACAGGATTGACGGAAGGTATTGTGCTGGCCACATCGGATTTTTTGAAATAAATTTAAATGTAAAAGAAATTAATAATTATGCTTGATAATTGGTCATCCCTATGCATTGATCCTTCTACTACACAATGTTATCAAGTTTGAAATTATGACTTAATATTTACGAGTGCAGCTTGAATTCTACTAAACTGCTGTTTAGCGTAGCATCGGCAATCGCCTTAACAGACCTTGCACAGTTTACGTTTATTTGTCATTTCTGTGACTTTTTAATCCGGATCATTAGGATAATAATACAGAAAACCACAAATAGAAAACTTAAAGCAAAAGAAAATAGTCATTACATTGACCTGAGATATACTTATTGTGTAAATTTTTACGTGTTAAAATGCATTGCAAAAATGATTATTAGCATTAGAGAACTGGATAATAAGACGATGGATCCCTATTTTTCTTTTGTCTGTTGTGAGAGAACTATGAATGACAAAGAAAATATAATGAAACTAGCAATAAGGGACTCCTTCCATTTTCTTTAATTAAAATTTGTTTCTTAAACTGATGTCAAATAAACTACTAAATAAATAATAGTTATTTGTTTAATAAAGGAAAAAAATAGCCAGATTCACTGCCGCGGTGATATTTCATGAACAGAGTCTTCAAAGTCTTTAAATTTAGCGTAGGCAGGCAGTGAATTATATTATTATAAATGTATATTATTTGTCGCCGTTTGTTTAGGACTAAGTAATATCAATTTTATAATTATTTGCATTATCAAAAAAAAAAAAAATCTGATGTGGACACCACACGACTTCCTTGTACGATTATTAAACTATACATATTTTTGTAATAAATAAATTACAAAATATTAATTTTAACTTCAAAACAGTAAGATAAATAGCGACCATAAAGGTAGTTTTTAAAGAGAGTTTTGATTACAACAAAGAAATATTTGATTACAACAATGAATATGACTAATTTCACAATAAAAATATAATATTTGTTATTGTACGAATCATAAAATTGCACGTATTTAACTAATTTGACATGAACATTTTTTTATGTTTTTGTCCTAATCTATAGCAATAAGCTTTATTACAAAAACAAAAAAAGTATATAATTTTTAAATTTACATATCTCGCTTATACAAAGGGCTAATTTAATAATACTTGATGTGCTAGACGCAGAAATTAATTCTCTAAAACTTTTATTTGAAGCATTTATTTCTTAAATCAAAATAAAATCATTTTATTCAAGAAAAACTGTTAACAACTTCAAGTAATGTACCACTTCCGGTTAGCCTATTTTAACCAAAATCTATTATGTTATTTCGATTGACATAAAAGTCTTGTATACCAAATTTGAAAAGTTTTGGATTATATTTTAAAACAGTTTTTCATTAAAATCTATTATAGGCTTCATGTAAAGTGCCACTTCTGGAAATTGTGTAATAACCAGAAAGGGAGGTGCACAACTAGATGTTATAGGAGTCCTAAATACAAAATTTCAACTTTCTACGGCTTACCGTTTTTGAGTTATGCGAGATACGTACGTACGTACGGACGTACGTACGTACAGACGTCACGACGAAATTAGTCAAAATGGATTCAGGGATGATCAAAATGGATATTTCTGCTGAAATCTGAAAACCGAAATTTTTCGCGATTACAATACTTCCTTTACCTACGTACAAGGAAGTAAAAATACTTGTCGTGAATATGAAATTTCAAATAAAACAACATGTTTCTTATTTCTTACTTTCACTGTGACAGGCACAGAAAGTAAAACTTTGTTGCCTAGCAACTGTAAAAAATATCATATTTTTCATGCTAATCAATATAAAAAATATGTTGTGGCCATCACAATACCTCTCGCCCTTTCCATTGTGGTATATATAAGTATTGTATTCAACATTTCTTGTACACAAAAAAAAATCTAATTACACCTAATCTTTATATTTACGTATTTTCTATAATTTTAAATTTATTCTATGAGCAAGTTTTTTTCCATTTCTTCTAAATGTTCGAGGTTTTTCCAATTCATTAACGAGTTTGGCGGTATTTCTGACGGGTTCATGTAATATACTTATAATTTTAAATATATAATTAATAATACAATAAGAAATATTAAATATCGTTCCCAGACAAAGCCTTCAGTACTATCTCTGAATATTTTACACTGACATTAGTGACATTTATCTGTCAATTACAGACATTTTAATTTCTCAAGTAGTTACCATGGAGATGTTTGGGCTGTGAGCAGGCTGTGAGATTTACTACAACAGATTATTTTATCTTAAATCAATAGAATAAGGTATAATAAAAAAATATAAATGTGTCGGAGAAAGAAGTTTGTTTTTTAATATTTGTAATAACATAAATTAGAAAATAATATTTACAAGACTTTTGTTAAAATACTACTACTTCCGGTTGTCCAATTATTCGAACGAGAGGTAAAAAGGCGTTTTCTTAGATTATTATCAAATTGAATAATTTGATTTTTCCTATTAAAATGTATATTATTATTTAACTCTTTTAGCAAAAACAATATTATATTACTGCACTTTATTGTTCTATTACTTGTATTTCTAAAATTAACAATTTAATTGAATTAATTCCCGGAATAATATTCTCGTACTTATTTTATCTTTTGTTTGCCATAAATATTATTTTTTCTGTAAACAATAGCGTTTCACTTATGATAAATGATTTCCATTTAAATTTCTCCTGTTCGTAGTACAGTATTGTACACTTACATTGGTTTATTTGCTTTGTCTGATTTACTTTTTTTATCATACTTTTTATTTTTATTTGTACGTCATATTTTTTGTCTTACTAAAAATGAAATCGTTTATTTTTATTCCTTTTTGTATTTCGGTTTGATCCATACTCTTGATAAAATGTTAATTTTATTTGCATGTGTTACATATTACATTTTTTCATAGAATAATGGAACGTTTATATTATAATTTTGCACATAATAATATTGTGATTTTTTTTGTAGATAGAATCTATAATGGGATATCCAAATCAGGTATGACGTTTGAACACTTAATAAGTTTAAAAATAGACAAAGCAATATTATGATGAGTTTTTTGTTCATTTTTTGTTTGAATATTATGAGTTGTTTTTGTTCTACTATTTATTTATATTGTCAGTACCTGTGTGAAGCATATACTCACATTGTTCTTTGAAATGACCTTTTTTGAACATGTTAATTTTATATTGAAATATAAGTACCATCTACTTATATTGATATTTGCATTGCATGACAGAATAAATTGTTTTTTATTGTTAAACAATGACAACTGACAAGATTGATAGTAAAGTAACGTAGCAATGACCGAATGGAGGTTCCATGTCTGTATTAACAGGGCCGGAATAAGAATTTTTTTCAACGAATAGCCTCTTTTCCTTTAAAAAGGCTTGGTTTTTGATATTATTGTTTCAAATTGTTGTAATAAACATAAAACGTATACAGTGAACAGAATAGTCCATGAAATAAGCGTTTAATATGGCAAAACAGTTTTTTTTCTAATATTATCTGTTCCGTAAACCTTAATCCGGTGTTTTATATTTAATAAATTTTTTCGTGCTAAATTTTTGAATTTGTTTTTGGAGGTTTTAGCATGCGATAATTTCAAAAAAAGATGGTCAAGTAATCTTTCATACAAAGTAACATGTCAAAAAATTGTTTGACGCTCATTTCTTGAAATAATGCATACCTTCCTAATCTGTTATTAATTATAGAATAAAAATTTAACATTTATTCTCTAAAACTAAAAATAAATCACCCTATGCATAAAGTTTTATGGGAAAGAAATGTCGGATTTTCATGTACCTATATTTAGTTTCAGAATTTATAACAAGGTAACTCAAGTATTTGCCTAGGGCTCGTACATGATTGGGAAAGTAAAATTAGTTAAACAAAATTTTAAAAAATGTTTTTGCTGAAGGCCAAATACTCTACACGTATTTTTTTATTGCAATTAAGGGAATTCCAGCTCAGTTTATGTTCTGCGTAAAATTTTCTGCAGAAATAAATAGTTCAGAATTTAGTACTTCTTCTTCTTTTCCTTATACCCATGATGGGTGTCGGATTTTGAAATTTGCTTTAGGTTCCTACGAAATCCTTCCAGTTTCTCCTATCCTTTGTCATGTTTTCCTTTCTTTTAGGCCCTTTATTTTTTTAATCAATGTTGCGTACATGCCATCTATGTTGAATTATTGTTCAGCATACTCTTACGCTGATGATACGCACATTTTAGCATCTTTTAGTCCTACTGAAATTTTGGAAAAAACTGATCTAGATTTGCTTATAGAGTGGATAAAAAATAATGGTCTCAAGATAAACGCTGAAAAATCATCTCTTATTATCTTTGGATATAATGATACACTTGATATTGAGCTAGATAATCTTAAATTAAAACGTAGTTCTATTATAAAAAACTTAGGTCTCGAGATCGATGAAAATTTGAACTTTAGAGCTCACTTAACAAAAAAATTAACAACGGCTAAACTGAAACTACGCCATTTATATCAGTTCAGACACCTATTATCCTCGTTAAATTACGATTACTCAACACATTAACTTTGCCATTACTTTATTATTAATTGTGCTTGTGTTTATGTACCAAATTTAACGCAATCTTTAAAATAAATTGTATACATTACATAATATTTTTTTAAAGCCTCTAATTTGTTGGACATACTGGGGCGGTCGTTCCTATCGCCCCCTTTTAATCCGGCCCTGCTTGTATATGTTTTAAAAATTGTACTAGAAAACTGTTGACAGGCTGCATATTAAATGCAGGTTTACCGTATACATGCAGTACTTATTTACTATTATTACTAAAACAGTTAATTTTCCTGTCTCATGCACCATGCTCCGTTAAGTAAAAAGGATACTATTATTATTCATCGTATGTCCCGGTAATTCGTAAATTATTACAAACTGTCAGATGTAAATCAATGCAGATGCTGTATGATGGAAAATTGTACAGTATGAATAAATTGCTGCGCTAAGGGAAAAGTTTCCTTGGGAGCATTACTGTAAGGAAAAATTCCTAGGGGGCAGGATTGCCGGATTTCAAATTAAGACTCACGGAGCAAAAATGAAAAAAAAAACTTTGATTATCATTTTTAATTTCTAAACTTCATTTTGGCCATTTAAAAAGGAATCTAATAAAAAAAACCATAAAAATAAATGAATTAAATTTTTATTTATCCAATACTATTTATCGTACAAAGTATTCAATCTCGTACACTTCATTTTACTTCATTGAATGACTAAACCTTGATTTTTTAAGATAAAAATAAATTCCGAACAATTCATTCCGAAATTTGGTTTTGAAGGCTAGAACAAATTGATATTTCAAATAAAACTCGTTCATTTTAATTTTTTATTTAATAAGCTAAATTCAAGCAAAATTTAAATAAATTTACTTTATATAGGTAATAATTCCTACAGCAGGGGAACTGTTTAGACAAATGTCAAAATATTTTTTTATATACATAATAAAACATAAAAACACACTTGAAATACACTTAGCTATAAGACCATCAGACGCACTAGATAACACCGACAACATTGCTCGCACAATTTACGTAGACGCTTACGTCTAAAAATCCCTGAGCGGCTCGCGAAGGTTCCCTGACACTAACGCGAGAATGCGACCAATATCACGCAACTTTCAGCTAATGCTCGAAATTAATACATATTAGGAGAGAAATATATCTCATAACATCCATCGCTTTTTATGGCATTATTTATAATTTTACAATCAAAATCTGTTTAAACTTTTACCTGCAGGACATTTAAATTTTATACGGGACGCGGTACAATGTACAATTCACTTGTATAGGAGTGTCCCGCCCCTGCTTGGGGGTATGAGCCCCGATGCCCTCGTGTAGTTGGCGCCCATGAAATTATGTGAATAGGAGGCGATAAGTAAATAAAAACAACGATCAAAGCTTACTTTAAAAATGACAACCTAAAATTTTTAATATGCCAAAATTTTCAAATCTTATTTTTAAATTTTGTGTCGATCGTACAAAAATCAGATTAATCAGAAGAAATGTAAATATAATCAAATCATTTTATTCGCTACTACTATTAATTTATTAATGTCATAAATTACTAAGTTGAAAATACTATTATAAATGAATTCGTTTTGAATTTTATGAATGAAGCAAAATAGACAATATTTCATTATTACATATTAAGGGAACTTCAACATCTCGGGTTTTCTTTATTTGTTATTAAGTAATTACTATATTGCATCTTCTATAACACAGATCGAAATTTGTGATAAAAACAGATCGTAAATCATCTGTTCCACTTTCAAGTGTTCGAACTGTACAAGTATACGATTTCCCATGTCCTACTTATAACAATAGGATACTAGTTAATTAGGTTCATCATTAGTTGTCCTAGGTCCTGTATATTCGTTCTCGATTTCAATATATTAAGATATTTTTCACAGTTTATGAATCAGTCATAACAGGATGCTAACCTCATCACGTATTAATATTTGGATAATTTTTCTGAACATAACTTAACGCACAAAACTCACGCCTGCAACACTCGGGTTGAGTTTTATGTCGTAAGTTATTTAGAGAAATATTTACAAGAATAATAAAATAAACAAATAATTTCAGAATTAATAGTACTTAAAACCATCTAGAGCTGAGAAAATAAAATATTTGATATCGATTCCATATATTGATTCTTATTCCTAAATATCGGTACTTATCGATAAAAAAAAAATATATTTTTGCGTGAAACGGGAAAAATTTCACAGAAACGTTTGAGTTCTTGAAATAAGCTTACGGAGATGATGCTCTGGATCGTATGCAATGTTACGAAGTGGACTGTGATTTTGTGAATACTGATTAGTTTAATCGTGATCCTTTTGAATCATGATTTAAAAATTGTATCAAGAAAACAACTTGAATAATATAAACACCATCTAGCGTCAAATATCATATGCAGACCAATGCAAACTAATTTATTTTATTTTATAAATAATCTACTGTCGAGTGTTATAGCCAGCACATTAAAAATGGATCATATAGAAGTAAAAAAATTCTTGGTAACATATGAAGTATGTTTACTTAAAACAAATCTTTTATGTAACATATTTTCTTTGTTTTCAATAGTATGGTGACCCATTACATGCTTTTGTAGGAAAATCATATTTCCTTTTATGCAACAAAGCCCACATTGATAAATTTCTATGCTCGAAAACCTATTGTCGTTAGTCATTTTTAAATTTGCTGTGAAATGAATCTGTGTGATCACTCAAAAAGGATGATTCAGAAGGGAAAGGGGAAGGTTGTTTAGTGATCACAAAATGAGAAAGTGGGGATAACGAATAAGAAACGAAAAAACATACTTCTTCTTAATCATGGTCACTTTGATGATTTAGATTGTGAATCACAGCCCGAAGGAACACGGATTGTCGTTAGTCAATTGAAGATGATCCTTTTCCAGGAAGGCCTTCGAGTTCAACTGATGACTCCTACATTCAGAACATCAACGATCTGGAGCGTGCAAATCGTCGATTGACTGTTAGAGAAATTGCAGAAACCTCTTCTGCTAACCTCTAGCATCTCAATTAGGTCTAGCCATGAAATTATGACAAAAAAAATGATATGGCCAAACAATACCTCCCGTTTAATTTAATTTTTATTCATGTAAATACTTAAATTAAATATAAATACCGGGTTCGATCCCGACCGGCGCCAAATATTTCGAATTTTAAATAGCACAAGAATGACCCCTGTGGTGCACTCTCCACGTCAGCAATAAGTGATCGTGAGGTGATACCTGGTAAACGCTCGCACGGTACAAATATGTCATCGTTACCGAAATCTGTGTACAAAGCAAATTGGCAGACCCAGCAATGGGTAATATGCCGTGATGATATATTTATTTTATTTATTTATATATTTACCTATATTCATTGCTGGCGTGCAGAGTGCACCACAGGGATCAATTTTGTGCCATTTCAAATTCTAAAATATTTGGCGTCGGTCGGAATCGAATCCGTTCCCAAGATAATAGACTCCGGTATTTATAAAATTGATTATTTTATTAATTTATCTATAAAATATATAGAAAAATTATAAATGCCTGTAGAAAATGCAATAATCTTTAATTTAAAAAAATGACATTTAAAGGTATTTTTGGATGAAAAACTATTTTGAGCTTCTACTAAAGTGCGATTTCCAGTTATCCGATTTACACCAAAATCTAATGGCATCTTTCCATATTTGAGTAAGGTCGAAATACATGGTTTCAAAATTCTGCGGTTGATAGTATTTGAGCAGAAGATCCACACTCACACACATATACACACACACACACACACACACATATACAAACATATATATACACACACACACACACACACACACACACACACACACAAACACCCACAGACATCATTGTGAAAATGTTAAAATCGAATTCTATGTACCTTGAAACGTGGTCATTTATCAAAATCTCCATATGCGGTTTTTAGCATGATCCCTATACCTCCCTTACCAAGGGTAGCAGGAGGTAAAAAAGCACTATTATAGCGTGCAAGTTTGTAAATGATTGCGTATTGCGCTTTATAAAACCTAGTACTTTATACGAAGAACTCATTAAATTTTGAATATGAGGATTGAAAGTTAATTTTTCGTCAAAATTTCTTCTTAAGTTTTTAGTACTGGATACACATTTAAGAGTAACCGTAGTTTTTCAAATATAAGATAAAATTTTGCATATAGAAACATTTAGAAAAAGATTATTGTATGTGCACCATTCATTCAAGTTATTGTTAAGATCATTTTGTAATAAAATACTATCATCCGTGTGTCACATATAACAAAAGATGTTTGGATCACCCGCAAACATTAGTTTTTGATTTTGAATGACAGCGGGGACATCATTAATAAAGATAGTAAATAAGAAGGCCCTAGAATTGAACCTTGCGGGATACCTGAGGTGGCTATAAAAGGCTCTGCGAATTATAACCTAGATGGTGAACAATAGTATATTGTGTTATTAGGAGTAAATGGGACACTTTGTGTGGCTTCGCTCGTCGTTTAAATGCACGCGAGGCACACAAAAACACTTTTACTCAGAATGACACATTACATTTTTTCTTCAAACGTAGATATTTAAAGAAAGATATCTACTACTGACGTTACATTTTACGTAAATTTCGTTTGTGATTTCAATTGCCATGTAGCTATGGATACTTATTTGTTCACTTTTTGTTATAAACATTCAAGTGAAATTTTTTACGTTTTGACGTTTAAATAAAAACTGTGCAATTTTATATCCTCCTTGTGTGCAATTATGCCGGAATTTGAAGTATTATATTATATGCCCCCTGAAGTTGTTCAATTGGATGAAAATCTAGCAGTGTGGCGGAAAGATATGTCCAGGAATCACTGCAATACAATATAAACTTTTCTTATATCACTTTAATTCTAAGTATTCTTACGTTCATTACCGTCCCTGTAATTGTAATCTGTAAGTCTGCTATTCTTTAATATGTTATTTCCTCAAAAGTAAACTTTGTTTATATTTCAATTCATAGGTTATTTAATTAAATTTGACAGCTATTGGTGGTATTTAGTAACTTTATTCTTAGGGTACCTAGCGTGTTATAGTGACATTTAGGGCGATATTACAGGTTTCTTTTATTAAGTTACATCTTATTCGTTGATCCTGTATAGTTTCTATAGATATTTATTTATTTTATTTCTACGCCGGCGGCGTAGAAATTAGCTATTTCTACTCCGGCGGCGTAGTAATTAAACTTCTATCTTGTGAATCAAGTCACAAAAGATGCTACTTTTGTGACGTTTGAAGAAAAACATTGTTCTTTCATCTAAATAAGACTTAAATAATATTAAAGACTTCGAGAATACAAAAGCACTTAGTTTATAGACATTTTTTAGGGCGTAGCATTCAGGAACTGTAGGTACAACGCATGACATGTTTCGTGCTAAATAAATATTTTATACTCAATTGTTTTTCTTCATGGCTAGGTAGATAACATTGAAAGTTACTCTCATCCTCGTAAGATTCTCCACACTTTACACCCTCTATCTGTCCCTATTCGTTATCACAAGAGAAAACGGAAACTTCTTCAACGTACAAGCGCAATTCCCATGCTCCACATTCCCAAACAACATCCTCAACCTACAGACCTTCCTCTTGCTCGTATAAAATTATCCCAGGTCCTGTATATCCTTTATCCGTCCCTGTATATTAGCATACAATTAATGTTTCACAATAACACATGTTATGATAGGTGACATCGGTTTTATTGGAGAAAAGCAGAAGACAACAGCGGTGTTTACTCGACACGAATACTTGGTCGGTAAAGTATCACAGCTATACCGTTACCTTGACTTGTATGTCTCGTCACAAGCGGGACATGCCTTTAGGCCATCGTGACCACTGTTGCCATAACTATCACTTGCTGAGGCACTATCAGAGCGCGCTCAGAGCACCAGTTTGAAAGTTGCCTTCGAGTAGATCGAAGGAGTTCTTTCTCGTTACTTATTTGCTAGTTACTGTGTTTACTGATATGTTTAATATGCGTTGTGTAAGTTTATTGTTATTCCTATTCATTATAGGTATGTCGTATTTCATTTTGTATTTGTATACTTATCTGTCTTTTATACTAATTTTCTCTAGTTTTGTATATAGTGCTCTATATCTGGGAAAAATCTTGTGGCATTGAATTTTGAACTTTGTCATGTGCTGTTTAATATGTATATAATTTAATTACGTAGGGAGTAACATAAATTATTTTTGTAATAAATTAATGACGCGAAAATTGTTCGTTATTTTCCGTAAAACTAAATAGTTTGCGAATTATGATTTACAGTTGGTTCAAAATTTAATAAAATTAAATACCTAACACATACTGGAAATTATTTTAGTTTTTCAATTATTTTTTAAATAATTCATTAAATTTATTAAATATTGGCTATTTATGTTTTACCAATTATGAAATATTATTTAACAACATTTCAAAGCAATAGAAAATTGTAATCATAATTATTAAATTGCGAAAATTATCTGACTAAATTAGAAATAAATAAGCAACCGAGGAACATTAATTTGGTGCGCGCCTTTTTTGTACTCTATAATAATAAAAATAATAGAGGTACATGTGTATTAGTTTTTAATTTTTTATGGTAGTAAATGAAATTCTGTAATTTTATTGTAATTACATATCTAGTTTGTCCAGCAAAGTAAAGGATGAAAATGAAATCGTACAAAAACAAAATTACCTGCTTATTATGAAACATTATACCAAAATAATATTTGTTAATAGAACATAACAAAAAAATCGGTTGTAGCCAGCACAATACCTCTCGCCATTTCCGTTTTTGGTTACATAAGTGTATGGCACAAGCAGTCATATGACATTGTTGGCCTTGATAAGCAGATATGGAGGCACGTGTCAGAATGACAATTAGTAATTATGTACATAGTTCACGTAGTTAATTTGTCACCAGGAGTGTGGAATTTACTTGTCGAGGAAAATAAACCACATGGAATTGGAAAATCACTAAATTTAGAATGAAAAATTTTGATATTTGACATCTATGTATATAATTACTGACACGGGCCACCATATTTGCTTGTTATTGTTAAGGTTAACAAAGTCACATGACTGCTCGCGCCCTATTGTATTTAACGTTTCTTGTATACCTACACTCTACACCAAAAATTCTACTTATATTTATTCTTTATATTTAGATTTTTTTATTCTATGCAGAAATTTTGTTTTACTCCTCTAATTTTTCGAAATGTTTCCAATTCATTGTCAAGATTCACAGTATTTTTGAAGGGTATATGTAATATACCTATAATTTTGAATATTTAATTATTAATACAATAAGAAATAATATATGTATGTACTTTCCAGAAAAAATCTTCAGTAATGTCTTTGGATTTTAACTAGAAGTTAAAGGAACTAAATTTAAATATATGTCTATATGTCGTCGTAGTCGATAGTAGAATCTGTCTTTTTATAAAACGGCCAGTGATTTCATAAAACGCGGTCAGATTGTTAAACCTTTGTTGATCTAACTATGTTAGCTTACTTAACAACATAACCTATAATCTAATGATCTAAACTCGGCCCGAACTTTCCAAGTGTGAGTTTTGTGCGTTAGGTAAGGTTATGTTATTTAAAGAAATTGTAAGCGAAGTTGTTAATTGTTGATTTTCATTATATTATAAAACGTCCAATCAGATTGTAAGTCAACGAAGATTTTACAATCTGACCTCGTTTTATAATATGACTATAGGCGTTTTATAAAATTGGGCGATGGTCAACTAGACTATAGCCAAGTGGGCGTCGAACATCTAGGCGATAAAATAATAGAAGTGTAGAATTGTGCGTTTAGGTTAGCTTTTGTCAAAAATTGTTCAGAAAAATCAGTTGTTCGTCGCCCATTTGTCGTCCAAAAGATGCCTCCCTTCTTATTTAAAATAAAAAATTTAGGAGATTAAATAAATGAAAAAGAATTAGGTTATAATATTGGACAATTGTTTAATCTTTTTTGTGGAAAAAAACTATAGCGGGTGGACTACTGAAAACCTCTATTTGTATATAAATTACAGAGGCTGAGCGAAACACATTGGGTTGTAGCTTGAATGGAGATTAAGAGATGGCTAGCTGTGTTTTAACTCTGTGAATCGTTTATGGTTTATTTTAAAGAAAAATACTTGAAAAAAAAGTTGCGTACTATTCATTTATCTATAACTTTTCATAAACAATTGACAGAGTTAAAACACTGCTAGTTATCTTCTCCCCTTAGTCATCTACCTCAGAATAATAAACAATAATTAAAAATTAAACGATATAGTACCATGCACTTATTTTTTTTGTGCGTTAATTATTAAATTGAACAAATATTCCTCAATAATTATGGGACGGAAGTAGAATAATTTTGTGCAGTTTCTAAATGAAAATTTACATTTTATGAAAAGTTTTCTTCGAAGATGATTTATGATAACCTCAATATGATGGTATTTGGTTACGAATTACTACATAACAGTATTTAAAATAGGTACATATGTATTCTATCAACGAAGACACTTGTGAAATGATCGGTAAATATTTATGTACTTTGAAACAGATGTATGTCAACTTCAATTTAATGCATATAATGTAAAACAAGAATTCAATGGAATGTAGCAAGTACATGTTTAATTTTATTAAATGTAACATAACTTTCATATTATAAGATTGTATTATTAACGTCATGTTCATGGTCAATTTTATTGCAGAATTTGAGGAGGATCTTAGTAATAAACAATTACCCAAATTCATAATTTATAAGTCTATAATTTTGTGTCAGAAAAAGTAGGATTCTACTGAAAGATAATTTACGATTGTGAATTGTTGCTCATTGCTAGATTGCTGTATAATTATAGACAATGCATAAATACAAGTATTAACTTATAACAAGTAACCTTAGACCTTACTATCACTTACATTTATGTAATAATTATTAATAACACGTGTCGTGTATACGAGTAGGTGAGCGACTTAAACTGTAGCAATTCATTTAAAACCAATACGTGCAAATGTCATGTCATCACGTTTTAAAATAAATAAATCATCTAATAATCACAACATTTTATTCAATGTCAACCGTGTATGCTTGGATTTCAAAATTTAAGTCGACTGTATGTAAAAATATATCAAGCTATTTATACTTCAATGTAGGTGTTAAACTAATTATTGATTGATAATAAATCATCGATACATAAAATATTTCACAGTGATTAAAATGAAAAGAAAGAACCGGTATGGTTTTAAACATTCCAAATTGGATATTGCTAATTTTATAAGGACAAATACGAAACTCCAGGTATCGTTTTCTACAGTTATATATTTTTTTTGCAAAATGAAAATGGGTCAATAGTGAATAGGATCCTCCACTATAGTAACAAATGAGAATATAAATAAATATATCATTACGGCATATTCCCCATTGCTGGGTGTGCCAATCTGCTTTGTACACAGATGTCGGTAATAATGAAATATTTGTACCGTGCGGGCGGTTACCAGGCGTCACCTCACAGGCACTTAATGCTGGCATGGAGAGTGCACCACAGGAGTTAATTTAGTGCTATTAAATTCGAAGTAATTTTTGGCGTCAGTCGGGATCAAACCCGGGTCCCCAGATTCGCGACCAGACACTCAGAACCCATACAAATTAGAACATGGGTCATTTATATTAAAATTGGACCTTAAAACTGTATGATAAGGAAGTTTAAAAAATCTGATGTGGCCGTCAATTCTACGTACTTTGTACAAATTTCACACAGAATTTTTTTTTGCAAACTATTCTATGGGCGTGTTATTTTAGGGAAGAAATGAACTGATCTTACCTCCTATTGAACTGAACTACTCTTAAAAAGAATACTCGTAGCATGTTTCTTAAAATAAGAAGTAGAAAATAAAAACATATATAGCATTATATTTATAACATAATAATCTATTGAATTGGCTTATGGCTATAATCTGTTGTATTACCTTATTTGATTTGTTTTTGACATCTGTCAATTAGTAATATATGAATATTCTAACTGTTTCCATGGTGCAGCTTTTAGCAAAGGTTGCAGGATATGTCTTTATAATTCTTTATCTCTAAATTTATTGAATATGAAGAAAAATGATATTTAACAGCGTTTTTTCAAGAAAAACTGTTAAATTTTTTAAAATATAGTACTTTCGGTTAACCAACCACAAACAAAATCTAATCGACTCTTCATATGGATGTACGAAAGAGAAATATATATGAAAGAATTATAAGTTTTGGAATTGTAGTATTGGAGTTATCGAACGAGAAATTTTTGTCACACACACACATATACACGCACAAATACTCACACCCACAATACAGACATCAACGTAAAAACAGTAAATTCGTATTGTAGGTACTCTAGAACGTGCTGTTTTCATCAAAAACTCACTATCGAATTTTTTGACCAAAGACAATACCTTCCTTACTGGTGGCGGAAGATAAAAAAAAGTTATTAGTTTTTAAAATAATCGAGTTTTTTAAGCCTTCTGCTATCGATTTTTTGAAATCCAGAATTCATTTTCAAGTTAATGAATGCAGAAAATAAAGAAATAACGAAAGTAAACCAAATAAATTTGAATTTTCTCCATATTCTTAAGACATTTAAATCTTTACTTTCGCACTTGTTTATTTCATGACATATAAATAAATTTAAATGGATGCTTAAAAAATAGGTCTTGAATGTAATTTTTTGTAGTACTTAGATCCTTTAAACTTAAATTCTTCAATTAAAATTAAAAATACGAAATATTTCTTCAATGTATATTAAATTTTCAATCGATTTATATTTTATTTTTGTTTTATATACTTTTATAGGCCTATTCTGTAACTCAGTTGTTAAAAATACTCACTAATCAAGTAGGTATGTTGACATATACTTAACATAACAAAGAAATGAATATTTACTTGTTAAATTTATATTAATTGGTTAACAATTTTAACCAGCTGCTAAAAATTAACCCATTTGTACAGAATACTCCCGTAAATATAAATGTTTTTAAATTTTCTGAGAATTTTATTGACAGCTTAGAAAGTAACACAGCCAATTTCGGTATTGAATTATTTAGATTCATGGCTATATTTAGAGCTAATTTCATTTTCTATAATTATAATGCGATTTTTTTTACATATTAGCAATGGGTATTTTTTTCATTTTCTCTTTCCTATTTAATGTGTTCATTCTTCAAAAAGGTAATTGTAATTTTCTAAGAATGTCTTTGGCACATTAATCGCAAAAATACTAAAATACAAAACATCGTTAAATGCCATTTATGTCAATGTAATTTTAATCGTTGCTAAATATGTTCATTACATAGTATAGATAATATATTTTAACAAAACAATTAGTATTTTTACACGGTAATAGATTAAAAATATTAAGGCCAGGAGCGAAATAAAAATTTCCTGTCATTGAGATCTATATTTATATTAATAGTTTACTATTAGCAAATGATATTAGACTAGCCAATTATTAAAGAGTAAAAAATACTCGAACTTTTGTTAAATAATAAAAGATAATTAGTAACATTAAGTTTTTAATTTCAGCATAGAGGTTACTTTCACATTTAGCACCTAATAAACAAATGTTTGCTATTTTTTACTACATTTAATTTTTGTGACGATTGTATAGCCAGCCACAACCATACGGTAAAATAAAAACAAATGCTACATTAATAATGAATGGAGAATGGTGTATATGTTACAGTAAAAGTATATAGTGGGATAATGTGCACATTGTCGGTAAATGTAGAAATTTGCCCAAAACTATTTTTTTCTTGCAATTCAACCAAACACAATAACAATAACCTCATGCACAAAAATCACTTTTGGAAAACTCGGGGTGAATTTTGTATTTTAGGTGAGGTTATTGTTGTTATATTTAGTTGAATTGCAACCGAAAACAATTTTAACCGAATCTCTACATTTGCCGGGCAATGTGCACATCATCTTATTATGTACCTTTACTGTAACTTATACAGGAAGTTTCCTTTAATACAACCAGCGCTTTTTTGGGTGAACTAATGACTTTAGAGAAAAATGTTTTATACAAAAAATGATCAAGAATATGGGGCTAATTTATCAGTAATAACAAACTGAAAATTCAACAAGTGGTTCTCAAACGGTAGAACATTTATTTTAAATGGTACCCTATACAATTTTTTCTGATATCAACGATATAAATATTATATAGGGTTGTATAACAATTATTTCATAATCTAAAACTTTTCAAATTTGGTATACAAGACTTTTCTGTTAATCGAAATAACAATAGATTTTGGTTAAAATAGGCTAACCGGAAGTGGTACATTACTTGAAGTTGTTAACAGTTTTTCTTGAATAAAATGATTTTATTTTGATTTTAGAAATAAATGCTTCAAATAAAAGTTTTAGAGAATTAATTTCACATCAAGTATTATTAAATTAGCCCTATGTATAAGCGAGATATGTAAATTTAAAAATTATGTACTTTTTTGTTTTTTTAATAAAGCTTGCTATGGATTAGGACAAAAAAATAAAATGTTCATGTCAAATTATGTTAAATACGTGCAATTTTATGATTCGTACAATAACAAATATTATATTTTTATTGTGAAATTAGTCATATTCATTGTTGTAATCAAATATTTCTTTGTTGTAATCAAAACTCTCTTTATGGTCGCTGTATATCTTACTGTTTTGAAGTTAAAATTAATATTTTGTAATTTATTTATTAAAAAAATATGTATAGTTTAATAATCGTACAAGGAAGTCGTGTGGTGTCCACATCAGATTTTTTATCATATTACTTCGAATTTTAAATACTATTTTTCTCGAAATAATTGTTATTCAATACAATATTTATATCGTTGAAATCAGAAAATTCCCTATATAATGGACTCAAAATATATATATAGAGTACCATTTAAAAATATATAATTTTGTTCTACCGTTAGAGAACTACCGCTTAAATATTTGGTTTGTTATTACTGCCAAATTAGCCCCTTATTCTTGATAATTGATTATAAAAGCAAAAATATATATATTTTTTGTGAATATTTTACGAGAGTCAAGCTAGACTAATAGAGAATAAGTTACATGGTTCATAGTTTATAGAATTTTATTTTAAATATACTTCAGTATTCGTTTCTTCCATTTCTTAAAAGCTCCCAATCCCAATCAATCATCTTTTGGAATGCTTCAAACAAATTTCTGGCAGACTTAAAATCGTCAAAGCTGTAACATTTATTTTGGTAACAAAAATTGCCAAAACTGTCAAACGAATTACTGGGGGACTTAAAAACTGCCAAATTAATTTCAGACTAACTTAAAGTTGTCACTTATAAATCATGATTCGAAAATACTCTGGTTAATAAGTAAAACTATTATAATTAATTGATGAAGCTTAAAAAATTACATAATATTTTACAATATATATTCTGATTATGAATACTTTAATAACTATATTAATAGCATGAAGCTGAATTTCTTTATTTGCAACATAAATGAAGTAATTAAATACATTATTATACACAATTATTATTAATTTTGGTTCAATTAGACTTCAATTATAAATAAACATTGTAATTATTATTCATTGTATTTAAATTTTATAGGTAAAGGATATAGTGTTTTTAATAATTTATTACCCATTATGTAATTTTTATTTATTTATATTATACTCGTATTACAAAAGAATATACCACATTATAACTCTTTACAAATATTTTGTTTTCTATTTAATTTTGAAAATGCTTTGACATTTCCAGAATACTTTTCCGAATATTGCTTAATACTTCGCCATAAATTTGGAAATTGATACAAAATTAGCATATAATTAGCATACTTTATAATTATTACAATTAAATTACCTGAATAATTTAAATTTTAAGTACATATAGGGTGATTCATCGCTCTTTTCTTTTTCAATTACAATCTACTCTGAGCTCCATATGAAAATTAAAAGTTAATATGAATTTCCCGAAAATATTAAGAGATGTTTTTTTTTTGAGGACGCCTATGACTTTTACGTACAAAAGTGCAAGTTAAAATTTAGTTTGAATTCACATAAAAACAATACAAGCAAAAAACGAAAATGGAAAAAATATATTTTTGCCCATATCTATCTAGTGACCTATGCATTTTTTCCAAACAAACGAAACACCACTGAAATGGCCCACTAATGGGGCAACTTTTGTCGAATTTAACCAACTTTTTACGGTTCTCGAGATCCCAATATTGTAGATTTATAGACATTTTAATATAAAACAAACTTCGTTTGAAAATTATTTTCCATAATATTTAAAATAATCGAAAAAAGAACATCCCGTATATTGCGCTTAAATAAATAAATAAATAAATATTTCATCTCGGCATATTACCCATTGCTGGGTGTGCCAATCTGCTTCGTACACAAATATCGGTAATGATGGAATATTTGTACCGTGTGGGCACTTACCATGCGTCACCTCACGGGCATTCATTGCTGGCGTGGAGAGTGCGCCACAGGGGTCAATTTTGTGCCATTAAAATGCGATGTAATTTTTAGCGTCGGTGGGGATCGAACCCGGGTCCCCAGATTCGAGACCAGACACTCAGACACACGGCCGCGAGACCGGGTATTGCACTTAGTGTAACGAAATAAATTTTTCCGGTAAAATATTAAAACAAATATTGTAGATAGGTGAAACATTGTTGTATGAATAATATTTCACACATTCAATATTTGCGAAAAATATTTGGCGTATTCTAAAAAATGTATATTGGAAAGATATGTTATGCAAAATTTTCATATAATTTTTATTCGTATTTGCTTTAAATAACCATATAGTTTGACGGTACCTTTAAAGTGTTATGAAAGTATAATGTTGTTTTTTATTCAGCTTTTTGTAGGCGAATATTATTTCCGGATTGAATGTGGATTATGTCATTTATGTACATTGTTGCGAAGACAAAGTGTTAAATGTTAAATCTTTTGTGTTATTGTGTTATAATAAGGAACACATTACATATTTTAAATACTGTTGTTATTAATGAATTATGAAACAAGAAACAAAGCACCTGTAGAAGAAAATCATACGTATTAATTTATGCAATCAATAGATATGTGCAGAATTTTAGGTAATATGTTTAAACTGCAATTTGAAGTAAAATTGAAACTATTTTAATTAGATCATTTTCTAGACAAATAAATAATTTTTTTTTGGAAGTTTAAATGTCATAATTAATTTCAAATATTTACATAAATAATAGCAAAGTCACGTCCTACTTATAGTTTTTATATGAAACAATTTAGAATTTAACCTTTAAATTCTTTATTATATTCAGCATCTAAACACGCTTACATCTAAATTTAGTTAAAACAATTAATTATTTATAAAAAAAAATACTAAACTTTTTAAGATAATCAGATTGTATGTTATACCTTTAAATTTAATTATAATATAACACGAACTATATACCTGATATTTTTTATTTTTCTTCGATTACTATTGAAAATAATATTTTTCTTATAGCTTTACAAATCCAGAAAGGCTTCCTATTTCTCATAAACATGAGTTGGCATTATTTTACTATTATCGTTTGGAATTTTTTATTTTAATATTAATATACGGGGGCTGTTTGATGTCAGTGACAGAAATGTTTTTTTTTATTTCAATTTATTTTTCTATATAGTCTATATAACTCAACACATTTAGCTCAACGATGCTCCAACTTCATTAAGCTTTCCAAATAATACAATTTCTCGAACTCGGTATAATAGGTGTTCATTCCAGTAATGACCTCATTGTTCGATATGCGAATCTTTTTCCACTTAGCCATTTCTTCATGTTTAGAAAGAGGAAGAAGTCACAGAGGGGCAAAATCAAGAGAGTAAAATGGATGAGGGTGTAGTACGTAGCATAATTCGTGCAATTTGGCCTTTACGACTTCGGCGAGTGAGCTGGTGCATTATCATGGTGAAACAGCACTTTTTTACCTCCCGCTACCCTTGGTCTCCCTTACCTTGCTTAATCATTAAAATCTAGATATGCGATTTTTAGCATTAATCCAGTACCTCTCTTAGCGAGAGGTAATAAGAACAATGCATCCGTTAATTTATCTCACTGTGAAGAACAGTTTTTAATTGAGTAAATTTAAGATAGAAAATGTCTAATTCATTTAAACATTGTTTTCAATTTCATTATAAATAAAACATAGTCTTCTAATAGGTTTTTTTAGTTCTTATTTATTACGCATAACATAATGTTGTTATTTAAAATAATATTTTGATAAATGTGTGTGATATTAATTATTATTAAATAATGAAATGAGCTAAGTACTTTATATTTTTTTACCTCCCGCTACCCTTGGTAAGGGAGGTATAGGGATCGTGCTAAAAATCGCATATCGAGATTTTGGTAAATGACCACGTTTTAAGGTCCCTAGAATCCATTTTTAACATTTTCACCATGCTGACTGTGTGTAAGTATGTATGTATGTGTGGATCCTGTATAGTGTATACGCTCTAACTTAAATACTATCATTCAGAAAGTTTTGAAACCATGTATTTCTACCTTATTCTAATATGAAAATATCTGATTAGATTTTGATAGCAATAGGATAACCGGAAATGGCAGTTTACTTGAAGCTCAAGATAGTTTTTCTTCAAAAAATACCTTCAAATGTAATTTTTTCTCAATTTGTTATTATAAAAATTAAAGATTATTTCATTTTCTACAAGTTTGCTTTAATACTTTTTCTATATATTGTATGGATAAATTTATAAAGTAATATAAAAATTATATACATAGGTAAATGGCGGGAGGTACTGTGTTGGTCACATCAAATTTTTCTACTCCAAATGGAACCGCTTTTTCATCAATTCAGCATGAAATTGATCAAATAAACCTACATAGTAATGTCCTGTGGCCGTTTTTCCCTTTTCCAGATAATCGAAGAAACACTAAAGATTATACGTTGCGAATCTTTGAAAACCGTGGCCATGACCTTTCCGGCCGATCGAACCGTTTTTGCCTTATTTGGAGCACGTCCGCCAGGAGAAATCCACTGCTATGACTGTTTTTTTTTTCATTTCTGGTGTTCAGTGATGTATCCATATTTCATCAATGGTTACGAAACATCGCAAAAATTCACTTGAATTGAGCTTGTACATGTACAAACACTGCTTAGAAATAGTCACGAGATTCCGTTTTTGATCCTCTGTAAAACGCGCGCACCCATCTTGCCAGTAGTTTTTGTGGCTAAATAACAAAGATTTAGGAACTATACTTTAATAGTACAAATTCCAGATACCAAAACAAGAGTTCCAAGGACTTTCACTGTTACTGGCTCTTCTTGTGTGAATTTGTACCGCAAGTATTTGGCATTGCGACCACCTCACGCCACACATCAACGGCTGTTGATAATATGGTTGCAATAAATGCACAATGTAACCGGTAGGAATCAATAATTCTGGGAAAATGCCTACCGATATTGCAAAATTTCTAAAGCTCCCACAAAGTGAATTTTATACGGGACATTGCCTCCGCAGAACGCCTGCCAGCTTTTTAGCAGATTCTGGGGCCAGGGCCGGACTAATACCATTGGGGGCCCTAAGCATTATTCGTTTGGGGGTCCCCTCTATCAAATAAATCGTCCTAAACTCTAAAAAAATAAACGGGGGCCCCCTCTGTCAAATAAATAGTCCTAAACTCTAAAAAAGGGGTGTGTTTGTTGTACAAAATATATAAACAAGAATTGATTGCGAACAAACTTGTTTAATACTGCTGTTTTAAAACAGATATGCTATAAATTCATAGTCTTTTGAACTTATTCAGAAGCGTAATGTTCTACTATACTATGTAGGTATCTCACGGCGTTTGACGTTGTATTGTGCGGGAAATTTGAATCAACCAATGATTTTTTAAAGATATATTTTGAATATTAATGTTTTTATTTAATGCGATATTTATTAATGGTTATTTTGATGCGAATACATTACAAATGGCGATTACTATTTTGTTGAAACAAATTGTTAAAGTAAAGATTAATTTTGTTTTATTTTTGAAAATAATTTAATTGTAATATTTTTTTTTGGCTTAACTATTTGTTAAAATAATGTAACAAAAAAATTTATATACATCTGCGGGAAAAAATATTTGATGGAAATTCACGGGGGGCCTAAGCACGTGCTTAGTTTGCTTAGGCATAAGTCCAGCCCTGTCTGGGGCAACTTAACTACTATAAAAAGACACGGAGGATGGAAAAGCTCAAGCGCTGCGGAAGGTTATCTTGAAGAAAATAAAAAGAAAATTACTTGCCAAATTCTTCCTGTTGACAGTGCTTCTTCTTCTAGCTTCTAGCTTCTTCTGGTTTGCAGTTGAAAAGCATTGCTACAAGTTATATTTCTCATAATAATTATTTAATTCCTTCCAATAATTCTAATTCTGAAATTACATCCGCAAAAGGAATACATATTTCTTAATTATGCCAATTGTTTAATTAGAATAAATAATATTCTTCAATTAAAATTTCAGTTTAACAAACGATGTTTTTTATGTTGCTAGGATTCAGTGACAATTTTTAATAGTGTTTGTAGAAAAACTTATATTCGTGTGAAAAAGTATTTGTGCTCGGAAAAACATTATTTATTGCAAATATTAACTGTAATATTCTATACGTATCCACTTATTCAAAACGGTTGTAGAAAAAACCTGCAACATGTAGGAAAAGTATATTTTTCCGTGCAAGGGATGTTTTTTAATTTCACACCAATTACGGGAAAATACATATTACGTCTAGTTGTTTGAAAAGTTTTTCTCTGATGTTGAAAATCAATAAATGAACAAAATTTTGTCAATATGTTGTCGTAAAACAAAAAGAGTGGACTACTCGTGGAGAATCATCTATTTTTTGCTCATATATATCGTAGGAAATAAACACTTTTCTTCCCTAGTTGTACATTATATTAATAATAGTTTTTAAATAATGAAATTAAGTGTAATTTTCCTACACCGTATGCTCGATCATATATTTTTCAGTTTTTCCTAAATTTGTATATGACTAATATCGAAACTGTACGAGTCAAAGCCGAGTGCCAAAGCTTTCATAATAAGTGTTTTTCTGAACTTTTTGTGCAATATACTGTTTTGAATTGGTTTGCGTATTAAATAAATTAGGTATAATTTGCCAAATTGCAAATAGAACGTTTGTTTCAGTAACTATACGGAAAGTGTCTAATATCAAGAAAAGATAATGTGACAGCCTAAAAGCTGTTATGTTGTGGGAAGATTACCGGAAAGGAAATACAAGTCTTTGTAAAATAAGTGAATTAACTAGTCGTCCGACTTTCGCTGTGGATTAACTGTATTCCTGATTATTCTTGCTGTTTTTATTTGTACAGGGTAATTAAATTCAGAAAAATATCTGCCAATATTTCCTCTTATTTATTGCTTTAATTTTAATTCCATTTCATTCTTTTGAAACATAATGACAAAAATAATGAATATATTCACACAATATTTTATGTATTATTCATTTTATTGCTTGCAATAATTGAATAATTGCAATTATATTTTTCCATATATAATTTGTATTATTTTATGAATATTAAAATATAAATTATTGAAATTATTTTTAAATTTGTTTAAATTATAAGCTATCAGTTGTCAAACCAAATCAAAAGTAATAATTGATATTTAATCAAGATTTGAATTTGTGGTTGTCATTTTTAATCAAATACCTTACATTTGTATAGAACAAAGATGTGGCCAGCACGATACCTCCCGCCATTTAAATTTTGTTAATTACCTACATATTTACTAATGTTGGCTATTGCATTAAGTTCCTTTGCATGATATAAGTACATATATAAATATTGTTCCAATTTATTATGTATTATCCGTATTTTCTTCTTCAGAATCTTACCATAATTTTATTTTGTGAAGTAATGTTAATTTCTTTTCATTTACAAACACTAAAATACTATCATTATTAATTTGAAATGATTAATTTAATCACAGTGACAGTTGCATAAATTTGAAATCTGAATTGTATAACGAAAGAGATATGTATATTTATCTTCAAAGCATAGACTCCGGGATTTATAAAATAAATTACTTTTTAAATTTATTCATAAAATATATAGAAAAAATATTAATGCATATCTGTAGGAAATTTGATAATCTTTCATTTTTATAAAAACAAATCGGGAATAAATGTAATTAAAATGTATTTCTCGAAGAAAAACTGCTTTAAGCTTCAAATAAACTGCCATTTCCGGTTAAAACATGCTCATTTACCAAAATCTCGATATGCGATTTTTAGTACGATTCCTATATCTCCATTTATCAAGGCAGGGTAGCTTGGAAGTAAAAATCTCAGATTGGGTTTACGAATTTAAATTCATTATTTAATGCGGTCGCATCTCAAGCGTATATTTATATTCTTAATTGAAACGACACATCGAACAGGGATCTATATTGATTGGAACTAAATATACTTTTTTTAAATGTACATCACAGGTACAACTTCAAGCAATCAGTAAATACTAAACCGGGTACCAGGTGACGTTCAAAATTCCTTACGTACGAGTAGGCATTTAACATGGGAAAACTGTTTTCGTGTTGCTTACCAAATTATTTTAGAAAAAAATACTTAGCTATAATAAATTTTGTGGAGCATAAAATTCTGCATATAAATCGGTAAACAAAATTAATTCCGTACTAAAAGATGAACACTTTTTTTAATTCTATAGCTAGCGCTAACACTATTAAATTGTAATTTTAGAAATTTTCGTATTTAATTTCTGCAGTTACTAAACATACGAAATGAATTTTGTTTATTAATTTATAAGCAAAATTTTATCCTATACAAACTACAACTTTTATTTGAAGTATTTTTTTCTAAAATAATTTGGAAGCAACGCACAAGGGAAAACTGTTTTACCATATTAAATGCCTGTAACGGATTTCGAGTGATGTCCGACCTGAGAAGCTACTTTTATTGTTTGCATAATTCATTTCTTTCGCTATATGCTCTACTTAATGTTATGAATTTTAAATATATTTTGTTATATTTTTTGAATTTACAACTCTTGGTATAAATATTAATGTACATTTTTGCAGAATATATTTAATAGAAACAAATAAAAATATAAATCATAATAAATTAATATTTATGTAATAATTTACATTAAAAATCAAGTATCATAAGGCAATCTGTTGATCAAGCCTTATGAAACATGCCTTCTATACTAATAAATTTTACAATGAGAATTTTTAAAAAATAAATCTTGTCAAAAATATTATATATATATTTATAGAAGAAATAGGAACAGAAATTTTACTGAAAGAGTATAACAGGTTTCGCCTAAAATAGTAATAATATAACAATAATAATATATTTAAATTGAAATTTATTAGTTAGGTGGAGGAGATTTTATAAAGCAAGGATACAAAAGGATTTGATCTGTTACGAAATATTTGGGATTTTGCAACACGTTCCAAAATTTTAAAAATCATTTCTTCATGTGAAGATGACAACGATGACACAGTTCTACCAAAATGAATTTAAATTATATTCTAGTATAATAAATATAATATATGATTATTTACTTATCCTTTAATTAGCAGTTACTTAATTTTCAACGTAAAATTTACACCAATTATTTATTTACTCTGTATAATCTTTAAAATTATATGACGTTCATGCAACGATTTTTCTAAATAGAACCGTTAGGTGCTAATGAAACTTTTATGCAACCCAGCATTAGTATTTGTTCGCTTAATTTTATTTATAGTTTATACTATAAAAGAAGTTTATTTATAGTATAATTGATAATTTTTTTGTTAATA
This sequence comes from Harpalus rufipes, assembly GCA_951394225.1. NCBI lineage: Eukaryota > Metazoa > Arthropoda > Insecta > Coleoptera > Carabidae > Harpalus > Harpalus rufipes. The sequence goes on along the minus strand of OX596277.1, from coordinate 52,857,328 downwards.
TTAGCATTGACCCAAACATAAAGCACTTTCTCAACAATTACGTGAGATAATACACGACAAATAACATTTACATCACATCAATTATGAATAAATTTATTACCATAGTATTTTTTACTAAAAAATTGTTATAGCAAATGAATTAAAAGATGTAGAAGAAATAATTAATATGTATATGTATATGTAAACAGAAAGAAAATGAAACGTATATTTTTTACCTTCCGTCACCTTTAGGCAAGGAAGGTATTGTCTTTGGTCAAAAAATTCAATGATGAGTTTTTAGTGAATAAGCATGTTTTAGGGTCCCTATAATACGATTTTAACATTTTTACGATGATGTCTGTATGTATGTATGTATGTGTGCTGTGTGTCTGTGTCTGTGTGTGTGTGTGTCCGTGTGTGTGTGACAAAAGTTCCGGATCCCATAACTTCAACACCACGATTCTAAAAATTATATATTTTCGTATTCCTTAAGTTTACATCCAGAAGAACAAGTGATTAGATTTTGGTTATAATTGGTGAACCGAAAGTACCCTCATTTGAAGATTTAACAGTTAAATTTGATTTATTGACATTTAATATTATTATAACTTAAAGAATATATTATTCTCTTACGATTTGATTACTTTTTATACTTCATATTCAATAGATACAGAGTTAAAGAATTTTAAAGAAATTAAATTTTATAATTCAGCCAGCTATGCTAAACATGGAAACTACTACTATATTCATATAATTCAAATTGACAGATGTCAGTATGAGTAAAAAGTAAATTAATGTGGCAGAGATGAGGATGTTGAAGTAGATGTTGGTGAACACATGGAAAGATACGGTAATAAAATAACTCTAGTGTTACAATTTTCTAGAAAGATACAAGAAAGACGATTACATTGGTTTGAACATGACATGAGAAGAAATGAAGAATTATATTTGAACAAGAATGAGTAGTTTAGTAATGGGATGTTGAAGAAGCAAAGGAAGACCAAAGATAAGATGGAAGGACTGTATTGCGGAAGACTTGAGAGAAAAAGAACCGAATGAGAACGACACGCAAAAATAGCGACCCCTAACGAATGGGAAAAGCTAAAGAGGAAGAAGATGTCAGTTTCAAGTGCAATTTGAATAGTTTTTTTTATGAAATAATTTTACTGGAAATTTAGAATCTTTTGCAAGAAAAAATATGTATGGAATTTGTACATTATACATAGGATTGACGGAAGGTATTGTGCTGGCCACAACAGATTTTTTTATTAATGAAATAATAGTAGTATGTAGAGAATTATTTTCAAAATATTATATATGATCTACTTTACTCACAATATAACCCTTCGAATACAATCACGGAAACAAGTTTTGTAGTGGACAAAGTGAAAGTAGTAAAATTTACGTTACAGATAAAAACCACAACATTACATTACCTACACTTCAATTATAGTTGAAGATATCTATTATAATTTTCTTAAAATACTTGTACTTATTATTTTTCAGAATTACTAACTGATATGTAGTATTTACCATAGAAAATCTAAGAAAATTTACTGTTTTCCCCCTTTTAATTGTTTGTCATTACAATTTCAGCCTATTACTTGATTATTTGCAACGTCATTTGAGGTAATTGTTGGTAATTTCAGTATTTATTAGACATGGGTCACGGTGAAGGTAAAAGTTGTACTGTCTATCATGATCTCACGATTGCAAGATGAAACATAATTTTCATTATTGATATCATCACGCATATTGTAGAAAATTCCAACATAAATTTCTTCTTAATCGTCTACTTATACATATTACACCAAATAATATGAGGAATATTGAAATATAGAAATTTAGATACAAATAATTAGTAAAATGGGATCATCTACTATTAAAAAAATTAGCTCATTTCATTATTTAAAAATAATTAATATCACACACATTTATCAAAATATTATTTTAAATAACAACATTATGTTATGCGTAATAAATAAGAACTAAAAAAACCTATTAGAAGACTATGTTTTATTTATAATGAAATTGAAAACAATGTTTAAATGAATTAGACATTTTCTATCTTAAATTTACTCAATTAAAAACTGTTCTTCACAGTGAGCTAAATTAAGGGATGCATTGTTCTTATTACCTCCCGCTAAGAGAGGTACTGGATTCATGCTAAAAATCGCATATCTAGATTTTAATGATTAAGCACGTTTTAAGGTCCCTATATCCGATATTAATATTTTTACGGTTTACTGAATATTTTTTCTGGAAAGTGCATACAGTATATTATTTCTTATTGCATTAATAGTTAAATATTTAAAATTATAGGCAGAGCTGGGAACTACTTAAAGTAAAAGTACTGGAAGTATTAATTTAAATACATCCAGCATTTACAATACTTTACTTAAAATACTTTTGAAAATTAGTACTTAGTACTGTATTTAAAATACTTTTTTTTTAAAAAGTACTTCAAATACTTTTTGGTACTTAAAGTATCCAAAAGTATTTAAAGTAACAAATACTTTATATACTAAATATTTCACGCATGCGCAAGAACATATTGCTGTGTGTTTTGTGCATTACTGTCAACACGGGCTTGATCAAGTATAGGAAAGTATTAAAGTTTTCGCTATCTACAGTTTTCATCAAATTATCAAAGATAAATCGAAACGTAATGCAGTATATTATGATGAACATTTTGAACAACTTATTTATTAAAGGGTTTTTTTACTTGCTTATCAATATTATAGGACTAAATAAAAAAAATCTACTCCATTGCGTGAAATAGTAGCTACGCACATTAATCGCAGTGTATGATGTCTGATTTTTAATAGCGATGTGTACAATTTATTTATTTTATAACATTTTATATGCGTGAAGCCTTTTTACAGGCATGTAAACAAACTTCATCACTTGTTCCACAAATAAAGGTACTAATTTTTTAAAGAGGTACATAGTACTTCAAAATTAGTGGGCTACTGTCTTATTAGACGAGAGTGATATACCTAAATTTGATATTTTTTTTTTAAATTTTAACTGATTTCATAAAAAAAATACTTAGTACTGGTATTGTAAGTAGGTCAAAAAAAGTACTTAAAGTATTACTTTACTTAGTATTTAAATACTTTTGTTGTAAGTATTTAGTATTTAGTACTTAAATACTTTTTTCGAGTACTGCTCCCAGCTCCGATTATAGGTATATTACATATACCCTTCAAAAATACTGTTAATCCCGACAATGAATTGGAAACATTTCGAAAAATTAGAAGAGGACAAAATTTCTTCCTAGAATGAATTTAAAATTAAAAAAATTAAATATAAAGAATAGATATAAGTAGATTTTTTGGCGTAGAGTGTAAGGTATACAAGAAATGTTAAATACAATTGGGCGCGAGCAGTAATGTAACTTGTAACCGTGTCAGAATGATAGCTAGTAATTATGTACATAGATGTCAAATATCATAATTTTCATTCTAAATTTAATGATTTTCCAATTCCATGTGGTTTATTTTCCTCGACAAGTGAATTCCACACTCCTGGTGACAAATTAACTAGGTGAATTTAGAAAATCTTACGGTTGCAAAACTTCTTGACTGGAAAGGTTATTGGAAAGAAGAAATTACTGGATATCAGTCAATTATTATTTATTTCCGCCTTTACCAGTTTCGACACCTCATGTGTCTTCTACTGATATCCAGTAATTTCTTCTTTCCAAAAATTCTGACCTTTGACATCTATGTACATAATTACTACCCACCATTCTGACACGGGCTCCCATATCTGCTTGTCAAGGCCAACAATGTCACATGACTGCTCACGCCCTATGCTTATGTAATCAAAAACTGAAGTGGCGAGTTGTACTGTGCTGGCCACAACAGATTTTATTTTTATATCTGTATGCTTTTGTATTTTTTATTCTCTGTATTTCTATTCTTACCTGTTAGTTTTGTATATTTTCTTGCCTGTCCTATGTTTTTTGGGATACTTACGTATCCTGTTTTGAGAGAGAGTATAAATAAATAAATAAACATAGTTTGTATTCAAACAAATATTTTGAAAAAAAATGTTCTTTCAACAGAAGGGTGAAATTAAGTATTGAAATTTGGCAACAACGTTTTAAAACAAGGCTTGTGGTACCACCAAAGTGTTCTCAAACAGTGAATTGATATTTTTCAATATAAATATGTTAAAATAAATTTGTAAAGTAAATGGCATAGAATAAACTAACCTAAGAATCCGCAACGTGCGTTCTAATAGTTCGGAAATAGAAATAGGAACTTGCTACGTATGATCTATAAGAAGCTGAAGGTCTTTTGTAAAGGTTATATGTAGGTGAACAATTTGCACAATTACAATGCGAGCAAAAACTATGCACTAGAAAAAGATGCAAAATTTATTATATTAATTAATAAAGTATGTTTGTGAGCAAAACTAACACTAGCATAATAAAATTATAAGGAAAGGGCGTGAGATATTTAACTATTTATTGAATCTTTCTACTAAGATAATCAAATTATTATGCAGCATAACTTGTGGAAAATAATTATTGTATAATGAAATTATACCTTGATCAAAACATGCTCAGATTAAAGAACTTTTTATTATTTTTAAAGAAATTTAGAAAATCCCACGACATTTTATCCTAAAACTTATTGTGGTCGTGTTTACTTCCACTATATAAATAAATAAATATTTCATCACGGCATATTACCCATTGCTGGGTGTGCCAATCTGCTGTGTACACAGATATCGGTAATGATGGAATATTTGTACCGTGCGGGCGCTTACCAGGCGTCACCTCACGGGCACTCATTGCTGGCCCCCAGATTCGCGATCAGACACTCAGGCACGAATCATATTTAAATTACACTTGTCAAAGTTCACAAAAATTCAGTCTCTGGCTCAACCAGTTCTGGTTGAGTGGGCCAGTCTCTGATAAATGACCGAGAGATTGATTCAGAGACTGAAATTTTGTGAACTTTGCCAAGTGTAATTTAAATATTATTTAGAGCAGTTCACCTAGTGTCGCATTTGTACATTGTACAGTTTTCTATTTATTCTACGAACATTATGGAAATTAAATATTTATGTTTTAATTTCCTTTTGTACAAAATTCACACTCATGAAAATACAATTGTTTTAAACTATGCAAATGTAGAAATCTAGATCATTTCTTTCTATGTTCCACATATTAATCTTTACTTTAAGACTCTCTATTCTTTACTATTGTTATCGGGACTTTACGGGGTCAAAAAACGGATCGGACTACAAGAATTAAACGATAGTAGTAATGGACAGTATAACTAACGTTTTCACTATTATTATATGCTTCTAGAACTTTTCCTTTTTTCTTGTATGCTAAGCATATGGCGTATACAGTTACTTCTTGGAAATTTATGAGTTCTCGTTTACAGATAGGTGCATATCAGAATATTGCTAATATTACTAAGTACTGAAATATAAATAAAACAAAATTAATTTTAAAAACTGAATGAAATTCTAGCAGTACTCATAAAACATTTGTATGTTACAAATGTTACATGATGTGTTAAAAAAATCTAATGTGACCAATACAATACCTCCCGCCATTTAATTTTTATTAATTTAAATACATATACCTTGGGGTTTCGTGGCCGCGTGCCTGAGTGTCTGGGCGCGAATCTGGAGAACCGGATTTAATCTCCACCAACGCCAAATATTTCTAATTTTTATGGTACAAAATTGACCCCTGTGGGTCATCATTACCGAAATCTGTGTACAAAGCAGATTAGCACACCCAGCAGTGAATAATATGGCGTGATGATATATATGTATATATATATATATATATATATATATATATATATATATATATATATTTATATAAATACATACCTGTATTTACTAATGCTGGAAACTATGTATATTAAGTTCCTTTCCATGTAACTATTGTTCTATTTACAATTTTGTTTTTAAAACGTTACTATTATTAATTTGAAATGTTTTTTTTTGACAGTGACATTATCTGTCAGTTACATACATTTGAAATATGAATTATGTAACTAAGAAATTGTTTCTTTAAAACATAGACTCCGGGATTTATAAAATTAATTATTTTATTAATTTGTCTATAAAATATATAGAACAATTATTAATGCATGCCAGTAGAAAATTCAATAATCTTTAATTTTTATAATAACATAATCGCGAAAAAATGACATTTAAAGGTATTTTTGGAAGAAAAACTATTTGAGCTTCTACTAAAGTGCGATTTCCAGTTATCCGATTTACACGAAAATCTAATGGCTTCTTTCCATATTAGAGTAAGGCCGAAATACGGGGTTTCAAAATTCTGCGGTTGATAGTATTTGAGCTAGAGTGACCAGAAGATCCACACGCACACACATATACACACACACACACACACATACAAACCCATAGACATCATTGTGAAAATGTTAAAATCGAATTTTATGGACCCTGAAACGTGTGGTCATTTATCAAAATCTCGATATGCGATTTTTAGCATGATCCCTATACTTCCCTTACCAAGGGTAGCGGGAGGTAAAAACATTTTGCTAAATATTAAAAAAGATTTTGTTACGTATTATATAACCGATTATTAGATTAATATTAATAAAGTGAAAATATTTTTATTACTTTAACATTGACTTTTACATTTTGGGTGAGCTGCTATTAATGCTTTTACTGGTTTTGATAATGTAATAAAAAGTATGTGGCAATTTATAAATATTTATAACCAAATATATCTTAACAAATTTTTAGAAACAATGACTGGTAACATGAACAACTGATTAAGGATGATTAGCGAGCAGTTGACTAGGACTGTTTTTTCTCTGTAAATTATTTATGGATTATATACAACTAATTTTTCTACAGCAGTTATGTGAAGTACTTTTTTCTAAAAAAAATCCATAAACGATGGGCAGAGAAGAAACAATACTAGTCAACTGCTCGCTATTCACTCTTAATCAGTAGTTGTTCATACTAACAGTCAATGTACTTATGGTCTGTTCCACCAAACCAATTCAGTAGATGGCGTTTACATTAGCGCCAGTTTTAAATAGCAGAAATTAAAAAATGGCGGTATTCAACCGCTGTCACCTGAAATTTTATTAAAATATTAATAAGGTATCATAATGCCATCGAAACTTTGTCTAGAGTTTCATCAAGTCAAGTAGCTTGATTTTTTTATAAATTACTTGACTTGAAAATCAAACTTTTCAAAAATTCATTATTTGACTTGACTTGATTTTCTATCGTTACTACTTGACTTGATCAAGCAATTTCAAGCAAATTCAAGCTACTTGATAACGAACCGATTATGTACGAAAACGCGCGAATCAGTAGAATCGTGGAACGGCGTGGCGCCCCATATGCTGTGCTGAGTCACTATTGCAAGTTAAAATCTGTGCAGAGGTTTAAAAAAAATTACTCAATATTGGAATATATACTAGAATGACCTGAGAATATGTCGACAAAATTTGAACTATCGCACAAAAGCCCAAAAAACTATACTCCATTCAAATTAAGAATAATAATTGCGACTTCAGATTTTGTACACATATTATCGGGTCATTCTAATATATTCCAATAATGAATGGATTTTTTAAACCTCTTAATATATCGAAAAAAAAAAGTTCTAAAATGTGCCAAAACCGAATGTTATTTAAATGGGGAAAAATCAAGTGCATTTAGGCACGGTCAAATATTAAAATTAAGCGGAATCATTGCCAGTATATTTTTTTAAAAATTTATTTGGAACCACTTTAGGGGGCGGCCCGGTTGAAATTCGACTTGTCCCCTTTTAAGGTCCACCATAATACGTATACTATAAATAGTTTGTTAATTAACATATTATACTTTTAAATCTTTTTACCTCTCGCTAAGAGAGGTATTGCATTCATGCTAAAAATCGCATATCCAGATTTTATTGAATAAGCACGTTTTAAGGTCCCTACAATCCGATTTTATCATTTTTACGATGATGTCTGTGTGTGTGTGTGTGTGTGTGTGTGTGTGTGTGTGTGTGTGTGTGGATGTGTGTGTGTATGTGTGTGTGTGTGTGGGATGTTGGAAGGACGGTTACTCAAAAACTATAAGACTTTAAATTTTTTTAACTACGTATTTCCCAATCGGACATTCATGGGAAGATCTGAAAAGGTTTTGGTAACAATTGGACAACCGGAAGTAGAAGATTCTTGAAAAAAAATCTTTTAAATAATATTTTTTGAATTTTTTTCTTGATAATATTAAAGAAAAATAAATTCTCTTTCTAATACATTTAAATATTTTACAATATATTCTATAGATTTAGAGATAGAAGAAATATAGTATGTAAAATAATCTGTTATAATAAATTTTACAGCCGAAAGAATGGCCATGGAAAATAGTTGAAAATTTAATTTGTTTGTAACTGACAGATAATGTCAGTGTCAGAAATCCGAAGACATTACTGAAGACTTTTTCTGGGAAGTACATACATTATATTATTTCTTAATGTATTAATAGAATTGGAAACATTTCGAAAAATTAGAAGAGGACAAAATTTCTTCATCAAAAATGAATTTAAAATTAAACAATCTAAATATATATGGAATAGATATATGCGTAAGTAGAATTTTTGGTGTAGAGTGTAGGTATACAAGAAATGTTAAATACAATAGGGAGCGAGCAGTCATATGATTTTGTTGGCCTTGACAAGCAGATATGGGGGCCCATGTCAGAATGATAGCTAGTAATTATGTATATAGATGTCAAATATCATAATTTCTCATTCTAAATTTAGTGATTTTCCAATTCCATGTGGAGCAGAATTAAATGTTAAATATCTAAGGCATACAAGTAAACTTTAAACTCCTGGTGATAAATTAACTACGTAAATTTAGAAAATCTTGAAATTTTTAATGAAAAATTCTAACATTTGACATCTATGTACATAATTACTAATTATCATTCTGAAACGGGCCCACACATTTGCTTGTCAAGCCCAAAAATGTAACATTACCGTTCGCGCCCTATACTTATGTAACCAAAAAAAGGAAGTGGCGAGAGGTATTGTGCTGGCCACAACAGATTTTTTTTTTAATTTTTAAATTTGAATGTATGATTTATTTTTATGAATAAAAATCTATATGTCAAGGTATATTATTGATATTGTTATAAAACATAAGGAACTATATGAAAATGAAATGTAGGCTTGAAGAACATTTTCTGGTAATTAAAAAAATAACTACTTGATTTTTTTCAAGTAATTGAAAAATAACTACTTATGATTTTTTAAGTACTTGAAATTGTAACTACTTGACTTGACTTCACTTTCGGCTACTATTACTTGGCTTGATTTCACGTCAAGTCAAGTCAAGTAACTTGAATATCAAGTCAAGCCGTGAAACTAATTCTAGTCAGTAGGTATGAATTATAATGTATTATACCTGCTTAACAAATTGGATAATGATGATACTTGACATTGCAAATAAAATGACACGAGATGAAATTATATTGCGTAAACTTGGTTCCAATTTCAGTCAATCAGAGTTCCTATTCTCTACAATACTGAATTGGTAAGGTGGAACAGAGTATACTTCTTCGTATGCTAATAACAGTATAAAGATACTCATTTAGAATGGGCCACCAGTGCTATTTCGAAAACTATGAGAGCTAAGAAGGTTAAATTAACAAACAATTTCTACTTTACGAGACTAATGTAATGAACAAAAAAAATCTTTGGCCAGTGGTTCTCAAAATGCGGGACTAAACTTATTTATTTTAAATGGGAACATATGTAACAAATTTGTTTGCTTATTCGTCCAAAAAATTTAATTATAAATTCAATGATAGTGTCATACCCTCATAACTATTTTTATGAAAAAGATACATAAAAGTTTTGTATTATTTTATTTAAATATGACTATTATAAAGAGTGCCATAAATTCATCAATATCTACCATGATCAATACTCACATAATTGACGTCACATGCAAAAAAAGATAGAAATATCGATACCAAACCCCCTCTTGTTGTCTTTTCCATCTAACATTCATTATTATAACCTAGCTTTCTATTACGAATTATTGTATTTTATTAAAAATTCATCTAAAACCAAAAGATGTGCCTGAAGCAATTAACCAATGCTATTTTCTTACGTGAAATGAAGTATATAGCACGAGTTAGTTACAAATTGCCTTCTGTAACTTGTTTTATACTATTTTCTCTGTTGAGACTTTCTTTTATAAAAATATATGACAATTTTCATAAAGGGAATTTTTTGGTAGAATTAGGTTAGTGAAAGTGATTTGTGCTTTTTATTCGTTGCATGGAGGTTGGCATAAGATAGAGAGAGTATAAACTGAACTATTGGCAAGGGGAATGTAACCATGCGGGGACGGACGCAGGTACTGTAGTAGTACACATTGTAGTGGGGGTTCGCGAAACATCTAAAGAAAAACCAATATAAAATATGAAATATATTAAAAAGTCGCAAACGGCAAAAACTTCAACACACATTCATGTACAAAAACAGGCAATGCACAATTGTAATTTCAAAATGACATAGGACTCACTGTAGAGGGGGAAGCAGCTTCACTAGCATGGTCGATTGCCTAGAAATTTGGTGTATTTATTGCAGTCATGCCAATCTCAAATAACAAAATATCACCAAAAATCGTTTAAGAATCTAGCTCCTTCTAATATCAATATGTGTGCTAGAATGTATGTGATTCTAATTCCAAGAGAGAGAAAAAAATCTGATTTGACCAGCACATTACCTTCCGTCTATCCTGTGTATTATGCACAAATTCCATACAGGAATTTTCTTGCAAAAGATTCTATATTTCCAGTAAAATTATTTCATAAACAAACTATGCAATTTGCACTTGACACTGACATTTTTTTCTTCTTTAGTTTTTCTCATTCGTTAGGGGTGGCTGTTTTTTATTTTCTTCTTCCACTCATTTCTGTTTTGCGTGTCGTCTTCATTCAGTTCCTTTTCCTTTTCTTCAACCTTCTATTACTAAGCTATTCATTCTTCTTCCAATATATTTTTCATTTTTCCCCACGACATGTTTAAACCAATGTAATCGTCTCTCTTGCATCTTTCTAGAAATCACTCGAGCCATTTCCCTTACCTTTCATTCCTTACCCCATTTTTCCGTGTCTTCCCCAATATCTGTTTTAATACATTTTCTGCCACATTCATTTTCTTTTCATTGATACTGATATCTGTCAATTTGAATTATCTGAATATATTAGCAGTTTCCATGGTTAGCATAGCTGGCTGTTTTATGAAATTTAATATCTTTATAATTCTTTAACTCTATATCTATTGAATGTGAAGTATAAAATGCAATCAAATCGTATAGAGAATAATATATTCTTTAAAATTTATAATCATTAAATGTCAATAAATGATATTTAACTGCAGTTTTTCAAGAAAAACTACTAAAAGTTGCAATTCAGGGTGGACCAATTATAACCAAAATCTAATCAAGTCTACATATGGATGTAAGAAAGAGGAATACGTAAAAATTGTAATTTTTAGAATTCTAGTATTGGGGATATCGCGGCCGAAATTATGGTCACACACACATACAGACATCATCGTAAAAATGGTAGAATCATATTGTAGGGACCCTAAAACGTGCTTATTTATTGAAAACTCACCACCGAATTTTTTGACCAAAGACAACAATACCTTCCTTACTTAGAGGTGACGGAAGGTAAATATTTTAGTCTTGTATTTTGAAAATCATTGGTTGAATTTTTTTCTATTCATTACATTAGTCTCGTATAATAGACACTGTTTGTCAATTTAACCTTCTTTGTAGCTCTTATAATTCTCGATATGATAGGCCATTTAATATGAACATAAAAAATAAAATTAGGAAAATTATATGTCGAGAGATCTCTATCTTACAAAATTCCTACACGTGTGTGGAATTATATAAAAATAGAATGTTAAACATTATTTACATACGAAAATATGAAAATAAAATGAAATCTTTTACATTTTATTATAAAAACATAACAAAGAGCTGTACATATGTTTATTATTGTTTATCTTTCTGCTTACATATGTATTTATAGCAATTCTTTTCTTCGACTTGTTATGTATTCTTGTATGGCCTGAAGAGAAAAGTAAGAGGCCTCCTTTGTGTATAATATAATTAAGCATGGGCTCTAGGCTTATAGAGTTGGTTGGTTGCAGCCGGATTGTTGAGGCACGTCCGCTGTACTTGTGTCCTGGAGTCCGAGTTTGGCTTTACTATCAACTGCGCTTTTAAGAAATCTGGTCTGTTCCGGGTTCGGAATCTCGGGGGTATCAAAGCGCACGTTGGCCTGGGTAATATCTTGCTGTTTTCACTATCATCTCATAACAATACTCTACAGTAGCATGCACCAACTAAGTTACACCGTCTGGATACCTACAGTGATTTTTTTTACTAAACAATGTTTAAAGTTCATTTTATAAATAAAAAATATTTGGAACATTTTTAATTAGAAATTATAATAATTAAGGCCCGGTATTTTCACTTCCGAATAAAGTTTCGAATAAGTATTCGTTAAATAAATTTATTCTTTTTATTTATTCAACGAGTAACTCCATTGAGTCTATTCACACCTTTGCCAAAAACAAATAGCTACCTGTCAAATTGTAACGTTCGTATATTGGTAACAATGCAGAATGAATTTTGTCAGTTAAAATTTTAAGGAGGATTTTACATATGCACTGTTCGAGATCAAATACGAACCTTAATGTGTAATAATAAATTGAAAACTGTTTTCATAATTGGAATCTGTCAAAAAAATCCTTGATGTACACTGGCTTGCAAAAAAATCGCGTACACCTGTTTTTTGCTGTATTGAGTCGGTCTAGATTGTTAACTTGTCAGTGTCATTAGTGTCAATTAAGATGCCAAAATTATCAGAAAACGAGAAAGTTTTAATACTTCCTAAGTTAAAAGAGGGGTGGTCAATCAGATCAATAGCAGAACATTAAGATTAAATAAAGTACTGGACGCTGATTACGCTGAAATTACTAATGTTACTTCGTCCATAATTTGTTTCAGTCATAATTTTTACTTATTTATAATGCATTTAAAATAAATACTTGGTTGTCCTTTAATTTTTCTAGAATATATTTGTAATTTAGTAGTAACTTAGCACAATGAAGAACTTGTTCCACGATACCTAATATACTGATATGACAATGACAACGATGACAACTTCATTGACAGTTGATATTAACCTATTTTAAAAAAATCGTATTTACATAGCTAAAAAAAAGTAAAAACTCGGTTACTTGATTTTTAAGGTGTACGCGATTTTTTTGCAAGCCAGTGTATATGGTTAGGTCGCTATTTGATTTATTTATTAATTCATAGGTCAAAGTATCAACAAATCATGAAAAATATTTAATATATCCTTTTTTGTTAATAAATTTGCACTATGTAGAAATGTCATGAACAAATAAACCCTTTATTCGGTACCCAACTAGCGAATATTTTATTCCGTGTATAACATATTATTCTTTCGAATAATTTTATTTGCAAGTGAAAAGACAACAAAAATATTTATCCGGAGGTTAAATTTATCTAAAACTTTATTCGCAAGTGAAAATACTGGGCCTAAGGTAAAGAAATGTGTTTTACTGTCCGAGAATATAATAACAACAAATTACAACTTTCATTCAAAGTATAAGAATGATTAGAAATTAATAATAATTAAATTCACGTTAAGGAATACTATAAACACCTAAATTGCATTTTTAGAAAGCGTGTTGGCGTAAACCTAAAAACATATATCCAATAATCTAATTTCTATAAAACAAGTTGGCATCAATCTTATAATATTTATTCAAAGATTACTATGTATTCAAAATTATTTATTTATTCTTTAAGACTTATATAGAACAAATTAAGGACAAATGGCTATTTTCTGTATTATTTATTTTAGACATATAGTTTAAATTACGTAGTTAGGGACGAACTTAAATACTATTTTTTGTTGTGGAAAAATAATGAATTCTACTTCCGATTTCGCCGAAAGCGATATTATCTCTGATTTTTTTAAATAAAATGATATATGTAAGTGAATATTTTCATATTTTTAAAAAATAATTTTTCAGTAATTAGTTGTATCAGTGATATAGTTTGTTCACGAAAGATGGCTGTTTGTTCAAGGTCATTTATAAGCCGTCTGATATATTATACCGGCTATTAAGAAGGGTAATTTTTTTTAAAGACCTATAGTACTGACCAAAATGAGTAAAAAAGGCTTAATAAACATACACCTGATGTTCAGTAGTTACCGAGATATAAGGCAGTGAAAAAATAAGTTTTAGTAACGACTTCGATGAAACGAAACATTTTGTTTACCTTTCAGAGGTAATCCTAGTGCATTTGTTTTTTTTTTAAATCAAAAAATTGTACTGAATTAAAAAATGTTTTGGCCAATATTTAATTTTCAAATAACTTCATAACGATTAGAGATTGAGAAAAGTGTTTCATATAAAATTTTATTGTTTTTTTTTTATAGTCTATTTACGGGCATAGACGAAATTTTGTTCGATCACTATCTTTATCAGTTTTTCTTCGATTTTTCGTTTTTCTCGGAAGCAGTTGAAGATCAGACCTATGTTGATTAAGCTTTTTACTCATTTTGGTCAGTACTAGCATCAAAATATTTTACCCTTTTTCTAACACCCTGTACATTACGTGCAAATAACTTCACTGTATTTCGTATGCATAGGCGTGCAACATGAAATTTATGGATATTGTAATTTTGTTTGAAAACTATTTCGTTTTAAATAATGCCTTTCTTAAATATTTATGTTCTTTACTTATTTTTTTGCAAAACACAAAAATATAGACGACATAAACCATGGAATAATGTTTTTATTTAAAAGTAACGTTACAGGGTAACTATTAGCACAGAGGGCATTGTAATAGATAACTTTGAATATATAATACATATAAGAACGGCAACGCTTATGGCCTAGCAAGATACTATATCTGTCTCTTTTTATTCACAAAATTATTATAGATAGCTAGTAACTCCTACCACAAAACTATGAACTACGGTAAATCGTGCTGACAGCATTGCCAGATACTATTTGTTAGAGGTATTCAATAATCAATAATTAAAAAATATTGTTTCATAATAACCAGATAATATATTTTGAATCTTCAATGTACATGTATACTTGTTTTACAGTAGCAAACTTAAAAACCTTTATAAAATCTTAACTTGCTGTTCTAGCTGCGTGGCAACACTGTGCAACATCCACCTATTATGTATTTTTTGAACTAACTCAGAAATAATTCGTATACGGAGGGATAGATGGCACCTTCTCTAGAAATATTTAATCTAAATACATTACGTTGCCGTTCTTATATGTATTATATATTCAAAGTAGATAGTTAAATATGTGTAACTATACGACATACGCCATTATTCTTTGTAGTGTGTTAGAAAGTAATGTCACCATTTACGTATATCAGTCACACAACATAAATTACCTAGACATACTTCAAATAGTCTTTCTAACATGAAATGTTACTAAGCTGCTGCTATATAAAGTGCGGTGTGTCTTCGAACAAGTGACCTGGAATAGTCATATTTCGTGAATCCAACTATACTTGCATTTTCATCAAAAAATATTGAAAATTATTAAACTTTAATGCATTATTAGTTTGTTTGTAATTTAAACTATAGCTGTAGTCAGTAGTAACCAAAATAAATCGCTATTTGTCCCAATTTGTTTTAATCAATCTGTATATGTGCGATTAGTTTTGTAAAATATATTTAAAAAAGTTGCAAGCTAAAAATGTCCAAATAATGAAAAAAACAGTAAATGAAATCTAATACATTAAATAAATGAACTCAAAGTAATTAAAAAAAATTTGATTTCACTTTCAAACTTTTCCTTGTATCGATGTATGTATAAGGCATACTATAATAGGTTCAGTCGTTCAGTATATATGAGTAAGATTCAATATATAGATATATTGAAAGTAAAACAGTTGGTGCATGTCAACTAACATAAAATTTTAAAATTTTCCAAGTTTCCAAATGTAACCTACAATATATTATAAAATAATTTATTATAAAACTAATAATTCTTGTATCCGCTAAATAAATTTTGTTTATACTCCTTATTTCTTGTACTAAAATGAGATTTTCTCAATTATACTTCTACTAACACACATTAAACATTTCATTTAACATCCGTTTGTGTAAATTTTTAAGTTATGTCTTATAAAAATAATTATTTCATTTTTAGGATTTACTGTTGGAGATGAGCTCGGTTTTCCTGAGTCTTTATCCAACGTAGAAGGAAATAGGCGGAGATCTACGCAAAATAATCGATTTCAGAATGCAATATTAGCTGCTAATGCTGCAAATGCAAACAAAAATGTAAGAAATAGCACAAACCATAGTTTACATAGTTGGTTAGCACTGTGTTAAGACCAATATAGTAAGGTTTTCTACGCATAGTTACTAAATAAATACATACTCTTACAGAATTTGTGAAAGTAACGTTGTAGTAAGTTAAACAAGTTAAAATGAAATTAATTATTTTTTTCAAAATTGCGTATAAGTGATTATTATTCTATATCGATAAAATAATCGTAATACGATAACATAAATTTTGTCTTGGCGGGCCATAAATAAACAGATTATTTTTTACAATTTGAATATCTCGCTGAGTTTTGAGTAAAAGGAAAATTAAAATGTACCTACAATTGTCTATCAAATGATGCATAATTTATGGCATTATGCCCCAAGCTATATTTAAGAGGAAAGTAAGACCCGTAAACTACTAAAAAAATCTGATATGAAAGCAATACCTATTATGGATCTGTTCTTTTTTTAAAAACTCGATTATTTTAAATATTATGGATTTTTTTTTAACGAAGTTTATTTTATATTAAAATGTCTATAAATCTGCTGTATAGGTTTTTCTAGTCGTACAGGTGTTACGTTTTCACGCAATAGTATGTAACTTTGTATTTTAAAATGGAACAACCTAATGTACAAGGTGTTAATTAAAAACCGGGCCATAGGGGTTTAACATGGGAAATCAGTTTTTTCTTGCGCAAAAGTTCCCAAATTATTTTAGACAAAAATACTTGAAATAAATGTGTAGAGAATTAAATCCTGCATCCAAATTAGTAATAGTTTTTATTTTTTGTCATTTCATAATCGAGAAAATCAATTTTAAAGTTTTTTGAAGATGGCTGATTTATAGCGATAGCGATGTATATTAAAATTACTAAAAATTAAAAATGGCTTTGCAATAAAGTGAATCCAAAATGTTCACTAATCGTAAGATACTTATGCTCGGCTATTTTTTATTCAATATATCTATATTTCAGGCTTTAAAGCTCGCTATTCCTATGAACGACACATTAGAAAAGTTACGAAATATGCATATGAGAGTGGTTACCACAAAGGTTAATCCGGGAGGAGGCCTTCCACCATTCAAACCAATTCCTCCAGCACAAGAACGCCCTCTAACTCCTGGAGACAAACCAGTTGCCATGACAGCCATCAACATGGCCAAACCTGTCCGTTTAAGCAATGCCCCTATGCCCGCAATGATGGGTATCGCTGTTCCAGCTTTTGAAAGTATGCCTCCTTCCATTTCCAGGGTATCTGAAACTGGCAATACTAATAATTTAATCAAACCGACAAAATTGATTACAACAATGAAAGAAAAAGAATCGATTGCTGTTAGTCCTGAGGCAGCAGTACAAGTTATAAATTCAGTAAAGAACATTAAAGAAATATCAAACATCTCTATGGAAGCAATTGAAGCCGCCATTTTGTTTAGACAGCAACAACTAGCTAAACAAAAACAGCAACAAGTACAACAACAACAACAGCAGCAACAACAACAACAACAGCAACAACAACAACAGCAACAACAACAACAGCAACATCAGCCAATTATGGTCACTCAAGCTCCGATAGTACAAACAACTCAAAAGCCAGTTGTTTCACCTATTAAACAAATGAACATTATAAATAAGGTTATGAACGCACCAAAAGAATATTATCCAGTTGGTTATGATAAAAATTTCGATGATAACTTTGTTTCTAAAGTAGAATTGCCTGAAACGTCGTTCAGTTGTGGTAGCCAGAAACATTTTCCTGGATTGTATGCTGATCCAGATCTTGGTTGTATGGTAAGATATTTTTCAGTATAAATTTAAATTTACTCATTACTATAAATAAGATATTATAGAAAATGGTCTTTGAAATGATAAATAAAATAATTAAAATATAAAAATCATTCATGCAAATGTAGCAGAAACCAATTTTTATTTGGTCTATTTACTTGTATTTTGAAATTTGAGAAAGCTAATTCTCCCTGACGCTGTCCCAATATTTATTTCCTTTGTTGTATTTATGTGTTACTGTTAAATATTATGGTGGGACCACACTTGAACATTTTAGTCCGAACGAATACAATGAGCAGCGAGCAATACGCGCAAGCATAAATCTCCAAGTGTGGACCTGTATTCAAGCCGAACCCCGAACGCGCCAAATATTTTCCGGAGCTTGTCTGTAAATAGAAATTGCTCAAAGGAAATTATTGTTCGCCGAATCATTAATTGTTGATTGCAGCTTCGTAGCATTCATTGTTTTGCTTTTCTATATTTTCTTTCAATTGTAGGTTCGACTAATTTTATTAATTCCTCAAAGTCTTCGGAAATCAATATTTGTATTTTTTTTAAATGAATATAGTCACTTTCATGCAATAACAAGTTATTGTTGCGATGTAAGTACAATCTTCGCATACATTGATTTATTTGCCTTTTCTTATTTTTTTGTATTATACAAAAATGATAAAAAAGCACCAAAGAATCCATTATTCACTACGAATGCTTCTAACATGATAGGAAACCAATAATTCGACAAGTCTACTAAATGCAATGAGCCTCTGTTCCGACTGTTCAGCTCTGCGCGTTCAATTCGTTCGGACTAAAATATTCAAGTGTGGACCCACCTTTACGACATTTTTTGGAAACTCTTAGTTCCAGTTATACATTTTCAAAATAACATAAATGTAAGAGGGTTAATCAAATATAAAACGGCTTTTTTAGACTCTTTAGTCAGTGAAAATATTAATTCATATACAGGTTATAGTTTCATTTTATGTCACTTAAGATTTTGAGATTGAACGACCATCAAGGTATTAGGTAGCTTAGACACTTCCTAGAGGCGGTAAATTAAGAAAGATGCAAAAATTGAAAACTAAAATATATAATTATTTATGCCATTAATCATTTTCATTATTGTAATCAAATGTTCTTTTTTGGAATCAATAATTTTATTGTTGTAATCAAATCTTACATTGTAGATACTCGTATAAGATCTTCTGCCTTAACGTTTTGAAGAATACAAAAATATTGAACTTTATTAATTCATTTAGTAGTAAAAAAATATGAATTGTTCACAAATCGCGGGGCCTAGTGCGGCTGCACCGTTCGCATCTGCTCAAGCCGGTCCTGGTTAAGTGATAAGTGATTCAGAAATGAATGCTTGGAATTTCAAAATTACGTTTTCCGCATGTGTTGCAAACAATATTTTTTCTACGAGTACTAAGAAAAGTAGATGTTTGAAACTAGTGGCGTATTAACCTAGTTTGACGCCCGAAATATTTTTTTATGAATTACATTTAAAAATCGATTAATCCATTTTTAAGCGATTGCTTAACAAAATTGCTTTCATGGCAACAAAACAAAAACCTTATGATTTATTTCCCGCAACAGTGCGGGAATTGACTATTTCCCGCACTCATTTTGAGTTTGAGAACACTTATTTTCCTCCCAATTGTAGAAACAGTACAATTTCGGGCGTATGCTATTTTTTTCTGAAATAGAATACACAAGAATAAATATAGCGTACTATACCATAGTCAAAATATATCTATATACAGGGTGATGATCGGCACAGCCGAACATAGGAATTTAACATGTAAAACCAGGTTCCTAATTTCCTGCTTCCCTAATTATTTTAGGTAAAAAGCTTCAAATAAAATTATGCATGTGAATCAATAAACAAAATTAATGTTGTGATCCTTGTAACGGCAGAAATTAGGTATGAAAATGTCGAAAATCACGTCAAAAATAGCAATAGCCATGGAATTGATACAAAATAAATGACAAAAGACTAACGGTTTTATCTATCAGTGTAATTTATTTTTATTAGGTATTATTTCTAATTTCTGTTAATTTAAATTGTTATTTGTTCATTTGAACAGAAATTACAAATAATAATAAAAATAAATAAACCAGCATGACAGATAAATCGTTAACATTTGTTAATTTTTTGTTTCAATTCCATTGCTACAGCTATTTTTGGCATGATTTTCGACATTTTCATACCTAATTTCTGCCGTTACAAGACACACAAAATTAATTTTGTTTACTGATTCAGGTGCAGAATTTTATACCCTACAACTTTTATTTGAAGCTTTTATATCTAAAATAATTACGGAACCAGGAAATAACGAGTCTGATTTTATATGTCAAAGTCCTAAGTTCGGCTGTCCCGGTTACAGGCTGTATAATATGTTCGCAATCTAAGCGTTTGAAAGTTTGTGTGATGTTTCATGTCCTACGCATTTTGATTGGTTGCTGACTATAAAACCGAACGCCCGATCGACCATTGCCGAGGATATTAAACGTCACACGCCAAGTTCTGAACTTTAAAAATTTATATCTCACTTATTTCAAAGAACTTTTAAGTCGTGTTTGCATTAAAATTCGTAGTTCATCCTGTTCTTGAATAGAAAAATAAATAAAAAAATTGGTATAGAACCCCATTAAAAGAAAATAAATACAATTTATTGGCTCGTATTATAATGCGTACTAGTTCATCAGTAAAATACAAATTTACCTGTCAGTTAAAGACAAATGTTTAACGATTTAAATGAAAATATTTTACGTGACCATACATAATTTACTTTTCTTTCGGTGACATTAATTCGTATTAAATTAATGTTATCCTTTAACAGTATGACAAAAGTGAAACTAAAGAGAAAGGACTGTATTGTATGACTTATGAGGCAAAATAATTACAAATGGTCTCATTAAATGTGTAAAAGTTATTTTGGTGGAAATTAGGTTTTTGTATCATCTTTGTTTTGCAAAGATTAAGTATTTTTGCATGACCCAAATTAAGAATTACCTAAAGAGACCAACTTCAATTCATTGTATTATTTATATTTTAGGTATTCCACGTATGTGCACTGACGGACGATGGCCTCATCATGAAAAGCTTCTTGTGTCCAGAATCAACATTATTTGATCAGACAATTCTTAAGTGCAACTGGTGGTTCTATGTAGACTGTAAAAATTCAGAAAAGTTATACGATTCTAACATTCCTATATCAAAGAGTTATCAACTGATGAAAGCTTTGACATTTTTCTCAGCGTATAAAAAAGATGCAGCAAGCACGCGGACCTAAATATAAATAAATTTTAATGTAAATTACAATTATTTGCTCAATCTATTTATCTAAGTCGTACTCGTAATTATAATTAATGTTTTGTAGTATCTGCAAACTATTTAATACAACGAATTGTAGAGTATAAGGTAAATAATTTCCTCAGGGATGAGATGGTTACAGAATTTTTTTATACTTGTAATATTTTATTCAGATTTTATTTTTAATCACTGCCCAAAAAGTATGAAATGATTTTAAATGAAAATAATTTTTATTTTATTGATATATTAGTATACTTCGTATGTGCTCAAGAAAAATCATGAACTGTGATAAATACTTCCGTAAATTTGTTAAAATTATTTATATTGTTGGTAAAAGCGACATTATCAAAAGTTATTTTGATGTTGACAGAATCATAATTTTTGTATTTAATTTATAATAAAATATTTTAATAGTTATATGTGTATTTTTCTTTTTCTTTCTTCTTATAGTTAATTTCATGTAAGAAAATAGCGTTGCTTCATTCTGCCTTCGCATTGGTCCGAACACACACCTAGTTCAAAATTCTGTTGTGGCCAGCACAATACCTCTCGCCATTTTCATTTTATGTTGCATAGAGCGCGAGCAGTTATGTGACTTTGTTGACCTTGGCAAGCAGATATGGGGGTATGTATCAAAATGAAAGGTAGTAATAATGTACATAGATGTGAAGTATCATAAGTTTTCATTCAAATGATGATTTTCCAAATCCATGTGCATTATTTTCCTCCACAAGTATATTCCATACTATTGATAACATATAAACAACATGATATCAGAATATTTTGAAATTTTTAATAAAAAATTATGACATTTGCGACACCTATGTAAATAACTACTTGCTGTTATTCTGACACGGACCCACAAATCTGCTTGCCAAGGCCAACGAAGTATATCTTCTTTCGTTTTATGAGTACTTTTGTCCTAATCTTCTAATTCAAAATTCTTCAAATTCATTGACGGTATTAGCGGATATATTAAGGATATATGTAATATTAACAGACCCACCTATAATTTAAATACATATTTAATTAATAATACAATGATATGTATTAAATGTACTCGTACTTCCCAGAAAAATCTGATTTTTGACACTGACATTTTGCATTTATCAGTCAATTACAAACATTTAAATATCTCAACGAGATTTATTACAACAGATTATTCTATATTATTATAATATATCTCCAAACCTATACGATATGTAATAAAAAAAAAAATTGTCAGATAGAGAATTTAATTTTATTTAATATTACTAAGAAAAATTTACAAAAAATAATATTTGGGAATTTTTTTTCAAGAATTTGCTACTTCCGGTGTTACCAAAAACTTTTCAGCTCTTCTCATGAATGTCCGATTGGGAAATACGTAGTTAAACAAATATAAAGTCCTATAGTTTTTGAGTAATCGTTTTTCCAACGTCCTACACATATACACACACACACACACACACACACATACATCCACACACACACACACACACACACACACACACACACAGACATCATCGAATCCAATACCTCTCTTAGCGAGCGGTAAAAAGCGAAAAAAATATCACGTATCGGCTATCAATTACGAAATAAAATTGACAAAATTAAATTATATTTAACCATGTTTTTGATTTCGACTTTGTAATTTTTAATATTCAGATATTGCACTTTTTTTACAGATAAAAATATTTAGTATTTATAAAGTTTAGTTTCATGAATATAAATTAATTTTTTAATAGATATAAAATTAAATAGTACTTTGTGACTCATACCATTCTCATGCGAAAGGCTACCTATAGTCAATTTTTTTGACTCTGTCGTGTACAGTAATAAAACTATAAATGAACTATAAATATCGCAATTATGATAAAGCGGCATATCCTTTATTTTCTGTAGTATAATACTGTTTGGCATCGGCTCATATTTTTGAGCCGCTCTATTCATGCATGTTAAAGAACTGTAAGGCTATTTCCCTATACATACCTGGTAAACGTTTGATTCAATGCATAAATAGAGCGGCTCAAAAATATGGGCCAATGCCAAACAGTATTATACTACAGAAAGTAAAGGATATGCCGCTTTATCATAATTGCGATATTTATAGTTCATTTATAGTTTTATTACTGTACCCGACAGAGTCAAAAAATTTGACTATACCTGTATCGCACACAAAGGGCACTAACTAACTGGTTTCGGGCGAAAGTAGTCAGGGTTCAAATAATAAACTTATGGTGGATGTAGCCCAACAAAGTAATTAGAGGAAAGGTTTTAAAATAAAACTTAAAATGTCTTATTTACACTGTTCTTTTAATTTTACTGATCGGTTTCAATCATTTACATGACCATTATCAAAGTACGGTAGAGAACATTACAAACTACAGAAAACAACAAAGTAAACTGACTCAGACCAATGCCTGTGCAAAACTCTACTACCACAAAATTATTATTCGTGGCGCCAACATCTTGAAAAAGGTTAACCCTCGAGAAGGTGTACCTAAAGGAAAGGAACACAAAACAAATAAAACGTAAGGTTTAATAATGACTGTAAAATTTTGTACCAAAAAAAAAATAATATAAAAAATATTGTATACCAGAAGATGGCGGCAGTACAGGGGCGTGTCCTAACTACTGACACACTAAGGTGATGTGACTGAGCCCTCAGCCCGGACGTAGCCTTGGTTGAGCTGAAGCGAGTCCTTTAGGAAACACGCCCGTTCGTTTGTTGCGACTGATACTCTAAAATAGAGAGTAGAGCTCTCTCTAGGCAAAGGCAATGTCGAGATTTTCTCCGCCGGGTTACCGCTGCTGGACCAGAGGTTTTTGGGCTGGCCTTGTGCCTTGTTCTCCGCCTTGTCTAAGTGGGCGGTTCTGGTACCATTCGTCCAGGACCAAGGGCCAGCCACAGCCAGCAAAGGGCAAGCAAAAAAATCTAGACTACTGCTAATCGTACGACTATATTGAACACTTCCCAGGTACGACCTTCTACTTGACTTTTCAAGACCTCTCGAACCGTAAGCGACCAATTTCTTATACTCTTAGTTAAAATATGCGTACTAATCATAAAATTATATTACCAGTAAAAATAAATTCAAAATAAAATTTAGAAGAATTTACAGACAGTAATAGGAACTGCAATAATTTAAATAAAACATTTGAATGTAAATAAATTATCCAGCTGTTGAAGATCAAATAGTTCTCAAAATGTTGGGCCGAAAAGTTTTTATTTATTTTGACTTTTAGATTTTTTTTGTAAAGATCCATGACAGTGGCGTTACAAATTGTCACAACTTATACAATAATTTCTTAAATTATTAATGGGCATTATCTTTTGATACAAGGCTACACAAAAACACTATAATAATAAGATCTTTTTATTTTGTAATAATGATTACAAATTTTAAGTACTCTTAAAAATATTTGTTGAAAACATATAATACAATATATACAAATATAAATACATACGTACAATTCCTTAAAATTTCTCTTGAAAAATAAGATAAGTAAATAAAAGTATCAAATATCTACCTCATAATCTCTGTACTATGTACACATATAAAGTATACATTACTTGAGATATAAAATCTAATATTTTTCTACAATCCATTGTGTTCAAATTAAAAAGAATCACAGATATTTTTATTGATAAATAAGTTTAGTTTACAACTTCGATGACAGTGATAATGATTCATACAATTGATATTTGTATATGTAAATAGGTCCGAATACATTTTTTTAAATTTTTTAATTATATAAAAAAATAAATTACGTTACAATTTAATGACTTTTTACTATTATACTAATGGATATGATCACTTCTTCATAGTATACATATACAATACTCTATTGTCAAAATATGTCACAGTATTAGGTATTGAATATACTGGCAATTGAAGACTTACAAGGGAAAATTAATTTCCTATTGTATAGAATGTTTATAAGTTGTCACCTTCATAAGACATATTATCCTTTCCTTGTTTTGCGATGGGTTCCATGGTCAAATCGTCTTTGTCACGTCCTTGCTTAGGTGTCTGTACGTATTTATATCTCATGGCCATTAGAGCGAATATCAACATATCGACAATCATCAGACCAGTGTATAAAAAGTATTGTGAGGACTGTAAAAAAATTGTAATATTAGATAATAATATACGGTAAGATTAATTTTTTGTGCCCCCGTCCGGTAGTTTCATACATCGCCAAAACGCCAGAATCACATCGTTACCGGCCTAGGTCAGCAAAAAGTTTTTATGGTTATATGTTGGCTAGGTGCGTTCAATGAAGTAAGGAAATCAAGCAAATGCTAGGTAAGCAAACGAGACTTATAGCTTACTGAACGATTTGCTAGCTATATGACGAACTGTTATTCACAATTGTAATTGAGAAAACTATACAGTTTTCAAATGTAACATATGTATCTCTCGTATCTCTTTTATTGGTCTGGAAAGTTATACAAAATGAATTTATAGATACATACAGTTACTTGCCGATAGTGGGATTAATTTTAAAGATATTTTTTAGGTCTAAGTAAATACTTCAAATTTAATAATTTTTGACATGCGGTTGAGATAAATACACTATAAAATGATATAGAAAGAATACAAGGGAACTTTATATTTGCCTAATTTGTATTTCCCGCCATTATATTTGAGTCGTTTTTTGGCGTTGAACCAGTTTCGTTATGTTTTCAAAACTATTTCGTACATGACATCATAAATGTGGGGATCGCTAAAATACTATGTTTTGAACTAATGACATTTAAATTTGAATGTCAAATGTACATTGGATGTTTGCGTGAGTTTGAATTTGTGGTATATATATAAAAAGTATTCAAAACACTGTAATTATTATAAACTGGTTGCTTGGCTGCACTTTATTGTTATTTTCTAAGAAGTAAACTCTGTATTTTTATATTTATTTATACGTACAAACGTTTTATTTTTTGCAGTTAATAATGGAGCATTCAGAATTATTATGTTTTAATTAATATAGAATGATTTACAAACGTTTATCAGTATTCCGTGTTCTCAAAGTTTACCCCTTCTACTACGAATAATTCGAAACTGTTTCAAACAAGCTCAGCGGATCGGTTTGAAAACATACGAAACTGTTTCAACCAATTTCGTCTCTGACGTCACGTTGCGTCGCCAAAATATAATGGTTTGAAACAATACGAAATGGTTTCAAACCAATGCATCGCCAAAAAACGCCTTTTTGATAAGTTAGCAAGACAAGCGAGAAATTTGGCGCTTGGATTGCTCGCGAGCAAATCAAGCAAATGCTAGGCTAGCAAAGTCGTTCAACAAATTTTACTTCCGGTTGCTTGTTTTACTGGGCTTATTGAACGTACCTGTTACTATTCTGGAGAAATTTCACTTGATTTTATTGGAGCAGAATTTTTAAAAGTATGACAAATACAACATATTCTAATCGGGGTAGTACATGAAGCAAAAACAATATCATTTAATTTTGGCGGTCGATAATATCTCTCTTACCTGTTTCTCAAACGATCCTGCTTCTTCAACAACAATGACCAGCAAGTTACCAAAAGCTGTGGTAAGGAGCCAACCTGCCTGAAGCACAGACTTCATGGAAATTGGAGCCTGAGAATAGGAGAACTCCAAACCAGTTACAGAGAACATGATTTCACCAAGGGTCATCACCAGATACTGGGGAATCAGCCACAAGATGTGCACACTGTTTGGTTCAGACATCACGTGTAGTTGGCTTGGCTGAAAAGAACTTTAATTTAAATACATGAAGGGAGGTTATTATTTTAAATATAATATAAATGGCTGCAGTTGCCAATGTTCTAGAGCGCTCAGGACTTTGACGGAGATGGTTCCTTACTCTTATTCGTCAAACCCCACCGCAATACAGAGTCCACTATTATTGTGGTAGCTCTGAGCCACAGGTATTTATTTGAGAGCGTGTATATTTCTCTAAAATGTGACAAGGCGAGCAATAACAAATAAATAACTTTTTTGTGCAACCGGCCGCGAAATAGGCATTTCGCAGCCGCAATATAGGCCACGAAATTGAATTTCGCGGTTGTTGTTATGGCAACGGCCGCGAAATCCATTTCGCGGCCGCTGTCATGGTAGCGGCCGCGAAATTGAGTAAACAATCACTATGATTTTTTCAAAACTAATTGTTTTGTTTATCAAATGTCAATTCCACAGCTATCTTGAAAGCCAACTTTCAATTTACAGTGAAACTGTTTAAAATTAATAAAATTTGTAATTACATATTTTTTTACTGTTGCACAAAAAATATTGTGTACACCTTGTCCGCGAAATACTTTAGCGTCCTCGAGATTGTCTTGCCTCGGCCGCAAGCGACCTTGGCGACTATTTTTCTCTCGGTACGCTAAAGAGTGATTTCGCGGCCTTGATATACAAATAACTATTATACACTCTTCTAAATTATAGTTTCAGAATCAATATTTCAAGTTTGTTATCTTTGTTAGTCAAAATTCTGTTTAGAAATAATTATCATTTTTCCCAAAGCGATTTGTTTAGACTGTCAGCGGACTAGATAGTTATTTGTTGACAATAAAGTCTAGAAGTTATTGCAAGCCTACGTGCATGGCTGATATTTTGATATGGATGCCATATGATACCCTCTTCAACCCCTCAGAGATAATCCTCTCACGAAAGTAACGTTTTGTTTGAGGTAGTCGGTCTTAGATACTCATGTCGATGAGACATGTAGTCTGTGTTTCAGTTGCTGGCGCGGGCTAAACGCCTGCCTGCTGAGTTACAATGTAACTATTTAGTTTATTTGATGTAGTTATGTTGAGTTTAGCAATCAATAATAATAAGTTTAATAGTTTATAATTGGTTAGTGTTAGTGTAAATATGTATAAATAAGGTTAGTAATATTAATAATGTCTGTGACCATAATGTAAGTCATCATCATCGGTCATCAAAGTTAAGTGTAAGTGTATGTGTGTTCGTCCTTCGGTTAATCAAGTCGTGGTCATCTTTGGTAAAAGAAGTGCAAGACCACCATCATCAGAGCTTCTGTAACACCCCCCATCGTGTTACAAAAAATAACAACAATAATCTAACCTAGCGAGTTTTCCAAGCATGACTTTTGTGCGTTAGGTTATTGTAGGAATATCGTCTCCGTCAAAAGTCCTGAGCGTTTTAGAACATTGTCCACTCTGTACAACGGAATGGCATTACGCGAACCGACTATTTTCGCATTAGTTTAGGTTATTTATTAGATTGGCAAAGTCCGAACGCGTCATTTTACAATTTAGTAAGAATAAAAGTAATTATAAACAAATATTTTTACTTAGCTAAGCCACTGCCTAATATTTATATCATTCGAATCAGAAAAAATATGTCAGATTCTAAATTTATACGTTATTTTAATAAATAAATAAATTAGTTACTGTGGGACTTAAAAACTGTCAAATTATTTTCATCCTGATTTAAATATTAAAT
This sequence comes from Harpalus rufipes, assembly GCA_951394225.1. Taxonomy (NCBI): domain Eukaryota; kingdom Metazoa; phylum Arthropoda; class Insecta; order Coleoptera; family Carabidae; genus Harpalus; species Harpalus rufipes. The sequence continues at coordinate 52,828,415 of OX596277.1, read as the reverse complement.
AAAACATTAATCGAAAATGTTCTCTAACAACGATAAGAAAAATAATTTACTAAGTTCTCATTTATTTAACTTTTGCAAGTTAATTCCAAATAAGAGATAATAATAAAAATAATAGTGCAAATATTGTTTTCGACGATCAAACATGATTTTCTTATTCTCAATCATTCTAGCGTGACCCTAATATCTGCAGATTTCGTTAGAGATGATATATCTGTATTCTAAAGGGCGCCTACCAGGCGTCACCTGAAATCTAACTTACCGCCTTGTCGTAGCTGGCGACGAGAGAATAAACTCCTCCCAAATCGAATTGATATTCTCCTATAATTTTATTGTTTACTTCTATTTCATATTTTCCAGGTGGAACGGGTGTACGTTCTTCAATTCCTTCGTTCGTTGTATTCGATACAATGTCGTTATATCCACTTAATTTGTATTTAATTTTATAGTTTTGTACATCAGACAGTCCCACCATAGTTCTAAAAATAAAATACACACAATAATGAAATTTGAATTTGACATTTCTTAAAATAGCATATTAGTTAAAACAAGGCTTGTGCTACTAGCCATTGAGACTGGGATGACCTAAGTGTAATTTTTGTTGAGATTATAGATCACCTCTCCTACTTTTTGTTATAGGTGAACATTAGGTTTTAACATGTATTAGTTTTATGCAATTTTCTGCTCTCGTGTTCATGTTATACGAAAACTATACCGTGCAAAATTGTTGAAAATGAAATGTTGTTTTTACATTTTGTTATTTACGAACTGTACCCGTTGAAAATATTTAAAATGCGGGTCCTTTTGACTAGATTGTAAATAGGGTAGAAAATAATTCCTGGAAGTTTGTCAAATAACCATTATTTAGGCCTCGACTGGATTCGGCACCAATTAGAGTTATGGTACACACGTAATTACAAAAATTTAAAACATTACATGTTCCGTAACTCTAAAAAAAGTAAGCCGTCGCGCGACGCCCGCGACAGATATGAAACATCGAAATTTATAGTATTGGGATATTTCACTCCGTAGAGATGGCGTTGTGCATCAACGTCAAACCTTCGACAAGGGAGCACATTTGTTTACCTTCCATAAGCGGGACACATAAGCGTATCATTGCTGTCAGTAGTTTTTCTTTGATTCTTCTTGTATTTTGTCTTTTCTTTCAGTGTTTATTATTATTTTAGATAGAGTATATTCCCTTATTTACTGTTTTATTAATTGTAACAATAGATTAAATGTTATTTTTCATTTTAAATACTTTAGTTAGTAGTTTTTAGGTTATATATACAGTTTAGTTTTTTCTTAGGGCCGTTTTACAAATGTCGCTATCAGGTTCTCATTCTTATTGAAATATCCCAATAGAGGTAACGCCGATCCACCGATGAATATAAGTAAATTGGCGAGCGTGGAGCGCCGAGTCGAAGCGGAGATAGCCGACGAGTTACGAGGCTGGCCGAACGACGTGCCATAGGAGCCGTTCTTTTCCTCGTATAGGCGCGCCATTAGACGGTTCACGTCAAAAACATGTCTTATAGAACTTTAATATAATATTATTTAAAGTATTAAAATTTATTAACAAAATTCTGTTAATTAGCAGCAATAGCCATGAGTCATGACTTATGACATTATGGACTAAACGTTTAAACAATATAATTCTTAATTACATAGCGATAATGATAAAAATTAAAAATCTTACCTGATTAGAGGATATCCGTTTCCAGATTTTTGAATGTTATCTTCAAACTGGAAGACCTCATATCCATCCGTAGCATTTTTATTGTATCGAATGAAATGACCAGACATATATTTTTCTTGAAGTAATTCTTCAATATTTATCTCTTTTAGTTGACAACCAGTACCAGGTTGTATTGTATAAGAAATTGTCTTTGATTTAGATTTCATTGCAATATCTTCATAATGGTATGCATAAGCTTTTAGGGTGAATTCATTATTGGCTTGATTTAAGTTGAGAATGTTTATATCGCATGGCAAACCGTTGAAAATACGTAACTGGGCTTCGTTTTCTTTTGGCAAGACAGGATATGTACTCTGAAAAGGAAAGAAATTATGATCAAATAGATATAAATATATTCTTTATCATTACTTGCACGCTTAAGAGCTCTTAATCAGAGTGATAATCATTGCAGGCGGTAATGGGGAATATTGGGATACAATATACATACTTAAAATAAAACGGACAACTATGCATCTGATGCTTATAATAAATAAATGTCTTTTATATATTTATACATATACCAAATTATATATGTCGTAGGCAGATTGCAATATCTGTTTTTACAAAACAGCCAATCGTTTGATGAAACGTGGCCAGATTGTCAAATCTGCTTTGATTTAGCGATGTTTTACAATTTGGGTACACGTTTTAAAAAATGAACAGTTTACGGCCATAATATAATTTAGAATTTTTTGCTTGCAATCTTGCAATATCTCTATATACACTTGAGTCGAGTTTTGTGCGTTAGGTTATTGTTATTATATTTAGAAAAATATTCAAGCTAAGTAAACTGTTCATCGTTTTATAAAATGTGCCTAGACGCTTAAACATTTTTAAGTGGCTGGATTATAGAACATCGCTAAGTCAACAAAAGTTTAACAATGACTAGGAATTTTATTAATAGACCGGATTTTACAAACTGGCCATGATATTAGACCGAACTGCATTCTATGAAATTTAAAAAAATTGTAAAATTTTAGACGTAAATATTACATTAAAAATTATACAATGTTATAAAAATCTTAAACTGTTTATTATATAAAAGAAATTTTTGAGGTATTCCTAGTACAGAAAATTTGGTACTTATTCCTTCGATATTGTCTATTCAAATACGTTGAAAGAATTTGAAAGTTTAGAAACTAGAACTATTTTATCAATATTACATTTACATAAATTAGTGAATGGCATTATTAATGATCCTAGTAGGTTGTAAAATCTACATTTTAATGTTTCGCGTTTGTGTTCTAGACAAAATGTTACTTTTTATCCCTATATGTACTACGAATTATTAAAGTATGTCGCCCAGTATTCACATGTGTAAATTATTTAATTATTCAATTTAATATGTTCGGGAATTGATATCTTTCATGATAATTTACAACCATGTAAAAGAAAAGCAGCACGATTATACTCAGTTAATATTTAATGCATAAGACCTTTTTTTTCATTCTATTTTTTGCAGTTTTTATTTGATATTTAATTTTAAGTTAAGGATATTACATTTTTGTTATTTGTTTTTTCTTTGTGATTCACTTTTCTCTAATTATTATGTAAATATTTTCTTATTCTCCCTCTGTAATTGGGATTCCTTGTAATCCGGTTGAGTGGGAAAATAAATAAATACCTAAGTAAATAAATATTTAAAATAAAAAATAAATTTTACAATATAAATTGAAAAGCAAGCAACTGAGTGGTATTTTGTTTTTTATTGACTAGTGCATGTTGTTCCTTGCCTATTAAAACACGTTTAAATTGGCATAAGAAGTAATTTCTGGCAGTTTCTCATGATATATAGCAGTGGACGGACGTATATTTATGTTTTTAGTGATATCGTTTAATATTTAAAGTGAAATACAATAATTTATGAAAATAATGTGTGTTTTTGGACGAAGGCACCAGGTAATGAAGATTATCTACCGGTAAGTTTCACAATTTACTCTATATAAAGTGCATTTTATATGAAATGTTTTGCCAATATTACCTCCGAACACAGTGAACTTCTTTCATTATGATACAAGTAATGTGTACTGTTTCGTGTTTTGGTTAAATTTTGAACCAAATTAATATGTACTTTTATATCAAATTTGCAAGTGTTAAAATATACACTAGCTCATGTGGTCTTATATAAACCAATTTTAATGTTCTTTTAAGACGGTACGTTAGAAGAAAAATAAAAATAACAGAATGTGGAGTGTAAGTAATTATACTTTTATTGCCAATCGCCGAAAAAAGTTATGTAACTGACGTCGCCAAATTTTACATTAGTTAAATAGATCAGTGTCTATATAAATATTTTGAATAAATCATCGTGTATAGCCGTAAAGAGTAAAGTAAGAATACATAATTGTTAGTTATGATTCCAAAATAAAATCTCTTATGGTTTAGTGTGTTTCAAGATATAGTACACTGACATGACTTCATTTTAGACAGCTGGTACCGCTTTTGCGCGATAGGCATTCGAACTTTGGTCATATTGTATAATAATTTTTTTCATGAAAAAAATAAACACTTCTAAATAATTTAATATTTAATTGAAAAGGACTGTTAGGACTTCTTACTTTCTCGTTATCCTTTAAATACTGATTCGCGAAATTTTTACTACAGAATGTATTTTAATAACTCGTTTATTTTAAATTAAAATGTCTGCAATATAGGTTTTCCACAGGTGTTCCATTTTTACGCAATGGTATGTGGTATGTACCTTTATATTTTCAAATGGTATACCCTATATATTTATTCAAATTTGTACTTGAAATTTACTATCCAATAGTTCAAAAACAATCATATGTGTGTTATAAAAAAATACAATAATTACAATATTACGTTTTTAGTCAATACAGAAGAATTTGCAATACATATCTAATAATATTAAACAACAAGTGTAATAATGAAATATCGGACTGAAATAGATGGAAATTAATTAATTTTCTTTAAAATTGAAAGGTGTAATGTAAAAAAAATGAAACGCAAAGTCTTCTGTATCTAATAAAAGCGAAATATTAATCATTCGCCATTGTACTTTTTAATATAACATATGATTGTTATTATACTATTGGATAGTAAATTTCAGTACTTTTTAAATTTAAATAAATATGCAGTGTTTCCTTTAAAGCAACCAGCGGTTTTTTGGGCGAACTAATAACTTTACAGAATAATGTTATATACAAAAAATGATCAAGAATAAGGGACTAATTTATCAATAATCACAAACCGAAAATTCAACCAGTAGTTCTAAACTGATAGAACAAAATTATATATTTTTTTAAATTGTACCCTATATAATTTTTAGTCCAAATATTGTGTAGGGTTGTGTAACAATTATTTCGAGAAAAATGGCATTAAAAATCAAAAATAATGTTACAATATTGAAATAGGCTATGCAATACACAAGTTTTGATACATCTGTTGCCTAGGTTACATTAGTAGTTATCCCATTTTTTATTAAATTATTTCTAATTTTGAATACCATTTTACCGAAATACTATACAACTCTATACAATATTTATATCGTTGAAATCAGAAAAAAAATCTCTATCCAATGGACTAAAAATAGATGTAAGGTACTATCTAAAAAAATATAATTTTGTTCTACCGTTGGAGAACCACTGATTGAATTTTCGGTTTGTTATTACTGTTAAATTAGCCCCTTCTTCTTTATCATTTTTTGTATATAACATTTTTTTCTAAAATCATTAGTTCGCCCGGAAAAGCACCGGTTGATTTAAAGGAAACACCGTGTATAGGTGTTCCACTTGAGAATATAAAGTTACATACCATTGCGCAAAAATGAAACACCTGCAGAAAAATCTATACTGTAAATTTATAGACATTTTAATTTAAAATAAACTTCGTTAGATTTGTTTTTTAATATTTAAAATAAACAATTCACTTTCTAACTCTTATAATCATCTACGCAAATCGTCTTTTTGTGTCTACTGCTACTTACTTCAAGTTGGAGTTCCACAATGGCAGACAAACAGAAGGCAACAGCAGCCAGCAGTCCACCGACAGTTAGTCTTTGTAAAGGAGTACGAAGGATGTGACACTTGTTAAAAAGTGGGTAGATACATGTATCGAATAAAGGAATGAAAGCGAGGATCAGAAGTGGGTTGACGACTTGCATCTGGTCAGGCAGGATGGTGTAAAAGCCAATGTCTCCGCTCATACGGCTGGCTTGGAACGTCCAGCCTGTTCCCTACGAAAAAAACCTAAAATTAATATAAAAACAAAAGGATATACGCAAAATTCATTATAACACAGTAGAAACTAAAATTCGCGGGCTAATTCCTTTTGCTTAAAATTATTAACAATAAGAAGAAATTTCATTTAAATATTGGCGGGGTATATGTGACCTTTGGAACTTACAACACGTAGTGTGCAATACATAAAACGTGTTATGTTTATATATTATATATTTTCGGACGACGTATGTTTCAAAATGAACATTTTCATTCATTATGATAAATATTGACCACCATTGTATGTGTATTTTTAAGTTTTTCTATATATTTTAAATATTAAATGTCATTACTACATAATTTCAAGTAAATTACAAAACCTGATGTTTTTACCTCCCGCTTCCCTTGATAATGAAGGTATAGGGATTGTGCTAAAAATCGCATATTGAGATTTTCAAGGTCCCTAGAATCCATTTTTAACATTTTCACGATGATGTCTGTGTGTATGTATGTATGTATGTGTGGATCCTGTTTACGCTCTAACTCAAATACTATCATTCAGAAAGTTTTGAAACCATGTATTTCTACCTTATTCTAATATGGAAAGAACTGATTAGATTTTGGTGGCAATTGGATAACCGGAAATGGCAGTTTACTTGAAGCTCAAGATAGTTTTTCTTCAAAAAATACCTTTAAATGTATTTTTTTCGCAATTTGTTATTATAAAAATTAAAGATTATTCTATTTTCTACAAGTTTGCTTTAATACTTTTTCTATATATTGTATGGATAAATTTATAAAGTAATATAAAAATTATATACATAGGTAAATGGCGGGAGGTACTGTGTTGGTCACATCAGATTTTTTAAGTATTGTATTACTGTTGTATAATAATTGTAGCTCCTGAGGAAGGCACAAAAGGTGCTGAAACTAGTAAAGGACAGAAATAAATAATTGTAACCTTTGACTGATCCCCACAAGTGTTTCTTTTACCAATCGTAAATTATTAAATTTCTACATCTACAAATAACATAACACCTAATTATAGCCACCAAATAAAGATTGATTATCGTTTATCGAGGTGTTAAATATTGTTCGATTTGTAGTTTTATTAAATATTGGTGTTTAATTCGTTTTCACAGTAAGTAAAGAGTTTAAATTGAATGTAAAAAATATTTTTTTGATACAAATTGGAAAAATATTATTTTTAAGTAAAAATTATTAATAATTAATTATTACTTAAAATTAATAATGTTCCATTTTTGTAAATATTTTTTATTTTAAATATTTAGAATTAAAAAAAACAACAAAATCAGAAATAATTGTTAACCCATGATCTACAGTGAATATAAATTAAACACCCATATTTAATAAAACTAAAGACCGAGCAATATTTAACACCCCGATAAATGACACTTTATTACCTTTATTAGATGGCTATATTTAGATGTTATATCGTCATTTGTTATGTATTGTAGATGTAGAATTACCAACACAAATACGAAACAGAGAGGGTTAATACTATTTTAAATGCATAGCTTTTTTTTGGCGTTCCCCTCATTTTACCGGTATGTGGAGATGAACTAAACTGTTTTATAAGTATTTTTTGTTAAAAAATAACACTAGTATGATGATTTTCAGTGGTTTTTTTTTATAAAAAACATGTTCAAAAAAATAAATTCTTACCTGCTGATCAAACAAGGCCCAGAAGACAGGAATAGGAATATAAAGAACCAAAACTTTGAGAGTAGCCTTGATGTCACTGATAAGTTGCGCGTCATATTTGTCATTTGCATAATCTAGCCAATGATCCCTCTTGTCAGATTTGCTCTTCACTTTTTGTACGACCGCATGCTGTATAAATGAATACATATAAATATTTTAATCATTCTTATTTGTTGAACCAAACTTACACCAATACATTTCGAGCAGTGGACAATGATATTGCCAGATGGTTTCTTGATATTGTATAGGGGTTTACCAGCCACGAACACAACTAGGAACAAAAATCATTGTATAGAAACATGATAGATTAACATATAAAGAATGTACAGTACCAAAAAGGAATAATGTAGTTAAGGAATTATATTTGCCATGATGATATGTTAAGATAGTTGAATGAGCATTCTTTAAATTTACGTCATCTTATGGAATATGCACAAATGAATAAACATTTTTTGTTCCATACATTCACACAGTAATTTTGTGTGTTATTTTTACACATTGCTAAGTTTCTTTGATTTTATGACTATTTTCATTAAACACATAAAAGTCATAGTAATATTCAATTACTCAGGCTTCACTTAATTTCGATACATATTGTCCATTTAAGGAACGCTTGAAATTTAAAACTACGTCAGTGCAATTGGCCATAAATATTTCAATAATATTATTCCTCGGTTGCACCACTGACACTTAAATTTTAAGTGTTCTTTAAATTGACAATATCGTATCGAAACGAAACGTTAAATGAGTAATTAAATATTGCTGTCAAAATTTCGATTTGCATTTTTTTTTGTTCAAACCTGGGTTAAAATTTAAGGGTCAGCGGTATAACTAGGCATATCCCATTTGGCCAAAAATCAATGCGAAACTTTGACAGTTTTACTGCAATTCGACGTACCTACATTTACTTGTATAGTGAAGGTAAATTGTTTTTTAAGGCCCTTTGTGCATTTAGAGCTTTTCTTATATATTAATTGTTGTAATCAATTAATGTAATAATTGTTCTAATTCAATTATTATTATTATTGTAATCAATTATAATAAAAAATATATTTTTTTATGAACATTCATATTATTTCTAATTTAAAGTACACTATAGATGTCAGCTCCATCGACTAGATCAAGCAGTAATCGGTTTCACTACTTGGCTCGTATAAATTAACTAAATGACGTCATCAGGTTGGAATGCCATTTATAGAGAAATTTGACTATAATTGTTTCATGAGTGTAAATTAAATAAAGAGGGCCGTATTCTTCCACAAGGCGCAACTTTCTGCGGACACTTAGCATTAGATTTTGGACAAAATTAATTATCAAATTTGTTAAAAAATTTGCGACAAGCTATGGGACATACGTTACGTTATGTGTATTTCTATCATATCAATGAAATAAGTCTTCAATGATTTTTTCAAATGTAATTTTTTTCTTTAGAATCCATATAAATTGTTACTAAGAGCTAAATCTTCTAATAATTTTGGTCGTTGTAAGGGCTTTAAAAACTGAACTAGAAAAAAAATGATATTTTGTAATGTCATTTCTACGAGCTTTAAAATTTTCGTAGCGTAATTTACTTGTATAAGAAATTTTATTTGTCAAAACAATTTTACAACACGTAGAATTTAAATACCTACATCAAATTATTAATAATTTTTTTGGCCTAAAATTTACTCCAGATGTAGTTGTTTTAGGAAAACAATCATAAATAAACAGTTCCAGAAATTTAAATTTGTAAAACTGTTAGCGTTAATGTCTCCTGTAGGAAGTAAGTATACTTACTGATGGACAAAACCATGAGAATTCCAGGAATTCCAAAGGCAAGTGGATAGCAACTCTGTTCACCGAAACAGTGCACGTTCTCTCGCAAGACTGGCGTAAGCAAGGTGGAGATGAGTGAACCGGCATTGATAGAGAAGTAGAACATTGAGAAAAACTTGGCGAGTTGCATTTCTTGTTGCGGGAGAACGAACTGGTCGCCCCCAAAAGCTGACACACATGGCTTTATACCACCCGTACCCAGCGCTATGAGCAGGAGACCCAATATTGATATCTCACTGAAAAGAAGATGATTAATGTTAGTGTATTTAGGTTGAGATTTTTGCGACCTACTAAATGAAGGACTATATTTTTCCAATGAAATTTACAGTTATTTTTAATACAATCCCTTTAAAATACAACAGATATAATTTAAAAAATCTTGTACTGCATTCTTAGATGCCTCCCCCCAAATATTTTTTTTACAGTGTTGAGGAAAATATCTGTTTCAATACACCAAGACGTTCAAAAATGAAAAGCAAATTTCAGTAGGGTGGCTAGAAGGTCTCTTTTAAAAAGATGGTCTCTTTTTCGACCTCGATCTTTTTTGCTCTTTTTTCTATCAATATGTAGTCTCTTTTTAATTTTTTTTTGTTTATTATGTTATAATTTGATTATATATATATATATATATATATATATATATATATATATATATATATATATATATATATGTATATTGTATAGATACTTTATTACTTGTGGTGTGGTATATAGTAACATTGCTATTGCTGTGTAGTTCGAACCGGGACTTCCCCTTGCGCTTGTAGCTTTCGCGAAAACCGTACATGTGTAGTGTGTATAATAATAATAAATAATTCAGTGGATAAAACTAATTAATATCCGGGAAGATATAGAAACGTCTATTAAATATGTTATTTCGAAAGGGGTATTTATTGATGATTCGAAAGGTTTCGATCAATTTACTAATTTTAGAATTTTGCTTCAAGAAAAAATAAAATGATGAATTTAAAAAATATATATCGTGTAAAAAATGGGTAATTTATTTCAGCAAATCAAATAATATTGAATTTCACAGCGTATTACTAAAATTATGATTATTTTTCTTTTCAACGATCAGCGGTTCCTCAAATTTGGAACAAAATATATGAAACAAATTTTTTTTTACTCTTTTGTCGTAAAGAGTTTTTTTTTCTCTTTTCAATACGGTAATGTTGTTTATCCAATTTTTTTACGTTTAAAAAAAAAAAAAATTTTAACTGTTTTATTAGTTTATTTAGTCAAGTAAACCATGGAAACAATTGCTTTTTTAAAAAAATATTATTTTATTCACTTATTTTACAGTAACAACAAAATAATTAAAGAAAATATTCAAACAAACAAACAAAGAATCATTTGTTTCTGTTGCATCACTTGGCTAAATAAACAAATTAAACAGTTTACAATTTTTTATTTTTAAACCTAAATAACTCGTTTATGAAAAAAATTGTACATAAACATTACCTTATTGAAAAAAGAAAAAAAAAACTCCGATAAGAATAAAAAATATATGGTTCCACTTAAAAAAATATATATTTTGTCCCTAATTTTGGGAACCGCTGATACATTTTTACCTCTCGCTAAGAGAGGTATTGCATTCATGCTAAAAATCGCATATCCAGATTTTATTGAATAAGCACGTTTTAAGGTCCCTACAATCCGATTTTATCATTTTTACGATGATGTCTGTGTGTGTGTGTGTGTGTGGATGTGTGTGTGTGTGTGTGTGTGTGTGGGATGTTGGAAGGACGGTTACTCAAAAACTATAAGACTTAAAATTTGTTTAACAACGTATTTCCCAATCGGACAATCATGGGAAGATCTGAAAAGGTTTTGGTAATAATTGGACAACCGGAAGTAGAAGATTCTTGAAAAAAAATCTTCTAAATATTATTTTTTGAAATTTTTTCGAGGTAATATTAAAGAAAATTAAATTCTCTATCTGATACATTTAAATATTTTATTATATATTCCATAGATTTAGAGATAAAAGAAGTATAATATATAAAATAATCTGTTGTAATAAATTTGACAGCCGAAAGAATGCCATGAAAAATAGTTGATAATTTAAATTATTTGTAACTGACAGATAAATGTCAGTGTCAGAAATAATGAGTAATGAATTAAAAATATACTTGGAGAATCCCTTAGTTCTTGATCTGTGACTATTATGGAGATGACAAGTCTAGGTTGAAGGACTTAAATTTGTTTCAAACATTATGGGACAATGTACACCAGTACTATAGACTAGAGTAACTTTGAATTGCGAAAAAGCTATCAAATTCTTCTCAAGTAAGTTGTAAATATTGACAAAATTACACATCGATATAAAAATAATCGGAGTGCAATCTATCCGTCACTTTATTAAAGTAAAATATCTTCATGTTGAGACATGCTATTATTGAATAATAAAGAAGTTTATACGTCATAGATTTATATGAATATATTATTTGTATTTATAAAAATATTCTTTGCTTTATGCATACAGCCAGGTAAAATATACGGCGAGAGGTTATGTGCTGGCCACATCAGATTTTTTTTGTCGACATGACCAATTTTCTAATATAAATAAATAAATATATCATCACGGCATATTGCCCGTTGCTGGGTGTGCCAATCTGCGTTGTACACAGATATCGGTAATGATAAAATATTTATACCGTGCAGGCGCTTACCAGGCGTCACCTCACGGGCACTCATTTCTGGCGTAGAGAGTGCACCACAGGGGTCAATTTTGTGGCCTTAAAATTCGAAGTAATTTTTGGCGTCAGTCGGGATCGAACCCGGATCTCCAGATTCGCGGCCAGACACTCAAGCACTCGGCCACGAGACCCCATTTTTTTCTAATATAAAATGGCACAATTTTGATCATTAAACTAAGCTTATTCCTCTTCAAATAAAATAGTTACCAATAGTGAGCAAGCATAGACAGCTGTAGACCCTGACGAAGGTGCAAGTGTGTCACGAAATGTCGTTGTTGTAAGAATAAATGCTGTTTGACAGTGACATTTCGTGTAATTGTTAACACATAATATTAGAATATTTGGTTCGTAATTGTAATTCTATACTTAACTTATCAAAATATAATTTAGAGCAAAGATTATAGATACAGAATGTTAATTTTTACTATTAATGTAAAAATAATTAAGAAACGAATGGAATTCTTTCGTCATATCAATTAGAAACTATGTACTTACTTTAATAAAGATGTAGATTTCTTTTATACACATTATAGGTACTACATATGAAACTAAATAAACATGTTAGAAATTTTAAACGCTTTTAACGTTATTAAAGTGAACTAGACCGTTATTAATTTCAAAGTTTTTAGCCTAATATGAACCATTTACATATTAATTTCTTGTACTTACACTTGTGGCAAATTAAGTGGTGTTGCAGAAGCCATAGCAAGGACGGTATTACCAACTGCATAAATGATTGATACATAGAAAATGGTTTTGAATTTTCCAAGCCAACTGTCTGCTATTATGGCACCAAAGACAGGGAAGAAATACACGAAGAAGATGAACATGTGGTAGATGATCTTGGCGTCAGTTTCTTCAAACATCAACACGTTTTTGAGGTAGAGGGACAGCACGGCTGGAAAGAAGAAATAAGTATGTAAGAAAATGAAGTTAACATCTCATTCAAAGAATTAAATAGAGATTTAAACAAAGTGTAAAACTGAAGGAAATATGGTGTATGTATCTACGCAAAAAATTATACATTCCATAGATTATTGGTAGAATTTTGGAACTATTTACGAAAAATAAGGGATTCCTAAAGTATTGATATCAAGGAAATATTAAATAATAATAAAAATGGTGTGCCAATCTGCTTTGTACACAGATTTCGACAATGATGATGACATATTTGTATCGTGCGGGCGTTTACCAGGAGCCACCTCACGGACACTTATTGCTGGCGTGGAGAGTGCACCATACGGGTCAATTTTGTGCCATTCAAAATTTGAAATATTTGGCGTCGGCGGGATCGAACCCTGTTCCCCAGATTCGCGACCATAGACACTCAAGCACGCGGCCACGAGAGTAATAAACTCAAAAAAAAATCTTTTGATTGCACTTACACATATGTAAAGCCTAATTCACATAAGTGAAAGAAAAAAAAACATTAAACTTAAATAAGTTTTTTTTTAGAATTATTGTTTATATTACATATTTTTAGTTGTCCCATATTAATAACAATAATATAACATTTGGGTGAATATTTAGGAACAATTTAATGGTTATAGTTCAAGTTCAAAATTGCGGAAGTCATAAAAGATAAAATTATGACCTAAGACATTAAGTATATACGAGTATTATAAGAATGTCCCGCAATAACTTTGATGTTCAAGTAATTAATAATTAATTTTAATGATACTTTAATCTTGGCCTCTAAAATTAAACCAAATTCATTTGAAAATGCATTCCATTTATGATTTTCTTTACCATTAGTTTGAATGGAAGTAAAAAAAAAAAACTTTGATATATCTACTTACTACTCTTATACATACAAGGAATTTATTTTAAAATTCAACATATGGTCAAAGTTAATTCTGTTACAATGTACCGACTAGGATTGCCTCAGTGTTAATAGACGGTTTTTTAAACATTTATTATATTAAAATTTTTGAAGCCAAATTTTATTAAGATTTGCTACATAAAAGTTTTAATCTTTTGTTAATCCTGTGTAGGCTAATTAATTGGAAATTATGATTCATAATACATAACTACAAATTTTGTATGTTGCATTTTAAAATAGACATTTATTACATTGCTCTCATTTTTTGACAGTAGTGTGTAACCATGAAAGTGATAGAACATACCTACGCTTCATATGTATGTACACATATACATGGGGGATTTGCATCAAATGATACCAAATATATGTAAATTTGAAATATTTTAGACCCATAAATTAATTATTAAATTTATTCAATTTCTTATCAATATCAATATAACAAAATGACAAGCAAATGTTTGAAATTTTATGTCAGAATTTGTTATAACCTTTAACTTGGGCATTTTTAAATATTTATGGCCATTTGCACCGCTTATAGTTAAAATCTTAACTACAGGTTATCGTATGCGTATCGAAATTTTGACAGTAATATTTAAAAACTCATTTGATATTTCGTTTCGATAGGATTTTGTCAATTTAACCAGTAGTTAAAATTTAACTATAAGCGGTGCAACTGGCCATTAATGTTTTATTAATTTATTTTATTTCAAGCTATTTCTAATCTGTTACAAAATATCAAAAAGAAATTAAAAAAAAAAAATTATAGCTAACGAATTCTGACAGATAAAATGTCAAACATTTGTTTGTCATTTTGTTCAAATGCCATCATGGCTATCGACATTAATAAGAAATTGAATAAATTTAATAATTAATTTATGGGTCTAAAATATTGCAAATTTTCATATATTTAGTGTCATTTAATGCAGAAATTTTTGATCTTTCTATTGATACCACAAGCATTGTTGTCAATTGAAACGGCGAGCAACAGTCTGAGAAAAACGATTTTCCCGTGGTAACGGGCTACGTTCGAGTTTCAAGTATTCACTCGGTATGTCATATGGTGGAAATGATTAGGCAGAGGGCTCACGTCATCAACCTGAAAAAACCCTTATAAAAAGAAATATAACTTGTAGTAATTATTTAAATAAATAAATAAATTAAAAAAGAAGAAAAAATGTACTAGTATTAAAGAAACGTATATATTAATTAATTTACAATTATTTCTAAGTCAATCCTTATTCCTTTTATGGAATATAAAAGTTTTTGACACAACATGATCATTCTCAGTAGTGCCAACGTATGGCACGAAAATAAACTGCAAATAATTGTAAATATCATTAATACATATATACATTACTTAATACTAGTACTATTTTCTTCTTCTTTTAAAAATAAATAACACCCAATAATTTTCACAAGTTATATTTCATTTTATACGATTTCTTTCAAGTTGATGCCGTTTAATAATTTACAATATAGCAAGATTGTAAAATCTGTCTTTTTAGAAAACGACGCGGCCAGATTTTCAAGCGATATTATATGTTTGGATGGATATATGTTTTACAAAAAGAGGAACTGCTTACGACTATATTGTAATGTGAAAAATACGAAATTTTTGCTTGTAGTTTTTCTAAATATACCTCAACATAACCTAACCTAATGCACAAAAGTTACACTTGAAAAACTCGCCCCGAGTTTAGTGCGTTAGGTTAGATTATTGGTGTTATATTTCGAGAAATATATAAGCCAAGTTGTTCGTCGTTCTATAAAATGCCTAGACGCTTGAACGTTTTATAAAACGAAAAGTCAGATTGAAAAATATCGCTAATGTCCAGTTGCATCAACAAGGCTTATATTTTAAACTAGGCTTAAACAAAAAAAATGCAAATCGAAATTATGACTGGAATATATTATAATTCATTTGAAATTTCATTTCGTTGCAATATTGTTAATTTTAACCAAGTTTAATATTTAAGTTACGTTTGTGCAACCGACAGTCTGGTCGCATTTCATAAAATGACGAGGAGTAATGTAAAAAAGCCGTATTTTACAGTCTGGCTACGATATTCTTGTAGATATAAATATTACACATTTGTATAATGATAGTATGAAGTAAAAATAATCAGGTGATTATTAAATTTGGAATGAGATAATATATTAATGGATTTTTTTTATTATAATCATCTGTCGGTACATTTATTACTGATATAAAATGTAGGACTTCCCTTTATTAGTTCAAGTACTAAATTGATAATTGTGCAGATATGTTTTATGTACGTACTTGTCAATCTTGTCATAAAAAAAATTATAACAGTAAAAATATTGAAGCACTTAATTTATATCTGTATACTAGATAATTTTATTCTTTATTATATTGTGACTATTTTGCATACAAAAAAAACAATTTTATCTCGTTTATTATTCATAATCTACATCATGTCATAATTTTGAACAATATACAAATGATAATATAAAGTAGCTATTGTACGCCCACACATAAAATAAATTACAATACTTACTTCGCATGCCGTAAAAGGAAAACCTTTCGCAGAACTCATTGCTGACGATGAAGAATACTGATTTTGGGTATGGAATTTTCTGCAACAAACCAAATATATAAGTATACCAACTTTGAAACGAATGGTTGTTTAAAAACATTGCAAATATTATGTACAACTTGCAAAGTCAACTGAGAATTAATGAATAAAGTATTTCAAGTTTATCGCAAGGAATATGTTGATGTAAAAAAACTGTAATCGTTTGTTTTTAATAGATCATGGCAAATATTTCGTATTAATACTTTCAAATAATGTATAGCAGAATAGAAAATGCGAACGACCTTGCTATAAAAAAGGAATTTAGTTTACTTATAATTATTTCACAATTTATGCAGTTTTCATGCTACGTTGAATCATAAGTTTTGCATACATAGTTACTTCACCAACCTAACAACTAGGAAATATTTTGTCAATAAAATAAATGAAATATGAGCCTAAAACATAGCCGTGTTTCTTCAGGCTGTGATTGTAATTTTGTGAATCATGATTAGTTTTCGTAATCCTTTTGAATCATGATTTAAAAAATATAACAAGAAAACAATTTGAATAAAATAAACACCACCTAGCGTCAAATGTCATGTGCAGACCAATGCAAATTAATTTATTTTATTTTATAAATAATCTACTGTCAAGTCACCATTACAAATGAATCATATAGAAGTAAAAAAATCTGATGTGGCCAGCACAATACCTTACGTTAATTCTATTCTATTCTATTTTGTACAAATTCCACACAGATTTTTTTTGCAAATTATTCTATGGGCGTTTTCTTTTTAGGGGAGACATGAACTGATCTTACTTCGTACTGAACTGAACTGAACTACTCCTAAAAAGAACAGTTTCTTAAAATAGAAGTAGAAAATAAAAACATATATAGTGTAACATTTACTTATATGGGTTTAAAAATCAAAGAAATATTATTAATTAATTATTTTATAAATAATCTACTGTCAAGTCACCATTACAAATGAATCATATAGAAGTAAAAAAAATCTGATGTGGCCAGCACAATACCTTACGTTAATTCTATTCTATTCTATTTTGTACAAATTCCACACAGATTTTTTTTGCAAATTATTCTATGGGCGTTTTCTTTTTAGGGGAGACATGAACTGATCTTACTTCGTACTGAACTGAACTGAACTACTCCTAAAAAGAACAGTTTCTTAAAATAGAAGTAGAAAATAAAAACATATATAGTGTAACATTTATTTATATGGGTGTAAAAATCAAAGAAATATTATTAATTAAAATAATACGTTTATTAAATAATAAATAATTAGGATAAATATTAGAAAGGTAATAAAAATAACTAACACTATGATTAAATAATTATAAACACTAATTTAAGACTAAGAATATTATTAAATACTTAAACACTAAGATTATTTATTTAAACGATATTTATATCACTATATTTATTTATATAACTACATTTATTTATGTTCACAACACGTAGACTGTTTATTTATATATCTCTGGAATGTTCTCCATCTTTTCATGGAATACAAATGATCACCCCACCGGATGTAATTAAACCAGTCTAAACGCGTATTGGTTTCCTCCCCGCCGGGAATTACGTTATCGCTTAAGAGTATGGTACCAGTGGCGGTACAAGCAATAGGGCGCGTCGGGCCGGCGCACGCTACAATAGCATTACTGCAAAATTAGCTTATGGCTATAATCTGTTGTATTACCTTATGTGATTTGTTTTTGCCACCTTAAATTATTTTACATTTTCGCAAAGATATTACGTAAATTTTATTTGAACTGACATCTGTAAATTAGTAATATTTGAATATTCTGTTTCCATTGTGCGCTGCTTTAGCAGAATTAGGTTCTTTGAATATGAAGGAAAAAATATAATTAAATCGAATAGAAAATAACATATTCTTTTATTTATAACAACATAAAAGGTCAAAAAGTAATATTTAACAGCGTAAAAACAGTAAATTCGTAATGTAGGGACTCTAAAACAAGTTTATTCATCAAAAATTCACCATCGAATTTTTTGACCAAAGACAATATCTTGCTTACGGGACGGAAGTTAAAAAATGTTATTGGTAACGAATATAAAGTGTTCATGTTTTTATGTAGCATATTTTCTTTGTTTTCAAAAGTATGGTGGGTCATTACATGCTTTTGTAAGAAGATCATATTTCCTTTGATGCTACAACCACACAAGGATTAATTTCTATTTCACCCACAGACATCATCGTGAAAATGTTAAAATCGGATTGCAGGGACCTTCAAACGTGGTCATTTACCAAAATCTCAATATGCTATTTTGAACAGGATCCCTTACCAAGGGTAGCTGGAGGTAAAAATGATCAATTTGTTATCACAGCCTACCAGATTAGGGCTCAGTAGGTTAATTATTCACAATTTTCTTTTACGTTTTTATAATTTATTTCTTCAATAAAAATTAACTTCAAGCATAATTCGTGATTTTACGTAGATTCCATATATATAAAAATATATAAGGTATCTCATATGAAATATGAAAGTTAATGTCACTTCCGTTAAACCATCGTGCCAAATACCATGATTTATGAGCCCCTAAGTCTAGTTTACAAATATATCAAGAAAATTAAAAAAATAATTATAAATAAAAAAGTTATTTCGAGTGGTCCGTTTTTCAGTGCCACCCTGCATATTTTGAAAACGTCACAGGGGTGGGATCCCGAGACAACGCTATGATTGTTTGAGAAAAATACCCCTTACCTTTCACCTTCCTTTCCCTATCAAATTCCATGGTTGTTAGGGAAACGAAGTGTTGTTGCTCTACGCTAATCATAGCGTATTCTTATTGGGATCCCTACCTTGATTATTCCTAATTTTTATATTTTAAGTAGTTTACAAAATATATCGCGAGGGACCTAAAATATTTCCTATGCGATTTATTTTTAAAATTACTGTTTAAAAAGACATGCACATCAAATATTAATTTATTTTCGTTAGAAATGGAAGATAGAAGTTTACTGTCGGTTACAGGAAATATTTTATTTATTTTGTAAAAAGTTATGCAGAATCAAAATCCAAATCTAATAATAAAATAACTCATTTTCGCTAAAATGGCAGATAGGAATTATTGCAGGTCATCTGCGATATTCTATTTGTAATACTTTTAAAAATAAATAGTAATAATTTTGCCCAGTGCAATAATAAAAATATATTAAAAGCTTACATAATGGTTTTAATACAATGTTGTGGCTGATTTAATTAAATTAATTTTTCAATTATCATTTATATACAAGAGTATTATTTTAATTCAGTGTTTAATGTGTAGTCGCGTAGTATACACATGTGTTTTTCTAAATAAATATTGTAATTACTACTTTTGTTGTTTTTTAAATACATAATAGCAACTTTAATCTGATCGTGCATCATAGATTTATTTATGTAGGTAATTACTACTATTAGTACTAGAATAGCTACCACTTGATTTAAAATTAAAATATATCTATCTACAATTGTATATAATTATGTGGCTGTCTGGCACAAGTAAATATGTTACTTTTTCAAATAATATTGATCAAATTTAAAAATTCATTAGGTCATATAAAATTGGATTATGAAATTTGTTTGTGATCATTTTGAAAATTAATAAAGCGGGAATTGATAAATAATGAAACTATAAAATGGGGGTCTCGTGGGTGCGTGCCTGAGTGTCTGTTCGCGAATCTGGGGAACCAAGTTCGATCCCGACCGACGCCACATATTTCGAATTTTAAATGGCACAAAAATGACCCCTGTGGTGCACTCTCCACACTAGCACTGAGTGCTCGTGCGGCGACGCCTGGTAAACTCCCACACGGTACAAGTATGTCATCATCATTACCGAAATCTGTATACAAAGAGTGGCACACCCAGCTATGGGTAATATGCCGTAATGATATATTTATTTATGAAACTATAATAAATTCGTATTGTTTGGTGAAAATGTTTTATTTACAAAGTTTTGTTTTTGCATTCGCCGATAGTGACATACAAGTACGAGTATGTAACTGGTTTAGTCCAAAAACCACATAAATTATCAATCACATGATTTATATTATGTTACATTTTTTCAAAAAATATAAATAGTTATATTTACGCTGGTATGATTGTGGAAAAACAAAAGAAATTTGTTCAAATAGGAATGCGTGTAGAAAGAATTTATTTGTAAAATGAAAGTACCTACTCTTATAAAATGTACCTACCTATATTTTATGATTAATTTGACATTAATGATTTTAAAAATAATAATTGCTTATACTCATATTGATAAGCATTTATCGCAAATATTTCGTGTTATATTCATAAATTTAAAAATGAAAAACTTTACATAATGAGGACAGCAGAATGATATTAGGTCAGTTTTCAAACAGTACTTATTTATGACAAAAGGTGAAAGTTGTACTTAGTGAGGCGAATTAACGAATGAAAAAGTGAATTTGTATTTCTGTCGGTCAATGACATTTAGGAATTCTGTGATTTGTGTGACAAATCTTAAGTTGCTGATAGTGTTTCAATTTTTGCAATCTGACCTAGATTTAATACTTTATTGGAACTTGTTCTGTGAAAATACAAATGAAATTGCCATAAATTATGCAGTGTAATATAAAAATAAGCTTGTATTTATTAAATAAAACAGGTATGTTTTATTTTATTTCGAAATACAAAATGTCAGTGATGATTTATTTATGATTTTATAATAAAGTTATGTTTATGTATCTATAAGTATAAATTGAATATGAAAACACAAAATATTTGTAATTCCAAGAGTATTACTGAAGAAATTCAGGTGTTGTTTAAAAATAGACAGTAATTCTTAAGTTATTTATCAGGTACAAGGGTCGCGCCAGTATTATTAAGAATAAAAAAAATCAGGTAGGCCGTGGAAAACAAAATTTGCACTGCAGCAAATTGTTAAGGTGAAAATGGTTAGGCAGAAGACTCACGTCGTCAACCTGAAAAAATCTTATAAAAAGAAATATAACTTGGAATTATTAGTTGTTATTTATATTTTTAAAAAGAAGAAAACATATACTATCTAGTATTAAAGAAACGTATATATTAATGAATTTACAATTATTTCTAAGTCAATCCTTATTCCTTTTACGGAATATAAAATTATTTGACACAACATAGTCATTCTCAGTAGTGCCAACGTATGGTACGAAATTAAACTACAATTATTTCATATAATTTTATATTCCGTAAAAGGAATAACGATTGACTTAAAAATAATTGTAAATATTATTAATATATACATTACTTAATACTAGTAGGTACTTTTTTTTTAAAAAAATAAATAACATCCATAAATTTTCTACAAGTTATATTTCATTTTATAAGGTTTTTTTCAGGTTAATCAACTTTTTGAAGTATCGTTGTGAAAGTAAATATAGAATTAACTATTTTTTATAAAACAATCTAAAATAAATTTAACATTTTTTAAGTTCTACAGTAATTAGTTTGCCAGCTTTTACATTTTTTAAGTTTCCAGATATTTATTTGACAGTTTTTGAGTTTCCCAGAATTTGAAAGCATTTCAAAAGACGATTGGTTGGGAACTTTTCAGAAGTGGAAGGAAAAAAGGAAATGTATTATTGTTGAAAAGAATTATTTTGAACATATTTATTATAAAATAAAATATGAACTATGTGTTTTATTATCAATCATTCTAGCGTGACCGTAGTCAAATATATTCAGAGTTTTGAAATGAAATTTAATCGCAAATTGTAAAAAAATATAGATATTGCTATTAATTTCTCAAGTAATTAAAATTATAACAAACTAAATTATTTAAGATTGTTATATTGGTAGTGTTTATAGAAAACTTTAACCTAGGTCAGTAACTCATTCAATTATCTTGGTATCCGTATACAATATATAAATATATAATCCAGCTTATTATAAATTATTTGGAATTTGTAGATTAAACTTTTGTATAAAAATGACATACGGCGATTTTCCTCAAAGAATTCAAAATTATGTTCACATATAATTTCGTTTAATATGTGTTTGAAGGTTATTTTTTCATACTGCAATTAAATAATGCTTCAAAGTCACCGATAATAAGTTTAATGAAACTGCTTGGGCGTATTGTTTCAAAATGTATTGTAAATAAATATTATAAATAAAATTCTACATGAAAAAATAAAAATTTCTATTGTTGTGTTGCATTTTTGACATAATTTTAAATCATAACATAACCTTGTCAAAAATAAAACGATAAAACTATGTAAAACGTAATTTTAAACCTGTTCAAGGTGGATTAAGCAAGTAGATAGGTATTGCTGACACAATAGTCTGATTGCGAGACACTCATAATAAAATTAATTTTGACAGGAGATCAGTTTTTCAAAATTAAACTTTTGTGAAACTTTTTATTTGATAAATACTTAAAATTTTAATTAAAAGGAAAATCAAATTTGAATCACTTACATAAGTGCCAAACATGTAAGAGTTTTCAAAAATATTTTGACACATATGTTGACGTATCGGTAGAGATTAATACATATTTAAACGAATTAATTTAGACCCGGTATTTTAATTTCCGGTTAAACTTCCTTAACTGTTAGTTAAATCGAAAAATGTTACATCAAAAAATTAACACAAATTATGCTATAATTTTGAGAATCGAGCTATATTTTCCTTTAAACTGACAGTTAAGTTAATATACAGTTTAACAAGAGATGAAATCACCGGGCCTTATACTATTAATAAAAGAAAATATACAGATATTATTTTTAGGTACGGTTTTCGTTACCAAACTTTATAATACAAAAATGGTACTTAAATACTTCAATTTTATGTATATTAATTGAAAGCATTATAATTTAAGTTTTTTATTGTAAGTAAATAAATATTCTAGAATTGTTTTGAAAACATGTTGTTATATAATTTAATAACTTCTGTATGTGTGAATACCAGTAGGAAAAAACAATATTCATTATGGTACGAAAATATACTGAATTACCTCATCTATTTCTGGTAAACCCATCTTGCAAAATTATATAAACAGCAACTTAAATATTATATTTCAATTTATTTCGCACGCAATTATATTATTAAATACATCATATTTAACACCACAACTGAAAACATTTAAAACAAACAAAAACTCACAAAATATATTTTTTAATTTAATAAGGAATATATTGAGAAAAACAAGAAAAAACGAACAAAAGATTAAGTAAACAAAACAACCAAACAATCAACAACAACAATGCAACTCCGCGAGGCAGTTCGACCGACTGTCGGACTGGAAAGCGACTGATGGTCTGTCGAAGGTTGAGAAGTGAGGCAGTCGTAAATTTCACGTGGATGTATGGATGTGTGAGTGCACGGACTGTATGTCTTGTACACATACTGTAATTGCTTTGGTTATTACGGTATTCATATCATGGGACATTTATTACAGTGATGGGTAAACGGTGGGAGTGAAATGTTTGGATAACAGCTAATAGGGGTCAATCCGAACGAAAGGAGAAGTATACCTAGCAGCTTAATGGTTTTGGGAAAACAGTTTTTAAATTTTTAAATGTTGCTATTTGTATTTTATGAGAGAGCAATTGCAGAAGTCATGTGTAGCCGATTCGTAGCACTCTGAGTTCGCGTGGCTGTATGTGTTAAATGACCGATTGTGGTTTCCACGGCCCAGACTCGAATCAGATCGACTTCAAACTTATGATGCTACTATGTAACTTTATTCTGTAAGACTGTAACTCTATAGATTTTATAAGCCATAGCGCCCTATAACACGACAGCTTACATAGTAGTAAAATTATTTATTTTGTAACTCCTTCTATAAGAAGTCTGGCTACAGAGTTAGAGTTATTCCTGTAGAATCCCTAACTTCATTCCTGTCTAGCTGTCAAATATGCTGTAATATGTTTGACAGTAATTTTGTAAACATTGTTAATATAAACGGTAGTTATTATAAAAATAATATAAAAAAATCTGCTGTTGCCAGCACAATACATTCCGCCAATCCTATTTATAATGTATAAATTCCATACATAATTTTTCTTGTAAAAGATTCTAAATTTCCAGTAAAATTATTTCATAAACGAACTATTCAAATTGCACTTGACACTGGCATCTTCTACTTCTTTAGCTTTTCCCATTCCTTAGGGATTGCTATTATTGCGTGTCGTTCTCATTCAGTTTCTTTTCTCTCAAGTCTTCCGCAATACAGTCCTTCCATCTTATCTTTGGTCTTCCTGTGTTTCTTCAACCTATTACTAAACTATTCATTCTTGTTCCAATATAATTCTTCATTTCTCCTCATGACATGTTCAAACCAATGTAATCGTCTTTCTAGAAACTTGTAACACTAGAGTTATTTTCTTACCGTATCTTCCCGTGTCTTCCCCAACATCTACTTCAACATCCTCATCTCTGCCACATTAATTTATTTTTTATTGATACTGACATCTGTCAATTTGAATTATATGAATATATTAGTAGTTTCCATGTTTAGCATAGCTGGCTGAATTATAAAATTTAATTTCTTTAAAATTCTTTAACTCTGTGTCTATAGTATAAAATGTAATCAAATCGTATAGAGAATAATATATTCTTTAAGTTATAATAACGTTAAATGTCAATAAATCAAATTTAACTGTTAAATCTTCAAATGAGGCTACTTCCGGTTCACCAATTATGACCAAAATCTAATCACTTGTTCTTCTGGATGTAAACTTGAGGAATACGAAAAAATTATAATTTTTGGAATCATGGTATTGAAGTTATGCGATCCGTAACTTTTGTCACACACACACACACACAGACACACACACACACACACACACACACACACACACACACACATATATATATATATATATATATATATATATATATACACATATATACACACACACACATACACACACACATATACACACACACAGACACACATACATACATACAGACATCATCGTAAAATGGTAAAATCGTATTATAGGGACCCTAAAACATGCTTATTCACTAAAAACTCATCATTGAATTTTTTGACCAAAGACAATACCTTTCTTACCTAAAGGTGACGGAAGGTAAAAATTGTTGATACAAAGGTATATATTCCATAATCTTGTATATAGGCGATGTGTACATTTTGAGCGTCAGCGCCTCTTGGGTACTGAATCAATTTTGACATTCGAGAAAGTGATACAATTTACAACTTTATATTGAATTTTTGCTATTGTATATGAATAATTATACATCATTGTTTATTGAAATGAATAAAGAAATTATTTAAAATGCTGTATCTAATTTGACTAATTCAAAAAGTCAAAATACCAGCGAAGGTACTGTAGGAAAAATGGTATATTGTGTTATAAGGAGTAAAAATGATACACAAAGACACTTTTACTGCGAATGACACATATTTTTTCTTCAAACGTAGATATTTAAAGAAAAATATCTACTACTTGATACATACATAAAGTATGTTTGCGATTTCAATTGCCCTGTTCTATGGATACTTATTTGATCACTTTTTGTTATAAATATTGAAGTGAAAATTTTCATGTATTGACTTTTAAATAAAACTGCAATTTTATAGTCTCCTCGCGTATAATTATGTTGGAATTTGATGTAATATAACGTACGCCACCTGAAGTTGTTCAATCGGATGGAAATCTAACAGTGTGGGAGAAAAAAATATATGTCTAAGAATCACTGCAACACAATATAAACTATTCTTATCACTTTCATACTAAGTATTCTAATTAGATGAAGATATTCTCTTTCTCTAAATTTCGTTATTATGTTCACCAAAAGTGACATACGTACCTACCAAAACTTGTAGTAACTTGTTTTTTTTTTCCTAAATAGTAACTAAATTTCTCTCTTCTTTGTAACATTTGG
Organism: Harpalus rufipes; assembly: GCA_951394225.1. Lineage (NCBI taxonomy): Eukaryota > Metazoa > Arthropoda > Insecta > Coleoptera > Carabidae > Harpalus > Harpalus rufipes. Next base: position 52,802,019 of record OX596277.1, on the reverse strand, counting down.
ATTTTTTGGTAATGTAATACCATCTTAATTTTTTATATCAATTCTTTTGAACATTAGACCTTTTTTTCTTGATTCACTAATGGTAATTGCTCATAAAATTGTTAGGAATTATGTACTTCCTTTTATACACTTTTTCACATTGTTAGCTCTTCAAGGATAAAATTACTTCATTAATATTTCTGTCTTTTACCTCATAATAGTTGATAAATTTGATTTATATAAGATTGATTTTTGTATTTGCAAAATATTCATAACACTTCCTTATGAAGAATATAAAAAATCTGATGTGGCCAGCACATTACCTTCCGTCAATCCTGTAAATTATGTACAAATTCCATACATAAATTTTCTTGAAAAATATACTATATTTCCAGTAAGTATTTCATAAACAAATTATGCAAATTGCACTTGACACTGACATCTACTTCTTTAGCTTTACTTATACGTTAGGGGTCGCTTTTTATATTCTCCTTCCACTCATTTCTGTTTTTCGTGTCGTCCATATTCAGTTCATTTTCTCTCGTCTTTCGTAATACAGTCCTTCTATCTTATCTTTGGTCTTCCTCCTACTTTCTACTTCTAAGCTATTCATTTTTCTTCTAATATATTCTTCATCTCTCCTCATGACATGTTCAAACTAATGTAATCGTCTCTTTTGTATCTTTCTATTAACTTAATAATAATAATAATAATATTTTTTATTTCAAAGACATGTTACACATGTATAGAAATCGTCAGTACAAAAAAAAAAAATAGATCACGAAGGAGACAGGTATGAGAAAAATCAAAAAAAATTTTAAACATTTTAATTTAAAAACTCGGACACCGTGTAAAAGCATTTATTTATTAGAAAATCGGATAATTTGCTAAGAAACATTTTTCTATTTATGCAAAATTTAATTTCCTCTGGAAGATTATTGAAAAAATAAAGACCCTGAATGTGAGGTGCACTTTTAACTTTATCGTATTTGGTGTTGGGAATGTAAAAGTTATCTTTTGATCGAGTATTATGATTATGCATGTCGGAATGTGTTTGGAAAGTAGATTTATTTAAAAAAACAAATTTACAGACTTCATAAATATAAAGACATGCAAGTGTGAAAATTTTGAATTTCTGAAAAAGCGGTTTACAAGAAGAATTACGTGGTGCATGAGCCATGGTTCGTAGAATGCGTTTTTGACAAATGAATACACCAGTAGCAGCCGGCGCTTTACCCCGGTAACAGATACCATACCGAAGAATAGATTCTACTTTTGCAAAGTAAAAAGTTCTTAGTTGATTCTCTGTAAGTACATGACATAAATGTCTAAACTGATAGCCTATCGAACTAAGTTTTGCAGCTACAGATTCCGCATGATATTTCCATGTAAGATCTTCCTCCATAGAAAGTCCTAAAAATTTATTTTTATAAATTCTAGAAATTATATTATTGTCAATAACTAGTTCAATATCCAGATTTTTGGAATATTGACGGTTATGAAAGCGCATGTATTGTGTTTTCGATTTATTAAAGAATAAATTATTCCTGGAAAACCAGTCTGACAGGCGATTTAGGCAGTTTTGGCATTTAATTTTAAGATTTTCTGTACTGGAATCTGTAATTATAATAGAGGTATCGTCAGCATACATGGTGACAATACATTCTTTGTCAAAAATTAAATTTAAATCATTTACATATAGGAGAAATAATGTGGGCGCGAGCACACTGCCCTGTGCTTCTATTACTCGAGCCTTTTCCCTTATCCTTTAATTCCTTACCCGATCTTTTCATGTCTTCCTCAACATCTATCTCAACATCCTCATCTATGCCACATTCATTTTCGTTTCTTTGATACTGACATTGTCAATTTGAATTATCTGAATTTTTAGCAGTTTCCATGGGTAGCACAGCTGGCTGATTTATGAAATTTAATATCTTTACAATTTTTTAACTCTATATCTATTGAATATGAAGTATAAAATGCAATACAATCAAATAGAGAATAATACATTCTTTAAAATTTATAATAACATTAAATGTCAATATGATATTTAACTGCTTTTTTAAGTAAAACTGTTAAAAGTTGCAAGTGGGGGTACTTCTAATCATGTCTGCATATGGATCTAAATTTGAGGAATACGAAAAAATTATAATTTTTAGAATCGTGGTATTGAAGTTATGCGATCACATACACACACACCTACATACACACACATACACACACGCACTCATACATACACACACATACACACACACACATACATACACACGCATACATACACATACGCACACACATACATACACACACACTACAGACATCATCGTAAAATTAGTAAATTCGTATTCTAGGGACCACCAAACGTGCTTATTCGTTAGAAACTCACTATCGAATTTTTTGACTAAAGACAATACAATACCTTCCTTACCAAGGTAACGGAAAGTAAAAAGAGTAAAATGTAAAATAAATGTTATTACATACAAAGCTTTTGCCTCAACATCTAATATACATATTTTATTTATTTTACAAATAGTATGGCTAATATAAGTATTTATTTTATTTTACAGTTTCCGATTCCTTGAATCCTCGCTTGGATCCAACGTACCGCGTTCAACACGTCGTGGATATAGCGTAAGTAATATAATAAGGTTATCCCTAGTAATCCTTGAAACAGATGTAATCAGTTAATCAGTATCTGTAAGATCTCAGTCACTTATGTAAAGAAAACAATAGAAAATTGTTCATATAAATAGCAATTAATTTTTCATTATTCAGTAGGAGAGAAAATTGTATATAATTATTAGAGAGACAGTTAGAAATGTGTCTACTGTTTCATAATTCTGAGTTGAGTTAAAGTATTTTCGATATTGATATTGCATCAGTAAAATTAAAAATTCTTTAAGAGAAATTAATTATGAAATGAATATTTGTAGGTTTTCAGACAAACAATTTAAAAATAAGTTTCACTTATTGTTATTTAAAATGAATTTCAAAAACAAAAATGTAAATATAGTCTTTCAAGTATTTAAATTCATATATGTGTCATTTTTATATATTAAGTTATTCAACGAAAAATGTTTGGCTCGAAATAATAACGATTACTGCAAATGGCAACTTCTTTTTTCATAAATACATAATTTTATTTATTTTATTTCAATAAAGCTAAACACTTATAATCTTGATGTCCAGAATATGAGTCAAAATATTTTTTTACTAATATTTGTAATTTTTGTACCAATTTTGGCTTTACATTTTAACCACATATGGAATTTTTTGACACGTATCATTTCAATGTAAAAAAAATCTGATGTGGCCAGCACATAACCTCTCGCCGTATATTTTACCTGGCTGTATTCATAAAGCAAAGAATATTTTTATAAATACAAATAATATATTCATATAAATCTATGACGTATAAACTTCTTTATTATTCAATAATAGCATGTCTCAACATGAAGATATTTTACCATAAATTATGTTACAATAAATTACAAAGTAGAGTTTACCATATATAAATATTAGGCTGGTAACTGCAATTTTCAATTCGAACAACGTTGTTTACTTTCTCTTCATATTCTTCTAGTAAAAACATTAATTTTGGGCGGTCTAAAATGTATATATGGATTGTGCATCTATTCTTACATATCTTCTTTTACATTTTATTTTTTCATACATGTTATATCTAAATAACACTAATTCCCTTTAATAAAGTGACGGATAGATTGCACTCCGATTATTCTTATATCGATGTGTAATTTTGTCAATATTTACAACTTATTTGAGAAGAATTTGATAGCTTTTTCGCAATTCAAAGTTACTCTAGTCTATAGTACTGGTGTACATTGTCCCATAATGTTTGAAACAAATTTAAGTCCTTCAACCTAGACTTGTCATCTCCATAATAGTCACAGATCAAGAACTAAGGGATTCTCCAAGTACATTTTTCTTTCATTACTCATTATTTCTGACACTGACATTTATCTGTCAGTTACAAATAATTTAAATTATCAACTATTTTTCATGGCATTCTTTCGGCTGTCAAATTTATTACAACATATTATTTTATATATTATACTTCTTTTATCTCTAAATCTAAGGAATATATAATAAAATATTTAAATGTATCAGATAGAGAATTTAATTTTCTTTAATATTACCACGAAAAAATTTCAAAAAATAATATTTAGAAGATTTTTTTTAAAGAATCTTCTACTTCCGGTTGTCCACTTATTACCAAAACCTTTTCAGATCTTCCCATGAATGTCCGATGGGGAAATACGTTGTTAAACAAATTTTAAGTCTTATAGTTTTTGAGTAACCGTCCTTCCAACATCCCACACACACACACACACACACACACACACACACACACACACACACATCCACACACACACACACACACACATCCACACACACACACACACACACACACACACACACACACACACACACACACACACACACACACACACACACACACACACACACACACACACACACACATCATCGTAAAAATGTTAAAATCGGATTGTAGGGACCTTAAAACGTGCTTATTCAATAAAATCTGGATATGCGATTTTTAGCATGAATGCAATACCTCTCTTAGCGAGAGGTAAAAAAACTTATATAAGTAGTATTTGTTTGATATTTTGATTTTGAATTTAAATTCTTTATAAATTATATTGTCTACAAATATTAATTCAGTATATAAATTATAAACAAGAAAATATAGAAAAATTATTAAATTCAATGAAGGATAAACAGAGTATTTTTTTAAAGGGAGCAAAATGTGTAGAAAAGTTTAATGAACATAGGTCCGTTCTTCAATAGTTTCCGATACATAAGGCAGTGAAAAATGAGTTTTTAATGGGTTTACCTCTGCTATCTCGAAAACTATGAGTTAGTACTTCGATTAAAAGAGACTTTTTGTTTACCTTTCAGAGGTTATCACTTAGATGTGCTTTTTTAAAAAAAAAATCAAACTATTGTACTGTTAAATGTTGTGGCGACCTTGGTCAATATTTAATTTTCGTAACTATTAGAAATTGAGAAAAATGTTTCATATAAAATTTTATTATTTTTTCATAGTCTATTTACTGACAGATAAAATATTGTTCGATCACTATCTTTGTAAATTTTTCTTAAATTTTTCGTTTTTCATGAAAACAGTTGATTAAGCTTTTTTACTCATTTTGGTCAGTACTATATACCCTAAAAAAAAATTACTCTTCTTTAACATACACAGGTATACTCGTTTGTATTACATATACAGCTATATGTATTACATCAGCTTTTTAAAAGATAACATACGTTTCATTAAAATCATAATTTTCATCAAAAACACTTCGGCAGATAAAAGCGTAATGAAATTTTGTAAATTACTTTATTAACTATGTGCGATGTAAATATAAAATAATCTGTCAGTGATGCAGATACAATATTAAAGATAAAAATATACAATGAATAATAAACAAAATAAAAATCATTATTGCCCTTCAAATAGATTACAAATTCAATAACGTTTTAGAATCACTGTTTCCTGTCATGTACATAACAGCATTCTTAACTGTTGGACCTATGTAATAACTATTGAATGAAGAATCAAAAGTTTTTCTTTTGCTAACTGTCCGCCGAGTAATTAAAAGGAATTTGTGTCATGAATTTCGTTTGGTTCATGATATGACAGATTTTCATAAGCCAATTTTTAAGTGATCTTGTATGGAAATAATTGAAATGAACTCTAAATTCATCGGTTTACCTTGAAGACAACATTTGTATTTGACATCAGTAATGAAACATTGTTGTGTTATTAGTTTCATAGAATGATGAAGTATAGATATGACGCGGGATACTTTTGAATTGAATTATGTATCCCACTTACTTTATAGTTATTTACTACTATTTATATACTTTATAGTTTTTAACAATAATATGTGATACACTACTATGTCAAAAAAGTATTGGGAATTACTCAATAAAACACAAAATATGCATTATGCATCCAAATTTATTTTATCGCCTTCAAAGTAGGCCCCTTACGAAATAATACACTTATGCCAACGAATAATCCAATCATCAAAACATTTTTTAAACGCATTTTCACGAATCGTCTTAAGTACTCGCCGCGAATTCTCTTTTATGTCTTCTATCGACTGAAAACGGGTGCCTCGTAGTGGTAATTTGAGTTTTGGAAAGGCGAAAAAGTTGACCGGAGCCATATCAGGGGAATACGGTGGTTATTCGATAAGATTTGTTGAGTTTTTGGCCAGAAATACGTTCACCTTGCCTTGTGAGATGGTGCGTTATCGTGGTGCAAAATCCATGAGTTTTTTTCCAAAAATCTGGCCTTTTCGACGAATTTTCTCTTTCAAACGCCGCATAACGCTCAGATAATATTCTTTAGTTACTGTCTAACCTTCTGGCAAGAATTTCGAGTGCATAACATCGCGATAATCGAAAAACACTGCCAACATCACCCTCACATCTCGACCACTTTTGAATGCACTGTACCACTCATGTGCACGTGTTTTTGATAAAGTCGATTCACCGTAGCCTTATGTAACATTTTCAGCTCTTCGGCACACGGAATACCATTTTCAATGCAAAATTTGAGACAGATTCCTTGTTTGATATTTTTGTCCATTGTAAACATCGCAAAACACACTTGAGATGAATTGACAAATGGAGAACTGTACACAAACTAAATGACAGATGGCGCTCAAACTCCGCGTGAGCTAGGGTACCTATATACTCAAGGTATGGCATGGCCATGACGTGGCTCGCGTTTCGTCCGCCATTAGAGGGCCACTGTCATATTCGTTGTTGTTGCGCAAATTATTATATATTTTCGTGTTTTATTTTAATGCAAAACACATTTAAATATACTTGTAATATTTATTTAAAGTGTAAGTAATACTGTTACTCTATTTATATGTGTATTTTCTTGAGATACTGACTACGATGACTGGCAATATTGAAAACACATAAAAATTACCAATATTAAGCACAAACATTTAAATTTTTAAAAGGTAAGATTAAAATATATACTTATTATGTAAATAATAATCACAGTTATTAAATTTGATGTGATAATAACAACCTATATCCTATGCGCTACATAACCTCTAAATCTATGTCATAATAATAATTGTGTATCTCTTAAATAAATGAATTTTTATTACCTTTTTAGATTCATAGTGTGATTATTTAATATTCCTATATAATATAATATCACATTTCTTACAAATAATTAGGGAAATGAATTATCAGTATGTTTGACATTGGCTCGCTTATGGCGGCGATCTTGCCCCATGGCCATACCTGTATATAAAGGTACCCTAGCATGAGCATAGAGGACAGTTGTGCCAACGTAGCGACAAAAAGAATTTCGACACTTCCTTTAAGCGGGCTTTTTTAATATACAATTCCCGATATTTTCTTGACAGAATGTACATGCTTAATATTTTAAATATTTTTGGTTTTTTTGTTCAAAATTATAATTTACCTTCATATTGGAAGAATTGAAATTAATCAGACCCGCAGTCTTATATAAATTATTTATTTTCTGGGCGACGGTTCGACTGAACAACAGTCTTCTTCAGGGCTAGAAATGTAAAATCGAAACGTCGGCCCCAGGAAATAAATAATTTATATGACTACATGTTAGATTATTTTTTATTCTTCCATTCTGAAACCAGTCCATCATCAGTTCAACCATTACCTTCATATTATTTAAATTCATCTTAAAAAATTATATTTTCTACATCAAACATTTGTTCAGTACAAATTATTTATTAATTCATTATAATATCTGTAAGTTAAAAATAGAGATCTAAATATGCAAGTAATATTATTGTTTTTAATGAAACAAAATTCATATCATGCTTCTAAGAATACAAGAGAACCTGTTTAAGTTTAATGTCAATAAAGTTGAAACGACATCCAGATGAAGTCCGGCGCCACACTTGTGGTTGCGGCGTGGTTGCAGCCGCGCGGTTACAACCGCTGTTTTAAAAAGTGCATGTTGCCGTTGCCTTATGGAAAGGTGTCACATTTACAATCGCAATCATATGTACGAGAATAACCGCCGGTTATGCGGCTCAGCTGCTGCAATGCAATAAGATTCCAGTATGTATTTGCACAACCGCGCAGGTGAACCGCAAATATGACAATGAAGTATAGTTATAACCGCGCGGCTGCAACCGCGACCACAACCCCAAGTGTGGCGCCGGCCTTAATAGCTATATTTCCTTTAAATGAATTCCATCAATAATAATTACTAAAATTGATAAAGATTTTGTAAAATGTAAAATATATTTTTTTAAGCTCCATAATGCAAATGAAAGTATAGTATTATTTTCGTTTATAAACATACCTTAAAAAATCGGATGTGGCCAACACAATACCTCCCGTTTAATTTAATTTTTATTCATGTAAATACTTAAAATTTAATATTTCGTACCTAAAATTGAATTTTTCACATGACGATCTATATTTATTGATAAATACGCCCAAACTGATACTCATTTGTAAACTTTATTTATTGTTAAAAGTTAAGTAAGCACGTTAGTAACGTGTTGAGATAGTAGTAGGTTGTTCCCAACAATGATGCCGCTGACGGTATAGTCGTAAAAGCAACAGGTTCCTCCTTTCAGCAGTAAAAACATTTTTACCTGGCTTGTAATGAAAAGTAATATTTCGTAAACGAAAAGTGTGAAAAGAATTAGAATAGATACGAGCCATGTGCCTATTTTAATTTTTGTAAAGATACAATACTACAATTAATCGCAATAACATAATAATCGTACCTACTTATTCAATGAATGTTTTTTTTATTTAGATGATAATGATAACATTTTGCGTCCTCCTTTTATTCCATGATATGAACAAATCAAATGATCTAATTTCTAGTATCACACGTGTATTTCAAAGAATTTTTTTGATTAAATTTGATTCAGAATTTAATTATCAATAATATTTAGCAACAAGTCAATGTACAATTTTTGTCGGTCTATTAGTTCAATTATTTTATTTTTCAGAATAGGACCTTCAGTAAATTACTACTAGGGAACTACTCGTATACGTATTTCTGTTAAACATGAGGCTAATAATGAACAAATGCATTAATTAAGATTAAATTTTAAGCTACATTTAAACTAAAAGAAAATATTGAAATTTTGAAAGCGATACTTTATTTAACATCTCAGGTAAAGACACCGGTAGTTAATATGACACTATGGCTGGTACCACAGCCTTGTTTTAACTAAAACGATGTTTTAAGAAATGTGAAATTTCATTATTTAATATTAATAATAAATAATATTATATAATTTTAAAGCAGAACATAGTTTATATTGAAAAAAATATTTAAAAAAAAATCGCTCTTTAAACGTAAGGGTGAAAATAAATATTGATATTTGAATTTGACATTTCTTAAAACAGCGTTTGAGTTAAAACCAGGCTTGTGGTACCAGCCTATGAGTTTAAATTATAATAAAGTAAACAAATTTGACTGTTTTTTACCTCTCGCTAAGAGAGGTATTGCATTCATGCTAAAAATCGCATATCCAGATTTTATTGAATAAGCACGTTTTAAGGTCCCTACAATCCGATTTTAACATTTTTACGATGATGTCTGTGTGTGTGTGTGTGTGTGTGTGTGTGTGTGTGTGTGTGTGTGTGTGTGTGTGTGTGTGTGTGTGTGTGTGTGTGGATGTGTGTGTGTGGGATGTTGGAAGGACGGTTACTCAAAAACTATAAGACTTAAAATTTGTTTAACAACGTATTTCCCAATCGGACATTCATGGGAAGATCTGAAAAGGTTTTGGTAATAATTGGACAACCGGAAGTAGAAGATTCTTGAAAAAAAATCTTCTAAATATTATTTTTTGAAAATTTTTCGTGGTAATATTAAAGAAAATTAAATTCTCTATCTGATACATTTAAATATTTTATTATATATTCCATAGATTTAGAGATAAAAGAAGTATAATATATAAAATAATCTGTTGTAATAAATTTGACAGCCGAAAGAATGCCATGAAAAATAGTTGATAATTTAAATTATTTGTAACTGACAGATAAATGTCAGTGTCAGAAATAATGAGTAATGAAAGAAAAATGTACTTGGAGAATCCCTTAATGCTTGATCTGTGACTATTATGGAGATGACAAGTCTAGGTTGAAGGACTTAAATTTGTTTCAAACATTATGGGACAATGTACACCAGTACTATAGACTAGAGTACCTTTGAATTGCGAAAAAGCTATCAAATTCTTCTCAAGTAAGTTGTAAATATTGACAAAATTACACATCGATATAAGAATAAACGGAGTGCAATCTATCCGTCACTTTATTAAAGGGAATTAGTGTTATTTAGATATAACATGTATGAAAAAATAAAATGTAAAAGAAGATATGTAAGAATAGATGCACAATCCATATATACATTTTAGACCGCCCAAAATTAATGTTTTTACTAGAAGAATATGAAGAGAAAGTAAACAAAGTTGTTCGAATTGAAAATTGCTGTTACCAGCCTAATATTTATATATGGTAAACTCTACTTTGTAATTTATTGTAACATAATTTATGGTAAAATATCTTCATGTTGAGACATGCTATTATTGAAAAATAAAGAAGTTTATACGTCATAGATTTATATGAATATATTATTTGTATTTATAAAAATAATCTTTGCTTTATGCATACAGCCAGGTAAAATATACGGCGAGAGGTTATGTGCTGGCCACATCAGATTTTTTGATAGTGAGTTTTCAGTGAATAAGCACGAATTAGAGTCCCCAAGGCACGTTTTTATTATTTTTACAATGATGTCTGTGTATTTGACGATTTTTTCCTTCACGATAACTCGCATATCAAACTTTCAAAAAAATTCTATTTTCCGTATTTTGCATTCATATAAAGAGTTGATTAGATTTTGGGTAAAATTGGACAACAGAAATTGTAATTGGTATTTTGCTTGAAGCTCATAACAGTTTTTAATGAAAACCTATAATAATAATAATAATTTTTATTCCCAACAGTATCCAATTACAGGGAATTAATTAACAAAAAAAGTAAAAAGTAAAAGTTAAGTACAAAAATACAATAATTATAATATAAATTATTACAAAATTAAAGAAGTACAATATCTTCAAAATGTTTTTCTGCATTTCGGCACATCACATGAACCGGGGACTATATTAAAATAGAATCAAAAACTTTTCAATTTTAGTATTTAGGAATTTTATATCAATGGGAACCCATATTAGATTTTGTCTATAATTGATAGTGATGCTTTACTTGACGCACTGAACAGATTTTCGTGGAAAAATATATTATAACTTTTCAAATTTGGTATGTACAACTTTTATATTAATTAGAACGAAATATTAGATTTAAGCTAAAATTGATAAACTGGATGGTACTTTACTTGAAGCTCTGAACAGAAATTCTTGAAAAAATATATGAAAATATGATCCAAAACTTGTCAACTTTGGTATTTATTAACAGATTTTTAGGGAAAAATAATAAAATATAATCCAAAATTTTGGATTACAGACTTTTCTATTTATTGGAACAAGAAATTAGATTTTGTTTATAAACGATCAACCGGAAGTGATATTTTACTTAAAACTCATTGTTATTTTAAACATGGTATTGGCGGGAGGTCCTACGCTGGCCACATCAGATTTTTAATATTGCTTTTGTTGTTAATATACTAGTATACCAATCTGTGTTGAAAATGTGTAACATTGGGTAATCGTATCACATTGTACAAAAGTAGAATTTCATTGAACAGTGGGAGTTTTTTGTATCCGACTTGTTGATTTGTTGTGTAAATCCTTAAGAAGATAAGTTTATAAATATTTTGTAATAAATTATTAATAGTATTTTCTCAAATTTTACTATTGATAATGAATTTCATAGTAAGTGACCTTATAAGATTAGATAAAATATTAGTGATTTTAGGTCATGTTGCAGCCTTATTTGGGGTGTCAAATACTGATACACATTTTGGCATTTTCTTTATTAGTTCACACCCACTGCCAATAGCTAATATAGGGCATTTTTAAAATTTTATTATAGTATTTCCATTATTTGATATCCAAATTCCTGTATATTTTCGTGTTAGAAGAAAAAGAAAAGATAACGCAAAAAAAAATTGTTGTGGCCAGCACAATACCTCTCGCAATTTTCATTTTATGTTGCATAGGGCGCGAGCAATTCTGTGACTGTTGGCCTTGGCAAGCAGATTTGGGAGCCCATGTCAGAATGACAGCTAGTAATAATTTACATAGGTGTCAAGTATCATAATTTTTCATTCAAAACATTATAATTTTCGAAATCCATGTGGATGTAAATAACTACTAGCCGTCATTTTCACACGGATCCTCATATCTAATTGCCAAGGCCAACAAGGTCACATGACTGCTCGCGCCCTATAAGTAACGAATTTAACATTTCTTGTATACACAAATAATTGAAATTTTATCTCTCCTTTCATTCTATGAGGAATTTGTCCTATTCTTATAATATGTTCAAAATTCTTCAAATTCATTGACAGTATTAGAGGTATTTCTTAAGGATATATGTAATATTAACATACTTATAATTTTAAAAACATTTAATTAATAATACAATAAGATATATTAAATGTACTCGTACCTCCCAGAAAAATCTTCCATTAATGCTGATTTTTGACAGTGACATTTTCATTTTATCTGTCAATTACAAACATATAAATATGTCAACTGGTTTCCATGGAGTTGTTTGGGCAACGAGATTTATTACAACAAATTATTCTATATTATTATATACTATATCTCCAAACCTATAGGAATTATAATAAAAATTTAAAATGTATCGAATAGAGAATTTTACGTTCTTTAATACTAATAATAAAAGATTTCAATAAAATAATATTTAGAATTTTTTAACAGCAATATTACATATTTCATTTCTTAAAGTGTTAACTACCCGTGCTTTTACCTTAGTTATAATACCAGTAATTTAAGGAATATTTAAAACAATGACTTCTATCATGTCAAAATTGCATTATCACGTACTTTATGGTTTTTTGAAGAGTTTTCTTAATACATTTAAAATATTTATATTATTTGTTATGGTGTAAATTGGTGTGTTGTTCTAATTAAGTAAAATTTCATTTAAAATACAATTTCAGAAACTATTTGAGTGTCAACAAATTCATTAATTCGTACTGGTTGCAAAAAATATAGGTATCTGTCTAATACGAAAACAAAAATAGTAAAACCAGTTTTCAGTTCATAATATAATATAGAGGTTAAGTTTGTGAATTTAATTAAATATACTTACATTAACAATAATAAGGAAAACAACTAAAAATTCTTACTTTAGTAAGTAGGTACAATATATTAACAATAGCGATAAAATAATGCTTAGTCAATCATAAATCATAAAAATGTTATATTACCTTTAGTTTATCATTATTATCTATTCATTCTTTTGTTTCATAAAATTGTAAATAATAGGTATCGAAAATCAATAACTTAATAGCAAGTAATAACAAGTGGGATTAATATATTGAAATTAATACAACAGTCATATCTAAACATATGGATATGGATTAATACTACATTGATTAGTAAGAATCACATCATTAAAAATATGAAATTATCTATACATAGCCACGAGATTAGAATGGGGTCTTCCACTCTATTTTTTTTTATTATTTAAAAAGAAAATTCGTTTAATTTTAAAGCAATCGTAGTATTAAAAAGTCATAATTGTTTTTAGTTTAACTGTATTTGATTTTTAATGAAACCTATACCTATCTTTCTCGCACCATTTTATATAGTAGGCTGCGCGAGAAAGATAGCAATAGTGTGAAGTATAGATGCTTAAAATCTCAAATATTTCAAAAACTAACAATTTTTTTAAAACTTTTTCCGCCTGAATCATGATTTTTACCTTCCTGTCACGTCTTATTGTTTTTGGTCAAAAAAATCGGTTGTGAGTTTTTAATGAATTAACACGTCTCTAATACAATTTTACTATTTTTACGGTGACGTCTGTATGTGTGTGTGTGTGTGGACATGTGGGCATGCGTGTGTGTGTGTGTGTGTGTGTGTGTGTGTGTGTGTGTGTGTGTGTGTGACTACAATTTAAGCCGCGGTATCTCGAATACTAGAATTCCAAAAATTACAAATTTTAAGTATTCCTATTTCTTACATGCATATGCAGACTTAATTAGATTTTGGTTATTATTGCTCAACCGGAAGTACTCTCACTTGAAGATTTTAACAGTTTTTCTTGAAAAAAACGCTGTTAAATATTATTTTTGGACAATTAATGTTATTATAAATATTAAAGAATATTCTTATGGGGTCTCGTGGCCGTGTGCCTGAGTGTCTGGTCGCGAATCTGGGGACCCGGGTTCGATCCCGACTGACGCCAAAAATTACATCGAATTTTAATGGTACAAAATTGACTCCTGTGGTGCACTATCCACGCCAGCTATGAGTGCCCGTGAGGTGACGCCTGGTAAGCGCCCGCACGGTACAAATATTCCATCATTACCGATATCTGTATACGAAACAGATTGGCACACCCAGCTATGGATAATATGCCGTGATGAAATATTTATTTTATTTATTTAAAGAATATTCTTATCTATACGAATTGATTGAATTTTATATTTCATATTCAATGGATATAGAGTTAACGAATTATAAAGAAACAAATTTTTATAAATCAGCTAGCTATGCTATAACCATAGAAATAGCTACTATATTAAGAAAATTCTGACAGATGTCAATGTAAATGAAAAGAAAATGAATGTTGCAGAGATTTTGAGATAGATGTTGGGAAGACACAGAAAGATAGGATAAGGAATGAAAGAATAAGGGAAATGGCTCGAATGATAGAAGTTTCTAAAAAGATACAAAAGTGACGATTACATTGGTTTGAACATGTCAGATGAAGAATATATTGGAAGAATGAGTGGAAAAAGAAAATAAAACATATCAACCCCTAACGATTGGGAAAAGGTAAAGATGTCAGTGTTAAGTGCAGTTTACATAGTTTGTTTATGAAATAATTTTACTGGAAATTTAGAATATTTTGCAAGAAAATTTATGTTTGGAATTTGTACATACGAGTAATATACATAATTGACGGAAGGTATTGTGCTGGCCACATCAGATTTTTTCGTATTTACTTTCAATATAACTAACATTTTACTCAATTTTCTGTTATGGTGGAGGACCCCATTGCAAATTAGATCCGCTTCTACCACCTCTAGTGTAAGGGATAGTGTAAACCAACGATTATGTTCCAAGATTATTCTTACCACCTTTGGTTAGAGCTAACTGAAAGTTAAAATTGTTATTCTCATCGAGTCTAACCGTCACTTTAATTGTTAACTAATAGTTAATAAACAGTCACTTTAACTAGAGGTATGGTGGGATCGGGCCTTTATGATATAAATTTGTTTCATTTCGTCACTTATACTCTTTAGCGTTGGGTCCCCATAGAATTATTAAAAATAAGTCACGTGGTTTGGTCTATACTTTTTAGAATTTTATTTTAAATACAGATACGTATGTTTCAAAGTTGTTCGTTCAAGAATAATACATTTCACCGGTCTTTTATTTTTCTTAAAATATCCCAATTAATCTTGTAGAATACTTTCGAACTAATTTAAATCATTTACAGGTTCACAGCAACTTTTTTTATTTTGTGAAATTTACAATTTAATCAGCTATCAAAATGATAAATGTATTGCTAAAAGTTTTATCAACAAGTTGAAAAAAAATTAAATTATAGATATAAACGAGATTTGTGTTTCCCAATCCTGCAAGAAAGTAACCTGAATTTATTAAAATACCTGTATTCGACGATTGCCTTTTTAGTAATTCATTAAAAAAATAAAAATGTTCTGGTTGTTTTATTTAACAAAAATTGGTATCTATTTGCTAAATTATGTGAAGATATTCAGAGCATTTGATAAATTGTTGGAAAAATACTATAAATATGAGATGAAATATTTTTGGTATTTGGTAAATTATAAAATATTTGCAAACCTTGTGCTAAATGTTGAATATTTTTATTTATAAATTTGATAAAATGTTGATCCTAAATATTATGCATTAATTAATGTTGACTATCAATTTTTGCTATTACTAAAATTGTTTATAAACTTGTTCAAACCATTAAATGTTTTTTATTTATTTATTATTTGTATTTATTTATAAACTTAATGAATCTAATTATGACTGTATATACTCGTATGTATTTTTTCCTATTTCGCGTTCACAAAGTGAATTTTATAGAACTGTTTTTATCAAAAGCAGTGTTACAGTAATTATCAATTTTGTACAAATGTTTTTGGGGATATTTTAAACTTTGAAGTTGGTAACTTAGTCTAATGCCCGGTTGCAGAATGTTCAACACCTTGTTTAGTTAGCGGTTCATCAAAACGAACAAATGCAACGCGATTTTTTGGCAACAATGGTTAAGAACAAGGAAACTGATTCGAATTTGTTCATTTTGATGATCCGCTAACTGAATAAGGCGTTGATGTATTTTTCTGCACCCGGGCATAAGTGTCAAATAAATATCTTTCAATTTAGTTATCATTATCCGTCATTACTAACGGAAAATGACTGAAATTAGATTTTTTATTGTAAAATATTTACATCAAAAAGTAAAGCACTCTTTTATATTAAAATTAAATATATACTTGTAGGTCACCTACACGTCACGTGAGTCCTCTGCCTAATCATTGCCACCATACTAGTCTTTCAATATACTATATTGCGCAACCAGACGCGAACTAAACATTTCGCAGATGCAACAAATGCCGCGAAATTGAATGTAACCTAAAATCATTTTGACACTTGAAAATTAACATGACGGATAATATGACAATGACAGTGGCGTTTCTAAACTCTGACAGCAATAAATTTCTTGGTTAATTTTTTAAAATAAATACAATAAATATTGTAAGATAGTTATTTTTAAAATGTTTTTCTTCTTTTCAACGATTTTTTTTTACAAAATTGTTTTTTTTTACATCTTGCTAAGAGAGGTATTGGATTCATGCTAAAAATCGCATACCCAGATTTTAGTGAATAAGCACGTTTTAAGGTCCCTAGAATCCGATAATAACATTTTTACGATGATGTGTGTTTGTGTGTGTGGATGTGTGTGTGTGTGAGGTTGTTGGAGGTACGATTTCTCAAATTCTATAAGACTAAAGAGCTGTGTAACTACAGATTCCTCAATTTAACAGTAATGGGAAGAGTTGATTAGATTCTGGTAATAACTAGACAATCGGAAGTAGTAGTATTTTAATAAAAATCTTCTAAATATTATTTTTTGAATGTATGTTATTACAAATATTAAAAAACAAAATTCTCTATCCGACACATTTAATTTTTTTATTATACCTTCTATATAGATTTAAAGATATAGATATATAATCTATAAAATAATCTGTTGTAGTAAATCTCACAGCCTGCTCACAACCCAATCTCCATGGTAACTACTTGAGAAATTAAAATATCTGTAATTGACAGATAAATGTCAGTGTTAAAAATTCAGAGATAGTACTTAAGGCTTTTCTGGGAACGATATTTAATATTTCTTATTTATTATTAATTAAATATTTAAAATTATAGGTATATTACATGAACCCTTCAGAAATACCGCCAATCCCATTAATGAATTGGAAAAACCTCGAACATTTAGAAGAACTGGAAAAAACTTGCTCATAGCATGAAATTAATATTATAGAAAATACGTAAATATAAAGATTAGTTTTAATTAGAATTTTGTGTGTGTGCAAGAAATGTTCAATACAATACTTTTATATACCACAATGGAAAGGGCGCGAGAGGGATTGTGATGGCCACAACAGATTTTTATTAAAAGTTAATCCCTTCAAACCCGCCTTTCTATTTCAATAAATTAAGCTATTTACATACAATAAAATTTATAATTACATTTTTTTACGGTTGCACAAAATTAGTGTGTACACCTTGCCCGACAAATCCTGCCTCGGACGTAAGCGGCTCGGAGACAATTTTTCTTTCGGAACGTTAAAGAGTGATTTCGCGGCCTTGATAAACAAATAACTATTATGAACAGTTGAAGTACTAATAATAAATTATTGTATTGTACTGCCTGTTTGACAAGGTCATAGTTTTTATATTTTAATAAAATATTGTGCTCGGGTCAAACATATATATCATAATGTGTCGTGAAATTTGCGATGGAATTTATATATTTGTCAAAATATTTATTTCCAATGAAATAATCTATTACCAAATTTATTAACAAATTTTGATATTAAATTTGCTAACAAAATAATTTTATTATGACCGTGCAAAACGGGCTTAAAGTAATATGTTTATTTATTTATTTTTCTGGTATTAGGTATGGATTTCTCGAATATATTTTTTTCTTTTTACATGTAGAAATTTATTTTCTAAGCGAAACAGAAATAGTAATTAATATTCATGTATATCGTAAAATGAAATAAATTTTACTATTTCATAATAACAATTTCACAGTATGTAGACGAATTAATGAAACATTACACTATAATCAAGTAAAATTACTATGATTTATACTTTTTATTTATTCATGAATCATTAAAGATAATTTTTCATTACTGCAGAATGTAAAGAGGTCACTGACCAATTATTTGTTTTTATTTATGGTTGCAGTTATTATGGAAAATTTGTTTTGATTTATGTAGCGTTAATTATGCAGATAATATCGTTTAATTATGTTAGTACAATAACATTAATGATACGGTCGTATAATATTTGTGATAAATTTATCGTTAAAAGGGTCCAGATTTTATTTAAATACTACTTTAATTTGCAAATATTTTTGTTTTGGAAAAAGTTATTTGTATACTAACACCGGTATTAATAAACAAGGGTTAAGTTCAGAATAGATTCTTTTTAACACAGGAATAGCTATTCCTAGTTTATCACGAGCTTAACCCACAAATGTATAATAATAAACATGGAATAAGACTTAACTCTAGAATAAACCCTCCATAAACGTCATTTTAACACAGGGTTAAGAGATATTCTCGGAATACCTAATCTGGGAATAGGAAACTATTTATTATTACTTCTGTTAGGGTTGAAAATAGCTGTTTGCAGACAGACACTGTGAGCACACACATGGAAACTCAGACCGAGTTTTATACTTTAGGTTAGGTTATTGTTGTTATAATTAGAGAAATATACAAGCTAAGTAACCTATTTGTCGTTTTATATAAAACTCCTAGGCGACTAGGCACTAACCAGATTATAAAACATCGCGGATATGACAATAGCCGCGTTTTACAATCTGACTTACGACTAGGGTTGATATTTTTGTAAATTACTTGACTTGACTTGAAAATCAAGCTTTTCAAAAATTCATTACTTGACTTGATTTTCTATCGTTACTACTTGACTTGATCAAGCAATTTCAAGCAAATTCAAGCTACTTGATAACGAACCGATTATGTACGAAAACGCACGAATCAGTAGAATCGTAATCTAGCTGTGTGTGGTACGGGGTGGCGCGCCATATGCTGTGCTGATTCACTCCTGCAAGTTAAAATTTCTGCAGAGGTTTAAAAAATTCACTCAATATTGAAATATATACTAGAATGACCCGAGAATATGTCGACAAAATTTGAAGTCCTAATCATTATTATTAAGATAACTGTTGATGGTTAAACTATCGCACAAAAACCCAAAAAGGTATACTCCATTAGAATTAAGAATAATAATTGGGACTTCAGATTTTGTCCACATATTCTCGGGTCATTCTAGTATATATTCCAATAATGAATGGATTTTTGAAACCTCTTAATATCTCGGAGAAAAGTTCCAAAATGTGCCAAAATCGAATGTTATTTAAATGGGGAAAAATCAAGTGCATTTAGGCACGGTCAAATATTAAAATTAAGCGGAATCATTGCCAGTATAATTTTTATTTATTTATTTGGAATCACTTTAGGGGGCGGCCCGGTTAAAATTCGACTTGCTCCCTTTTAAGGTCCACCATAATACATATACTATAAATAGTTTGTTAGTCCATATATTATACTTTTAAATCTTTTTTTTTATTTTTAAATTTGAATGTATGATTTATTTTTATGAATAAAAGTCTATATTTCAAGGTATACTCGTATTATTGATATTGTTATAAAACATAAGGAAGTATATGAAAATGAAATGTAGTCTTGAAGAATTACTTGATTTTTCTGGTAATTAAAATAACTACTTGATTTTTTCAAGTAATTGAAAAATTACTACTTGAGTTTTCAAGTACTTGACATTTTAACTACTTGACTTGACTTGACTTTCGGCTACTATTACTTGACTTGAATATCAAGTCAAGCCGTGAAACTCTACTTACGACATATACACAACATGTTTTCTACGATCAGAACGATTAACATTAATCAAATTTAAAATATAATTTAGTATTTTTTTTCCCATATTATTAAATGATGATAAATGTTATGAATGCGAAAATTTTGAATATACAGTGGCGGACAAAAACAAAAACAAGTGTAGGTTATTTTAATTAAATGGTACCGCCAATATCAAAAGATTTCTTGTGAATTTATTCTTCAAAATACTGACTTTAGAAAATAAGATTCAAATTTGCGAAAACTATAAACATATTTTAAAAAACTGAAATATTTAAAAGGTTCCATACTTTTGTTCGCCACTGTAAGTATCCAGGGAAACAATACACTAGTCTGTAAAGTACCTAGATTGTATACCGTTTACTATTAGCAATGGTCTGCAATTAGAAGCCTACTTCTTTATCGATCGTGGAATAAATCATTTTTTTCTACTTATTGACAATTTTATTAAGTTTTGCAAATGTCATAAAATTAATTGAGTACAAAGTACAAATTGCAAAATGCACTGAAATACACTTTCTTTTTCTATTAGTTTTTGCATGAGTTGAATAATAAATAAATCTTAGTTACGAAAGAAGAGAAAATTTGCATATTACTTACTTTTTCTTGATGCTCAACATCTTGGCTTGAATCTGGGTTGTTTTCAGTTGCGGGTAGAAGTTCAGTCTCTGCAGAGAAAGTAAAAATATTTTAATTAATCATCTCATTTATCTTTATTTTATATTTCAAACTGGTTTATATGAGCAATGAAATATGTTGAATGTACGAGAAAAATGACAAGTGACAAGTGGGTTTTTAAAAATAAATTTTAATATCAACTTTCTTAAAAATACTGCATCCATAATTAATTATTCTTTAGCTCATACGAGCATGTTTGATGTACCACAATATTAAGTTATTTTTAAAAATATTGACTAAAGAAAATATCTATTTTTGAAATAAAAAATGTCGTTGGACACTATTATCTGTTATTTTAAATTACTCTTGTACGCATCATCCATATCTTTAAGTAGTTTATAATTATACTAACGATAAAAAATATCCTTGTATTTAGTACATATTTTATATTATTTTAAAAAGCCTTCAAGTAAAGTTCATAATTACATATACGAGGGTCATTGAATAAGTAAAGAGACAAATGGCTATAGCTCAAAAACGGTTTATTTCAATCTCTCAAAATTAAGGCTATTTTTCAACATAATCACCCCCCACAGTTATGCACTTGTCCCATCTTTCTTGCAGCTTCCTAATTCCCTTGGCGAAGAATTCTTTCGATTTACTCCGAAGCCACTTTTGCACCGCTTCCTTAACTTCCTCATTGTTAGCAAATCTTTTTCCACGTAAGGCGTCTTTGAGTGGTCCAAACAGGTAAAAATCAGATGGGGCGAGGTCGGGACTGTAGGCAGGATGAGGTAAGACCTCCCAACCTAATTCTTGAAGCTTATCACGGGTCAGCTGGGCTGTATGAGGGCGGGCGTTATCGTGCTGAAGAATGACTCCTTTTGACAAGAGTCCGCGGCGTTTGCTCCTGATAGCTGGTCTAACTTTGTGTTCTAGCATCTCAGAGTAGTATTGGCTATTGATAGTTCGCTGATCTTCAAGGAAATCGCAATAGACTGGACCCTGCGAGTCCCAAAAGATGGTCAGCATCACATCGGGGTTCATCACCTACACTTGTTCGGCCACTTTTAAACCGATCAACCCACTTGTAAAAATTCGCACGGTTCATACAACTTTTACCGTACTGTATTAACATTCTAGAAAAAAATTCACTTGGTTTTACAGCTTCTGCGACTAAAAATCTAATGACTGAGAGCTGCTCTTCTAAGGTGCAATCTTCTAGTGGACTTGCCATGGTGAACTGAAAATTTTGAGGTTATGTTGACATAAAATGATGAAACAGCTGATCAGAGCATATTCCAAGGTTGCCAACTAACACCCATGAAAATATTGTACACATTCATTGAATAGTTTTAAAATTATAGAATTTGTCTCTTTACTTATTGAATGACCCTCGTATTACATTAAGAACAAAGTTTAATATCAAAGAGGTACTTCAATATTATAACTTCTAGAACATGGACTAAACATATATTGTTATTTTTTATGGGGTCCCATGGCCGCGTACCTGAGTGTCTGCACGTGAATCTGGGGACCCGGGTTCGATCCCGACCGACGCCAAAATTACTTAAAAGCGCCCGCACGGTACAAATATGTCATCATCATTACCGGTATCTGTGTACAAATCAGATTAGCACACTCAGCAATGGGTAATATGCCGTTTTGATATATTTTTATTTATTTATATGTAAGTTTTTAGTTTTATAAAATTTCCTGTTTTCCTGTTCATTTTATGGGAAAAACAGTAGATTAAAAGGCGCCTTTGTTTAAAGTTAGATTTCACCCCCCCCCCCTTCTCCATAATGTATAGTTTGCAATTTAACATACGCTTTATAGCTTAAACTATACTTTTTATTCTTCGAAAAAAATTAGATTTAAAATATTGATGAAATTTCCTTCTTGCAATAAATATTTTTAGGTTAAAATCAAAATCGTATGTTGTAATCAACAATTTTACAGTTATAGTTTGCAAAATAACAAAATACCAGAAAATTATCCGTTTTGCAGGATATTTCTTGTACTTTCTTTCTACAAAATTTTAATAGTAAATCAGGAAAATTCAATCGGCAGAAAATAAAAATAAAATTATCGTTCAAGATTACAGAATTGTAAATCAAGGTATTTGATTCATCGCAAAATGCTAGTTGCTAGTATTTAAATATTGGATTCATTCTTGTAATCAATATTATTGAGCTATAATTAAAATATTCTTTGTTGTAATCAACACCTTTACAATTGTTATGTCATCAAACAATGCTAGAAGTATATCCGTTTGGTAGGATAATTAATGCAAACAAATTAAAAAAAAATGTTCACTGCTATATAACCCTATTGTGTAAGTTGTATAGTATTGTAACGTTTGTGGACCCGACGCCTCCATAACTTAATCATCGGCGGGTTAAAAACACCCGTCTAGACCTATATAATTACTTCCCGTGGTATGATCCCTTTGTTTTCGATGTTATTATCGCGTCGAATGTTCGAGAGAGACGCTGGACGGTATAAATACCGTCAGGGAGGACAGCCGGGAACATTCTGTTATAGACGAGCATCGGGCAATGAACAGTTGGTGATATAAATAAATAGTTTACGAGTGGTGAACATAAATATATATATATAGTTATATAAATAAATAATGAAATAAATATTGTTTAAATAAATAATCAGTGTTTAAGTATAATATTCTTAGTCTTAATTTAGTGTTTATAAATATTTAATCATAATGTTAGTTATTTTTATTATATTTATCTTAATTATTTATCATTTAATAATCTTTTAATTTAATTAATAATATTATTCTGATTTTAACACTTAATCCAAATAAATAAACGTCACAGTATTTTTTTTTCTTTACGAATAACATTTTATAAAAAAAAAAGTTTTGTAAAAAAATGCTATTATTTACTGTCTTGAAATGGCGTCCCTTATAGTCAAGTGCCTTTGTGTGGGGCACAACCTGCCCACTTGCACGGAGCGGTCCTGGCGACTCTCATAAATAACAAAGATTATACTATATGTATATTATAATATTAATATGGGTCCGTGAAGTTGGCACGTCATTGGAAGCACAAATATTCTTTTTTATATTAGTAATTAGTGCTTCGTTAGTGCTCTTTTGTGCTTCAAAAGAATTTAAAATTAATTGAACGGTTTACGAAATAATTAACATTATATGATGACGTGCCAAGTTCACACTTAGCACGTCATTAATAAAATTTCAAATTGCTTATTACTTCGTTTGTTAGTGCTTCGTTAGTGCCCTTTTGTGCTTCAAAAATTTTTGAAATTAATTGAACGGTTCACGAAATAATTAATATTATATGATGACGTGCCAACTTCACACTTAGCACGTCATTAATACAATTTCAAATTACTTATTACATCTTTTGTTAGTGCTTCGTTAGTGCTCTTTTGTGCTTCAAAAATTTTTCAAATTAATTGAACGGTTCACGAAATAATTAACATTATATGATGACGTGCCAAGTTCACACTTAGCACGTCATTAATAAAATTTCAAATTACTTATTACATATATTGTTAGTGCTTCGTTAGTGCTCTTTTGTGCTTCAAAATTTTTTGAAATTAATTGAACGGTTCACGAAATAATTAACATTATATGATGCCAACTTCACCCTTAGCACGTCATTAATAAAATAAGGAAGGTACAGAGACCATAGTCAAAATCGCAGTGATATTTGAATAAAAAGATCTGATGTGGCCAGCATATTACTTTCCGTTAATTCTTTGTATTATGTACAAATTCCATACATATATTTTCTTGCAAAAGATTCTATTTCCAGTAAAATTATTTCATAAACGAACTATGTAAATTGCATTTGGCCCTGACATCTTCTTCTTTAGTTTTTTCCATTCGTTAGGGATCGTTATTCTTGATTTTCTTCATCAACTCATTTCTCTATTTTGCTTATCGTACTCATTCAATTCCTTTTCTCTCAAGTCTTCCGCAATACAGTCCTTCCATCTTCTCTTTGGTATTACTCTGTTTCTTCTACCTTTTACTACTAAGCTGTTCATTCTTCTTCCAATATATTATTCATCTCTTCTCATGACATGTTCAAACCAATATAATCGCCTCTCCTGTATCTTTCTAGAAACTTCTATCACTCGAGCCATTTCTCTTATCCTCTCATTCTTTATCCTATCTTTCGGCGTCTTCCCCAACATCAATCTCAACATACTCATCTCTCTGTCATATTCATTTTCTTTTCATTGACACTAACATCTGTCAATTAGAATTTTCTTAATATAGTAGTTGTTTCCATCGTTATAGCATGGTTGGTTGATTTATGAAATTTAATTTCATTAACTCTATATCCATTGAATATAGCAAAAATTATAACACAGAAGACGCACGTCATCAACCTGAAAAAAACCTTATAAAATGAAATATAACTTTAAAAATATAAAAATTATTAGGTGTTATTTATTTTTAAAATAAGAAGAAAAAAAAGTTCTAGTATTAAGTAATGTATACAGTGTGCGATTAAAGTGTGGAATATCAAAAAAAAAGCCGAACTCAGCCAGTTTTTGTAAAAACGCTGAAACACGTCGATTTTAATTTTTAAAAGTACACATTAATATGTACGATTCATCTTCCGACTTTCATTTGTTTTTCAGTTATGACGACATCACAAAAAAAAAAAAATGACAACATAGACTTTTAGTAGTGAAATCCGATAGTGTTTTTTCTTCTCTTTATGATCATGTAAATAAATCATAACGTTGCATAAGAAAAATTCTGAAAAAAATCGAGTTGAACATTTAATAATAATGAATAATCAAGATACCTACCTCGATAAAAATTTTAAATGTAGCAAACTGTTTCATTCAATTATTGTCAATCTTCAACTCTCTAGGCATAAATATTGTAGTTTATTGGTGAATTTTAATAATATTCTTCTAAATTATCAAGGCCATGGCGGATTTAACAATAAGGCAACGAATAGAAATTTTAATTTTTCTTGGTTATGGGAACCTTACAAGATCCCAGCAATAAGTGTGTGATATGTTTAATGCAAAATACCCAAATCGACCTATTACGCAATCGGCAGTTAGTAAAATCAAAAACAAATTTAGGGAGACGGGAGATGTGTTAATTTTGTTTGCTTTATTTTTATTTAATTCATTTACATTCATCTAATTTAATAGTCTTAATTTTGTTTGCTTTATTTTTCAGTTTAAAACTTTTCGTTTTTCATATTTTATAAGTTATAAGTTCCATAATCAACTTTTAAATGTTTTTATCAGGGTATCTTGATTATTCATTATTATTAAACGTTCAATTCGATTTTTCTCAGAATTTTTGTTATGCAACGTTATAATTTATTTACATGATCATAAAGAGAAGAAAAAACACTATCGGATTCCACTACTAAAAATCTATGTTGTCATTTAAATTTTTTTGTGATGACGTCATAACTGAAAAACAAATGAAAGACGGAAGATGAATCGTACATATTAATGTGTATTTTTAAAAATTAAAATCGACGTGTTTCAGCGTTTTTATAAAAACCGGCTGACTTCAGCTTTTTTTTGATATTCCACACTTTAATCGCACACTGTATATTAATGATATTTACAATTATTCCTAAGTCAATCGTTATTCCATTTACGGAATATAAAATTATTTGAAATAATTGTAGTTTATTTTCGTACCATACGTTGACTCTATTGAGAATGACCATGTTTTGTCAAACAATTTTATATTCCGTAAAAGGAAAAAAGATTGACTTAATTATAAAGTCATTAATATATACGTTTCTTTAATACTAGTATATTCTTTATTCTTTGTTAAAAAAATAATAACAACTATAATTTCTACAAGTTATATTTCATTTTATAAGGTTTTTCTCAGGTTGATGACGTGTGTCTTCTGCCTAATCATTTTCACTATATGAAGTATAAAATGCACAAAATTCGTAGATTCTAGAATATTCTTCAATATTATAATAACATTAAATGTCAGAAAACGATTTTAACAGTGTTTTTCCAAAAAACAAAACTGTTAAAGTCTTCAAATGAGGGTACTTCAGGTTGACCAATAATTGTAACCAAAATCCAATAAGAAAAAAAATTCGAAAGAATTATAATTTTTAGAATTGTAGTGTTGAAGTTATTGTCTATGAAAAAATCGTCACACACATACACAAACACACACACACACACACACACACACACATATACACATACACACACATACATTATCGTAAAAATGGTAAAATCGTATTCTAGGGACCCTAAAACGTGCTTATTGTCTAAAAACTCATCATCAAATTTTTTGACACAAGATAATATCATCCTTACCTAAAATGACGGTAAAAGCGTCTTCTCCGTCTGTAGAATCTATTATATTATTGTATTGCATTGCCTAATATCCGTTCTTGGATTACACTGAAAAACAAGAAATTTGGCATTGCTGGTTTAATACTTGTACTAAGTAAATAATACTTGTGGATAAATAGATTTTTACTTACAATACAAAGTATTACAAGAATGACTAAAAATGTGCTTATGTAGCAAAGCCCAAAATATTGAACAATATTATTAATATATGCAAGAAATAGATTGAAATAAATGTTAATAGAGGTATTGGAATCATTCTAAAAATCGCATATCCAGATTTTAGTAAATAAGCACGTTTTAAGATCCCTATAATCCGATAATAACATTTTTACGATGATGTCTGTGTGTGTGTATGTGTGTGTTATTAAATTACATCCATTAATGTTAAGTATTTTTAACAAATGAATATGGTAAATACTAAAAAATTTGGTATGGTCGTAAAGAGAATAAAAAATACAATCTAAATTTATAAAAAACTTGTATAGGTTGTAGTTAAATTAACAGAGTTGATATAACTTCCGGTTATACCGGAAGTCCCAGAATTACACTTTTCATATAAAATAATCGCAGATATTGTATTGAATAAATTATGTCCTATAATCAATAAGCGTATCTGCAATAATAAGCCAGATAAATGGATGTAACCACTTTTTCAAACACACTGTATATATATATATATATATATATATATATATATATATATATATATATATATATAGGTATATACAGTGTGTGCAACGAAACGTGAAACATAGGACTTTAACATGGGATTTTAAAAATGTGCGGAAATTGGCTCTCCTGTACATTTTAAAGCAAAAGTACAAGAATTAAAAGTTGTTTAGAATTAATTTTTACTTAAAAAAGTCCTCATTTAATGCAATAGAATATCTGTAGCACTAGATATTTAGAAAATAAAATGACATTTTCGTCAAAATTCAGATAGCCATGGAAATAAAAAACAAATAAAACAAAATATTAATTAAGATCATAATACTTTAATATTTAATGCTGAATTATAATAATAGACACAATGATTACAACAATTAACATCAATAACACTGAACTCAACTGAGATTTCAGTGAATATTAAAAATGGGAAATTATCAAATATTTAATAATAAAATAAATCACACAAATCGGAAGAAAAGAATAGCAGCAAACTAGAGAACTTTTATGTAAATTAAATGCTCAAATATGTCTTCATTCTGCGCCAAACAATAACCTAATCTATCATAAAAAGAACTAACATTCGCTAGTTGGTAGCACGATATTTTAGTACATGATATACAGGGATATTCTAGATTTACTGATTCTAAATCTAGATATTTGTAATCAGTGTTAAATTTTTGATTTTAGATGTCCCCATAGAAAAAAATCTGATGTGGACACCGCACGACTTCCTTGTACGATTATTAAACTATACATATTTTTTTAATAAATAAATTACAAAATATTAATTTTAACTTCAAAACAGTAAAATATATAGCGACCATAATCTAACCCGGTTCTTTTTAAAGAGTTTTGATTACAACAAAGAAATATTTGATTACAACAATGAATATGACTAATTTCACAATAAAAATATAATATTTGTTATTGTACGAATCATAAAATTGCACGTATTTAACGTAATTTGACATGAACATTTTTTTATGTTTTTGTCCTAATCTATAGCAAGCTTTATTACAAAAACAAAAAATCTGATGTGGACACCACATGACTTCCTTGTACGATTATTAAACTATACATATTTTTTTAATAAATAAATTACAAAATATTAATTTTAACTTCAAAACAGTAAGATATATAGCGACCATAATCTAACCCGGTTCTTTTTAAAGAGAGTTTTGATTACAACAAAGAAATATTTGATTACAACAATGAATATGACTAATTTCACAATAAAAATATAATATTTGTTATTGTACGAATTATAAAATTGCACGTATTTAACGTAATTTGACATGAACATTTTTTTTATAATAAACAAAAAATATATAATTTTTAAATTTACATATCTCGCTTATACAATAGGCTAATTTAATAATACTTGATGTGCTAGACGCAGAAATTAATTCTCTAAAACTTTTATTTGAAGCATTTATTTCTAAAATCAAAATAAAATCATTTTATTCAAGAAAAACTGTTAACAACTTCAAGTAATGTACCACTTCCGGTTAGCCTATTTTAACCAAATTCTATTATGTTATTTCGATTGACATAAAAGTCTTGTTTACCAAATTTGAAAAGTTTTGGATTATATTTTAAAACAGTTTTTCATTAAAATCTATTATAGGCTTCATGTAAAGTGCCACTTCTGGAAATTGTGTAATAACCAGAAAGGGAGGTGCACAACTAGATGTTATAGGAGTCCTAAATACAAAATTTCAACTTTCTACGGCTTACCGTTTTTGAGTTATGCGAGATACGTACGTACGTACGGACGTACGTACGTACGGACGTACGTACGTACGGACGTACGTACGTACGTACAGACGTCACGACGAAATTAGTCAAAATGGATTCAGGGATGACCAAAATGGATATTTCCGCTGAAATCTGAAAACCGAATTTTTTCGCGATTACAATACTTCCTTTACTTACGTACAAGGAAGTAAAAAGTATATAATTTTTAAATTTACATATCTCGCTTATACAAAGGGCTAATTTAATCATTCTTGATGTGCTAGACGCAGAAATTAATTCTCTAAAACTTTTATTTGAAGTATTTATTTCTAAAATCAAAATAAAATCATTTTATTCAAGAAAAACTGTTAACAACTTCAAGTAATGTACCACTTCCGGTTAGCCTATTTTAACCAAAATCTATTATGTTATTGAATTGGTCCGTCTCTACCAATCCATGTATCGGAAAATACATCATTATGATATTCTTTTACAATTATGAGCTGACAGCCGTCTTGTTGCAACTATACTTCACGATCATTGGCCAGTTCTTCAATTGCCGGTCCAATATCATTTATCAGCAGATCATAATAGGACTGACCAGTTAAAGTGCCGTTATTAAATATGGCCCAATAATATGGTTTTTACTTTCTTGTACGTAAGTAAAGGAAGTATTGTAATCGCGAAAAATTTCGGTTTTCAGATTTCAGTGGAAATATCCATTTTGATCATCCCTGAATCCATTTTGACTAATTTCGTCGTGACGTCTGTACGTACGTACGTACGTATCTCGCATAACTCAAAAACGGTAAGCCGTAGAAAGTTGAAATTTTGTATTTAGGACCCCTATAACATCTAGTTGTGCACCTCCCTTTCTGGTTATTACACAATTTCCAGAAGTGGCACTTTACATGAAGCCAATAATAGATTTTAATGAAAAACTGTTTTAAAATATAATCCAAAACTTTTCAAATTTGGTATACAAGACTTTTATGTCAATCTAAATAACATAATAGATTTTGGTTAAAATAGGCTAACCGGAAGTGGTACATTACTTGAAGTTGTTAACAGTTTTTCTTGAATAAAATGATTTTATTTTGATTTTAGAAATAAATGCTTCAAATAAAAGTTTTAGAGAATTAATTTCTGCGTCTAGCACATCAAGTATTATTAAACTAGCCGTTTGTATAAGCGAGATATGTAAATTTAAAATTATATACTTTTTTGTTTTTGTAATAAATCTTGTTATGGATTAGGACAAAAAATAAAATAAAAATGTTTATGTCAAATTACGTTAAATACGTGCAATATTATGATTCGTACAATAACAAATATTATATTTTTATTGTGAAATTAGTCATATTCATTGTTGTAATCAAATATTTCTTTGTTGTAATCAAAACTTTCTTTAAAAAGAACCGGGTTAGATTAATGTTAATTTAAGAATGATAGTAGTAAATGAATTATTTTTTGTTCTATATCAAAATATTTCTCGGGCTTGGCTTAAGCCTGTCAATATTTTGTAATTTAATTATTAAAAAAATATGTATAGTTTAATAATCGTACAAGGAAGACGTGTGGTGTCCACATCAGATTTTTTTAAATTGCAGTCCAAACGTTGACTTTTTGGGGATATGTGTATGAGTCGTAACATACAGATGTTCATTATTTTTACGCCAATATCTAAAATTTTGAATATTTGGCTCATTATTGAGTGTAAATGTGCTTTCGTCGAAAAAACAAATATTTTCTATAAAATGTAAATCTGCATTTGCTTTTTCCAGCATTAATTCATAAAATGTTGCTTTCAGAAACTTATCTTCTTCATTCAATTCCTGGTGTTTGCCATATTTAAAAGATTTATATTTTTCTTCTTTTAAATAATTTCTTACAGTACTAATTAGAATTGAAGTGTCTTTTTCTATTTGCCACAAACTTAAATTTTTATCATTTTCAATGGCTGCAATTACATTAATTTTATTTGCTTTTCTTTCTTCATCTTCATCTGCAATTGACCTTTGACACATGCATGGTTTTAAAACACTTCCTGTTTTATTAAATCTCTCAATTACACGATATATTGCACGAATTTCTTCATAACTATTTCCTCTGCAATGTAATTTGACAATAGAAAGTTTTTCATTGGTACTGAACAAATCCATTTTATTATGCACATACGAACAGTGATGCAATTTATTGATTACAACAGTGTAGACACAGTGATTGCAACAATTAACATCAATAACACTGAACTGAACTGTCAATATGAGATTTTGTTTTATTTGTTTTTTATTTCCATCTGATTTTTGACGAAAATGTCATATCTTCTTTTCTAAATATCTAGTGCTAGAGATATTCTATTGAATTAAATGAGGACTTTTTATAAGTAAAAATTAATTCTAAACAACTTTTCATTCTTGTACTTTTGTTCTAAAATGTACAGGGAGCCAATTTCCGCACATTTTTAAAATCCTATGTTAAACTCCTATGTTCCACGTTTCGTTGCACACACACTATATACATATATATATATATATATATATATATATATATATATATATATATATATATATAAGTATTAAAGTTATTAACATGTAATTTGGAAAGTTTTGGATTTTTAATGTTTTTACTTCCTTGTACGTATGTACGTACGTACGTCCGTATGTACTTGCTATGGATTAGGACAAAAACAAAAAAAAATGTTCATATCAAATTACGTTAAATACGTGCAATTTTATGATTCGTACAATAACAATTATTATATTTTTATTGTGAAATTAGTCATATTCATTGTTGTAATCAAATATTTCTTTGTTGTAATCAAAACTCTCTTTAAAAAGAACCGGGTTAGATTATGGTCGCTATATATCTATATATCTTACTGTTTTGAAATTTTCAATATGTTCAGCCGTAACTTTGTGATACATGATAACAATAATAAAACAAAATAACTTAGTTAAATATCACTTTTATTTTCACACTGTGACTATAGTTTCAACCTACAAGGTCATCATCAGACAATATAATATATTACAAAGATTAACAGTATTTATACAAATTTGTATAAGTTATTTTGTTTTATTATTACTGTTTTGAAGTTAAAATTAATATTTTGTAATTTATTTATTAAAAAAATATATATAGTTTAATAATCACACAAGGAAGTCGTGTGGTGTCCACATCAGATTTTTTCATTAAAATCTATTAGGAGCTTCAAGTAAAATACCACTTCACTAATTCACAACTAGCAGCTAAAATTAAATATTTGTTCTCATCGATATAAAAGCCTTTAGTACAAAATTTGAAAAGGTTTGATTTATATTTGAAGGACTTCTTCCGGTTGGAAAATGGAGTATATGAATAAAAAACCAATATTTTCTGACGAAGGTCATGCAGGCGTTATGGGCTGACCTTGTGCCACATTATGTTATACGGAATCTAATTTTTTTAAATAACTTCAAGCATTAGTAAAGATGTTTGTATGTTATTTTTCATAAAATTCATTTGTGATAATACACCTTATAAACAGAATCTAATCACTTCCTCGCTGGTATGACGGAAACTTGAATACAAAAAATTAGATAAATGGTTAAGCGGAATGGCTACCCCTGCCTACTATATATGAAGCGAAATTTCAAATAAACTTTAAACATACTTCTAATATGAACCTGCATTTTAAAAACAGTATTATTGAAATCTATTAGTATATGACTTTGATTTTATAGGGAAAACGAGAAATGCTGTTTTCGTCATAAAATCATAGTCAAATACTAATAGATCTCAAAAATACTTTTTGAAAACGCAGGTTTATTTTAGAACTATGTTCATCTAATGTTGAATTTTTTAAAATGTTGATAGTTCTAGTAAAGGAACAATTTATTTTAATTTTCACTTCATATACCGTGTATCTATCTTAAAGGTATACGATTAACATGGAAATCATTTTTTTTTTGCAATTCCCTGCTTGTCTAAATATTTTAAGCAAAAACGCGTCAAATAAAAGTTTTAGGGCATAAAATTCTGCATCTAAATCAATAAACAGAATTACTATTACATGCTTTGTAACGGCAGAAATTAAACATGAAAATGTCGAAAATTACTTTGAAAATATCGACAGCCATGGAATTGAACAAAAAATAAATAAATGCTTGACGTTTTTCTATTTGGACAAATATCGTTAATTATAACAACAATAGAAATATTAGATTAATAAATAAATTTAAAAAATACATTTTTGTTTAATATATGAATTTATTAAAAATTCAATATTACGTAACAAAATATGCTCAAGCAAGAAAAGTTTTGTAGTAATTAGTAAACGGATAACAAGTAATTATAAAGATAATAGTTACAATAAATATTCAAATGCAGAACCATTATACGATGACATTCATTAAATATGGAATCTCTTAGATCATTTATGTTTTCGTGCCTTTTTTATAAATTTGATGTTTTATGTAACCCCATAAAAAAAGTCACATGGAGCAAGATCTGGAGATCCATCCTATTGGAACCAGACCTCTCGATCTGGGCGCACAACATCGTCTTTTGCAGGACAAATTTCATTTTGTAGCATCTCCAAATAATTTTCGGTATTTAGATTGCCACGTATTTCAATAGGACCAATTATGTGGTGACCTAAAATTCCGGCCCAAATATTAACTTTTCGAGGATATTGTGTCCTTGTTGAAATATTAATTCCAGGATTTTCTATAGCCCAACAACGGGTATTTTGGATATTTGGTTCATTGTTCAAAATGAAAGTGCATTCGTCCGTGAAAGAAATGGAACAAATTTTGATCATTATTAGCCGGGTTCTGCATATATACGCAAAACACTCTTCTACTTTCTTCATCGTATGGGGCAAGTTCTTTGAGACACTGCATTTTATAAAATAATACGTTTTTTTTTTAAATATCTTGTATGATGCTGTGATGTACTTCCAACTCATTTCCAATATATCTAGTACTACATAAGTGGTCTACACTTATCCATAAAAACTTTTTATTAGTATAAATATTAATTTTTTAATAATTTCAAACAAAACCAGAGACAAAATCAAATTGTCAGAACATACGTAGTGACAGATAAAATGTCAAGAATTTATTTATTTTTTGTTCAATTCCATGGCTATCGATATTATTTTCAACGTAATTTTCGAAATATTCATATTTAATTTCTGCCGCTACAAAGCATGAAAAAGTAATTCTGTTTATTGATTTAGATGCAGAATTTTATACCCTAAAACCTGTATTTGACGCGTTTTTGTTTAAATAATTAGGCAAGCAGGGAATTGCAAAAAACTGGTTTCCCATGTTAATTTCCTATGTACACCTTTAAGACAGACACACGGTATACGCAGGTGTAGCCATTTCTCTTAAATAATATATGAACTAGTGTATATTCCATTAACACACACACAAAGACATTATCGTAAAAATGTTAAAATCGGATTACACAGGCCTTGAAACTTGTTTATTCATGAAAATCTAAACCGGTGAATTTTAACTTGATCCTATATATCTACTATTGGCAGGAGGTAACAACATCGGTATCTCAACCCAGTTTAAAAAAAAGTTATATATTTCAACCGTATGCAGTGACATACAAAAAATTTTGTTGTTTACCTACTCTGAAATTTAATTTTTTTCAAGAAAAATTAAAGAACAACCAAGTATGTATTTGAATTTCGGTTAATTTTGACATTCTAATTGACACTAATGACATTGACAAGTTAAAAATCAAGATCGACTCAATACAACAAAAATAGGTGTACGCGATTTTTTTGCAAACCAGTGTACCAATTTCGGTTGATCATAGCTAAAATTGGATCAGTTGCTCTCTTAAATGTATACAGGGTGAGTCTAAGACGACGCCTCCCCTTTAACGTTTTAATTATAAGTATTAGAAAGAAATGGCTCATATAAAAGTTTTATTATTTGAATTATAGATAATATTGGCAAATATAAATATTTTTTATAAAGACAGGTTTACAAGATACAACTATCAACTTTTATTTTTTAAATAGCAACCTATAATTATTTTACTAAAATATGAACCACTACATTTTTGTCTTTTTAACGATCTAATAGTTTTTATTAATGTATTTGAAAAAGTTCGAGTAAAATAAGATAAATGAGTTATATGAGAAATAATTTTTATTCAAATATCCTAGGTGGCTATGTGAAAATAAATAATAAATAAATAGATAAATACGTAAGTAATAATAAATAAGTAACAAACAAATGTATACTTTGTTGGTATTAGCATTGTTATATTTTGTTTATTTTCACATAGCCACCTATAATATTAGAATAAAAATTATTTCCTATATATCTCAATAATTTTATTTTTCTCAATTTTTTTCAAATACATTCATTAAAATTAATACAATATTGAAAATAGAAAGATATGGCGGTTTATATTTTAGTAAAATAATTATAGGTTGCTATTTAATAAATAAAAGTCGATAATCGTATTTTGTAAACCTGACTTTGTAAGTAATATCTACATCTGCCATAAAATTGTATATTTAAAATTATAAAACTTCTGTATGAGTATTTTTTTCTATTACTCAAAATAAACAAGTTAAAGAGAGGGGGGGGGCGTCACCCCGACTCACCCTGTATAAAAATTTAGGAACATAAAGGCCAAATACAAAGATTTTTTTTTAAGAATATTCGGATTTTTTAAAAATAATTTAAGA
The DNA here is from genome assembly GCA_951394225.1 of Harpalus rufipes. Lineage (NCBI taxonomy): Eukaryota > Metazoa > Arthropoda > Insecta > Coleoptera > Carabidae > Harpalus > Harpalus rufipes. The sequence continues at coordinate 52,765,510 of OX596277.1, read as the reverse complement.
ATGTGTTTTTTTTTTGAAAATAATGAAATTATTTTTTGATAGTAAACATGAAATTAAGTTTATCTTTAAATTAATATTAATATAATAAAACAAATTCGTAACTAAACAGCCTTTATATAATTTAAAACAGGAAAATACAAGTATATGGATTTTTTTAGGTAAAAAGTTAAATATTGCTTCCATTAAAAAAAAAATTATGTTAATTATTTAATGAACTGTTCTATGAATTTAAAAGAATTATAAAGAACAAAAGAGCTCTAACATAGCCCTAACAAAATATGTGTTAAACAGTATAATATTTTATTAATGCCATGAAGTTGGCACGTCATCAAATAATCTTAATTATTTCATAAACCGCTTTATGAATTTCAAAAAAAATTAAAGCACAAAAGAGCACTAACGAAGCACTAACAAAAGATGTAATAAGTAATTTGAAAATTTATTAATGACGTGCTAAGTGTTAACTTGGCACGTCATCATATAATGTTAATTATTTCGTGAACCGTTCAATTAATTTCAAAAATTTTTGAAGCACAAAAGAGCACTAACAAAGCACTAACAAAAGATGTAATAAGTAATTTGAAATTTTATTAATGACGTGCTAAGTGTGAACTTGGCACGTCATCATATAATGTTAATTATTTCGTAAACCGTTCAATTAATTTCAAAAAATTTTGAAGCACAAAAGAGCACTAACGAAGCACTAACAAAAGATGTAATAAGTAATTTGAAATTTTATTAATGACGTGCTAAGTGTGAACTTGGCACGTCATCATATAATTTTAATTATTTCGTGAACCGTTCAATTAATTTCAAAAAATTTTGAAGCACAAAAGAGCACTAACGAAGCACTAATTACTAATATAAAAAAGAATATTTGTGCTTCCAATGACGTGCCAACTTCACGGACCCTATTAATATCACGTTATCTAATGAACATTGTAATAAATTCGCAGAAAATTAAAATATATTTACGTCACAGATTCCGTGATAAGCAAATTTTTGCGAGCTAAAGTTTTTGATAAGGTAGATTATTTACAAACCGTCCGTTGAAAAAATAAACTTTCAGCTGTTCGAATTTTATTACTAACAGATTGGGAATTTTCAAAAGTCATATATTTAAATTAATAATGTTTGAATAATTAAAATGGATCATTATTTGAAAATATACACTTATTAATTGTTAAGTTTTGAAACAATGATTTATCGTGTGTATAGTAATAAAATGACAAAACAATATTTTGGTGTAGAGATCACAGCAACTGTAATTACAAATAAGTGCAAAGATCTACCGCTTTGTAATCATATAATAGTAACAATAATAAATGACATATGTCCAAAAAAAAATAATAAGCATGATTAATTCAAGAGCACACCAAACCTATTGCGAAACAAAAATAGCAAATATTTATTATTATTTTAATATAGTGTTCTTATAAAATAGTAATACGCTCAAAAGGCCCGATCAAGTTTTTTTTATTTTTTTTATAGATTATTTACAAAAAAATCTAATTTTTTATTCCTTGAAATAATTTTTAATAACAATAAAATTATTACAATTGAAATTTTGGCGCGAAAGCTGTGACATCACCAATACTTAGGCATACTAGGAGAGAACCGAAATATATTAGCGAGCAAATCTGTTGCAAGCTAGGTTAGGTTAGAATAGATTAGGTTAGGTTAGGTAGATACATAATTATTCACTTATGGGGGTGTCACCCCATAGAAAATCGACTTTTGACTCATGGGTTATGGAGGGCAGGGCAAAGAAATAAGAGTTGGGCAAAACTGGGCATAATTTGGGCAAAATTATGCAAGTTTTTTTTCCTACGTGGGGGTGCAACTTCACTCGGGTCATTTTTTTTTACTTCTATATGATGCATTTTTAGTGTGCTGACTATAAAACTTGACAGCAGATTATTTGTAAAATAAAATGAATTAGTTTGCATTGGTCTGCATATGATATTTGACGCTAGATGGTGTTTATATTTTGTTTTCTTGACATAATTTTTAAATCATGATTCAAAAGGATCACATTTTATACAGTAATATTTTTATAAATAATTGTGAGAAATGACATTTTAAAAAAATAATGATCAACATATATTTTAATTTACCGGCTGTTGGTTTCTCTTCATCATCGATTTCTAAATTTTCTTTTTTACATTCATTCATTGTTCTCATGTGTTTACCAAGTTTGTGGGAACAATATTATAAAAATTCGAGTTTTGAGAAATTGAATATATAAAAATTATTTTTCTTAGAAAATCATTCTTTTACCATGAACACAGAACAATCACCACTTATTATGATCAGATAAAACTGAATTAATTTTAACCTTGCTTTTGGTGTCACACTGATTAGATTTCAAAGAAGATACAATCCATACGTAAATGTTTGTTTAGACTTAACTGATCACACATAGATCATTCAAAACTTGTGTACAAGATTTATTTACTTTTAGTATGGTAGTCTACTAACTACTGACTAGACTTTATTTTATACAGAAACAGATGTCCTCACACGAAATGTACCACCACGAATAACTCCAGAAATATGCATCTGATCAAAAAATGTCCCGAATCAAGAGTTTGATGGTTGGAAGAGGGTCATTTGGTTCTGTCAAAATACCTCCTGCACCCCCAGGGGGCAGGGAAGGGGAGCAACTTTGTAATCTTAAATGGGAACCCCCAGTTTTTAATGCAGATTCAGATAGATTGTCAAAAATTAAGTAGGGTTTACCGGGGAACTTTTTTTACTTCTGACAGATGGCGCTAGAATATACAAATACTGTTCAAAATTGCGTCCTTGATACCCTGATGTTCACGACAGACGCGATTAATCAGGCGACGATCGCCACCTTTTATTTTTATAAATAACGTAGCTGTTTTCTTATTGGCTATGAATGACGTGTTCTATGTACTTTGACGTCACAGGAGTGAGGGGTTGATTCTATGAATGTTTTTCGCGCCAATCTTTTTATTTATTTACGAAAATGACAACCAAGTGTAATTTTTGTTATTACTATGAAAAATATTGCATAAACTTTAATTTAAAATACTTTCGGCTCATTATGCCGCGCTTCACCGAGAACCAACAAAATATCTACAATTTCACTGGGAGTGTAATTAGCCATCGTCACTGACATTTTGACATACTTGACGATATTTTAATAATTTAAAAATAACGGAACAAAAAATCTGCATTGAATTTTGTGTTATAAATAATATAAAACGCAGTGAAATGAATAAAATATTGGAGAAGACTTTTGGAGAGGAACATTTGTCGAATCCATACTATAAATATATATAGTAACAACTGCTCTAATATAAAAGAAGTGTTTAATTAAATAGATATATTTAACATTCATTTATGGTGTGACTCAAAGTATTGTTAATATTATAAAGATAAAAATAAATCTCAATTGAGACAAGACAAACCTTCATTGTAATTATCTTCATCATCAGACCGAAATTTCTTTTTTTGGTCATGGATAAAATGATATTCCATATCAAAATATGACATTCTTACACATATTATTAATTACCCCAAAATATTTTTTAATCGTAACATATTTAATAATATTTATGAATTCTAAAATAATAAAAAACAAATAATTTATTATTTGTAAACTATTAAAATCATTATTAAATAATTAGAAACTGTATTGAGTGTATTGTGTAAATATAATTAGAAATGAAAACATAAATACTACTTTAAAAATAATAATTTTTGTTTACTAAATATTGTACTTATCTTTAAAATATTAAAATAAAAATATTCAAAATTTATCAACATTTTTTGATAAGATAAAAATAATTGGTTAATAATTAAATTTTAATTTTACGTAGCGGAAAATTTTAATTTATTTTAAGTAGTGAATTTAATTTGAAGATGGAAACAAATTTCAATTAGGTACGTAAAACAATACGAGGGTCTCGCTAGAATTATTGAGAATAAGACACAACAATAATATACTTCTCTAAATTAATAAAACTGTTACATTATATAAATCATGATTCGAAAATGCTCTCTGATTAATTCCATATATCCACTCACAACGACTAAAAAATCTGATGTGGCCAGCACATTCCCTTCCGCCAGTTCTATGTATTTTGTATAAATTCCATACAGAGAGTTTCTTGCAAAAGATTCGGACGGAGTTTAGAATAGAGTCCGGATCCAGCTTTAAAATGCACTTTTTAAAGGACACTATTCTTTTATGTAATTATGTTATATTTCCAGTAAAATTATAACACAAGCACACAATGTAAATTGCACTTGACACTGACATCTGTCAATGAGAATTATCTGAAATCTAAATATAATAGTAGTTTCCATGGTTATAACATAGCTGGCTGATTTATGATTTTTTTTTTATAATTTTTACCTCTATATTCATTGAATGTAAATTATAAAATGATATCAAATCGTATAGAAAATAAAATATTCTTTAATATTTATAATAACATAAAATGTCAAAACATGATATTTAACTGCGTTTTTTCAAGATAAACAGTTAAAAATTGCAAATGAGGGTACTTCCGATTGACCAATTATAACCAAAATCTAATCATTTCTGCATATGGATGTAACCTTAAGGAATACGAAAAAATTTTTTGGAATTATGGTCTTGGAGTTATGCGATCTGACACGATGATCATATACACACACACGCACACACATACGCCCACACGCACACACACGCACTCACACACACATCGTAAAAGTAGTGAAAACCTATTCTAGAGATCCTCAAACCTGCTCATTCATTAAAAACTCAACATCGAATTTTTTTACCAAAGACAATTATACCTTAAAGGTGACGGAATGTAAAAAATGATTAATTAAGTTGTAATGACATGTTGGACCACCGTAACTGAAATTTTTGTGTTCGTTTAATTAACAAATTGCTGGCAAAATTTCAATTTGCATATTTTTGTTTAAATTTTGTTGGTGGAACTAGGCATAAGTATTATAACTTTCGCTACTTAATTTCAAATGACAGATATGACAGATAAATAGCTCTTTAAAAAAAAATGTTTTCCAGGGCTTACCTGATTTTCTTATTCTCAATTATTTTAGCGTGACCCTAGTACTTACTTATTTTTAATCTTTTCTTTAATTATTGTAAAACTTAATATTTTTATGTGAAAAAGTAATAATTTTAATACCTATATTGTTAATATATATTTGTTATGGTATTTGCTAAATTTATTTAATAATATTTTACTACGATAAAAATTAACTACACTATTGATATACCACATATACACAAGTAATGTATCCACATTTTCATAATTTTTGTTCACTAGTTTTTGATAATAATAATATCACGGTTTATTTTATTTTAAAACACAACCACAAACCACAACTAAATTCAAGTTGGATCACTGAAGTACGATATTTAACTTTCACTTTATTTCACGCGGCTTCTGTGGTGACCTAAAATCCTTGAATGCAGAATAAACATATTCTAATGGGTTAGTAGTTACTATTCCATTTAATAAATGATACATAAACTCGTAAATTCCATAGCTAATTGAAATGTCATGGTGAGAATCATTTAGTTACACACCATGAAAAGATAGTTGGAAATGTTTCTTTGGTTGCTATGGAAAACAATAACGCAATATAATATGCAGAATAACCGGTTGTTACGTTGAAATAAAACAAAATGTAAATAATGCAACTGATAAACAAGAAAGTTGATGTTGGTATGTTTTGTTTATTAAATCTCAGATATGTTTTAAATTTATAAAAAAAGCTTTTACAGTCCATTATTATTAATAAAGTTTTTAGGTAAATTAATCCATTAACTCGTATTAGAAATGAAATGTTGCGGTAAATTTAATTTTGTTACGCCGTTACGCACCATAAATAGAAATGTTTAATAGCTTTTTTGTTTCGTTTTAAAACAATAACATAATGTAAAACACAGAATAACGTGTTTTCAAAGAGATAAAATAAAAATAATTCAACAGATAAATACAAAAATTTCATATAATTTCTGTTTATTTAAAAACAAAAATGTTTCGTATTTAAAGTTGGATGCGATCATAATTTACTAAATTAATATATTCGCTAAGAAGGAGACTATTTTATTAGAGGAGGCTATAATTATAGGGGTCGGGGATCTTTTTCTAGTTTAAAAAAGTGTAATATGCAACATTATTGGATTGTTTGAAAGAAAAGCTGAAACAAAAATGAACAAGATTGATGAAATAAACGTATTCTTTCACCAAAGCAACGGACTATCCCACAAATGGATGATCACAATGGCCAAATTACACGAATAAGGCTACGAGTTGATTCCTTGTCCAACCTATTAGCCGGATTTGGCCCCGTGCGACTTTTTGTAAGCGTGATCATTTGGCTCGGTGGAAAGAAATCCTTGTCGAATTTTTCCCAAAAATGATGTTTAACGTGCTTTATTAATTATCAAACCACCCTCTTTTGAACTGTTTTAATATTATGATTCATTCAATATCATTAATTTAAAATATTTCAAGTTTTTTTAGTTTACAACGTAAAACTATTATTGTTATAATTATTTTTGTAATGGCAAGGAAAACATTGTATTATTGCATTATTGGCTTGTTTCAATAATACTTCAAAATAAAGATAACACTATTTTCATAAACACAAATTAATATAAATGTTGTTGTTCTATCTACATATACCATGAGTAAAAATTGCAAAATAAACGTATTTAAAACTATTAATATTTTTATGTCATACTTCTTTCTAAAAGCAACGTTTTTTGAACGATTTATAAAACAAAAAGTGAAATATTAAAGTCCTAGAATTTTAAAATGATATTTTAAATAATATTTAAATTACACTTGGCAAAGTTCACAAAATTTCAGTCTCTGAAAAAAAATATTTGTGAACTTTGCCAAGTGTAATTTAAATATTATTTAGAGCAGTTCACCTAGTGTCGCATTTGTACATTGTACAGTTTTCTATTTATTCTGCTAGCTAAGCTTTGCGGTTTTTCTGATAGATGGCTCTGTATGTGGTTAGTTACCTCTGCTGGCTTGATATCTCTTTGGGATGATTTATCATCCGTCCACTCAACTAGTCTCAGTGCCTCGAAAGAGGCGTCAGTACACCACACTGATGAGCTGCAAAAACAGCGAAACGCGTCTGTGGTTCTGGTTGAGTGGGCCAGTCTCTGATAAATGACCGAGAGGTTGATTCAGAGACTGAAATTTTGTGAACTTTGCCAAGTGTAATTTAAATATTATTTAGAGCAGTTCACCTAGTGTCGCATTTGTACATTGTACAGTTTTCTATTTGATATTTTAAAGTTATATTACTTTAAAATTATACCTTCATACTGAATTCTTTATTTATGCGGCATGAAATTGCTTTTACTTCAGTAGTATCATTTAAAATATCTCGAAAAATGTAATTTCCAACAATTATGGCGAATAAGCATTTTAACGAAACCAGAAAAATTCAATTTTAATCTGCCAATCTGTCAAAATTTTGCTGGGATTTTCGAATAATTGCTACTTAGCCTTTTTGTGCAAAAAATTACTTTTAATAATTTAATAACTAGAAACCAGTATGACAAAATTATTTATGTACCTCAGGTCTTTTAGGTATAATAGCGTATTTCTGAGCTCATTTTGAGCAAAAAATGTTATCTGAAGGTATGTCCGGAAACTTTTCGTTACAGAGTTACAGGCCTTAAAAAGTGCACCTCATCAATCACATTTTTATTAATAACTCTGATACTAGTTGCACTAAAATTTTGAAACCTGGGCCCGTAATCTTGAGCGTTCGTCATTTCGTTCGTATTCGCGTTCGTTTTCATGTAAGTAGTCACAGTAGTCTGTGTTTCAAAAACAATATTGGATATGTCAGTGTCAGTGTCAACTGTATTGCAGCATTTATTCACATGATTTACAAGTTAAAAAATTATTTATTAATCGTTAATAAATATATGATAAAAGTGAACTATTAACTTGTAAGTGATCTGAATAAATGTGACAATATAATTGACACTGACACTGACATATATAATATTAGTTTTGAAACACTGACTACTATCACTACTAACATGAAAACGAATGCGAATACGAATACGAATGTAATTACGAACGCTCAAGAATAAGGGCCCTGATATGAGGATACTGCTTATAAAATATTACATACAATAGAAAAATACACAAAAACAATTCATATAAACATAGGTCTTATTTTTACCTTCCGTCACCTCTAGGTAAGGAAGGTATTGTCTTTGGTCAAAAAATTCGGTGGTTAGTTTTCATTGAATAAGCACGTTTTAGGGTCTTTACAATACGATTTTACTATTTTTACGATGATGTCTGTATGTGTGTGTGTGTGTGTTCGTGTGTGCGTGTGTGTGTGTGTATGTGTGTGTGTATGTGTGTGTGTATCCCCGCCGTTTCGGACACGATATCTCCAATACTAGAATTCCAAAAATTACAATTCTTGCGTATTCCTCTTCCTTACAACCATATGCAGATCTGTTTAGATTTTGGTTATAATTGGTCAACCGGAAGTACCCTCATTTGAAGATTTTAATAGTTTTTCTTGGCAAACTCAGTTAAATGTTATTATAACTTAAAGAATATATTATTATCTATACGATTTGATTGCATTTTATATTTGTTATTCAACAGATATGAGTTAAAGAAGAATAAAGATAATAAATTTGATATAAATTTCATTATTCAGCCAGCTATGCTAACTTAACCATGGAAACTGCTAATATATTCAGGTAATTCAAATTGACAGATGTCAGTATCAATAAAATGTAAATCAATGAAAGAAAAAGGGAAGTAACTCTAGTGTTAGAAGTTTCTAGATATAAGAGAGACGATTACATTGGTTTGAACATGTTATGAGGAGAGATGAATATATTAATAGAAGGTGAAAGAAACATAGGAAGACCAAATATAAGATGAAAAGACTGTATTGCAGAATACTTGAGAGAAAAGGAACTGAATGAGGACGACACGGAAAACAAAAATGAGTGGAAGAAGAAAATAAAAAATAGCGACCCCCTAACGAATGGGAAAAACTAAAGAAGAAGATGTCAGTGTCTAGTGCAATTTGCATAGTTTGTTTATGAAATAACTTTACTGGGAATATAGGATCTTTTGCAAGAAAATTTATGTATAGGGCGCGTGTAGTGACATCACTTTGCTGACTTTGGTAAGCAGATATGGGACCCGTGTCAAAATGACAGCAATTAATTATGTCCAAGTGTTATAATTTTTCATTCAAAATATCATAATTTCTTATTATTATTTTTTTGTTATCAGGAGTATGGAATTCAGTTGCCGAGAAAGGGAATCACATAATACCAAAAATTTAGAATCTTTAGTAAGGAAATTTATGTATGGATTTTGTACATAATACACAGGATTGACGGAAGGTATTATGCTGGCCACATCAGATTTTTTTTGTTATGAAATTATAAGGGATCAAAGTTTTATAAATAGCAGCAATTTTTTTGAAGCATTATGAGTTGATGCTGTGATAATGCTGTTGTATTGATATTACACTGGGATAAAACCTAAAATCTGATGTGGCCAACACAATACCTCTCGTTTAATTTAATTTTTATTTATGTAAATACTTAAAATTAAATTAAATTTGGATTCCGACCGATGCTAAATATTTTGAATTTTAAATGGCACAAAAATGACCCCTGTGTTGCACTCTCCACGCCTAATAAACGCTCGCACGGTACAAATATGTCGTCATCGTTACCGAAATCTGTGTAAAAAGCAAATTGGCACACCCAGCAATGGGTAATATGCCGTGATATATTTATTTTATTTATTTATATATTTACCTATATTTACTTATGCTGGTATAACTGTATTAAGTTCCTTTCCATATAATTCTTGTTCTATTTACTATTTTCTTTTTAAAACGTCACTATTATTATTTGAAATGCTTAATTTGTTGACAGTGACATATATCTGTCAGTTATATGCATTTGAGATCTAACCTGTGTAACTATGGAGTTACGGTTAAAATGTAGGCTCCGAGATTAAAATTTAAGATAGGTATTTTTCGAAGAATAACTATTTTGAGCTTCCAGTAAAATGCCATTTCTGGATATCTGATTTACATCAAAATCTAATGACTTCTTTCAAAATTTTGTGAACAGTATTTGAGTTATAGCGTAAAGAGGACACAAACACACACATCATCGTGAAAATGTTAAAATTGAATTCTAGGGACCTTAAAACGTGGTCATTTACCAAAATCTTGATATGCGATTTATAGCACGATTCCTAATTTACTTCGTAAATTTTATTAAAACTTTCTGGTCCATAATCCGTACAATATTAAAAAATTAGAGTAAGACATTAAATGTTGAAGGCACCACAGGAGTTAAAACGAATGCCTTATATCACCTTTGATACCTTAATTACTAAGAAAAAAAAATCTGTACCTTTTTCTGTTTGAGGTGTCATGGTAGTGGTACCATGATTTTCATCCGTCATCTTGAACTAATTATAGAGAGCACAAGAAATGTTCCATACCACACAAAATACAAAAGTGAAGAGAATTTATTCAATACTCAACTTTTTAATGACTGTTCAATATTTATTATCTTTCTCTATTTATCTTATCAAAAAATTCTATTATTCTCCTTAGAAAAATCTAATCTGGAGTATTTTATCCTTCATCTTCATATTTAAATTAGTTTATAACTTAATTGATTTTTAATTTTTTTAATACCTACATTATACATCTATATGTACAAGATAAATTTATTCATTCGAAATGATTTTTACATCAGTATTAACATTTATGTTTTTCCTTCTGTAAATTGGAGGGGAAATACCGGTTTCAAAAAAGGTTTATAGTTTTTTTCGTCCCAAAATGTCATTTTTAGTTAAACGTTCCGCCATACGAAAAAAATACTATTTTGTTCATAATATTTGGAACTCAGGAGAAACTTTTGGCCCTTTATGAAGTCTGTTATGGTCTGATAACATTTAGCATCGAAAAACAAGTAAAATTTCAATAAAATTTATAGAATTTGCCTCTTGCCATAAATGAATTTAGAAATCTATGATTATGTTTTCTAAAACTAAGTTTTTAACATTTCATATGTGTTACGTGTGCTGCATACAAACAATATGATTTTTTTTTTCAACATTTACCATCATACAGCAATGAGTATAGGTAAGTATATAAATAAATAAAATAAATATATCATCACGGCATATTACCCATTGCTGGGTCTGCCAATCTGTTTTGTACACAGATTTCGATAACGATGATGACATATTTGTACCGTGCGGGTGTTTACCAGGTGTCACCTCACGAGCGCTTATTGTTGGCGTGGAGAGTGCACCACAGGTGTCATTTTTGTGCCATTTAAAATTCGAAATATTTGGCGTCGATCGGGATCGAACCTGGTATTTAAATTTAATAAATTAATTAATAAAAATTAAATTAAACGGGAGGTATTGTGTTGGCCACATCAGATTTTTATGTATGTATTTCATAGTAATATATAATACCGTACTGTAATTGGTCCCTATTCCTCTTGTAGGGTCTTAACTTTAAATAAAAACAGATTCGTTATCTGCTATAGATAAAATGCAATAGAGCTCATACATTGATACAAATAAAAACCCAAGAAATTATTTATTTACACTTTATAACTTTTTATAACAGAAGTCTGAGTTGTCGTGATGGAAATCACCAATACTAGGTGTATTGATTTCTTAAATACATTGAATAGTCATAGATTACATAAAATTTGTTGCGGGCTTTTAATTTTTAAGAATTTATAATTTTTGTTTATTTTTCTTCTGTAGATCGAAAACATTTTTTGTGGTACTGATTATCTAGTAAAAGTTATTGTTTACTAACAAAACTAGAGTTCATTCACGATAGCGAGAGAATTTTGAACTAACTACAGTCCATACGATGTAACTTGGCGAGTTGGGGCAATTCACATTATCACTGCGGTAATGGGAAAGTTATAAAATCCATAGGCGTACCGAAGAAGAATGATGTTCAATAAAATTACGAATATTACAAAAAAAAAAGAAATTATTTATACAAAAAAAAATATTACAAATATTGGAATGAATTATTTATTATATAAATCATATTATAATTAATTATTTTTTAAATTAATAAAGTTAAGAAAATAATTTTTTTATTGCTTTTGAGAAAAAAATGCACCAACGCTTATGTATGAATATAACTTCTTGGGTTGAAAAGTACCTGACACCCCGAGTTTCAGTGTATTAGGGTGAAATTTGCTTTGTGTAAGGCAATAAAACATTGTAAAATCACTATTTCACTTCTGAAGCTGTGCGGCATCGAAGTAAAAGTAAATATTTGACAAAACGCAACTTAGGAATAGTGAACTGAATTACATTCCTTTGGCTCGCCAAGTTACATCGTATGGACTGTATTGGTCGGATATAACTAGTTCAAAATTCTTTCGCTGTCGTGAATGGACTTTAATACAAACCAACAAAATTTTAATATTTTTTCCACTCTATTGAAATGCAAACATTAAATTTTCCTATATCCAGTATTTTTCGGTTGAAAAATGTGAAATCAATTATTATCTTATCTGGTAATAAACATAGGTTCATTCATTTACTTTTACTCATAATTCAGATTTTTTTTATTAAGTGATAGCACGTGATAGTGTAATAATGCTTACTTGACATTTTTTCATTACAAAACAATTTTTTGTAATATCTACATAAACAAAAATTATTATTTGTAGTGGTTTTAGATATATGAAAAACAAAAGTTTTTATAATAGATTAGATTTTTTTATTTAAATGTAACTTGTTCGTGAAACAACAATAGTACTTAAAAAACAAGTATCACAAGACAATCTGTTAACGTATGAGTCCAAGTTTGGAAAACGAACCGCAGGGCGAGTTTTACAAAGGACGAGTGCGTTAATAGGCCATATAAAACATATTTTTTTATACTATTTTTTTCTATTGACGTAATTTTACAATGGGATTTTTAGAAAATGCGCATTAAAAAATATGACTTGGTGTTTTTTTTTGTCAGTTATGTTGGTAGCGCTTCCCGCTAAATAATTGAAAATTCACATTTTCACAGTTTGTGTATTGTGAATTTTGTCTGATTGTATACATTACATAAGTTGTATCTTACAGTGCGCATAAGAACACCGGAATAGGAAAAGTATTTTTTTCTATTTTGGTTCTTTAATATGTACTTTATGAAACCCATTTGGATGTCAAAGTACTTCTTAAAAGAACTGAAACCTAATTTCTGTTAGGTTGGTACGTAGTACCTACATTTCTAGACATTTGTCATTTGAAAGTAAATATTATTTAAATTGTAAACAATAATAATGAAACGTCATAGTTACGAATATCAATCACTGGTACTGTTACCAACAATCAAATAAAAATTAAAATATTCCTAAAAATGAAATCACGTATATTTGTAAATATTTTTTTGACAAAAGGACCAAAATAGAAAAAAATAGTATAAAATACACGTTTCATAAGAAATTTCAGCGCACTTGTCTCGTTAGAAAACTCGCGGCAAGCCGCTCGTTTCTAACAAAGACGCGTGCGCTAAAATCATGTCTTATGAAACTTGTATCTTAATGTACTATTAAAATATTGAATAATTTGACATCAACACATATCACAACAATTTTAATTATTTTTTTAATATTATACTACGAAATAATGAAGGAAGATAAAAAAAATGTTTTACGTAAATTACACACTACATATCTATGGGAAATGCCGGTCTCAAGTACTTATAATAATGTGTATGTACAAAGTACAAAAATTTATACTTACAATTATTATGAACCTTTTATGAACACATCACTTTCGCAATACATATAATTTAAATACAATATATTACATAGATAAAGAATAAACGTTTAGTGCAAAAAAAATCTGAAAATATTTCGGTATATGTAATACTTAAAATGGGGTCCTCCACTATTTTTAAATAAGCTTATTTCGTTCTCAAACATTGGAGTGCTAATAATTGGAGTCACACATTGATCATCGTCAACACATAAAAATATATAATTTTGTTTAAAATTCGTTTTGTGGTCAATAATTGGAAATATTCGTGAAGAATAATCAATTTAATAAAAAAATACGTTTATTATAATCTAAGTTTTGATAGGCAGTCCATATCATTCATTTCGTTTACTTTCATACAAACGCAAGTGGTTTCTATCAAACAAGTGTTATTTGGTTTAGTTTCGTGGTTTCGTTATTTTTGCATTCATTTGTTTGAAAATAGATTCCCAAATATCAAAAAGGCGATAGCAGAAGGCTTAAAACTAGTAAAAATTTAGAATAGAGTATATTTGTGGGCTTTTGATGTTCAGGCGAGATTAAGGGTATTAAATATTTGAATATTTTAAAAACTAAAAACTTTTTTTTCAATTTTGATAGTCTCTTTCATACAGTATTAAGGTCTAGTTTTCATATAAATGACCCATGTTCTAATTTGTTATTATCGTTGAGGACACCGTTTTTCTTGATTTGAAAGATATTTTCTAATAAATTAATTTGTAGAAATTAAAATGTTCCAGCAGTCATTGAAATGTTATTTTATCTGTGACAATTTGTTTATCACACATTACCATATTATGTTTTACTCATGTAAAGATTCAATCACATACAGGAAAGATGTAATTATTTCTTTATATTCATTATTTTTATCTTCAATCTGAAAATTAGAAAAATAAACTCATTGGAAATAAATAGTTGACATTTATTTATTACATAACATTTATGACATTCATTTACAAGAGTGATTAATATATAAATGATAAATTTACAATACGAAAAATGCAGTCTATTTACAAGTAAATCATATTAACAATTAATCACATTCAATAACTTTAATAAATTATCTTCATTTAAGAAATTAACATACATTTAATATAGTTCAACACAGTTACGGGTAATATATTTGAACTTATTATAATTTGGTTATATAGCAAGCTTCATCTATTGTTAAAACTCAAAGCTCACATGTAATAGATGTAAATAATATTTGGTAAATTTTCAGTGTGGCCGAGTACCAACAAAGTGTAACATAAATTGTACACTAAATTAGTACCAGGACTATTATAGCCTTTATAAAAATATAGTAACAATAATTTAATATACAGGTTATTATGTAATGGATAAACAATTCATATATATTATATAAAAATCTTCAATGTATTTCAGTTTCAGTGTCATTCAGTTTACAAAAATTATGTTTTTTATAAAATATTAAACCTATTCAAAATATTTACAAAATATGAACAGCGTAAAGTGGAATCTAAAAATAGAACTGCCGTTCATAATACAAATTTATATGCAAAATACATAAATAATATGATAAAATTATCTTCAGTCAGTAACTTTATCTTAACCTTGTAACAATTATGATATCACGCGAATACAAATTTCAAGCTTGTTTCTATGTTTGAACACGTAATTCGCAATTGTTTGCTTTAAAATGTATGGGAAATATCAAAATTGATTTAAATGCAGAATTTTATACTCTACAACTTTTATTTGACACATTCAGGGCCGTGTGGTGATATGGAGTAAAGGAGTAATCGCTCCAGGCGCCTTTTTTTAAAAGGCGCACACAGAATTGGAATGTTAGTTATATTCTGATTGATACGCTCTTGATAAACACTCAGGAGCTAGAGCCAGTTCGCTCTATATTCTTCTATATTGAGCCAGATAAATGAAAAATTCACTCTTTCATAAATAATTATTGTTCTTAGGGCAATGGCCGCTCCGTGGGTAAAAGTCGCCTTTGTGCAAAGTTATATTTCAGCGCCCCCCCCCCCCCCCCCCTAATGTATAATTTGCAAATTAGCACAATCTTAATATTGTAAACTATATTTTTGAGTCTTCGCAAAATACTAGTTTTAAAATATTGATGAAATATCCTTAGTTAGATTCATTATTGTAATCAAAATTGTTTGTTGTAATTAACAATTTTACAGTTCAACAATATCAGAAAATTATTCGTTTAGCAGGATATTTATTTTATTTTTACTAAATTCATTGTTAGATTCATTCTTGTAATCAGTATTAAAGTATTCATTGTTGTAATCAACAACTTCACAATTATTATTTGAATTTAACAATGCTAGAAAAATATCAGTTTGGCAGGATAATTATTTTACTAAACTTAATTAGAGCTCTAATGCAAACAAATTAATAAAAAAATATTGTTTATATTTATACGAATAAGAGTATTTTGCAAAAAAATACTATTATTTACTGTCATGACATGGCGGCCCTAATGGCCAGGCGCCTTTGTGCGGGACACAACCTGCCCACCCGTATG
The DNA here is from genome assembly GCA_951394225.1 of Harpalus rufipes. Classification (NCBI taxonomy): domain Eukaryota; kingdom Metazoa; phylum Arthropoda; class Insecta; order Coleoptera; family Carabidae; genus Harpalus; species Harpalus rufipes. The sequence goes on along the minus strand of OX596277.1, from coordinate 52,749,157 downwards.
GAGCGACCCTATTTAGGGCGCCAAATTAAATATTACTAGGGTACCTCCTATATACAGGATATGGCCATGACGTGGCTCATGTTTCGTCCGCCATTTGCGGTACACTGTCATATTCGTTGTTGTTGCGCAAATTATTATGTATTTTCGTGGCTATTTGTTTTATTTTAATGCAAAACACATTTAAATATACTTCTAATGTTTATATTAAGTATAATTAATACTTTTATTTTATTTATTTGTGTATTTTCTTGAGATACTGACTACGATGACTGGCAATATTGAAAACACATAAAAATTACCAATATTAAGCACAAACATTTAAATTTTTAAAAGGTATGTTTAAAATATATACTTATTATGCAAATAATAACTACAGTTATTAAATTTGATGTGATAATAACAACCTATATCCTATGCTCTACATAACCTCTAAATCTATGTCATAATAATAATTGTGTATTTCTTAAATAAATGAATTTTTATTACCTTTATAGATTCATAGTGTGATTATTTAATATTCCTGTATAAGTATAATATAAAATCACATTTCTTACAAATAAATAGGGAAATGAACTATCAGTATGTTTGACATTGGCCCGCTTATGGTAGCGATCTTGCCCCATGCCTATACCGTGTTTATAAAGGTACCCTAAATATTACGTGCTTCAGGCGCCAAATTGAATATTATGTGCTCGTGGCGACAAAATACCACCGCACGGCACTGGACACATTTTTACCTAAAATTCTTTAAAGTTAAATAAATTTTTAATTATTTTTACGTATACTGCATTCATCTTCAATTTGTTTATTTTTATATCGAATTTCTTTTGAAATTTGATTATGCAGTGATATCATAAAAGTACTTGATAGAAACTGTTTATTTAAAGGACACATTTTGATATGAAATTTGATTTACAACATACCATTTTCTATATAATATGATAACATATTCGGTTAGATGAAAACTTTCTGATTACGTATCTCCATGTCAATTTTCAGTTGGACATAATATAATTAAATTTTTTTAAAATTGCATAGCAAAATTATTTGAACACATTAGATCTTATAACATGAACTAATAAACAGTAATACGTACATACATATATGTATTAATTTATTACATAACATTTATTATTTATGTTTAATTTCATATTCCATTTGTGAGTACTATAAATATGATTTCCACCATAGAAAATACATAAAAAATAACATCTATTTTTTGTATACTCATCGGTTTTTCAGTCACAGTAGGTATCTTATAGTGGCTGTATACGTGTGATTTACATTTAGTATGATGCACAAAAGCGGCCTATAGCATAACATCAAGTATTACCTTTGCTCCCAGTATAACATTATTCTTATAAATTATTTGCCAATGGTGCGATTTTGAACTCGAATGCAAGCGCTTTAAGCACTGTAAGTTTGGGATGGTTAAGGTTACAAAATGTAATGAAAACGCTATTCTGCCTGTAAATGTTAGTGAAGTAGAGATACAGTAGCGCTGTAAAATTTACGTCAAGTGGAACAGATGACGGATCTTTTACAGCGGCTCAGTAAATTCTGACAGTACTGATAACTTTATTATACTTCATTTCATGAAAGAAAATAGCATTGGTTCAGATAGGAATACAAACTCTGCTCTTTGATTGGTCAAACCTAGTTCACAAAAAACGAAAAAAATGTCACCTGTCAGTTATCAAATAAAATCTATTTAACCATGTTTGTTGTAATTTTTAATATTCAGGTCTTGTACATTTTTACAGATAAAAATATTTATTATTGACAAAGTTTGGTTTCACGAATTTAAATTATTTATTTAATACATGTAACACCGGTCGGCTCTTAAGTGTCATCCTATGTTCGGCTGTGCCAGTCACCACCCTGTATATATATATATATATATATATATATATATATATATATATATATATATATATATATATATATATATATATAGTTTGGTTCACGAAATATGACTATTCAAGGTCATTTATAAGCTGTCTGTTATAATATTACTTGCAGATAATTTCACTGCATTTCGTATGCATAGGCGTGTAACATGACATATTTACGGATACATTTTAACTTAAAAAATAAGTGTAATTTATTTTAAAATTATATTTCTTTTTAAATAATGTCTTTCTCAAAGATTTATGTTCCTCGCCCATCTTTTTTCAAAACACAAAAACATAGACTTGACATAAACCATGAAAAAATAAGTTGATTTAAAAGTCAACGTCACTGGGTAAACATTAGCATGATGTGTTAGAAAGCAATGTCACCATTTACGTGTCAAACAACATAAATTACGTAGACATACGTCAAATAATTTTTCTCTTTCCAACATGAAATGTTGCTAAGCTACTGCCGAACAAGTGACCTTGAATAGTCTTCTTTCTTTAACTAAACTATAATAGTGTCACGATGAATGAAGGCGTTATCTCGGCAGTCAGGAATTTGTGGCTAATTTGAAGTCGTATTTTGAAGCAGAAAATCATAATAATGATCCTTTTTTACCAATACATTATATGTATTCAGGTAATTTTTATTTCACATAATCGTTATAATGGGACAGTGGCGTAACTAGAATTTTTGGGCCCCTATGTAATTTTCTAGACCCAACGCTCTAAGCTTTTTTGCGTAAGTAGTTATTTTCTTTATTGTAATCAATAAAAATAACCACTAAATTGTCTATATAAAAATAAAACATTTTTAATGCTAACTATATGTAACAATCACAACATAAAACGATCCTGTCTCACATAAATTAGCTATAATGTTTAGTATAGTGAAAATTATTAGGCAGAAGACCACGTCGTCAATCTGAAAAAAAACCTTATAAAATGATATACCTATAACTTGTAGAAATTGTTGGGTGTTATTTACTTTTAAGAAGACAAAAAAGCACTATTAAGTAATGTATATATTAATGATATTTACAATTATTTTTAAGTAAGTCGTTATTCCTTTTACGGAATATAAAATTATTTGAAATAATTGTAGTTTATTTTCGTACCAGACGTTGGCACTACTGAGAATGACCATATTGTGTCAAATAATTTTGTATTCCTTAAAAGGAATAAGGATTGATTTGGAAATAATTATAAATTAATTAATATATACGTTTCTTTAGTACTAGTATATTTTTTCACCTTTTTTAAAAATAAATAACAACTAATATTTACTACAAGTTATATTTCTTTTTATAAGGTTTTTTTCAAGTTGATGACGTGAGTCCTCTGCCTAATCATTTTCACCATAATTTTCTATACGGATGACGTAAATCGGTTGATTTCGTGGAAGTTGAACGAATTATTTGATTTGTATTACACTTAAGAAAGTATTACAATAAATATATAATATAAAACTAATGATAGACAAAATAACTGTATATTTTTCATCATATTGCACACTTGTAGTTGACAAGAATGGCAGTTCACAAAATATTTATATACCGCGGTACAATCCGTGCTGGAGGCTGAGACTCTTCCGTATCGCTTGGCGACCGCATGACGTAATAATACGTCACTAAAATTCCGGTACTGCCTGCCGTATCGCCTGACGATCACATAACGTCAATTTTAAGTCATGCTAATCAGGCGATACAACAGAGTCCCGCACAGAATATACGTTTTCATTAGGGATGTAAAATTTTGAGTTACAACGCTGTAAATCGCAATATATTTACAGCGCTGTACTGCGTTTAGGTTAGAATCGCACCATATTACTAGGAAGCAAGATAAACAAAATCTTTCTGCCTTAAAATGTACGTTATGAGTAATACCCGAAAATTGGGTAAAATACAGTACAAAATATTTTTTATTTAAAATTTCATCTAACCTAATTTTCATCCAATTCGATGAATTTGCTGTATGTGAATGTTGCCGATAACAATGAAGTACAATTTATAGCAGAAATATTAAGACTAGTGAAATTTGTGCATATTTATATTTTGTGCTTCTTTTTCAAATATTTAGAAAACTATTTTGAAATGAAAAATTAATCTGATAATATTAAACACAACAAGAAAACAGTTTATGTATGAAAACTTTTGTAATGATTCTTTATAATAGTAATTTATATTATACTGATTGTATATTGTTCATAAGGTAGCTACATTTTTTAAAAAAATCTGTAAATATAGAAGAAATAGGTATAGGGTACAGTTTAATTTTTTAGATGTCTGATCAAGGTCACAGGCGCCGACTTTTCTATATAAAATTGTAGTGATACTAAAATTAGAGTCTGGATACGACGCGGCAAGTTGTGATTGGTTGGGGGATTGGTCGGCCATGTTTTTGAGCGTCCCGCCATTATTTAAATTCGAATATCTGACAAATTATAAAAAAAAGAAATATAACGTTCATTAATGTACTTTAATCAATCATCAACTTTATTTACTATACAAAAAAATAATTCACTGGTGCGAAAATACAATGAATTATACCATGTTTATTAATTAAACAGAACATTTATTCTTTTAAGTATTCTGTCACACCTGAAATTTGACGTTTGATATAATATGAACTATTCATTTTTCTTGCCTTTAAAATGTTCACAAAGAAATAATTATAGCTGTAATGTAAATGCATGGAACCATTTTTTATATTTGCACAGAATGGAATAGAAATTTTTATTTCTTATTCTATTCTATTCCATTCGGCTTTCTCCGTTAATATTCGTGTGACTGGTTGTGACATAACCAATAAATTAGTTAATTTAGTGTAAAAGTGACATAATTCTATTCCAAACTATTCTATTCAATGCAGTCTATAAATGGTCTTAAAAATTTCTATTTCTATTCTATTTCGTTCTATTCTATTCTATGCAATCTATAAATCTGGCTTCCGCTTTACACAGTAAAAGCATTAAAAATTCGAAAATAAGTCACTTACTTATGGGTAGGATTCTGTAACTCCTCCATTATCAAACGGTACCATTATCACTATAGCAACGTATTTTTTATAAGATGATTGGAATATTTACGTCATTGTTGTCAAATAAAATGTTATTTTCTATGTAACCATGGTGATAACGGTACCGTTTGATAACGGGCGAGTTAAAGAATCCTACCCTAAATTTTATACGTTCGGCTATGAGCCATGGTAATATATTCGAAATAATAAATGAACTTAATTTCACCGACAGTATTGTCAATAATAAGTATAATTTTAAAATGGCATATCGTAACTCAGTCGTAACAGTATGAATTATCGCACGCCCTACTTGTCAGTGCAAATATGAGGGAGATAAATACAGGGTGTTAAAAAAAAGTGTTCGGAAATTTTAAGGGCATATAGTATAGACCAAAATAAGTGAAAAAATCTCATAAGCATGAATCCGCAAACTAACCGTTTCAAAGATATGAGCTATTATAAAAAACAAGTTACTACACATGCAATCAAGTTTGCTGTGATTAACAGTAAAAACAAATCGCCAATACATAAACAAATTATATTTCGCAGCGAAAACGTCAATAGTGTCATAATGAACTTCCCCTTCTGCCGTGAAAAAGGTTGATTTGTCGTCATGTATGTTTTCTTATTTTCTTAGATAGTACATTTCTGAAAATAGCTCATATCTTTTGCGGACTCATATTTATTAGGCTTTTTTCGCTTATTTTGGTCTATACTATACACCCTTAAAAATTTCGAACACTTTTTTTAACATCCTGTATATGCCAATATTGCCAACTTGTTCATTCGATCTTGATACAAATGATCTTGATCAGATATCTTTAAAAAATTAAACTAATTCATAAATAAATTTTAAAATACAATAACCGTATGAAGGCAACAGAGAGAAAATGTTTAATAAAATGAAAAATTTAATTTCTAATCATACAAATCAGTAACTCTTATGCAAAGAATATTCGCGCATGCGTATAGAACACAAAGTGTTATGAAACAATGAAACAGACTTACGGTCGATATTTTTATGCTATAAATTGTGCTGATTTCTTTTTTTCTGTGTATGAAATATTTATACTGCTTGCTTTTCTGCGACGTCGAAATTGAATATAGAAAATAGACATCATAAATTATTTGTATTACTTTCGGGTATTTATATTGAATTATTGTAATATAATATATCAAAATTATCAGTAAATGCTAATTAGATAAAAAAATAAATAACATATACGTATTAAGTTTTTAGTTTTTATGTATCTGTGTGAAAATGATTTTCTATATTTCTGCTATAAATTGTATGTGAATGCTACACAAAGATCACAGTAATAACGAAAGTTAAAGCTCAGCTTAGTGTATGAGTACGGAACATTTAAACTATAAGTAAATGAATTTATTTTGTTTCGCTAGACATTGTAGGTGTACATAATACCGAATTATTTCTAAAATATATTACAAATTCTTACTCATAAGATTTGATTTGGACAGCATCATAGTTTATAATAAAATCATTAGTTCTAGTCTAGCGACGGCTTATGGACAGATTAATAATACAGTGTATCAGCTCATGACGGTCCAAATATATGGTCCCATATCACATAGATCACGTTTAGAAGTAAAGGCTATGATCTAAATTATTACAGTGTGGTGAAATATACCTTTGTAATAATATTAATACATTACAAATATTTTCAATATCTTCGTTTTAATTTCTTAATCACAGATGAGAAGAAGGTAAAAGTCATTGGAAATTGCAAATATTCCCCATGAAATAATCCAGATAGTAGAGTTACTATTTAAAATATTAATAATTATTAATAATTAATTATTAATTTCAGCGAGTTGATAAAATGGTCGCGTTCAGGACATCCTAGCGCTGGCAGCGTTGAGTGCCGAAGTTTGCCGAACGCAATGAATGGTCGAATGCGATTGGTCGAGCAACAGTATTCGGCAAACTTTGGAGGTCAGTGCTGCCAGCGCCGGGACGTGCTGAACTGTACTCCCAAGTGGCTGCAATGACTCTGACGTCACAATTTTTGCGCTAAAACTTTCATAATTACTTTATTCATTATTAAGCATAATTTCAAGAAATTAAAAAATTAATAATTTCAATTATTAATAAAAAAGGTATAAAAACTTTGACATTGTTTATAAGAACTATATTTAAAAAATATTGTTATCTATAACTGAGTATTGTCGGTTGTATGTACGTTCTGTTAAATTTACTTCTAAAGTCAATTTAATTAAGTGTACATGTACATTCGAATCAATTTACATGTCCTTATGACACTAAAATCATTGCTTAAATAGTAATTGAAATCTCCTTGATCTATTAAGGTCATTTCTACGAATTTAAAATCATTACTTTTAAAAAATCTCTTTGCATTTATATATTTCATTAAAAGTACTTCGTAAGTAATTTTAACTAAACGTACCGGCCTAAGCAGAGTTATTGAAAATGGAATTCATCATTTTTTATAATTTTAGGATTGAGAAAAATGTCAATATCATTTGTTTGTAAAATTTATGTAACCATAAATGGATAAAATCAATATTACGACAAAATTTCAAGTATCTAAATATCGATAATTATCTTATGAATTTTTATCGAAATCAATATGATACCGAATATCGATATCAAATATATTATTTTCCCAGTCCCACTCAACATAACTTTTTTATTTATAATTATTTTTTAATTTTCCATATATATTTATAAACCAGGCTTAGGGGCTCACAAATCATGGTATTTGGCATGATGGTAGCGCTTCCAGTTTAACTGGAATTGACATTAACTTTGCTGTTAATCGGATAACCAGAAATGGCACTTTACTTGAGGCTAAACATATTTTTTCTTCAAAAAATACCTTTAAATGTTATTTTTTCGCAATTTGTTATAAAAATTACCCATATATTACCCATTGCTGGGCACTCATTGCTGACGTGGCAAGTGCACAACAGTGGTCAATTTTGTTCCATTTAAAAATCGAAATATTTGGCTTTGGTCAGGATCGAATCGGATTCCCCAGATTTGCGACCAGACATCAGACACGCGGCAATGAGACCCCATAGGTATGTTTTTAAATTAATAAAAAATAAATGGCGGGAGGTATTGTGTTGGTCACATCAGATATAGAAAATAACTTAATATTTCAACAATTAACTTGAATATTACTCAATATTATCTCAACTGTTTTCACAACCTTCCTGATATCATCGCTTGGTAGGTTAATTATTCATAATTTTCTCTTACGTTTTTGTAATTTATTTCTTTTATAAAAATGCACTTCAAGCATATTGTTGAATTCGTAATTTTACGTAGATTCCAAATATATAAAGATATATAGGCTGCCCCATTTGAAATATGAAAGTTAATGTCACTTCCGGTTAAATCGGAAGCGGTACCATTGTGCCAAATACCATTTGTGAGCCCTTAAGCTTAGTTCACAAATATATCACGAAAATTAAAAAAATATAAACAAAAAAGTTATTTTGAGTGGCTATTTTTTCAGTGTCATCCTGTATAATATGCCACTTTTCTCGTCACTTTCTATGTAGATTTTGGAAAAATAATAACAATGAGTAAAATAATAGTGAGGAGTTATTTGAGGATTAATATTTTATACGCCATAATCCTCAATCTAAATGTAATGCCTATGGAGTTATTCAGGAATATTTATTTTTTAAATAATACTTTTATCGTAATACCAAATTTTTTCCAAGTAATATTATTCTTTTATTAGTTGGTAATAATTAAATTACTTTAATAATACTGAAATATATCTCGAACATTAAGTATTACTCCAAGCTTTGTTTCATATTACTTATACAAAGTATATTAATAGTATTTTTTAAAATATAGATTGAAATATTTGCATTTCCATAATTGTTTAAAACCTTCATAGTATCTTGTGTTCAATTTTATAAATAACTCTTCTGTAAATTTCATTATATAAGAACAACAATCTATACTAAATATTTCATCGAAATGTAACATTTTCATATACAGTTGTTCTAGATGCCAAAGTATGCATATATTATCTGGGACAGCTGTATATTATCCAATTTTACAAATTTCAAAAACCTAAAAATTAATATAGTATTAATATTAGCAATATGAAACAGTTTTAGAAACAAAAAATAGAATTGAAAAGTGGACTTCAATAATTATTTTTAACATTTACTACTGTACACACATTCAGAATTAATTTGTTGATATGAGTTTATGAACTTTTATTTCAAAGTACTAATTTGTTCTAAATTATTTTTAATCTTCTACCTTGTAGATTTTCAAAGATGAGTATAAATGTATCATAATGTTCATTCAGGACTTCAGGAGATTTTTGATATATTTGTTAAATCGAAGATATGTAAATATTGATACTATTAGTTGTAGTTTAAATTTATTTTGGAGAAAATATTCATTTCGATGAAATATTGCGACGTGCACTTGTGATATCACTTTCCATACGTACGTATATACAAAATTCTTCATAATTTTTAAAGCCCAATAGTAAGATTTGATTTTAAAAATATTTTGTTTCAATATGAACCTTGTAATTATTTTAAATAAAATGAAATTTATTTTATTTATAAAAATAGGCAATTCTGTACTAACCAGTCTTGTTTTAAAGCTTTTAAAATTTTGTAAGATTAAATTTTATTTTAAATAGTAGTGTTCTTTATGCAATAAGATCAACGGGTTTTTAATGATTTATTGTCTTAAAACTTTCCTATTTCAGAAAATGTGCTATTATATTTTTTAAGATTTTCTGTAGAAAAATATGTTTGTGCCCATATATTTCGAATTTGTAGGTATTTTGATATAATAAAGATTGACAAAATTCATATTGAAACATTGTTGAACACTTTTCATGTTAAATGTTAATAATTTTTCATGTTTTTTTTTCTATATTATAAAACATAAGTCAAAAATATCCTGGACTTATAAAACAATTCGTAAATTTTGTTATATTTAAAATAATTAAATAATTTAGCATATAGTTTTCTTATAAATACTTTTGATTCATATATACAAATGATTTTAGAGTTCTTGTATATTATTATACTTTTTTAACTAATGACAGACTATTTGCAAAAAATAATGCTATCAAAATTCATGAGAAATTATAATAAGTTTTGTTTCGCCTATTTCGCCATGACAACTTTTCGGAACTCTTAATTGGAGAAGTATAAAATGCCCCAGTTTATATAATCTACCCAAAAAGAAATAAAATATAATAGATTTTATGTCAAAGTGGTTAAGTGTTTTGATCATGCGCAGTTAAAACTTACGTTGGCAACCAACAACGAAATATAACTAGACAAAACTTCATCTGGTTTGTTATTAAGATAATAAACACGAGTCTTTTCTTCACAAATTATTTATTTTCGCAAAATGTACATTTCGACTGCCAAGCAGTCATCGTCAGTTGTACTGACAAATATACAATATACTAGAATCCCCACCTACAATTTGTTTGTATATTTAAACCCCAGACAACGATGTATTTGTCAGTACAACTGACGATGACTGCTTGGCAGTCGAAATGTACATTTTGCGAAAATAAATAATTTGTGAAGAAAAGACTCGTGTTTATAATCTTAATTTACAACTTCACACAACTCCATACATTCTTATTTCGTTTGTTATGACTTCGGCTGACCAGACAGAGACAACTAGAGATAGAGAAATGTTTAGTCTCGTTTGAGCATTGCTCACTAGAGGCGCAAGTGTTCTTAATAATATATTCTTTGGAAATAAATAATAAAACTAGTAAATTATGATTAAAACCAACAAACGAATTATAATCCAACATATTTGTCGATTAATTCAGTACCTATCTACCTTAGTAAATAAGATATCGAAATAAAAAACTTCTTATTCTTGTTAAATTGTTTACAATAACTTTCATTTCGTAGTGTAATCTAATTTTAAAATAAATATCTAAAGTTAAATTTAATAGTTGTGTTCCGTGATTGTTCAAAGGGTCTTGGTCAAGTATATAATTCTGCAAAGGTGTTAAAATATCTTTTAGCAAATTTCTGCCTTTCAATATTTGGAGCCAAATGGCGAATTGCTAGTGGATCTCGTCACTTATAAAATGTATTTAAAAATGCCTTCTTGTTGCAAGAATAGGTCTGAAAAGGGTTTTCGACTATTTAAAATACTATGTGAAAGAAGAAGAAAATAAATTTAGTGTAACTTTATAAGAAGAACTGATTTGTCGGTTGTGAAGTTAGTTTGTTGTCGTACATATTTATTGTGCGGTAACTTCAATAATTTTGTATTTTGTAATTATAATATATAATTAATAAATATTTTACGTTGAATTTTTAAAAATTTTATAACGATAAACGTATTTTTGATCGTATTGGCGCTTAAATTTTGACTTTAACACACTGTACGGCATCTAGTGAGAAATGCTAGAACGAGACTAAATATATCTTTATCTCTAGTCGTCTCTTTCTGGCCAGCCGAAATCAAAACATTCAGGGAGGAGGGATAAGGAATGTTATGTCTAGTTATATTTCGTCGTTGGTGGTAACGGTCCGTCAACGCTGTCAAAAATAGAAATATTTAAACACCGGCCGTTGACGTTCGTAGCGTTGAGACCGTTCGTACCGTATGATTTCAAATTTCAACTAATCACAGCACAGAACGGTGAGCAATTTGACGGTTATTTAAATCCAGATTTAATTTAAAATGAGTACAAGTATCTTTGCTTCTTAGAGGAAAATTTATAATTATATTTTCGTATTTAGTCAGTCTGTATTAAAAATGCAACAATGCAACTAATTAAAACATTATAAATATTTTTTATTATAAAATTTATATGCATATATCATTAGAAAAACAAGTATAATACTATACATAAACCCTCAACCCATTTGCACCCATAAACCCTTTACCCACCTACCCATCACGTGCTTCACCCTCTTAAATCCATATCCCGTGGTTATACCTTATTGGTTCGGAGTTATCCGTTACCGAAGTCTGCACTGGACCTCATCATAACTCGTAGACATCTCTGGATCCGGATCCACTGATGCCCGCCAGGCGTTTACCAGTACTAGAACAGCTGCTGCCTCCTCCCCCGCGTTGGGGGCTTGTGTACATGTTGTACCCAGGGATGATGTGCACCCGGACGTCGCCAGATGGACGGGTGCCATCACCGCGTTGCCTCCGGGAGAAGGATACTGTGGTTTTGCAGCAGCAGTAGTGGAAGAGGTTGATGTACGCGCTGCGGAAATGCCTGGGGAGAGATGTGAGGTTATATAATGGACTAGAAACGCGTATATATAATCTTAGAACTATAGTAAAAATGAATAGGTAGAACACGCACTTATAAAATGAAATATAACTTGTAGAAATTATTGGGTGTTATTTATTTTTTAAAAAAGAAGATACAAAAATAATAGGTTGATGACGTTCGTCTTCTGCCTATGGCATTTTTACCATATCATGAAACACTCAATTTAGAGTACGTTAAAATACTCAACCATTGTTTTTAACCTATAAATTGAATAATAAGGCGGTTGCAAGAATTTTTATATGACTTTCAAGTATTAAATTTTATAATACCACGAAATATGTATTAGATATTTTACAATTAATTATTGAAATTTGTGTAATATTTTGAAAAAGTCACGTGATCTAAAACAGAATATGAGGTCAGAGAATATACAATTTAACATATGACAAACTGTCGCCTAATTTTATTTATATAAATACACGTGCCTATTTTATCTGTTGCCGCCTGAAAATTCATGAATAGGCAATCCTGTTGTTACATTCATTGTGACTTTTGTTTTGCTCTCGTACCTTTTGTGATTTTTTGATTTAAAGTAAATATTTACCAAGTGACTTATGAAATGTATTCTGTTTTGCCTATTTTTAAAATTTCAGGCGGGAACAAATAAGATGGGCACCTTGTATAAATAGAGTAGGTGATGGACAAACTATTGTCCTATTGGCTGTGAATGACGTGCTGTATGTAATCCGACGTCACATGAGTGGGGGGTTGTTTTTCAGGAATATTTATGGCGTCAGTCTTTTTGTTTAATTACCTAAATTAACAATAAATTTTTTTTTTTTTATTACTATGAAAAATATTGCATAAACTTTAATTTAAAATACTTTTTAAAAATGTGAAACCAGATTATTGTTCCATTTTTCCAGTTTAAAACAAATGAAAATAGACATGTTATACATTGTTGGGAAGCTAAAAAAAATTCTCTGTTTCAATGATGTAACTTTCCAATATGTCGTCCATATAAAAAATTAAAATTCGACATCATAACTCGAAAACCAACAGTGATACCATCGGTTAAGCGTTGTACGCGTACTTAAATACACCTGTATATTTATTAAATTATTTGTAGCCTTGATAATATACGGATAAGCACGTATTATTCCCAGATCAGAGTTGTATTGTTAATTTTGTCTTATTTTTAAAACTAAATACAATAATTAGTCTAGTAGCAAATATTCTATATTTCCTATTCGAAAAATAGAAAATAGAAAGTTCACACAAAATATGCAAAATATTTCATGTTGCATTGTGAAATATTTTAATCGCACAGAAATAAATGAGAAGTTTGTAATTATACATCCCAGAAAGAATGTTTTGAAATGGCATAAAGAAGAGAAAAGAGCAACAGAAAATAAACAATTTTGTAAATGTCGTCTAAAATTTTCAATTAAAAATAATAACAAGAAACATAATCGCTTTCAATTAGATTAGAAAATTATTAATACGAACATGAAACATGTTTATTTTTATATATCGTGCTATTTAATCTAAAGCAAATTATGTGTGGTCAAGTTCGCAACATATATTTTGTATTATGGATTTAGATAAGCTTGAAATTTATAAAAATAGTTTATTGAGCAATTAAAAATTTAATTTTGGAATTTTCTATCATTAACAAGGTTAACTTTGAATTATTTTTATTAAATTTCGTTTAAATTGAAAGGGATCTGTAGTTATAGATAATCATAATTGTTATTAAGTCGTAATATTTTTTTTTAATATTCTCTGACGTGAATGTTAAGCTTATTTTGTTCTCAAACTCCAATAATTGGAGTCATATAAATTGATCTATTTCAACACTTTCGTTCCCCTACTATAATACAGATTTGTTCGCGGTAACATTCTCTAACGGATCCCAAACTTATACCGTACTGAATAGTCTTATTAGAATTATAGTAGTTGCTTTAATCTACGGACTAGTCTGATTAATACGCAGCCAATCATGTATCAGTCCACAGTGCAACACAACAATAATTTTCAGTCCGAGTTGGACTGCGAGCAACCAAAATGAAACTGCATGCGTATGATGCTCGAACTAGTCCGGGATTGCTACCGCCAACAAACCTGTATTATTAAGGTCTCCTTTCGTTTTTTCGGTATTTTCTGTATTTATTTCCTTTACATTATTTGAACATAGGTAGGTACTAGTGGTGGAATCCCGATCCGGATAGTTTCAGTTTCGGATCCAAAAATATCCGGATATCCGGATAATTGAATATTGAACTATCTGGATCTCGGATCCAAATCTCAGTATCGGATTTTGGATCCAGATCTGAGTATCGTATTTTGGATCCGGATCTGAGCATCGGATTTTGGATCCGATTATGAGTATTAGAATTTGGATCCGAATCTGAGTAAAATAATACAAATTTGAATTTTTTATTCACAATTTACTAAATACGACTTTGTGAAAGTATAAATTATATTTTAGGGGGGTATTATAAAAGGTGTTACTGTTTGTTTACTAGTATTTGCAGACCGCTGTAAAGATAAACAGGCCCACTTTAAATGTTTGAAGTTTGAATTTGAATTCAATATTGAAAATGAAGAGTCGGACCCAGAATTAAAATTGGGATCCGGGTCCGTAAACAAAATATCGAATTTGGATCGAAGTTCAGATCCGGATGCAAGTGCAGATCTGGATCCAAGTCTAGATCCGGAACCTGATTGAATGGGGTTTTCCAATAATCTTTTTTTATTTTTTTTTCTGAAACTTCAATAAATTTGAAATACAAATGTGAAAATTTGAGTTTTTTATTGTGTCATTTCCGCGAGATATGAATTTTTGAATTATGCTTAAAAAATTGAATTATATGGTATGACGTCAATTCGCTTCATATCGTAGACTACAGTTAGTCGCTTGGTTTGGAGCGAGTAAGGGGAAGCGGATTTGGTTTGTTCACAGTGTCAGATGCTATTTTATTTTGGATGATTTTCATTTGTTTTATTTTTGTTATCCGTGGATTTTAGTTGTAACTATATTAAAGTATTATTAGTTAAGAATTTGGTTGCTGTCATTCTTACAGCAAAATATCAAAACTAGCAAGAAACACAAACAAAGATCAGCTGAGAAACGAGAAAGCATCAATGGTGAACGCACTGCTTCTTCTGTTTCCACAAGCAGACAAGTACCTACGTCATTACATACGTAATAGAATGAATGGACATCATACACCACGTGTAATCTTTTCCACGCTACAATAAAACAATTGGAAAATCATATTAAATTAAATAAAACAATATTGAGTTTATTTTTCAGAATTCGGTCGTTTTTCAACCTAGTTAATAACATTATAATATTTTTTCTTTTAAATTTTACTACACTGGAATACCCCATTCGAATTATATTTTCGGATATCCGCTTCAACATCCGAACGTCGGATATCCGAGGATCCAGATATTTTTAAATCCGAAGTTTTGTCGGATCCTCACAGCATTAGTAGGTACTGCATTAGTAGGCTTGAAAGTAGTAAGAATTTGGAAGAGTAGATGTGGGACGTCGATGCTAAGACTATTAAAAACTCAAATATTTTAAAAATCAATAACTTTTTCTGTTTTAATATAAATAAACAATTTTCTAATTTGTTACTATGGTGAAGAATCTAATTTTAATTGAGTCTTGATGACAAGTGTTGTAGGGACTCATTTGAAAAACAATTTGTATTAGTGTAGTTAAGAATTTTTAATCCATGTGAAAACCTTTGATTATATTGTAATCAATGCGACAATAGAGTTACTGCTATGCAACCAGTATCACGACCACGAATATTCAAAACATATAACAAGACCAAATCTTCATGTACAACAAAATTAGTCTTTAAAACATAATAAAAGTATGTTATTGTGAACAAAGAATGAAGAAGAAAAGATAGATAAAGACCTGTTGGTGATGCAGTACAAGATATTGTTGACACAACTCTTGCTGATCGCGAACCAAGCGAGGTTGTAGAACAAGCTGTTCGGTATCGATCGCGCCGTCCCTATGGCGAGGACGACACCGAAAGGAAGCCAGAACATGACAAACATTATGAAGCTGTACATGTTGGTCTTGACCAGGGCGTAGTCCCAGCCGAACGTCACCGACGGCTTGAAGGACGGTCGAGAGCGGGCCGCCTGCACATGCACCAGGATACGCACGTAGCAGAAGAAGGTTAGAAGCACAGGCATGAACACGAACACGATGCCTACGGTTATCTGGTAGGGGATCAGGCCGCTTGTCCTACAGAACATACACATAAGTTTTCCATAATGTTATTTGATTGAAATATATCATGCAACAACATTCATTGTTTGTCACACATTATTAGCCAAACAGACTTCTCGTGTATATTCGTAACCACATTCATGCAAACTCTTCTATTTTTTGTACATGGAAATATTATCTCCCTTAGTATCGTATACCGGAAATTTTTTGCGAGTAAATTGAGCGCAACAAAAATTTATCGCCGGAAAAATTGTCGAATAGAAAATTTATTGCCATAAATTGATACGGAAGAAAATGAATCTTCATTTTTTACCTTCCGTCACCTTTAGGTAAGGAAGGTATTGTCTTTGGTCAAAAAATTCAATGATGAGCTTTTACTGAATAAGCACGTTTTAGGGTCCATATAATACGATTTTATCATTTTTACGATGATGTCTGTATGTATGTGTGTCTGTGTGTGTGTGACGAAAGTTCCGGATTCCATAACTTCAATACCACGATTCCAAAAATTATAATTTTTTCGTATTCCTCAAGTTTACATCCAGAAGAACAACTGATTAGATTTTGGTTATAATTGGTCAACCGGAAGTAGTCTCATTTGAAGATTTAACAGTTAAATTTAATTTATTGACATTTAATATTATTATAACTTAAAGAATATATTATTCTCTATACGATTTGATTAAAATTTATACTTCATATTCAATAGATACAGAGTTAAAGAATTTTAAAGAAATTAAATTTTATAATTCAGTCAGCTATGCCAAACTTGGGAACTAGTAATATATTCATATAATTCAAATTGACAGATGTCAGTATCAATAAAAAGTAAATTAATGTGGCAGATATGAGGATGTTGAAGTAGATATTGGGGAATACACGGAAAGATACGGTAAGAAAATAACTCTAGTGTTACAAGTTTTTAGAAAGATACAAGAAAGACGATTACATTGGTCATGTCATGAGGAGAAATGAAAAATTATATTGGTACAAGAATGAATAGTTTAGTAATAGGACGTTAAAGAAACAGAGGAAGACCAAAGATAAGATGGAAGGACTGTATTACGGAAGATTTGAGAGAAAAGGAACTGAATGAGAACGACATGTAAAAATAGCGACCCCTAACGAATGGGAAAAGCTAAAGAAGAAGAAGATGCCAGTGTCAAGTGCAATATGAATAGTTTGTTTATGAAATAATTTTACTGGAAATTTAGAATCTTTGGTAAGAAAAATTATGGAATTTATACATTATACACGAGAATGACGGAAGGTATTGTGCTGGCCACAACAGATTTTTTATTAATCTAATAATATATCTTCATAGTACTAAAAAAAATGCACAGATATAATTTTATGGTATGTATATTAAAAACAGGAGGAAGCCAGTAAATTATTGTTACCTTTCGTTACCTTTAGGTAAGGAAGGTATTGTCTTTGGTCAGAAAAATCAATGATGAGTCTTTAGTGAATAAGCATGTTTTAGGATCCCTATAATACGATTTTACTATTTTTACGATGATGTCTGTATGTATGTATGTGTGTGTGTGACGAAAGTTTCGGATCGCATAACTTCAATACCACGATTCCAAAAATTATATTTGTTTCGTATTCCTCAAGTTTACATCCAGAAGAATAGGTGATTAGATTTTGACTATAATTGGTCAACCGGAAGTTGTCTCATTTACAGATTTTAACAGTTAAATATGATTTATTAACATTTAACGTTATTATAACTTAAAGAATACGAGTATATTATTCTCTATACGATTTGATGGCATTTTATACTTCATATTCAATACATATAGAGTTAAAGAATTATAAAGATATTAAATTTCATAAATCAGTCAGTTATGCTAACCATGGAAACTGTTAATATATTCAGATAATTGAAATTGACAGATGCCAGTATCAATGAAAAGTAAATGAATGTGGCAGAGATAAGGATGTTTAGATTGATGTTGGGGAAGACACGGAAAGATACGGTAAGGAAATAACACTAGTGTTACAAGTTTCTAGAAAGATACAAAAGTGACGATTACATTGGTTTGAACATGTCACGAAGAGAGGTGGAGAATCTATTGGAAAAAGAATGAATAGCTTAGAAATAGAAGGGTGAAGAAACAGAGGAAGACCAAAAATAAGATGGAAGGACTGTATTGCGGAAGACTTGACAGAAAAGGAACTGAATGAGAACGACACGCAAAACAGAAATGAGTGGAAGAAGAAAATTAAAAATAGCCACCCCTAACGAATGGGAAAAGCTAGAGGAGATGTCAGTGTCAAGTACAATTTGCATAGTTTGTTTATGAAACAATTTTACTGGAAATTTAGAATTTTTTGCAAGAAAATTTATGTATGGAATTTATATATAATACGCAGGATTGACGGAAGGTATTGTGCCGGCCACATAAGATTTTTTCTGGGTATTTTCAGTTTAAGTAAAGTACCTTTAATTTTAAGCACTCAAAAAGTTTTTTAGAACAATTGTTTGAAAGTTAAATTTAAACTCAAATTTAAAAACAGTACAGATTGTCAATGTCAATGGGGTATGGCCTTGATCAAATATAGAGAAAATGTTAATATATAGGTTGACACTGAAAAACGGGCCACTCAAAATAACTTTTTTATTTATAATATTTTTTTAATTCTCTTTATATATTCGTAAAATAGGCTTGGGGCTCATAAATCATGGTATTTAGAATGATGCTAACGCTTCTGGTTTAACCGGAAGTGACGTTAACTCATATTTTAATTAGGACATTCGACATTCTGTATATAGAATGATGGTAACTCTTCTGGTTTAACCGGAAATGACGTTAACTCATATTTTAAATAGGACATTCGACATTCTGTATATTTTTATATATTTGAAATCTATATAAAATTACAAAAACGCAAGAGAAAATTGTGAATAATTAACCTGGTAAGCCATATTAGGTTGGCTGTGACAACAAATTTATCATTTTTAACAAAATATAGAATTTTCAAAAATAACTTACTATTTAAACAATTAAATTAAATATTACATTACTCAATTTTATTTCAACTGTTTTCAACACCTTGCCTGATATGGTGTAGCAGTTTAATTATTCATAAATGTCTCATACGGTTTTGTTTACTTCTTCAAAAAAATGCATTACAAGCATATCGTTTACGTAGATTCGATAAATATAATAATACTATATATAAAAATATAAGGTGCCCCATTTGAAATATGAAAGTTAATGTCCCTTCCGGTTAAACCGGTAGCGCTACCAACATGCCAAATACCATCAATAATTGTACATAAAAAAGTTATTTTGAGTGGCCTGTTTTGCAATTTCACCCTGTGTATTTGAAAATAACATATCTCTCCGTATTTTTTTAAATTTATTAAATAGGAATTCATGTTTTATGAGGGAATAAATTGTTGCTGGATTGCAGTTATTTTTTTTATTTAATAAATTCTCGGGTCGACCGGTTTCGAGCTCCACATGAATCTTCTTCAGGAGATGAGAATTACTATATTATGAACATTGACGAAATCCATGTGCTTTATGTTGAACTTACTTTTATATTTTTTTGTTTTTTGTTTCAATGTTCATAATATTATAATAATTCTCATCTCCTGAAGAAGGCTCATGTGGAGCTCGAAACCGGTCGACCCGAGAATTTATTAAATAAAAAAAAAAATATGACTGCAATCCAGCAACAATTTATTCCCTCATCAATACATCTAGGCAAGCAGCCTTTTCTCTTATTAATGTTTTAAATTAAAAATTAGACAGATTCACTTTCATTTTTTGTTATGTTTATTTTCAATTTATCTCTGTACGTTAGCAATTTGTTTCGCCTTATCCCAAAATTATGTTTCAGTTTTATACCCCGTACCCGTATATATCAAAACCTATTCGATTTCAATTTACCGTGCAAGAAATTTTCTAGCTATCAATTTTTCCGTCGTTAATTACAAAGCGAGAGTCGGTTCTTCGTCATTTGCCTCGTTCCTCGCATTACCGCTCGTAGCGCTCGCGCCGGAATCGGTTTTTGGGGACGAGTCAAAGGCTTGTAACGATGAGGGGAACTGGCGAACTCAGTTACACTCGGCAACGGTCATTAGCGTTGTAGGGACGAACGTGCGAATGCAACTCGCGAATGTCGGCGAGTGACGAGGCGAAACACGAGCGTTAATGTGTAAATGTGCCTTAACTTTTACTAATTGTACAGATTATAAAAAACAAATACAGTTTATAACTTTTTGGCGCCAAAATTAAAGATGATTAATTTTTGCTTCGGCAAATGTTCCAGCGATAAAATTTCTTTGCGATCATTTGAATTTAAAATCATGAGTTTTCTATAGTTTTTAAAAGAAAAATTTAGTAGCCATGACTTAACATACAGAATAGAGACCTTCAATCAACACCTTTCGCATCAAAACACAAATTTACAAGTTATACAGCTGCATACATGAACCACAACCCAGTTTCATACCATTATTAGAAACCAGTCATTCAACCTACCACCAATTTTCACAGCAGGTTCACTATCCTTATACAACACTTTAAAACTAGTTTCACCAAAACTTTTTTCTAATACAAAATTTTTCTCCTCACCTCCTCTCACAATAATCAAAACTAATATCAAACGCGAATTGCAACCCAGAGGCAATGGAACACACCCCCCAGTACGTCAGAATCAACGCTGTGATTGCCACCGGTTGCAACGGATGCTGTCTCGAAGAGCACAGCCTAGCGTAGTTTTCTGCTGCTGTAGCTGCTAGTGTTAGCACTGTCACCATGAAGCATAGAACAGCCAGGAACCATTGGAATTTGCACATTGTGATAGACGCCTCTAAACCAGCTAGGATCACCACCGCAGAAGCGGGGATGACGAGACCGGTGATGAGGAGGTCTGCTAGGGCGACGTTGACGATGAATGCATTACCTGGGGGACGAAATATGTATTAAAAATATTAAAACGTAAGATACAGATGGGTTAGAAATTTGAATCATTATACCTTTTTCTCTTTTTCGTTTTTCATTTGCATTAATTTATTTATAAAAATAATTGACAATTTCTATTAAGACATATGTTCATACGTAAAACAATAAGTGATATGATTATCATCGATGATATTCTCGAGTGAAACTGAGTTACAGATTTCATGAGTCCGAAGGACGAGTGAAATGTGCTGTTTCGATTTCACGAGCAATATCTTCGATTATTAATCATATCACGAGCTTGTATTTAATTTTTATTTTTGTAACCTAACTTTTCATATATTGTATTAAAACATAGTTAATTTTATAATTTCCTTATTATTTTCATCGTTTTTGATATCAACCTAACGATTATCGCACATTTTTATACTCAAAATTAACTGTCAATGTTTGAAATAAAGAAAACAAATCTCTTAGTAATGATTATAAATAAGGTGATAATTTCTTTGTTTTTTATCATCGATGTTATAGACATGTAAATGGAGATTCTTAATGTTGATTGGCGGAAAATATGTCACGTGAGTAATGAATTATATTCTCATACGTAATATAACAAGTGATATGATTATCATCGATGATTTTCCCGAGTGAAACCGAGCTGCAGATTTCACGAGTCCGAAGGACGAGTTGAAATGTGCTGTTTAGGTTTCACGAGCAATATCTTCGATTATTAATCATATCACGAGCTTATATTTAATGAGAGAATATAATGAATTTTTGCATCTAACCTAACCTAACTTTTGATATACATATTCATATTGTATTAAAACATGGTACTTACGAGTTTTATTTAATATTTCGGAGTTTGAATCATTGTTATTATTTATTTTTATACTCAAAATTAACTGTCAATGTTATAAATAAAGAAAACAAATCCCTTTGCAACGACTATAAATACGGTGATAATTTCCTTGTTTTTTATCATCGCTGTGATAAACGCGTAGCTAGGGAGATTCTGAATGTTGATTGGCGGAAAACATGTCACGTGACTAAGAAATTATATTCTCCGTAGAATAGTTCAGTTGATGATAGTGTTTTTTTTATTTTGTCCATTACCTAGACCTACGAGCCCAAACTTATAATAATTCGGCCGGTTTACATTGCCAACAAATAATAGAATCTACACAAAAGATTAGAAATGTCTATAAAATTATTTCGGCTTCTTTAAATATACATATAGACTTAAAACTTTAAAATTACAATTTAGTTTGCCGTTGTCTTTTGGCGGTCCAAATATTCAATCATTTTTAACTTTTTTAAATGAAGATGACGATTTTTGTATATTTTTTTATATTTAACTTAATAAAATCATGTAATCTCAATATAAAATTTAATGGTAAGTGAAAAAAATTATTCGATGTACTCAATATAACCTTTTGTATTTTTTTTTTTTATTCAACTGATAATGGGTGCGTGATCTCCCGAAACGTCCAATATTGTAACAATTTGAATACATTAAAAGATGTGAAGCTAAAGGCCTTCTTCAATTTACAAATTCCTACCAAAGGTTCCCAAATATCATTTATGAAATAATATATTTAACTACACCCTGTCCCACACACCGACCAATAATCCCACATTACTAATTCAGTATTGTAGAGAATAGGGCATAGTTTTGACCTCTATTATTGGCTGAAATTGGAGCCAAGTTAACGCACTGTAATTTCAAACTAGTGTCAGTGTACATGACATGTGACATCTCGTGTCATTTTTATGTGCAATGTCAAGTATAGTTTGGTTCACGAAAGATGACAATTCAAGGTCATTTATTAACCGTATGGTATAATATTACTAGCAGATAACTTCACTACATTTCGTATACATAGATGTACAGCATGAAATATTTATGGTTACATTTTAACTGAAAAAAATAAGTGTAATTTATTTGGAAATTATATTTCTTTTTAAATAATGCCTTTCTCAAAGATTTATGCTCTTTACCTATGTATTTGCAAAATCCAAAAACATAAGATTTGACAAAAACCATGGAATAATAATTTGATTTAAATGTCAACGTCACTGGGTAAAGATTAGGACAGAGGGCAGTGCAGTAGCTAATTAGATATCTGTAATTCTACGACATACGTCATTATAATTTGTAATGTGTTAGAAAGTAATGTCACCATTTACGTATATCTGTCACACAATATAAACTATATAGACATACGTCAAATATTTTTTCTCTTTCTAACATGAAATGTTGCTAAGTTACTACTATATAAAGTGCTGTGTATTCTTTCTTCGAACAAATGACCATGAATAGTCATCTTTCGTGAACCACCTTTATCCAATTTGAAAAACAGGTAGATAATATTTTATATTTCACACATACTGACTAGAATATATTATAAAAAGTTTCGATGGCATTATGATACCTTTTTAATATTTTAATAAAATGTCAGATAGAAAGCTTCTTTGACAATGTATACATAATATAGTTCAAAGTATCTTGGCACCTTAAAAATTACGGACCATTAAATTAGTAGACTACGAATAATTTCATACAATACGTAACTGCTGGTTTCAGAAAAGCAAGGCTCACTAAAGTAATAATTGTAAAATTAGTTTTTTCTAAAATTGATTTTCTACATATTTTTTGTATGAAAATAATGATTAACCTCGTCTTTAAAAATAATTTCATTTTCATCATTTTCAATCTTCTAATGTTCTAATGAATTCTACAACCCTCTATTTTTAGCCTCAGAAAGAAGTTTCCATTCAATAGTGCTAAGATATTTATATATGGAAATTGAGAGTACACCATTTATGAGCCCTTAGCTATCTACTTTGCAGTTCCGTTGTTCCACTTTCCGCATTTGTTTGTTCCTGAACAAACGAGAAACACAAATGAGTTTATTTAACATACGGATACGCAACTCGTATTTCAGATAAGCTAGTGAAAATTATACATTTGAGACTGCCTAATAATAAAACGAGATGAATAAACCCGTGTGACACTTAAAATGTAGGTGAAGGGTGTGATAAATTAGTTATTTATAAACTTGTGCACCCTTGCAAATGCCAGAGTGACATATAATGATAAAGGTCTGTGATTATCTCTTACTCGCTATAAATAAATTTAAAATTTTGACCATACAAGTAAAATAATACTTTTTATTTCAATATGGGTCACGGTAGAATTATTAAAATAAAAGACATGTTTAATATTTTTTGGATTTTATTTTAAATATGTTCAGAGTAACTAAAACTTATTATAATTATCCTTTAACCTTTAAAATTTTATAAAAATTAAATGTGTATTTCGAGAACCAAGTTCTCAGTATAAATATATAAGAAAAATTAAAAAGAATAACTAAGAGTACCAGAGGCGGTTAATGAGGCCACATGGCCGCGCGCCTCCCTGTCAGAAAACGGTAAAGGTAACTTCTTATTTGATATAATAAACTAATAATATAATTTAATCATATAGTAAAACCGAAAACGGTTCTACGCTAATGTTAGTAATTAATAGTTAAATATAAAACATTTAAACTAGACGCGAGATGAGTCACTGCGCTGAAGCCTTGGCCGCTCGGCGTTGCTATTGACAACTACGTAATGTTTGTGTTTTTAATGCTGACTATAACACTTGACAGTAGATTATGTATAAAATAAAACAAGTTAGTTTGAATTCGTCTGTACATGGTAGTGGACGCTAGGTGGTGTTTATATTATTCAAGTTGTTTTCTTGATATAATTTTTAGAACATGATTCAAAAGGATCAAGATTATACTAATTAAGATTCACAAAATCACAATCACAGCCCGAAGGAACACGGCTATACTTAACTTCGAAATAATTTCACAAATTAATTTGCTATTAAAGATAAAACTATTTAACAACGAACAACCTACTTCATTTTCTTATTCTGAATAATTCTAGCGTGACCCACGTACTAACCAGTTAAAAAAATCAATTGGTATCTGTTTGCAGAGTTTACTTTATACGTAAATTCAGTGACCAGTGTTTATTTAATTCACATTATTTGCTGAAAAATGTCATGACACTATAATTTCTTTTTATTTTGTTTTTCATAATATAAAATCTCTTTCATCCGTAAATAGTTTTGTATGAAATGACAGAAATAGATATTTGTTATTGCAGTTGACAATATGACAGGTAGTGAGGTAGTTAACAGTAAACATACTATTGATTCATTATTGTTTACTAATTGATAAACAGACTATTTATATTTGAATCCAGGTTACAATGAATACTCCAAATGAAATAATGTTACACTTACTTTAATTATAAATTAGTATTCGTTTTTTTAAATCTTTACTTCAATAATTGCTTGTCGTGAAATACATGTGATTAATTTCATGAATTTAATAAAAATACTGTATAGAAAACCTGTTATTAGACTTACTCATATATCTAAATGTTGATAGTTATATACTTTTACACGTTTATTGTATTTCACATTTTACTGATTGATATCTGTTGTGTATTGTGTTGCTTTTAACATTTATTTATATTTATGCTAATATAATAACCTATAAAATGTTATATTGAAACTGTTATTCCAGTCATATGCTTCTATAAAAATGAAAATATAATAAATAAAAATATACATACATCTTATACAATAGGTGACAATGAAAACGGGCCACTCGAAATAACTTTTTTATTTATGATTATTTTTTAATTCTCTAGGCTTAGGGGCTCATAAATCATGGTATTTGGCATGATGGTAGCGCTGCCAGTTTAACCAGAAGTAACATTAAATTTAATCTTTGAAATAGGACACTATATATTTTTATCTATTTGGAAACTACGTAAAATTACAAATTCAACGGTAAGCTTAAAATGTATTTTTGTTGACGGAAAAAATTACAAAAACGTGAGACAAAAATATCAATAATTAACATGCTAAATCCATATCAGTCAGGCTGTGAAAACAGTTAAGATAATATTGAGTAATATTTAAGTTAATTGTTTAAATAGTAAGTTATTTTTATAAGATTCTATATTTTGTTACAAAAAATTGATCAATTTGTTATCACAGCCTACCTAATATGGGTATTTATAATTTTCTTTTACGTTTTTGTATTTTATTTCTTCAATAAAACTTCACTTGAAACATATCTTTGAACTCGTAATTTTACGTAGATTCCAAACATATTAAGATATCGTATATATCTTAATATGTCCTATTTGAAATATGAAAGTTAATGGCACTTCCGGTTTAACCGGAAGCGCTACCATAAAAAATTTACCATCTCAAAAACAACATCAAATTTGTTACTAATATTAAATATAATTCGAAACCTATATTATTTAATATAGATTTTGTACTGTTTTTTGCTACTATAGATACATATTGAAAAGAACTCAAAATAAAAATTGTTTTTATTTTAAATTTGATCGTTGATTCGCAACTTTAATTACAACAAAAATAATTTTGATTCTATCTTAATGCCAAAAAAGGTTCGCGGTCACAGCTAGAAACAGTGTTCCGCAGACGGTTTTTCACCCAACGAAAATTCAATTTCAACCATCGTTCAACCAGCAACTGTCTAAACAAATAGGGAAAGAAATAAAATTACTAAAGAAGTAGTAAATATTTCTAAAATAGTAGATAATGAAAGACAACATATTTGTTAAAACGAAATGAATAATTTAAATGTAGGCGTAGGAAATGACGTATTTCAATGTATTATGACAGATCATAATATCAATACATTGCTAAATCCTCAAGGTTATTTAGAAGATCTGCATACAGATTATTTCTTTTCTTTAGTGTCGAATAAATCTTTTTTGGTGTTGTACACAGTGAAAGCTAGCCGTTAAGGGTGTGAACACATGAATATTGATATCTTTTTATTTTTTTATATCACTTGTAAAAGTGTACATTTTTTAATTTTTGACTTTGTTAAAATCATTTAACAGTTTAATATTGTTCGTTTTGACAATTTTTTTTTAAATAACATAATTTCCATGTTTTTATACTATTTGTTAATGTTTTAACATTTAAGAAAACTCATCCCCTGAAGAAGACTCATGCGGAGTTGAAACTAGTCGGATTTGAATAAAGATTGACTGAAATCCAGAAATATCGTCATCCTTCATATATTTTTATAATAATAAAATAACAGTAGTATATTACGTACCCTCATAAAAACTAAGCAAACGA
This sequence comes from Harpalus rufipes, assembly GCA_951394225.1. Lineage (NCBI taxonomy): Eukaryota > Metazoa > Arthropoda > Insecta > Coleoptera > Carabidae > Harpalus > Harpalus rufipes. The sequence goes on along the minus strand of OX596277.1, from coordinate 52,721,615 downwards.
CACTACTGAATTTGTCATAATGCGTGGAGCAAAAATCTGAATTCATACAATTCGTAGACGACTTTGATCGGACATCTTTCAAAAAATTTACTGTATGCAATTTATACATAATACACATGATTGACGAAAGGTATTGTGCTGGCCACAACAGTTTTTTTTTATTAAAAATGGCACAATTTTGTTCATTTAACCAACCTCGCACCTCTTCAAATAAAAAAAAATACCAATAGAGAGCAAGCTTATAGATACAGTCTGTATATTGAAATTTTATTATGATCATATATCCCATTTCGAGTTTACCATTACAAAAATTGAAATATAACATCATAAACCGTTTTCTGTACAATTTAATATTAGTTAGTTGAAAAGGGCATGAAATCCAGAATAAATCGACAAATTTATAAATAAAATGCATTGCCATATAATTCGTAATCAAAATTTCCAGGAAATTGCATTGATAGCAGGTAGACTAAATTTGTAATGATTCAGTTTAACTCAGATTTCCCAGAAACGTTTACAAATAAATTGAAACTTTATATCAGTTTTCAAACTTTATAGAAAAATTTACTTTCATAAAACCGAAATATTTCATAAAAAAATATTCATTTATTTATAATAAATATATGCTAAAAATGTATTAAATAGAATCATGTTGTATTATTTTACGTGAAAATTATTCTGATTATAAATGTAAATGAAGCGAAATAATGTGTTTGGATTTGCATATAAATGTGTGGCGAAAGATGATAGTTGCATAATTGAATTATGGGTTTATATCAACCCACATTCTAGGATCGACCTGAACTAATATTACTGGATGTATGTGCGCATCGTAATGTGCAAATTAAAAAGTGAATAAAAAAGTCTTGCAAAACAAATTAGACTAAAAGCACTAATCAATTACTATTTTGTATTATCCTAATTAAATGCAAACAAAGAAAATATTTGTTTTCCCAGGCGAAATAGATACAATACTTAAACACGAAACTCGTAAAATCAAATAATTTATCATTTTTTTACGCAGATACAGATTTTTTTAGTGACCGTGGTTTCTCTTTATAATAAATCATAAATTCTATTACTTTATCAATTTTTTATATATCTACTGGCTGTTAAAAAAAGGGTAAACTTTTTTAAGGGCATATACGAGCCAAACCCCAGCATTAACAGCAAGAAGAAATAAATTTTTAGATTACAATAGTTAAGACTATATTTAGGTATTTTTTTATTTTATGTATTAATAAAGTGTACTAGATTTAAATATAATGTTATTACCAAAATTTATCATTTTAACAATAATCTACGGGCAAATATATGACAACAGACACGTGCTAATTTTTTTTTTTAGTTCCTACAGTAATTAATACAATATTATGTTAATATTATTTATAAAACTGGAGGTAAAGGAAACTGACAATATATTCAATTAATTACTTTATTAAATTTTATTTTTTTAGTAAAATTATTTGCAAAGTGATATTTATTTATTAAAGTAGCACCTACAATTATATTAAAAACAAGAATAAATAAACTTCTGGATATTATGATTATTATTCCAATTCAACAAATTTTAATATGGTGTATTAATAGAGTGTATAGAACTTGAATACATTGCTTATAATAAAATTTCTTAGGTTTAATAATAATTTATTTGCAAATAAACCATTGTCTGCATGTGATGAATGTTTTCGTCTTTAATAATTCGCAAATAATTTTCGTTAAAGTAATAAAATTTAAGATGGCAATTAATTGAGTATATTGTCAGTTACCTTTACCCTCAGTTTTATAGATAATACTTAAATATTGCCTTATTAACTGGTGGAACGAAAACTTTTGGGAATTGTCTTTTGGCATATATTTGCCCGTAGATTATTGTTTAAATGAGAAATTTAGTTAATAATACCGTATTTAAATCCAGTACACTTTATTAATACATAAAATAAAAAAAGCCCAAATATAGTTGTTACTGTTGTAACTTAAAAAAATATTTTTTATTGCTGTTAATTATATTTATTTCAGAGGACACGAATACATTTGGGGTTGAGCTCTAGTACACTGACCAAAATAAATAAAAAAGGTTAATCAATATAGGTCCAATCTTCAATAGTTTCCGAGGTAATGAAAAATGAGTTATACGGGGTTTACTCAGATATCTCAAAACTGTAGTTACGACTTCAATTAAATGAAATTGTTTCTTTACCTTTCAGAGGTGCTTTTATTTGTTTCTTTTAATTAAAAAAATATTGTACTAAGTTAAATGTTGTGGCAACCTTGACCAATATTTCATTTTCAAATAACTTCGTAACTATTAGAAATTGAAAATGTTTCATATAAAATTATATTGTTTTTTACAGCCTATTTACTGACATTTTGTTCGATTACTATCTTTGTCAGTTTTTCATCGATTTTTCGTTTTTCTAGGAAACAGTTGAAGATCAGACCTATGTTGACCCTGTATATATAAATGCGTAAATCATCTCCCAATTATCAAAACTGATTATACTGTCAAATTATGAGTGTAGAAAATTAAAAAAAAAATGCTCCAAGAATTGATTATTTCATTATGTACAAAGATTCTTTATAGAATAAGAATCACATTGAAATATTCGTGAAGTAAAGACCCGAGTCATGTTATTAATATTCTTATTCATTTTGTTTGAATAAGTACATTCTAAAGAATTATAACTCTTAGACTTATGGGTCAGAATATTTTTGCGCTACAAAACGTGGAACATAGGAGTTTAACATGGATTTTAAAAAAAAGTACAAGAATAAAAAGTTCTTTAAAATTAATTTTGACTTTTAAAAGTCTTCATTTAATGCAATAGAATATTTGTTTGTAGCACTAGGAATTTAGAAAATGAAATATGATATTTTCGTCAAAAATCAGGTACCTATGGAAATTAAAAACAAATAAAACAATATCTTATTCGGGCAGTTTAATGTTATTGATGTTAATTGTTGTAAATACTTCATCTACATTGTTAGAATTCAGCATTAAATATTCAAGTATTATCATACGTAATATAACAAGTGATATGATTATCATCGATGATATTCTCGAGTGAAACCGGGCTGCAGATTTCACGAGTCCGAAGGACGAGTTGAAATGTGCTGCTTCGCTTTCACGAGCAATATCTTCCATTATTAATCATATCACGAGCTTATATTTAATGAGAGAATATAATGAATTTTTGCAATCTAACCTAACCTAACTTTTGATATACATATTCATATTGTATTAAAACATGGTACTTACGAGTTTTATTTAATATTTCGGAGTTTGAATTATTGTTATTATTTATTTTTATACTCAAAATTAACTGTCAATGTCATCATCAAATCCCTTAGTAACGACTATAAATACGGTAATAATTTCCTTGTTTTTTATCATGGCTGTGATAAACGCGTAGCTAGGGAGATTCTGAATGTTGATTGGTAGAAAACATGTCACGTGACTAAGGAATTATATTCTCATCTTAATTGATATATTGTTTTATTTGTTTTTATTTCCATGGCTATCTAATTTTTGACGAAAATGTCATATTCTATTTTCTAAATATCTAGTGCTACAGATATTTTATTGTATTACATGAAGGTTTTTTTAAAAGTTCAAATTAATTTTAAACAACTTTTCATTCTTATACTTTTGCTTTAAAATGTATGGGAGAGCCATTTTCCGCACATTTTTAAAATCCTATGTTATGCACCTATGGTCTGCGACCGCTTTTCGTTGGACAGCCTCTAGGTATACAGGATGATTCGTCGGTCTGTTATTTTTTAATAAGTCGATTATATTAAATATTATGTAAAAACACCTATATATTTATTCAAATTTCAATAGTATTCGATAGAATATTTCATATATAGTTTTCAAATTTGAATAACTATTTAGGGTGTTCCATTTGAAAATATAAAGTTGCATACCATTGCGTAAAGATAGAACAGCCTGTAGAAAAAACCTATATTACAGATTTATAGACATTTTAATATAAAACAAACTTCGTTTGAATTTTTTCCATGTTATTTAAAATAATCGAGTTATTAAAAAAGAACAGACCGATGAATCATCCTGTATAAAAGTCATTGATAATAAAATTATTTTATCTCTGGAATTTTATGACAAGTACAACTAGGGTTGCCAACTGTCCTACTTTCGGCAGGACAGTCCTAGAAATGCTATTGTGTGTTCTATATCTCACGTATCACATTCACTGTAAGTCCTACTTTCCGTAAATTGTAATTTCAGCAATGATGTCCTCAGTATTATCACGAGGTAATTTCAGTTTACTAAACCTCATTCATATTTTATTGTGCGATTTTGCATTTTAAAATTGGAACACCCCTCTCCCTACGCCCCTCTTTAGTGTTCTACTTTAGGCTGTCAAAAAGTTGGCAATCCTGATTAAACAATGTTTAAAATATTGCACTAGCAAGTTAGGCTCAGATTGTTTTCATGTAAAAATCATTTTATTTATTTTAGTTTCCTGGCCTGGGGCCTGGGAAAACGGTATTAGCGGGGCCCCAAAATATTTGTAAAAAAAGCCCTATCGCAAATTAATTGGACCAAAGAATTTTTGAAAATTATTTTCTGAGAATTAAAATTTGTTAAATACGAATTATTTATATAAAAAATTAGGTATATTAAATACACAATAGTTTTAGCATTTAATTGACAATTTTAATATATATATATATATATATATATATATATATATATATATATATATATATATATATATATATATATATATATATATATATATATACTGGGTGTCCCAAGAAATCCTTGACATAGGTGTTTAACATGGGAAAACAGTATTTTGTAATTAAAAAGTGTCCGGCAGAAAATTAAGCCATGGTATTGGACATGATAATAGTACATGACCTCCTGTACGTTATTTATTATTAATTGCTTTAATATTATTGTACAAATTAGAAAAACATGTGCTACGAAAAACATTACAAAAACTTTTCATATTAAATTCATATTAATGTACTATTATCATTTCCAATATTATGGCTTTAACTTTCTGCCGGACACTTTTTATTTACAAAAAACTGTTTTCCCATGTTAACCACCTATTTCTTTGGACACCCGGTATATATATATATATATATATATATATATATATATATATATATATATTCCATTTACAATATTTATAAAGTACAGTGATGTGTAATTTTTTTGTTCGAGTTTGTAGTAAGAAACCAATTAAAATTTATTGTTGACATGTCATTGTTGTACGATTGTTAAAACAGTATGCAGAAAGGCTTCATCATTTAATATGGGAAATTTTCTTAGTGTTGCCCGTAAAACTGAACTTTTCATGTAACGAGGGTGCCAACAGAGGGCACTAAAAATGTCTCTGTAATTGTAAAATTGTATATGTAAACTGTATATAGACTGCAATTTGTATAGATCAAAAGGATCTCCCAACAAATAAATACATTATTATTGTTATTATTATTATTATTATTTTATTTAAAATAATTAGGGAAACCTATGCATAGGGTTAGTATTTGTAAACAATTTTATTATTAAATTTTCTTAGAAATATGAAAGTGCACCCTCTTTGAACGTGGGGCCTCGGTACAATCCCGAAAACCTGATCTCTGAGCCGACCCTGCCTTTCATGAACGTTGTGTGCGCGAGAAGTATTTTATAGTTAAGAGATATCGTGTACTTATTCAAATTACAGATAAAGAAAATTGGACTACAATTTTTTTAATGAAGTCTGTTTTTTATATAAATCTATTAGTTATTATTTGTAGACAATTATCAGCCTGTATTCCTTATCTATTCCCAGTTCTTCTTTACCTCGTTTCTTCAGATGATCTTCTATCATGATAGCACTAATCATAAAAACATTTCCAATGCTTCCGATAACAGCAAGTGACGCTAAGAGCAACAGGCGAGCCACTCGCGACCAATCAGAACTCAGGGTAACCGGAGATACACTTTCGGCACTGCTACCACCCCCAAATGCTCCCCCGATGCTACCCTGAGGTAGCAACATGGCATTTGCGCCACTGACGTTGATGATATCCATGGTGGAACACACTAGAATAAAAGGATAGGTTGCTATAGAAACAAGAAAAGCAAATAAGTATGGGAGTGAGAGGTATTAGGATCCAATTTCAGATTCAACGGATGCTATTAACAAAAAATACTGTCCGATTTATATGAAATCTAATATAAAAACTATGGAACTAAAAGCAAAATTTATGTCGATACATGCATTTACTATGGTGGAAATGATTAGGCAGAGAACTCACGTCATCAACCTGAAAAAACCTTATAAAAAGAAATATAACTTGTAGTAATTATTAGTTGTTATTTATTTTTTAAAACAACTAGAAAAAGTATTCTAGTATTAATGAAACGTATATATTAATTAATTTACAATTATTTCTAAGTCAATCCTTATTCCTTTTACGGAATATAAAATTATTTGACACATTATCATTCTCAGTAGTGCCAATGTATGGCACGAAAATAAACTACATTTATTTCAAATACTTTTATATTCCGTAAAAGGAATAACGATTGACTTGGAAATAGTTGTAAATTTCATTAATATATACATTACTTAATACTAGTACTTTTTTCTTTTTCTTTTCAAAATTAATAACACCCAATAATTTCCACATGTTATATTTCATTTTATAAGGTTTTTTTCAGGTCGATGACGTGAGTCCTCTGCTTAATCATTTTCACTATACTAATTTCCAAAAAAATACGAGCGTCGCGCTAGAATTATTGAGAATAAGAAAATTAGGTAAGTCGTGGAAAACAAAAATAAATTATTTTTTTCCTATTTCGCGTTCACATAGTGAATTTTGTACAACTGTTTTTGCCATAAGTAGTGTTACAATAAACAATTTTGTTCAATTGTTTGGGGGATTTTTTATTTGTAAAGTTGATAACGTAGTTTAAGTGTCAAATATATATCTTTCATTTTAGTTGTCATAACCTGCCATTACTCATGAAAAAATACTGCAATAAGAATTTTTCATAGTAAAATAATTACATAAAATAGTAACGCTTTCGTTTAAATTAAAGTACAAAATATTTATTTGTGGGTTCATAACATAATAAATATAAATTTTAAATATAACCAAACTTCTAAATGTTTTCAAAATGTCAAAAGTCAAAATAAATTTCAAATGTTTACTGAAATTGTCAGTGTTACCAAGCTTGATATTTTAATATTTCTTTCAATAATAATTTTGAAATAAAAGTAAATTATTGCGAAATAGGAAAAATTCTATGAAAAACACGTATTACAATGTCCATGTGTAATACTCGTACTTTGCGTAACTCGCCTACGGCTCGATTACGCAATCTGTACTCGTGTTACAATAAGGGTCATGGTAATACAGTGTTAAAAAGGAGTAGGATATGAACACAGAATCATTATTCAATTTGAAAGTCAAGTTGTCAAAATTTATCCGATTTATTTCTATTTCTAAAATAAGTTTCAAAAAGAAAAGCTTTGATTTCTTTAAATAACATTTTTGACAATATCTCGTATCAAATTGATATTTAAATACAAATTAAGACATGTTTCTTTGTTCATAGCCTACTCTGAGTTAGGTTTTTTTTTTGAACACTCAATAATACTATTAAAGTTATTTATCTGTCACTTAAACTTATTAAGTTAAGTTTGTTAAATAAATTAAAACATCGTTCTAAGTGAAAATACAAAATTAACCGGAGAAAATAGGCCAAACAGAAAAACAGTGTACCTAAGCGTTTGACATGGAAAATCAGTTTCTTCTTTGCGCAAAGTTCTCAATTAATTTTAGACAAAAATGTTTGATATGAAAGTTGTAGAAAATTTGCGACTTTTGGGTATTTTTCGACTCTGAAGAAAAGTTTTGAAAGTATTCCAAAAGAAGGTTGGTTGGAGGCTTTTAAGAATTGGACGGAAAAAATGGCGAAGTATATACATTATTGTTGAAGGAAACTACATACTTTAAATATATAAAAAAAAATCTAAAAAATATGAACCATGTGTATTATTTTCAATAATTCTAGCGTGACCGTCATATAAAGAAATTTGTTAAAAGCTGCCAATATAAATAAAATATGTAATCATAATATTTTGTTTGTGAAAAAACAGTTTTGTACGAAGAATAATTTATTAAAGTTGCATGAATTAGGTCATCGAACGATAATGTGAAAGCAAGGGACATTAACTTTTCTTTTTGTCGGGAAATATGACTGGCATAAATATTACATTCTCGATTGACATATACAATGATAGCTTAAATAAACGAACACATTATTCTTTATATGTAATTACGAGCCCAACGTCAAAAAGTTTGTAAGTCTTTCAAATTTGATGATATATGTTCATTTTATTTTCGCAAATTTTAATAACATATTCATGATGATTTTGCAGAAAATAAATTGATTTAAGTAAACAATACATAGGAAAGTATGATGTTTATTTATTTATTTATTTATTTATAAGTTTATTTTGATGATTTTATGATTCTATGGAAAAAGCAGTTGTCATTCTTCAAAATATTTTAATTTCTTTCAACAAAATATGAAAGTCCTAAAGAGCAGAAATTGTAGAAAATAATAATTTTTTATTTTCGTTTTGTTTCTATATGTATATTGAGGATTCTTGAATAAAAAAACTTCAATTATCGATAAATTTCATTCTTAAAAAACTTTTAAAATTGACTACATTTTGGCCATGGTTATGGTCATTATCAAGCCACAATCGATGTAAATAACAAAGAATTTTAATGTACATTTGTCAAAATTAAAATTCTTTGTTAATTACATAAATTGTTGACTTGATAATGGCCCTAACCAAGGCCGAAACGTCGTCAATTTTAAAAGTTCTTTAAAGTAGAAATTTATCGCCGATTGAAGCTTTTTTATCCAAGAATCGTCACCACTTAAATAGCAATCACAGCTTTAGAATATTCCAATCATTTTGTTTCAATATTTGTTGGAAGTGACATCTGCTTTGTCATAAAACCATCAAAGTGTGTTTTGTAGGTAAGAATTTTTATCTAAAATATTTAAATAAATTCAGAAATTATTAAATATATTTTAAAGAGTTCCAAATTTCATTAATTTTTTATAATCCTACTTTAGTACTTCTTTGACCTTTTATATTATTAAAAATATCTTTTTAGTTGAGTTTATAGTTATAAAAACCGACGTTTCAGCAGCACGAACTGCTGTCTTCTTCAGGGAATAAACAACAAATATATAAATAAATAATAACAAAAACATTAGCAACAGGTAACCATGGTGACAAATTATAACATGTTTAATATAGGAAGCCATGAGATTTTAAAAACCAAGAATAATAATCTCAATCGTTGTGACGGTTTAAATCTTAGTCGGGCATGGATTCCTATATTAAATATGTTGTAATTTGTCACCATGGTTACCTGTTGCTAATGTTCTTGTTATTATTTAAGTATTTATATATTTGTTGTTTATTTCTTGAAGAAGGCAGCAGTTCATGCTGCCGAAACGTCGGTTTTTATAACAAAAGAAATAAAATTAAAAAGGTTGTATCATTTAATTGACCCTTTTTATTTTTTTTAAGTACTCCACAATTTTTCAAAATGATTTAAAATAGAGAAGTCTCAAGTAACCGAGTTGGATGGGATCGGGACCCTCTTCGAAAATCGAAAAACAGAGTTTATTTGAAAACAAAAAACATAAGAATCGAACCCGGCTTCCCAGATTCGCGACTAGATATTTAGGCACGCGGCTACGAGATATTTATATTTATAAAATACAATATTATATACTGGGGTCTCGCGGCCGCGTTTGATCGCGAATCTGGAAAACCGGGTTCGATCCTGGCCAACGCCAAATATTTCGAAATTTAAGTGGCACAAAATTGACCTCTGTGGGGCACTCTGCAATGAGTGCCCGAGCGGTGACGCCTGGGAAACACCCGCACGGTACAAATATAAATATGTATATCATCACGGCATATTACCCATTGCTGGGTGTGCCAATCTGCGTTGTACACAGATATTGGCAATGATGAAATATTTGTACCGTGCGGGCGCTTACCAGGCGTCACCTCACGGGCACTCAATGCTGGCGTAGAGAGTGCAATTTTGAGCCATTAAAATTCGTAAGTAATTTTTGGCGTCGGTCGGGATCGAACCCGGGTCCCCAGATTCACAACCAGAAACTCAAGCACACGGCCATGAGACCCCATCGGTACAAATATGTCATCATCATTACCGAAATCTGTATACAAAGCAGATTTGCACACCCAGAAATGGGTAATATGATATATTTATTTATTAATAAAAATAAAATACTTTGGAAAAAGTTAGAAAAAAGGTTCGTATTACAGAAACCATACTGTATCATATTTTTCAAATGAATATTTGTCAATTTTATTTAAAAAAAAACTTAATAGGTACATTAGAACTTTATTAACATTGGGCTCGTATTACCGATATTTTTTTGTTGCTTATCCAATTTTTATTTTCATCAAAAACACTTTATTTTTTTTTTGTTTTGTTTTTAATTATCTTCATCGTTAGAGTCAGGGAGTATGACATTTATCATTAGTTAAATTGGAACAATAATATTGACTTAAACATATTTATTTATTTAAAATGCAAACAAATAAATAAAATACATACTTATAATTTTAAACTGATGATACTGTAGTTAGAAGTTATTGTCGCTGTGTCACTGAACTATACACGACTGCATCAAACTCGTATACTACCAACACTATAGGATTTACAGCGAACAAGTGGTCAATTATTAAACTAAAAAATTTCCACCCTTTCTTTTTATTTATGTCAAATAAGAATTATTATTATAAACCATAATTATAAGCGTTTTTTACTTAATGAAAAGCTCATTTTAAAGGTCAAATCAAAAAAAGTTTTACGCGAAAGATAAAAACCACGATGTCGATAAAATTGTTAAGAAACATTTTTCTTGCTTTTCATTTGATTTATGCAAATAAATGCTAACAAAGCCAATAGATTTAAAACATTTTCCATAGTTTTGCATGCAAATTACAACATAATGCCTTAAATTTGTAATACTTAATAAAAGCGTTATGCAAAATATGGTAATACTTTTTTATCTTATTTCCTTGTGTTTTATTTAAGACTTCTTTACTGTAATTTTATTAAATTGCATATTTTTATTGAGTTTAGTAATTAAAGTGTTTGTAAAACTTTACATTTATAACCTAAAACTTTTTTTTATATTTTTTTTGTCGAAGAAAAGTAACAGAAACTAATATGTTTCTTCTACACTGCAAAAAAATCTTTTTAGATAAAAACTTTCGCCTGTCGAGAATGATATGTACCTAATTAATTTCCGAGGGCAAATTGTTACAAAAATAAGTTTATTTCAATCACTCAAACATTTGAAATGTAAAAACTTGAGTAAAATTTTTGAAGTTTAAAATAATGAACAGCAAATTTGTTTATAAATATTTGAATGTATTTATAAATGTGTTATTTTATTTGATAAACATTGTTATTAATAGAAAGTGCAGTGTAAAACAAACATATGTTCAGAGTTGTAATTTGTTTTAAAATAATTTTTGTGAAAATAAGTAGCAATTTCAAATACAAAATATGTTTTTAATAATAAAATAAAAATAATTTAAGCTTTTTTGAATTATAAAAAAGTGCTAATGACATTTTCACAAATAATTTATAAAAACTGTCATATTAAAGAAATATAGTTCATAATATGCTTTTAATTTGTTGCTATATTTGCCTGTTGTAAAGGTCAAAACATCAACTAAATTACTCAAAAAAATCTAAACCAAATTTTCTATGTTGAAAGCTCTACTACTAATACGAAAATCATAAATTAATTTTCTACAATTTGCAATTTATAAATACTTACAATCGATATAATGCAAATACGATTTTCACAAACACTTTCCTATGAATTTTAAATGCACAAATTATTATTACATTTGGTTTATAAAGATAACAATCGCGATAGTTGTAAAAATAAATAGTTCACTCTATGTATAATACAAGGGTAAATGATTTTTATAAAAAATTAATATAGATGAAACTAACCACTACTAGGGGTGATCTCTTCGCCGATTGACTTCATTTTAGGGCGAGTTCGTTTTGATTGCTCGCTGTCCTACAAGTGCGCATGCTCAGTGAGATATGGCAAAGATTTTCATTAATATACCTAACACATTTAAACTTAATGCTGTTATCGGTTCATTTGCCATGCAATATCCTTATTACCTGTAATATTAATTGCGAAAATGTTTTTGTAAATGAAATACAGGAACATGGAGCAGTTTGCAGGTTAGTTATTTTATTGATTCGCTTCCTGAATGTGAACTGTTTGCTTATACATGACTTTTAATTGTTCCATTGAACCCTGAAGAGAATATATTTTATTAATTATGTGCATTGATGGTGAAATGTATGTTTTATTTATATTTATTGATAATTATATTTCATTATAATATTTGTATGAATGTACGATTTTTTTAAAAATTAAATCCCCGTTTCCCTATATTGTTTTAATATATTTATTTACTTTATATAGGTATACATTTTTAAATACCTAATAGTTATATATTATATAATCGGCAGGGTCGAATCGGCCAGTCGGGAAAATCGGGAATTTCTCGAGAGGCCGCCGCTCGGTGACCACGAACTAAAATTTGAGTACGTAGCATCATCTATTTCCTACGACACCTATTTCCCATAACACCGAAAATTCAGATGTAACAGAAAACATACTATAAACTGAACTACAAGATTTTGCACAGAAGTGGAATAAAATAAGAGATGTAATTACAAATGAATATTTAATAAATAAAAATGAAGATTACGATATGTTACAGGCAGATGAAAAATCAAATGATCAAGAAATTTTAAAATCAAATTGTAACAGCTGTAAAAATTGTATAGTTTGCTGTTATCAGAGCTGGGACCAGTACTCAAAAAAAGTATTTAAGTACTAAATACTAAATACTCAGAAGTAATGTATTTAAATACTAAGTAAAGTAATACTTTAAGTACATTTTTTTACCTACTTACAGTACCAGTACTAAGTATTTTTTAATGAAATCAGTTAAAATAATATGACGAAAAATTATCGAGTTTAGATACATATTTGTATATTACTCTCAGCCAATAAGACAGGTAATAATATATACCTATTAAAAAAATAGCATATGAAATGTTTTAAAATAAACTGCATAAGAAATGCATTGCATTTTACGCATCTCACACTTCACGTACTGTGATTAATGTCTATATAGCTACTACTTTACGCCTTTGAGTAGAAATATTGTTTACTTATTTAGTTCTATAATATTGATGAGCACGTAAATATGTGGTTCAAAATTACTTCTTGATTTATCTTTATTTACGTCTTTAACTATTCGATTAAAACTGTAGATAGCGAAAACTTTAATAACTACGAATACTTGCTCAAACTTGTGTTGACAGTACAAAACACACAGCAATTTGTTATTGCGCATGCGTGAAGTATTTAGTATTTAAAGTACTTAAGTTACTTTAAATACTTTTGGATACTTTAAGTACCAAAAAGTATTTGAAGTACTTTTTATGAAAAAAAGTATTTTAAGTACAGTACTAAGTAGTAATTTTCAAAAGTATTTTAAGTAAAGTATTGTAAATACTGGATGTATTTAAAGTAATACTTCCAGTACTTTTACTTTAAGTAGTTCCCAGCTCTGGCTGTTATAATGTTGTATTAAAATTTAATTTACATACATTGTTTTATAATCATCTGTTTGGAGCATATAAATTTATATTGACTCCATGCACACAGGTTTCTTGTGAACGTACTTTTTTAAAGTTAAAGAATATACTAAACAGACTAAGAAATTGCATGTCACAACTAGAAGCTTTTTACCTTCCGCTATCCTTGGTAAAGGAAGTATAGGGATCAAGCTGAAAATAGCATATCGAGATTTTGGTAAATGACCACGTTTTAAGGTCCTTAGAATCCATTTTTAACATTTTCACGATGATGTCTGTGTGTATGTGTGTGTGGATCCTCTTTACGATCTAACTCAAATACTATCCTTCAGAAAATTTTGAAACCTTTATTTCTACCTTACTCTTATATAGAAAGATGCCATTAGATTTTGGAGTAAATCAGATAACCAGAAATGGCACTTTTCTGGAAGCTCAAAATAGTTTTTCTTCGAAGATTTGTTATTATAAAAATGAAAGTTTTTTAAATTTTCTACAGGTTTGCGTTAATACTTTTTGTATATATTTTATGGATAAATTTATAAAATTATCTATAGTTTTAATCCCGGAGCCTACGTTTTAAACACAACTCATACACATGGTTACACAGTTCAGATCTCAAATGTTCGTACCTGACAGATATATGTCACTGTCAACAAACTAACCATTTCAAATAATAATATAAGGAAATAGTGAATGGAACAATAATTGTATGGAAAGGAACTTATACAGTTACCAGCATAAGTAAATATGTAGGAATATAAGGTAGGATAATAAAATATATAATATATCATCACGGCATATTATCCATTGCTGGGTGACCCAATTTGCTTCGTACACAGATGTGGGTAATAACGATCACATATTTGTACCGTGCGGGCTTTTACCAGGCGTAACAACGCGCGAATCTGGGGAACCGGGTTCGATTTCGACCGACGCCAAATATTTTAGAATTTTAAATAGCACAAAATTGATCAATGTGGTGCACTCTCCACGCCAGCAATGAATATAGGGAAGTATATAAATAATTACCCATTGCTGGGTGTGCCAATCTGCTTTGTACACAGATTTTGGTAACGATGATGACATATTTGTACCGTGCGGGCGTTTACCAGGTGTCACTTCACGAGCACTTATTACTGAAGTGGAGAGTGCAGCACAGGGGATCGAACCCGGTATTTAAATTTAATTTAATTGTAAGTATTTACATGAATCAAAATTAAATTAAACGGGAGGTATTGTGTTGGCAAAATAATATTTAGAATATTTTTTTTCAAGAATCTGCTACTTCCGGTTGTCCAATTGTTACCAAAACCTTTTCAGCTCTTCCCATTAATGTCCGATTGGGAAATACGTAGTTAAACAAATATTAAGTCTTACACACATACACACATACATCCACACACACACACACACACACACATACACACACACACACATACATCAACGTAAAAATGTTAAAATCGGATTGTAGAAATCTTAAAACGTGCTTATTTATTAAAATCTGGATACGCGATTTTTAGCATGAATCCAATACCTATCTTAGCGAGAGGTAAAAATATCACTTGCCAGTATTGAACAACTATTTTCAATTGAATAGTTAAGTATTCGTTATTGATTTGTTTAAATGAGAACACCGTTCTACAAGATTTTCTTTGTAAAATATAAAGTAGATTAGTAAACGGACGCCCTCGTTTTCCCATGAGACTAATAAAAATAAAACTGCGCAGCTTCTAGTTATATAGGTGTAAATATTATTATCGTATATGAACATTATCCTTTATTAGTATTAATTATTGTTTATTATCATCATAAGATATTTTATCATATGTCAACAAACATATAATGTAGATAATCTTTTTTTTTATATCTAAAAGCTAAAGGTATATCTTTTGTTTAATATTTATTTGATTAGAAGCGTAACATTTACTTTATGGGATGAGAAATTTATATCAACCCAATGTATTTTTGGAAAAAAAAATTGCATCCAACAGATGTACTACTATGTCAAAAAATCTGATGTGGTCAACACAATACCTCCCGTTTAATATAATTTTTATTCATGTAAATACTTGAAATTAAATTTAAATACCGGATTCAATCCCGACCGATGCCAAATATTTCGAATTTTAAATGGCACAAAAATGACCCCTGTGGCGCACTCTCCACGTCAGCAATAAGTGCTCGTGAGGTGACACCTGGTAAACGCCCGCACTTGTTTTTTATAGCCATTATTATGTAATAGGCAGTACAATTATTTTTACTGGTCAGGCAGTAAAAGTGACATTATACAAACTGTTAGCTCTCAAAAATATCGAACTTTTAATTTCAATCGGCAAATACAGTTATATATGAAACATTTATTTCTGAACATTTTTGCACTCTATAGTTTTTGTCGTAAAATGAACAGGGGAGCAGGAAATTGTATAAAACTAAAATTACATGTTAAATCCCTATGTTACCCGTAACCGCCACCAGCCTGATATAAATATAAATACTGCGGTGTTAGAGTTGTTTATTAATAATCATTTTCAGTTGAGTGGTATAGTATAGAAGTTAGTAATTTTAATGATTTTTATATTATTTTTCCTTAAAATGGACGATTAGAAAGTTATGTAACACATAAGTGTCAATTACTGGTTATTAATTATTTGTTAATTTCTCTATTTAAAAATTTAATTACGTTTATTATCAAATGCTTAACAATTATATAGACTAATTTTGTTAGTCTCATTACAGTAGTCCTAGCATACAGACGTGTGGGTGCTCGTAAACTGCGCCTTTGAGGATCAATTCCTGGTGTTTGAAGACAACTCCTGGACGCTTGAGAGGTATTGGATTCATGCTAAAAATCTCATATCCAGATTTCAGTGAATAAGTACGTTTTTACGATGATGTCTGTGTGTGTGAGGTTGTTGGAGGTACGATTCCTCAAATTCTATAAGACTAAAGGCCTGTGTAACTACGGATTCCTGAATCTAACAATAATGGGAAGAGTTGAATAGGTTCTGGTAACAATTAAACAACGGAAGTGGTAGTTTCTAAAAGAAAAATTCTAAATATTATTTTTTTGAAAATTTGTTAATACAAATAATAAGGATAATTAAATTGTCAATCTGTTGTAATAAATCTTGACAGATAAATGTCAGTGTCAAAAATTGCCACTTTTACTAACATTACTGGAAGATTTTTCTGGGAGGTACGAGTACATTTAATATATATTATTGTAATATTAATTAAATATGAATTTAAATTATAGATATGTTAATATTAAATATATCCTTAAGAATTACCGCTAATACCGTCAATGAATTTGAAGAATTTTAAACATATTAGAATAGTAGGACAAAGTTTCTTATAGAAAAAAAGAAGTGATACAATTTCAATTATTTGTGTGTACAAGAAATATTAAATTCTTTACTTATAGGGCGCGAGCAGTTATGTGAATTTATTGGATTGAGAATCCGTGTCAGAATGACGGCTAGTAGTTATTTACATAGATGTCACAACTCTCATATGTCATAATTTGTCATTCAAAATTTCAAAATATTCTGATGTTTATTTATCATCAATAATAAGGTATGTACTTGTCGAATAAAATAATATACATGCATTTGGAAAATCTAAATGTTTTGAATGAAAACTTATGATCCTTGAAACCTATGTATATTATTACTAGCTGTCATTCTGACACGGGCCCCTATATCTGCTTGCCAAGGCCAACAAAGTCACATAACTGCTCACGCCCTATGCAACATAAAATGAAACTGGCGAGAGGTATTGTGCTGGCCACAACAGATTTTGTTATTTGAAAAAGATCTATCTGTTATTCTTCACGTAAGCATGGCATTGCATTATTGCACGAGAAAAAGTGTATGACATAATGTTCCACGCCATACGAAATACAGTGAAGTTATCTGCAAGTAATATTACATCGGACGGCTTATAAATGACCTTGAATAGTAATCTTTCGCGAACCAAACTATATACGTGAAATACGAACTGTGGCTGTAGAAAATACTACCATTTTGAAACACATGAATAGCTATTTGGACACAAGATTTTTTTGAAGAATACTAGCAAGGGCTTATTTGAGGAGTTTTTGGGGGTTAGAACCCCCCTTCAATTTTGAAGATTTTTTTATTATGAATAAGAAAAGAACTTAGTTATTAATTTAAAATACGTTTTCCATGACTTATAAGCGACTGCTACAATTGAATTATTTCATACTGAACTTATTTTTTGGTACAAACATTTGGAAATGGGGAATAAACTCCCATGTATTGTTGTGGAAGCATTAGAAATATGTAACAATAATATTTACTCGAATATTCATCTTAATCTATTCATATTTTTTTGTTATTTTGGTAACATAGCCTGTAATACCTTACATAAGTACGTTCATTTTCGACTTTACCTCGACTCAAATCGTATTTGTGAAATTCAGTGTCTGAAAATCGATTAAATGGCTTGACTGTTATATATTCATAGACAGTTAACACCAGTGACAGATTATATACTCTATAAATTATTATTATTATTTAAACTTTTTTTTTTCTTATATTGATGGCTGTTAAGGGTGAACATAGGGATTTAACATGGGATTTTTGTTTTATGCAATTTCCTGCTCTCCTGTTCATTTTACGTAGAGTGCAAAGTTGTACAAAATTAAAAAATCTGTTGTGGCCAACACAATACCTTCCGTCAATCCTGTATATAATGTATAAATTCCATACATAATTCTAAATTTCCAGTAAAATTATTTCATAAACAAACTATTCAAATTGCACTTGACACTGACTTCTTCCTCTTGAGCTTTTCCCATTCGTTAGGGGTCGCTATTTTTGCGTGTCGTTCTCATTCAGTTCCTTTTCTCTCAAGTCTTCCGCAATTCAGTCCTTCCATTTTATCTTTGGTCTTCCTCTGTTTCTTAAAGTATTCACTTTTGTTCCAATATAATTCTTTATTTCTCCTCATGACATGTTCAAACCAATGTAATCATATTTCTTGTATCTTTCTAGAAACTTGTAATACTAGAGTTATTTTCTTACCGTATCTTTCCGTGCTTTCCCCAACATCCTCAACTCTGCCACATTAATTTACTTTTTATTGATACTGACATCTGTCAATTTGAATTATATGAATAAATTAATAATTTCCATATTTACCATAGCTGGCTGAATTATAAAATTTAATTTCTTTAAAATTCTTTAATTTTGTATCTATTGAATATGAAGTATAAAATGTAATCAAATCGTATAGAGAATAATATATTCTTTAAGTTATAATAACGTTAAATGTCAATAAATCAAATTTAACTGTTAAATCTACAAATGAGGCTACTTCCGGTTCACCAATTATAACCAAAATCTAATCACTTGTTATTCTGGATGTAAACTTGAGGAATACGAAAAAAATATAATTTTTGGAATCGTGGTATTGAAGTTATGGGATCCGGAACTTTTGTCACACACACACGGACACAGACACACACACAGACACACACACACAGACACACATACATACATACAGACATCATCGTAGAAATGGTAAAATCGTATTATAGGGACCCTAAAACATGCTTATTCAGTAAAAACCCATCATTGAATTTTTTGACCAAAGACAATACTTTCCTTACCTAAAGGTGACGGAAGGTAAAAACTGTTCTTACATTTATTTTAGTATCTTCTTAATTTTAAGAAGAAATGTCTAAAGTTCCGTTAATTAGTAACAATATCTATGACTTATGAAATTGTAGAAAATATTATTGCAATGTGCAATAACAATGGCTTTACTACTATTGTAAACCTAGGCAACAGATAATGCATGTATATTGCATAGCCTATTGCAATATTGTAACATTATTTTTAATTTTTAATACCATGCATTGTTCTCGAAATAATTGTTGGAATCGGAAAAAAAATCTCTATCTAATGGGCTAAAAAATTATATAGGGTAGGGTATTGTTGGTATTTTTTTGTAAATTAGCTGACTAGTTTGGAAACCAACCAAGTTTCCATTTTAACCGTAAAATGTATAACATTTTTTCTCTGAAGTCATTAGTTCGCCCAGAAAAACACTGGTTGTTTTAAAGGAAACGCTCTGTATACAACTTTTAAATTTAATTGAACTATATGATCTAAAAAAATATTGGTAATTTTCCAAAATTTATGATACCGCCCAAACCCATATATCATCCTCATATATCATCATCACATTTAATAATGATGATGTTCCAGAATGTTCTTGTGGAGCGCACTACTAGCCATACGTCTGTTTCGCTGAGTTTGAGTGGATCTCGTTCATGAACGTCTGAGCTACTAGAATTTGATGCATTTTCTTTGGTGGATGTTAGTGCAGTGGTGCGTCAGATTTGGAAACCGGGTGTTTGGGATTAACAACGACGACAGTGAAATATAAATATGTACCTAATTAATAATTGCCGATAATATCGTTTAATATAAATGTGTTGGTTTTATTTATTATAAGTTGCCATTATTATATGTGTACTGTGTGTTACCTGCAGTAAATTTTTTGAAAGATGTCCGATCAAGGGCACCTGTATCACGAACGAATTAACAAATACGCATACATTTAGCTCTTTCTTTTGCAAAGGCTGTAAGAGTGTGTGATAAGGATGGATATAACACGCTTGTCTTTTAAAAATTCATATTGTTTCGACTAAATTAGGACATTCCATTTATAAACGATGCTCGTTGTTGATAATACTTTCGCTGTAACGTAAGTTTATTTATTAATTCAGATACATTACCTGGATTCATAGCCGTACGTATAACGTTATATTCTGTCAGAGTCACTGACACTGACATTGTGTCAGTATCTTATTTTTAACATATTTGGTTTTACATTTGCTTATAAACTTACTAGTTGACTTATTTTTGAATTTTGAATGTTTTTCCTGTAATATATATTTTTATAATAATAAAATACCCTCATAAAAACTAAGCATACGACACTACTGAATTTGTCATGATGGGCGGAGCAAAAATCTGAATTCATACAATTCATAGACAACCTTGATCGGACATCTTTCAAAAATTTTACTGTACGTATGTTTATTATTTATTTGTCAATGAGTGTGAAATATAAATATATATAATAATTACATAGTCTGAGATACTTATATACGGAAAAAATGTATACTTACTAATACATATCAAATATTATACAATCACATATTCCAACATTCAAACGCTTCAGAAAAAATCATAATCTTAATTTTTGGTTAAAATATAAGATAATCCTTACCCTGACGAAGAAATTAGTATAGTTTGTTCATACTTACACTACAAAAGAACTGTATTACAAGTAATGTTTTTATTATGCTAAGTATTTAATAAGTAAGTTTTATTCTAAATAATTTATAAAAAAACTAATTTCATATATTGATCTATTTATTGATTAATACATTTTTATGCACATTGCTGACGAATTTATCATATATTAACTTTTCTAAGCTGTTAAAAGATTCTATTAATAAATGCATACATAAACATATTGAACAAATAAATTGGGGTAAAATAACTAATAAAATGAACCAAATTTGACATTAAATCCTTATTCTCGAAGATGAATTACTCAAATTACGTTGGTTCTCGACTTACAAAATACATACCTAACTATATTGAAAAATATAACGTAATATGTGATTAAACATATCTGGTATTTATTTATTGCTCTACTTAATATCCTGATACTTGATATAGTTTTTCTAAGACTTACAGACACACTAGCTATTTGCATTATAAAATATAATATACATTGAGCTACTTTTGTATATTGTAATATATAAACATCCAAAATATCTCCATCTCGATAAGTCTTACAAAAAATGTCAAAATACATACATAATGCAACCACGTGAAAAATACATAATATACATTTGATGATACATATTTTATTTATTTCTAAGTTCTAATTAATATCGTTATATATTATATATAAAAATGTATTATATGAATGACCAATAAACACAACAAAATGAATACAATCTTTCAATTCAAATTCCCAATTTTTCCATATCCAAAATTAAAATTTTCAGGCAACCTGCAATTCACCTAAATACGAACTAGATCTAGAGCATCGATTTGCGATCGTTAGAAGCTTAACGATTTACAAGCAGCAATCTTGCGAAGTAAAAACGCCAAGTTCAATTCCAGCTACCAGCGAATAGAGCAACGGAAAGCGAACCACAGCAGCTTGATTATATAATCGCCGATATATAGCAAGCGAACCATGGCAGCCGATTATGTAATCGCCGGTATACAGCGAGCGATCCACGGCAGCTCGATTACGTAATAGATGATAATACAGCCTACAGCAAGGCTTCTGGTCGATAAAATTCAAAAATCGTGTAAAATCGACGATTTAGAGCCGTAGCGGCTGAAAAGTAGCATTTTACGGCCGTTACGAGCATTTTTGAGCTCTCAGATGGATTTTCAAGCAATCCCAAGGCATATACTCGACAAAAATAAAATTTGCTGGTTCTAGCAAGACCAAATTTTAAAATTCGCAGAATCAAAAGGCTATAGCAAGACATGTGGCTACAAACTTCAAATTTCCTGGCTATAGCAAGATATCTGATCATCAAAATTTAAAATTCGCAGA
Organism: Harpalus rufipes; assembly: GCA_951394225.1. Lineage (NCBI taxonomy): Eukaryota > Metazoa > Arthropoda > Insecta > Coleoptera > Carabidae > Harpalus > Harpalus rufipes. Next base: position 52,699,238 of record OX596277.1, on the reverse strand, counting down.
ATCGAAAGGCTATAGCAAGACATTCTCCCACAAAATTCAAATTTCAATCGCCTGGTGATGGATTCATGAATCCTAGCCCTCCCACCACAGATTTCAGCCTTATATACAGCTGTTTGATGAATTTACAGTCATTCAGCGTGAGAGGTGATGTTGAACCGGACACTCTGCTTCGTATTCTTACGTAATCGGGCTATATACTTTCTTTTGCTGGATTTCTAGCTAGCTGGCCAGCTGGCCACCAGAATCCGTCCCGCTAGACCGTAGGCTAGCGGGTCGGCTGGTGGCTTGCTGGTTGCTAGCTAGGATCGATGGGGTGAATATGCTCGGCTGGTTGCTGGGTGCAGGGTGCAGGTAGCTAGTAGGCGGGAATTGAACTTGGATCCTTGGTTTGTAAGATTTTGTAGGTCGCCGTTCTGATTGCAGATTGGCGGCCTACAAAATGCTAGTTAGCAAGCGGGATATGAACCTAGATCTTTGGAATGAGATTTTTGATCGCTGTATTGGAATGAAATAATATGTTATTTATAATAAGGATTTATTTGTCAGAGATGTGTTACATATTAATGATATTACAATACATAATATATGAAATACATTATTTTAACAATGAATAAATAATTTTTGATCTTTGTATTTGTGATATACAATTACTCGTATAAGGCCGTTCGCAGTTTCACAAATACAGAGATGATGATATATGCTCTAATTACGTCAACTTTGACTTGAAACTGTTACTATATATAAAATTCTTTATCTCATAGATATATGCATAAGGAATGATCGATTTCTAACTAGAATATGTAGTTCAATTTTTATTAGGATGTTTTATTGCGACTTTTAGGTAACATATTAAGATATACATTTTAATGGTACAAGATTTGCGATATTTATATCTGTATGTACAGAACTAGATAAATGCATTCAGTATATGGGAAGTATATACAGTCAGAAATATATTGAAATGTAAAGTATGTTATATATAATTGAGTGCGCAACAATACATTATCAACAATGCAATTACGAATACAAACACACATAATATGTATTTTTGTAAATGATTTTACTATCTTATATACAACAGCGTAAGTAAAAGTATATCGTTTTTTCGTAAGATGAAAGATTTTTCTTTTAAGTTTGTGAATATATGAGGATTTTCCCACAGCGTAAAGTCTGTAGAAAAATAAATAATAATATAAACTATATTATACATTTATTTATTATGTGTTTGTATTCAATAAAATGATTGTATAGTAGTTTAGTATGAAGATGTATAAACACATGCGTTTTTCTGTATAATTTTATTAAGGTATGTTATTTTATATAAGCGTAACAGAGTAAAAGTATGTCATTTTTACATATGTCTATGAAAATACGAATTTTACAAAGATGAAAATATGTGTATGAATAATATCCTAAGTATTTAAAGTACGAGTGCACCAATGATAAATAGTGTGACATTGTATGTACCTATGTTTTTTAACGATAAAATGGTTTTCTTTAAAAGTTAAACAATATATTTTTTTCTACATCCATTTTGAAAGTAGGCTTTTGAAGCTGTCAGTTTAGAGCAGAAAATTGATAAATGAAGTTGACAGAACAACTTGTAGTTTTTCTGGTTCAAAGCGGAATGTAAATTTTTAGGTGTGATAAATGAAAAATAAAATTATTCACAGAAAATTTGGAACCCGTGTTTTTATTATCTCTTTCAACGGACGTAGAAAAAAGTATATGTGTGTCATTAGTGTAAAGTGTTATTTTCCGCACTAGGTACACAAATGACTATTTTGCAAAGTACGAATGTATTATGAAGTGTTTTTCAACTGGTGTACGAAGAGAGTTAAATGTGTTATTAATAAATATCATAATATAAATAAAATGGCTTTTCTTTAACTCTATTTTATATAGAATGATCAAAGTTTCTCAAAGTATTATATTACAAGAGTATGCTCGTATGTACGTAAGGGATGCAAATGATGGTACAGAAAAATAGAGCTAAGTCCCTATCCCAATTACTTACATAGTTCCTAGATACTGAATTTTTAAAGTTTTAAACACCATTACTACGTATGTGATTCTTATATTGTATATATTATAGTAACTTTAACAGCGGTAATAAAAAATAATTTCCGATTTCCAGATTAGGTATTCCGAGAATATCTCTTATTTTTAAAATGACGTTTATGGAGAGTTTATTCTAGAGTTGTCTTATTTCATGTTTACTATATAATACATTTGTGGGTAACGCACGTGATAAACTAGGAATAGCTATTCCTGTGTTAAAAAGAAGTTATTCTGAACTTAACCCTTATTTATTATTACCGCAGTAAGAATGATAGTGAATTATCCTAATCTTATTTAGATTTATAGGGTTATTTTCTATATGTAAATGTAATTTCAGTACTTTGGAATCGCTATAAACATTTTCAATAATGCTTGTTTCAAGACAGGTAAATGTCTATTTGGAAAAAGGAACTTATAAAATGAATATATTAAAAACGAAAGGACAAGCGATTGGTATTTTCCAAATTTGGATGTAGAGGTACAGGGTAATGTACTATATTTATACATAATTTGAAAAGGTTTGAATTACTGAAAAAAAATCAGTAATGTTTATTTTACGAAGTATATAATTTGAAAATGAATATCACGAAAACTAAGAAAAATATGTACTTGTACTTTACAAATTTGAATATAGGAAGTAATTTTCTATATGTATACTTAATTTAGAAAGGTTTAAATCGCTGAAATTTGTTTCATTAATGTTTATTTCCTTGTTTATTGAAAATAGTAACTTTGAAAATGAATAACATGAAAACTAAGAAAAATAGCGACATATTTTCCAAATTTGAATATTGGGAGTAATTTCCTGTATATATATTTAATTTCAAATGGTTGAAATTGCTGAAAAAAGATCAGTGATGTTTATTTTAAGATGTGTACATGTTTATTGAAAATAGCAGCTTTAAAAATGAATATCTCGAAAATTAAAAGAAGATATAACAACTTATACTTTTCAAAATGATAAGAAATTTACTATATGTAGACTTAATTTTAGAATATATGAATCGCTGAAAAAGTTTTCAGTTATGCTTGTTTCAAGACGTGTACCTCGTAAATTAAGAGAAATCGCCATTTGGATATGGTAGGTTATTTTGTGTAATGTGTATACTTATTTTCAGAATGCATGAATCGCTAAAAAAAAATTCAGTAATGTTTGGACTTGGCTCTATTGTTTCTTGATCCCTTCATATAATAAGTATGTAATGTATATATGTTTGTGATATTGATGTATGTGAACATAACGTAATACACTTTGAGATGTTGAAATATAATTATGAAAATGAAAGTATGTATTTTATAATGACATGATTTTATTCTGTTATTTAAATATGCTTATATGTATGTGTCTTGGACATATGTTCATAAAGTTTTTATTACCAGAGTAGATAATTTTGCAAGTTAAAATGGTTAGATCATATACTTTATTGGTGTGAGTTGATTTTATTTATTTTACATAAATTTTATAAATAACAACTTGAGGCGAGAGGAGTACAAAATTCATATTGGGGTTGTTTTGGGGTGCGATGCTCTGCAACAATGTGGCAATCTCCAACGCTAAAACCAGGATTCCTGAACTACAACTTCCTCGGGTACTTCTACAGCATCGTCTGTCTTAAGTGTAGGTACAGCTTATCTGCAACAATAGAAAATATATTAGAATGCAAAAAGTATGAATTAGTAGCAATGATTAAAGAAAATAATACGATTTTATTTGCAAATTATTAAGAATTGTTACAATTATTCATAATAATTATTAACGAAAAATGTTAATGTGAAAGAAAGTGCGAGATATTTAATATTAATGAAAAAAATATATAAATATATCAAACAATTAATTATAGATTATATTGTAGAATATGTACGATATTAAAGTATTTTTAATTATGAAGTATGTTACGTAATTTCACCAATAAAAAAATGATGTTACCATTTGTCGTAATATCGTACACATTCATAAATGATATATATTAAATAATATACAGGGTAAACACGAGATTAATATTATATTATTTATGCTATAAAACTATATGCGGTGCAGCATAGATATTTAGCGAATAAAATGTTGTTGAAATATTAAATAATTACCAATTAATGCAAACTATTTTCGATATAGTACGAGCAATCATTTAAATATAGCTTATATCTATAAAATAATCCCTAGGAATTAATGGTTAATATATCGAATAAAGAATACAACTATAAAGTAGTATAAAAGTAAAAAAAAAACTCACTTTGAATAAATGAAATCTATGGAAATAACTCCAAGTCCTGCAGGAATCCCAACGTCCTCTCCAAGCACCAGGAAATCGTCCTCGTGTTCACAGCACACCATACACACGTCTTTACACTAGCACTGCAACAAATAAACTGAAAGAATAAATCAATGTAATAGTCAGGGTGTTAGATAATTTGCCCCAAGAAGTACAAGTCAATAATTAAATATTAATGAGTCATTATGAATAATAATCGCTTCTTATGTATTACGTAATTTGTTTAGGATGTTTTGAATTTATGAATGTAGAAATAGCGCGAAAAAAAATTGAGTATACAAGAGTTGTAAATAAAGATATATTTACGATACAACCAAATTTTAACTTAGTACAATTTCTAATACAAGTCTAATTTAAATAAATTACATACATTATTATAAAATTTTGGAACCACTGCAAATAATTTCAACAATGTATGTATGTATGTATCAAGATATTAAATATATCAAACAGTAAGTGAAATAGTAAATTATGTTTCCCCAATTTTCAGGAAGTCAATTTTATTTCAAGGTGTGTAGTTGTGACTTACAAATTTGGATTTAGGGGTTTATTTTATGTATGAATAATTATAATTTTAGAATATTTGATTCGCTGCAAAAAAGTCAATCATGTTTGTTACGGTATACGTCTATTAATTAGAACTAGAGCAATTTTAAATTAAATATTTCAAAATCTGAGAGTGATAGCAACTTTTCTTTTAATTTGCACTTAGAGGTTATTTTAGATTTATGGATTTAGTACCTAGTAGAATTTTTATGTTTATTTTAATATAAATATTATATATGCCTACTGAATACACCAACTTTAAAAATTACTATTTCGTAAACTAAAAGAAATAGCGATCTGTACTTTTCAATTTTGGCTTCAGATAGCTTTATATGTATAGATACTAGGTAATGTAAATAAATTTGAATGTCTGAAAATGAGTTTAAAAAATTGTCATGTGGTCTTAGGCCCTTCCGTTTCTTATACTATTAAAATGATGTAGGAATATGTGTTATATGTGTTCGTGGTACATGTGTACGTAAAATACACTCTGAAAAGATCTTAAAAATAAACAAATATGAAAATGAACATATATATGTTGCATAATAACATATGATTTTCACGTTATAATGGTTATAGTTATATACTTCATATACATGTTGTGAGGTGAATTTTTATTTATTTATTTATATACATAATCTTATAAATAAAAACGCGATGTGCATCATAACATGTTGGGGTTGTTTTATGATGTGATGCTCTGCAATAATTCGACTATTTCCAACGCTAAAATCAGGATTCATATGAGGTGCAACTTGCTCAGGACTCCTGATGCAGTTCGTCCAAGTCCACAACTCTTCTCTCTGTTACAGTACTCTGTAACAATATAATAATCGAAAATAATAAATATGAATTAGTTGCCAATGGTCATAGAATATAATATGAACTTATTTGCAAATCATTAAAAGATGTATCAATTATTCATAATTATTAAAATGTTATTTAAGTATTAAAGAAACCGAGAAATTCAATTATGAAAATATATATACAGGTGTTCAACGAAACGCGGAACAAATGAAAACTTTAAAAGTAAAAATTATTTTTAAACAACTTTTCATTCTTGTACTTTTGCTCTAAAATGTACAAAGGGACAATTTCTGAATACTTTTAAAATCCTATTAAACTTCCGCTTTTTGCTGCACACGTTTATGTATACAGGGTGACACTGAAAAACGGGCTACTGAAAATAACTTTTTTATTTGTAATTATTCACAAATAATGGTATTTCGGAAGCGCTACTATCATGCAAAAAACTATGATTTGCGAGCCTTTAAGCCTAGTTTAGAAATATAGAAACAGAATTAAAAAATAACTATATATATATATATATATATATATATATATATATATATATATATATATATATATATATATATATATATAAGTTATTTTGAGTGGCCCCTTTATCAGTGACACCTGTATATACTAGTGCATTGTATAATGTGTATGACATTAAATTATTTTGAGGTATAAAGTACTTAAAGAATGATAGTAAAAGTATCTTTTTCTAAACCAATACAATTTCCATTTCAAGTTAAAATAAATAAGAGTAATTACAATTATACTACAAATATTTTTATTATACAATTTATCAATTATGTATGTTCTTTTCAGATGCAGCCGTGTGAAAAACCGACATCCTGGTATTGCAGACTTCGGGACTTGGAGTTCCAATATTGTAACCTGAAGCACTCATCAATGGTGAGTTACTCTGTGATCCTGTCCATGGGCTAGCTGTTAAATCTTCGTTTTGATAAACACGATCCCTGTAAAATTAAATTCTCTATAAATACACATATATTTTAGATTTTAACTACCGCGATTTTTGATGGCTACAAATAAGATTTTTAATTTTAGTACTTGTATTGGCAATCTAGGGAGTAATTTTCTATATGTGTACTTAATTTCAAAAAGTTTAAATCGCTAAAAAATATTTCAATAATGATTATTTCAAAACGTGTATATGTTTATTGAAAATAGAAACTTTAAAAATGAGAATCACGAAAATTAAAAGATATAGCGACTTATACTTTTCAAAATGATAATAAGGAATTTATTTACTATATGTAGACTTAATTTTACAATGTATGAATCGCTGGAAAAGTTTTCAGTAATGCTAGTTTTAAGACGTGTACATCTACTTTGAAAATAGCAAGTTTAAAAATTAATATCTCGTAAACTAAGAGAAATAGCCATTTGTACTCAAATTTGGATGTAAAAGATTATTTTGTATAATGTATACTTATTTTTAGAATGTATGAATCGCTGAAAAAAAATTCAGTAATGTTTGGACTTAAGTTTTTCGTTTCTTGTATACCCTTCAAATAATATGTATGTAATGTGTGTTTGTGATCATGATGATTTGAACATAACGTAAATACGCTTCGAGGTGTTGAAATATAATTGTAAAAATGAAAATGCACCACTCCTATACGGATAAAGTTATAATAACGGGTGAAGAAAATTTGGATTCAGCATGAAATTATCTTTCGTTTCATGTAACATATAACACATGATTTTTTTACATCGTGGAAACTCGAGTTACAGACTCTTAAAATTACATGATTACATATAGTTACAGATATTTCAGTCGGCTGAAACAGATTTCAGTAAACGCGATTTTTAACGACTTCAAACTATATTTTTAATTTAGTATACTTACTTATAATGGTAATGATAATCGAATTTCCTCAACATATCGTCCGCTAGTACTTCAACACTGAATTGTATTATTGTCTTCGGCGTATTACACTGATTAGAATACAGTTTCAAGTAATCATTACACAACCTCGCACCAGTTAAATTAACAATTACAGCACTTAATAAAACAGTTAAAAATATCACTAATAATGAACAAATAAATATAGTTTTAGCGTAAATTTCAATACTTTTATTTATATCGCGAACTATAAATTGAATTAGAGAATGATTGTATTAAACTATTAAGTTTTTCGGTTCCTATCAACACTACACTATTGCAATACACGATTATTCACAAGCACCCCATGTTCATTCCACCAAAGTTACAAAGGAACTGAAGTCTTCATTATAAAAACATAGTATTAATATTATAACGTAATAACTAACATTAATTAAGTGTTAATTGATTACGTTTTTTATACTTTGGCGCTCAAAATAAACAATGTTTATGTTTGTTTTCAGGTTCCGCGAAGGGCCGTACTTCACCCAGCGATTGGATACGGCAACTACAACACTGGACGAAGATAATAGATGATATTATTATAAGAATAAATAAATAAAAGAGTTGTTTATTTACCTTTCCTATGTAATAACAAAGAGACAGGGAAATATCCTAATATTTAACGATTTTTCCGAATTTTCCTACCTTATCCTGTAGTATTAAGTTCTCTAGGTACGAAAATAACCATCCGATAGGAGTCTGCCCTTTTATAAAGGGCTAAGGGCTTATTTGAGCCCTTAGGGAAAAACCGACCACTGATTTAAATTTTGCAGATCCAAGTAAGTTTAATAACAATTGTCCGGCCCTTCTAACCCTTTTAGTTCCGGAGTTAGCGCAAGCCCTTCGTCATGAACTTGAAGAGTAAATATATTATTATGCAGGTCCAAAGAAACCTAATAAAACTTGTCCGGCCCTTTTAGCCCTTTTAGTTCCGAAGTTGGCGCAAGCCCTTCGCCATGAACTTGAAGGGTAAATATATTATTATACAGGTCCAAAGAAATCTAATAAAACTTGTCCAACTCTTCTAGCTCTTTTAGTTCCGGAGTTAGCGTAGGCCCTTCACCACAAACTTGAAGGGCAAGTATATTGTAAACCAAAGGGTTTTCATCAATTCTGCGCAAACCAATGGAAAGGGCGGCTTCAAATCCTCCCGATACACTATTTTCCGGCCTTTTAACACTTTTAATTAACGTATTTATGTATTAAACCCTTCGAAAACTTTAAGGGCTCGTATCTCGGAAACGGCTGGGTTTTCAGCGATTTCCCTGAAATTTCGCGTTCCCTTAGCATCCCTTGAAATGTCGGGGTCGTAGAACAACATATTTAAGTTTCAAGGGCGTAGGGCCAAGGGTTTAAAAATTGCCTAATTAAAATTTGACAGCTTTGTTTTTTCAAAAATCTGAACAAAATTTATTTTTTTGTCATGTTTTCGTTAATGTATCATTTAAAATTTTAAAAAATCATTAATTCATACTGCTAAGGGATTACTGAATCCTTCGGGAAAGTAAAACCACGGATTTCAATTTTGCAGGTCCAGGTACGTTAAAAAAAATGTCTGATCCTTCTAGCTCTTTTAGTTCCATAGTTAGAGCAGGCCCTGCGCCACAAATGTGAAGGGAAAATATATTGTAAACCAAACGGTTTTCATCAATTCTGCGCAAGCCAATGGAAAGGAGGGATTCAAATCCTCCCGATACGCTATTTTCCGGCCTTTTAACCCTTTTAATTAACGTATTTATGTATTAAACCCTTCGAAAACTTTAAGGGCTTGTATCTCGGAAACGGCTGGGTTTTCATCGATATCCTTGAAATTTCGCGTTCCCTTAGCATCCTTTGAAATGTCGGGGTTGTAGGAACAACATATTTAAGTTTCAAGGGCGTAGGGCTAAAGGTTTAAAAATCGCCTAATTAAAATTTGACAGCTTCGTTCTTTACAAAAATTCAAACATTTCGATTCACCTTTAAATTTGAAAAATTGACTAGCTGTCTGAATCAACTGTACATACTTCCCTGTCTCTTTGTTGTGGTATTTTCCTCTGGAAAAAATAAGGGGTTGTTATATAAAAACTTTTATTAGTTTAAGTAATTTTTATTGTTTATTTGTAATACATTAGTGCCTGTATCATTTTCATATCTTAAATTGTATTTTTAATTCTTATTCTGTGTATTTTATATATAAATATACTTACCCTTGTTCTGAAAAATTATAAATAGGGATGTTTAAATAATAGTTTGTATAATTTTTTACTTGTATTTATTATTTATTTGTATCTTACATTGTTGTATTTCATGTAAACTATCTTAATATACAATAAAATATAAATTAAAATATAATTTGTCTATTTTTTTTATTCCTTCTACTTAGGGGTTGAACTTAAGCCCCTATACGTATATAGTTCTTAAAATGACCGCTAGAGGGCAGCACCTGTTGAAAAGCTTTGCGCTTAAAAGTATAGGCAACCAAAAATAATGCTGTGTTTATACATACGTACATACAGGATTCCAAATAGTTTCGAAAATGGCCGTTAGGGGGCAGCACCTACATCATGTAATCTTTTTAATTAGGGCTTACGTACATATGAATGTATAAACATACATACGTACATACATAATTTTAAATAGTTCCTAAAATGACCGTTAGGTGGCAGCACCTACTTCAAGTAAACAATTTAATTAAGGCCTATTGTGAATTTGGAATCATGGTAGAACGTATATATCTGGGCCTGAAAATGGGAAGCGGATACATATATCTTATAATTCATTACGTAATGAAAACGAACAAAAACAATTACAAAAATTCTTATGATTTTTTTTTATATTTTGGCAATTTAAAAGCTACATATGTACAGGGACTTAGAAAAAAATCATTTTGCAGATAGCAGAAGCAGATACATGGATGTTAACTGTAACCCCGCATTCAAAATTTAACATAACGTCTAATTTTTAATTAGTCTAAACACTAAAGGCTATTGAAAATTGTGTATGTACGTCGTTATGTACACAAAAAAATATTTTTTTAATTAGTTTTACTCTTTCGTTGCTACCCATTATCGACAGGTGCTGCCAACTGGTGGCCGTTTTAAAAACTACATACGTGTAGGGTATGGACTTAGAAAAAAAATCAATTTTTTAATATAAAAATATATTTGTATTATAAGAAATTACATTTTTTAATATAAAAATATATTTGTATTATCAGAAAATACAACACTTTATCTTATAAAAATTAAAGTTTATTGGCATTACTACAAAGGATTGTTTGACAGTCTAATTGTTAATAGATTTGTTAACAAATTTAGTAACAATTACGAACAGAAATATAACAAAAAAGTAAAAGATTTTGAGTTTAAAAATTCTGTTCATAATTATTTTCTACTAAATTTGTTGACAAATTTATTAGAAAATTATAAGTGTCATACAAGGTTTAGTTATAAAACTAAAATATTTGTTACCATATAAATTGTTATTATTATGATTATATTATTTGTTGTTAATTATTTTGCATCTTTATTCTGCAAATAAAAGTTTATCTGGAGATTTAACTTTTATTTGCAGAATAAAGATGCAAAATAATTAACAACAAATAAAATAATCATAATAATTTTATTCGGTAGCAAACATTTTAGTTTTATAAACTGATACGAAACTCTAAATTAATATTATATATTTTTTGACTAAAACTGCCCAAATATATAATATATTAGAGTTTCATTTACAATACTTATGAACTACTTTAACAAATTAAAACTTGGCATCCCCAAATAAGATTTCTTGTTCCCATTGTTAAAGGTACAAGATTTCTTATTCGGTTTAAGACCGTTTGCGAACCTTTATATTAATTATATTATATATTTTTTGGTGTTACCACCTCAACCGCCCACTCACCAAAATATATAATATTTATTAATATAAAGCTTCCTTTACAATAAATACTTAATATCTAACTTTGCCCTGATCGCGTCAAAATACTTAATAATAATTACAATTTTTACTAAAACTACCTAACTTTAAAACTAATGTGATGGGTTTAAGTTAAAATAAATAAAGTTAAAATATAGTTTTATTGTACATACATTTTAAACAAGTCATTATGCAGAGGAAGTCATGGAGAGGCATCCCAATCGGCACTGCAATCTCGGAGACAGCGGCGGTGGGGAATTCTTTTAACTTATAACTATCTTAAAACTATAAATGAAACGTTTTATTTAATAAATGGTGTATATACATATATATATATAGGGAGACACCACCCTCATGCCACCCACGCTCTCTATATATACCATTTATTAAATAAATACAATTCCGTATACAATAATACCTTATAATCTAACTTAAACTATTGTAGTTCCCCCAAATTAAGTTTATGAAGTGCGCAAAAAATCCTATCTTACGTTAATATCTTTTTCAAACAAAAGTAAATCTAAAAATGTTAAGTTACGTTAATTTTCTCTCTCAAAAAGCAAAAACAACCCCTGCCTATCTTATAATCTAAGCTATCTTATGTCTACGCAAGCTATCTTATATCTAGACTATGTTAAGCTAAGTTGAAGTGAGAGAGAAATATACGATCTAAGACAAAAAGTGAGAATGCCGGGGTGATTCTCACAGTTGTTTACGTGGGGGCTTTGCCGACCCCAGTCGCGACCCCGAGGGTTTACGGCCTACAACGCGAGCTAATTAAGGACAAGGGAAGCAATTAAGTGATATTCCACGGCTTGGATGCAATAAAGAGCTACTCCCGATGGCATCGCCCGGCCATTCCCGAAACACCTGACACCGAACGCGGTCAACCCGTGTGCTCAAACAAAAGTTAAATCAAACAAAAACTTTACTTTATCTTTAATAATTCGTTGCCATTAAAATTAAACGATGATTACGTTGCCTCCGGATGAGGAGAGCACATAACGCCATAAGAGAGCTTCCTGTGTAAGCATTCAGGTTTGTTTAAAAATTTTCTCAGTTGAGTCTAGCGGTTTTAAAGCGTCCAAACTAGAGCAGCGGCCAGTACGAACGATGGTCAACACTTGTACAACAGAATTAAACTGTCCCTAGAAACATTCACACAAGTGTGAAGCGATCCACCAGAATAAACAACTGGTTTCACATGGCGTTGTGAATAACTATACATATCAGTCCACTCAATTATGGAAATCGCGCACGAACCCTACCTAACCATCCCACTAACCGTGATGTTAATAATAAAAAAATAAGGAAACCCGAACCCACCAAACAAGTTTCGAATCTCACACCCCCTACTTCCTGATTCTCTCACCATTCGACAGCAAACATGCCCCGACACACCAATTCATACAATTTTTTTTTTCACATTCACTCTCCCTAGATGCCGTCTGGGCAATCAAAACGCACGATTTTATGATGAATCTTCGTAAGGGAATGCACTTCAAGTTAAATAAATTTATTTTTATTTTTAAAGAAAACGCGTGTTTGCTCAACGGCGCGATGAGCCCAAGATTAATTAATACCTGAAAATACATTTCAGAGAACTTAAAACTAACTTATATTCTATATTATTCTTCACGTAAGAATGGCATTGTTCAATAATGTTTTGTGTATAAGTAGTTCAATTCGCTCTATAATCTGTGCTGACAACGACTAGAAAACTACATTGCGCTATGTTATTCTTACGTGAAGAATCCTATAATATATTAATTTAATCTTCTTGATGTCCGATTCCTGAAAGATATATGCTAATCATATGTTTCCAGATATTGATTTTATTGATAAATAGTCAACATTTAAATTTTAAATTGTTTGAATACTATACAGACATTCATGAAAGTTATATTTCTTTCAATGTAGTACGTACTCAAAATCGAATTTGAGTACAAGATAATATTTAGACATTTATAAGTCATATTTCATGGACTAAGTTCTCATGGTTGAATATGAGAACAAGTTAATAATTAGGCATATAGTCATAATCCTTTGACTATAAGTTCTCATGGTTGAGTATGAGAACAAAATATTTTATAAAAAATTAAAAGTTCCTACCAGCTCATCCATCGATGGTCGTCTACGCCTAGAAGATTTATCTGGAGCTCAGCTATCCTTCAGAAAATCTGCTGTAGAAGATTTGCAGTGTTGAAATCGAGAGCTGCATCCAAATACTCCCAAGTTTCTTGACATCTCAGACCAGCCAAAGGTCTGCCTATTAAATAATAATTATTAGTTTGTTGTGCTCTTTAAACCATTTCAAAAACTGTTGGATAAAATTTCTATGGCAAACGTGATTTATATAATGAATATATCATACGATATTTTATCCAACAATATTTATATGGTTTCAAAAGTATTTGAAATTTGCTTCAATTTGATATTTCGAAAACACATTTGATAAAAAATAGTACAGAGAAATTCATTTTGCATCACCCTGTCCGTCGAGTGGTTATACAAGTGGAAAATGAACCACTTTTCAAATGCTAAGTTATTCTAGTGCAAATATTTCACGCACAATACAGATAAAACTGTTTCAGGTAGTCCTTAGTGACTAGTAACTAGATTTGAACTAGTTAATTTTTATTCCAAGTTTCGACTCTTGGATTATAAAGTATTGTTGCATTATCAACAATATTAGCGGTTCCAACCACATAAATACATTTAATAATGATAAAAAGAATAAAAGTTAAATGAAACACACACAGAATTATAAAGCAAATAGTGTGAAATTCAGTAAGATTCTTACCTTATACATGCTGACAGCACGTTTGAATTTTTTGAGTTGTGGGACCTCAATGTGGTAACTCCGTTGTCTCCTGAAGGTGCTCCCCGAAGCCCTCATGGTCATGCATGCAATCTGAAATAGAAAGAGGAATGAGTTACTTTAGTTATACTTTTGCGGCTTTCATTTTGTTCGTGTATTACATATTATCGTTAGTACATCTTTAATAATTGTTATAAATAACGCAAAAGTTGTTAACGATTAATAGGTATAACAGAATTTGACTTACATTTTCCACATGATTTCGGCTGAGAAAACCACTGCGAATGGATACATATTTCATCGCCACGCCACGTTGTTGCCTCAGTTTATCTACACCGCCACATTTGTCTTTCGAGAGGGAGCAACATCTATGCGAATACGTTGAAGAATTTTCGAAACATCCCCAAGTCAGCTGAGAAAACCACTGCGAATGGACACGTATTTCATCGCCACACCACGTTGCTGCTTCAGTTTACGTACACCGCCATATTTGTCTTTCGAGATGGAGCAACATCTATGCGAATACGTTGAAGAATTTTCGAAACATCGCCAAGTCTGGTGGGGATAAACGAAGATTTTCAAACATGATTTTTTGTGAATTCTGCTGAACTTCAATGGAAAATGTTGCTCGGTTTATTATTCAACAATATTTGATTTCTACGTTGAATACTGCGTCTGTATGTGTTATATTTTTGAAGTAATTGATTTAATTTTGAAAATATCAACGACAAAAACTTTAATTCGATTTGATGTATCTTGTAATTATATTAAATCGAATTTCTTTCCCATTCTTTGGCGGTGGACGTTTGCTGTTCATTTAGCGTTAACCAGGGGGCACGTGTGGTATTCTACCACGGACGCGAACAGCTTTACCCCCCATTCAAATTAAATTGGTTGTAAAAATGTATCCTTTTCTATAAATAAAATGTTCAATTCTCAAACACAGTAATTATAATTTACCGGTTGGACAAATATGCATGACAAACGTGGTAGAAAAAAAACCGAGGAAGACCTAAATACAACTGGGATAAGGGAATACTGAAAAATTCTAGATAAGAAAAAGACAATTACTCAAAATCTATGACTTAATATTTGTTTAACTACATATTTCCCAATCGGACATTAATGGGAAGAGCTGAAAAGGTTTTGGTAACAAATAGACAAGCGGAAGTAGCAGATTCTTGAAAAAAAATCTAAATATTATTTTTTGAATTTTTATTACCTCTCGCTAAGAGAGGTATTGCATTCATGCTAAAAATCGCATATCCAGATTTTATTGAATAAGCACGTTTTAAGGTCCCTACAATCCGATTTTAACATTTTTACGACGATGTCTGTGTGTGTGTGTGTGTGTGTGTGTGTGTGTGTGTGTGTGTGTGTGTGTGTGTGTGTGTGTGTGTGTGTGTGTGTGTGTGTGTGGATGTATGTGTGTGTGTATGTATGTAGGATGTTGGAAGGACGATTACTCAAAAACTATAAGATTTTAAATTTGTTTAACTACGTATTTCCCAATCGGACATTCATGGGAAGATCTGAAAAGGTTTTGGTAACAATTGGACAACCGTAAGTAGAAGATTCTTGAAAAAAAATCTTCTAAATAATATTTTTTGAAATTTTTTCTTGGTAATATTAACGAAAATTAAATTCTCTATCTGATACATTTAAATTTTTTATTATATATACTATAGAATTAGAGATAACAGAAATATAATATATAAAATAATCTGTTATAATATATTTTACAGCCGAAAGGATGCCATGGAAAATAGTTGAAAATTGTAATTGTTTGTAACTGAGAGATAAACGTCAGTGTCAGAAATCCGGAGCCGGAGATATTACTAAAGACTTTGTCTGGGAAGTACATATATTATATTATTTCTTAATGTATTAATAGTTAAATATTTAAAATTATAGGTATATTACATATAGCCTTCAAAAATACTGTCAATCCTGACAATGAATTGGAAACATTTCGAAAAATTAGAAGAGGACAAAATTTCTTCATAAAATGAATTTAAGGTAGTTCACCAGTAAATCGAGTTTCTATAGATGTTCATACAAATTTAACTATGTGTTGAGAATGACCTAATACATGCACAGTTAATTTTTTATAAACTTCTGACGTACAGAAAATGAGCTATTCGCCTCGAAAGTCAGACATTTTAACACGTGAAGCATAGGACCATTGCTAACAAAACCAACGTTTTGATTAATAGCATCATTTTGCTTCTATAGATTTTAATAAAAAACTAATATGTAGTAGTTTAATATGTTTCTAATGTTATTTCAAACGATGAAAGCGATCTGACGTACAGTTTCAGAGTAATCGTAGTGTAAAATAATGTACTCGACGAGAGAAAAACTCGAGGGAGAGAGGCAGCGGCAACACTGTATGTTTACGTCAGGGGGAAGAGTAAAACTAATATAATATATAGATAAAAATATTACTTACATTTGCATTTAAAGTATGTTTTATTCATTTATATTTGTGAAAAACTGTATAACAACGTTAGAACTGCTAAATTGATTTTTTGACAGTCTCAAAATGACATTTAAATGACAGCAGGCATAAATCACGCCCTCATTACCGGTTTTAGAACTAGAGTTTTGGGCAGATTTTGAAACAAAATTTGAGTTGTTTCGCGGTCTTTTATTAATAAAGTAGGCTACGATCCAGCAGATATTAAATTTAAATGTCATTTTTAGAATGTCAAAAAATCAATTTAGCTATTATAACGTCGTTATATGGTTTTTCAAAGATATAAATGAATAAAAAATACAAAAAATGCAAATATAAGTACTATGTTTTATCTATTTTTGTTATATTATTTTTAACACGTCAAAATTGACAGCGGGAATTTGTAACTACGGCTGGATTCAGCGGTTCTCTGCTGGAACTGTTCCCCCCTTCCCCTTCCGATTAAAGCGCGACGTTGCCAGCTTTCCTTTAACAACGTTTCGTAGCGGTTTGGGTGTACATACTTATGACATACGGCACAAGAAAGTACAGTCACCTATCAAAAGTTTTCTTTAGAGAGGGGTTATCGTAGAATGCACAGTATATGTTCAGCGCGATCAAATTTTTGCCTGGACGGTAGCTGGTGAACTACCTTAAAATTAAACAATCTAAATATAAGGAATAGATACATATATGTAAGTAGAATTTTTGGTGTAGAGTGTAGGTATACAAGAAATGTTAAATACAATAGGGCGCCTTGACAAGCAGATATAGGGGCTCATGTCAGAATGACAGGTAGTAATTATGTATATAGATGTCAAGTATCATAATTTCTCATTCTAAATTTAGTGATTTTCCAATTCCATGTGGTTTATTTTCCTCGACAAGTAAATTCCATACTCCTGGTGACAAATTAACTACGTGAATATAGAAAATCTTGGAATTTTTAATGAAAAATTCTGACATCTATGTACATAATTACTAATTATCATTCTGAAACGGGCCCCCACATCTGCTTGTCAAGGCCAACAATGTAACATGACTGGTCGCGCCCTATACTTATGTAACCAAAAAAGGAAGTGGCGAGAGGTATTGTGCTGGCCACAACAGATTTTTTTCTTGGTAATATTAAAGAAAATTAAATTCTCAATCTGACACATTTAATTTTTTTATTATATCTCGTATAGGTTTGGAGATATAGTGTATAATAATATAGAATAATCTGTTGCAATAAATTTCTCAAAAAAGAAAAAACAGTTGAGATATATAAATGTTTGTAATTGATAGATAAATGCAAAATGTCAGTGTCAAACATCAGATTTTTCTGGGAGATATGAGTACATTTAATATATATTATTGTATTATTAATTAAATATGTATTCAAAATTATAGGTATGTTAATATTACATATATCCTTAAGAAATACCGCTAATACTGTCAATGAATTTGAAGAAATCTGAACATATTAGAATAGTGGGACAAAATTTCTCATAGAACGGAAGAAGAAATACAATTTTAATTATTTGTGTGTACAAGAAATGTTAAATTCGTTACTTATAGGGTGCGAGCAGTCATGTGACTTTGTTGGTCTTAGCAAGCAGATATGAGGATCCGTGAATGACGGCTAGTATTTATTTACATAGATGTCACAACTGTCATGTCATATTATTTCATTCAAAATTTCAAAATGTTCTGATGTTTATTTGTCATCAATGGTATGGAATATACTTGTTGAGGGAAATAATCCACAAGGATTTGGAAAATCATGTTTTGAATGAAAACTTATGATACTAGACACCTATGTACATTATTACTAGCTGTCATTTTGACACGGGCCCCCATATCTGCTTACCAAGGCCAACGAAGTCAGAAAACTGCTCGCGCCCTATGCAACATAAAATGAAAATGGCGAAAGGTATTGTGCTGACAACAGATTTTTATCTGAAAAAAAAAACAACAAATTTTTGATTTAGTTTTGAACCCGAGTATTTTACATTTCCAGCCATTTATTTCACAACTAATCATGTGTAATATTAAATTAAATAATGGGGTAGACACTCCAAATAAAAACTACGCTACCCTGTCCTTAAATAACGCGGAAACCGACCCGAACCCGAAAAAGTATCGGCAAAACTTTAATTATATTTTACCCTAACTTTAAAATACAAATGAATTTAATTTTAATGTAATATTAGCAAAAAAATTAATCGCGACTTTAAATAAAATAACTATTACTGCCTTCTTGTGGTTGTAGATTGGCCTTAAAGCCCTTAAAGCCTTAAACAAAGCTTTAGACAAGCCCTGCTGTTGACCAAAGGTTTAAACCAGCCTATACACTCCTTTTAAACTTCACTGGAACCCTGTATTGTAAACGGTACTTGTTTAAATATATTTTTAAACAAATACAATTTTTCGAGAAAAGAAACCTATTGCTGAACGAACGGATATTTATTTATACTAACTCTAAAAAGTTTCACCGATTTATTTACGATATTGTAACGAGTTACGACGCCCGGTATGTTAACATACATTCACTATGTGCCGAAAAGAAATATAGAAGAAAATATAATTATTTTAATTAAATTTAACAACATAAATCGCATTTTCAGGAGAAAAATGAATTTATTTTTGTGTTATGCTGAAAAAAATAGAAAAAAGCAACAGTGAAGAGAAGCACTTACATTGAAGAACACAACTCAGCTACGCCTAACATGGCTGCATGGGGTTCATCTACCCCAGGACGGCTCCTTGAAACAGCAAACTCCAATACGGATAGATCGTCCAAGAAACATTTTTTTCAAAAATAATTTATATTAAAATACAATTATTTCAATAGTGAAACATGTTATCAGCATAGATAACTATTAAAACAATTAAACTATTGTTTAACCTTACAATTGTTGCTAATTTACAACAATATACAACAATATTTCACTATTAAAATATGCACTTCAATAACATAACAAAGATGGCTAGTTGTGTTTGTTGACAAAAAAAGCGAACCGACAGTGGCGTGGTTATTACATAATGATGCTATTAAATGAATAATTAAATATTAAAATAAAATTATATTTTATTAACAACGCTGTTAAATATCATTTTTTGACCTTTTCTGTTATAAATATTAAAACATATTCTTCATATTCAATAAATTTAGAGATAAAGAATTATAAAAAAAAATCTTGCAACCAAAAGCTGCACCATAGAAAAAGAATATTCAAATATTACTAATTGACAGATGTCAGTGTCAAATAAAATTTACAAAATGATTTTACTCGAAATATAAAAATGTAAAATAAATTAATGTGCCTAGTTGCGAATCTGGGGTACCGGGTTCGATCCCGACCCGTTAATTAAAAACCTGGCCATAGGCGTTTAACATGGGAAATCAATTTTTCTTTACGCAAAAGTTCCCAAATTATTATTGACAAAAATACTTCAACTAAATATTGTAGAGAATTAAATTCTGCGCCCGAATTAGTAATAAGATTTTATTTTTGACATTTCATAACCGAGAAAATCAATTTTAAATTTTTCAGGGGATAGTTGATTTATAGCGATAGCCATGGAACTCAAACAAAATCACGAACAATTGAATACCATCTTAACTGTCAAAAAAAGTTTGTGTTTTGTGATTTTCGTTCAATAACATATTTCTTTGAAAGTATGGAAGTTTTCTTATGTAGAAAAGCTTCAGATTAATCTGAAGAAAACTGTTCCATACCTTCAAAGAAATATGTTATTGAACGAAAATCACAAAACACAAACTTTTTTAACAGTTAAGATGGTATACAATTGTTCGTAATTTTGTTTTGAGTTCCATGGCTATAAATCAGCTATCTCCAGAAAAATTTAAAATTGAAGTTCTCGGTTATGAAATGTTAAAAATAAAATCTTATTACTAACTCGGATGCAGAATTTAATTCTCTACAACATTTATTTAAAGTATTTTTGTCTAAAATAATTTGGAAATTTTTGCGCAAGGAAAAACTGATTTTCCATGTTAAAAGCGTAGTTCAGTTCAGTTCAGTACGAGGTAAAATCAGTTCATTTCTTCCCTAAAGAAAACCCCTATACAATCGTTTGCAAAAAAAATCTGTGGAATTTGTACCAAAATGGACGGAACTAAAATCTTAATTCATTCAATTCGTAAATGACCTTGATCACACATCTATTAAAAAAAATCTGTAGCTAAATAATTTATGTTTATTATAAATAATTATGGAGGAAATTTATTTTCCGTAAAAAGTATGAAAATAAATTAATTTAACGATCTCGACCGACTCCAATATTATATCGAATTTTAAGTGGAACAAAAGTATCCCGTGGTGACTCCACGTCTGCATTGAGTGCCTGTGGTGAAGTCTAGTAAACGCCGCATGGTACAAATATATCATTATTATCAGTATGTGTACAAAGCAGATTGGCACACCCAGCAATGGGTATGCCGGGATGATATATATTTAAAAAAAGTCTTGGTTATTGTTAAAAAAAATCAAAAACATAATAAAAATGTAAAAACAGCTTTGTATGTAACTTTAAATCCTAAACAACTTTGCATTGAACAGTTTTTACCTATGTGGAGCACTCTTCACGCTAGCAATGTCCACCCCTAATTGCCACAACCCGGATTAAATTTCGAATCTAATATCCAAAAATATACCGAGATCTATTTTAAGATCTGGATCAATATTTTATAACAACTAGATCAAAATTAAATCGATTGAAATTTGATCAAATTCATAAAAAAACAATTTCGTATTAATATAAAACTTGAAATTATAAATACAAAACCAGAACACATAATATTCATTGAAATTATTTCTATTAACACAAATTACATCATTTGAATATTGGTAGACATATAAATATAAAAGAAAATTTTGATTTTAGACTCACCGTTCAAAATAAAATTCTGCAAACATGTAGTTCAACCAAAACCACGTGTTTCATAAAAATGTTCTGCTTGAAATATGTTGAATTTAGGTTCGGCAGGACTTCAAAAACAATATCACGATAATAATAAAGACATAACAACAATTATTATCATATTTCTGGCATTGTTTCATCAGTTTTTCCTTTCTTATCAGTTTTTGTATCTCGGAGCACGTTTCTACATCATTGTTCATGGCCATTACGTGGCGTCCTTTCCCAGAATGAAATGCTTTGAGGAAGAAGGCTAGGATTGGTCGAAATAGATTACGCGGGGTCACGTGGTTCAACAACAAATTCATTTGAAATATGACGAAGGAAAAATGAATGTATTTAGAAATAGAGACAATATTAATAGTTAAAATTGTTTCCAAACCATTATTTATAATCGGGGCGAATTCGTGGTACGCATTATTAAATATGCGTCTACTCTATAATAATGAAACGAACAATAATTTATTTAAAATTGTTGTATAAAATTGTACCCAACCCATTAAATACAAGGGGCGCGAATTCGTGTTACACATTATTAAATATGCGTTTACTCTATAACAATGAAACGGACAATAATTTATTTAAAATTGTTGTACAATTGCAATTAGAGACATTCATATTAAAAGTTAAAAATATTTCCAAACCATTATTTACAACCGGGGGCGAATTCGTGTTACACATTATTAAATATGCGCGTTTACTCTGCAACAATAAAACGGACAATAATTTATTTAAAATTGTTGTATAATTGCAATAAAAATTATGAAAATAAATTAGTTTAACGATTCCGACCGACTTCAATATTATGTCGAATTTTAAATGGAACAAAAGTATCCCGTGGTGATTATCCACGTCAGCAATGAATGCCTGTGGTGAAGTCTAGTAAACGCCGCATGGTACAAATATATCATTATTATCAGTATGTGTACAAAGCAGATTGGCACACCCAGCAATGGGTATGCCGTGATGATATATATTTAAAGTCTTGGCTATTGTTAAAAAAAAAATCAAAAACATAATAAAAATGTAAAAACAGTTTTGTATGTAACTTTAAATTCTAAACAACTTTGCATTGAACAGTTTTTACCTCTGTGGTGCACTCTTCACGCCAGCAATGTTCACCCCCTAAGTGCTACCACCCGGAATATTAAATTTCGAACCTAATATCCAAAAATATACCGAGATCTATTTCAAGATCTGGATCAATATTTTATAACAACTAGATCAATATTAAATCGATTGAAATTTGACCAAATTCATAAAAAACAATTTCGTATTAATATAAAACTTGAAATTATAAATATAAAACCAGAACACATAATATTCATTGAAATTATTTCTATTAACACAAATTACATCGTTTGCATATTGATAGACATATAAATATAAAAGAAAATTTTGCTATACATACACAGTTCAATAAAATTCCAAAAGAAAATTTTGATTTTAGACTCACCGTTCGAAACAAAATTCTGTAAAACAGTTCAACCAAAACCACGTGTTTCATATAAATGTTCTGCTTGAAATATGTTGAATTTAGGTTTTGCAGGACTTTAAAAACAATATTATCTATTATAATTGGTCAACCGGAAGTACTCTTAATTGTAGTTTTTAACAGTTTTTTCTTGAAAAAACGCAGTTAAATCATATTTTGACAGTTTACGTTATTATATTATAGAATATTTTATTCTCTATACGGTTTGATTGAATTTTTTCCTTCATGCATATAAAGTGAGAAATTATAAAGAAATTAAATTTCATAAATCAGCCAGCTACATTATAACTATGGAAACTACTAATATATTCAGATAATTGTAATTGACAGATGTCAAGTGCAATTTACATAGTTTGTTGCTGAAATAATTTTATTGAAGATTTAGAATCTTTTGAAAAAAAAATATAGGTATTGAATGTGTACATCACACAATTTCAAATAAGGTATATCAATTTACCCTATTCTTAAAGTAACATTGTGTTTTCTTTGAAATAACCACGATAAAAGTTTTGGTAAAACATTCGATGATATCAGCTACTTGACAATTACTCGAATTTAGTCTCGGAAACAGAAGCTCGGCACAGTGTAACTACTAATTTCTTAATTTAGTATATAGAGCACGCATATTGTACTCATACAGTAGAGTTCATACATCTTATGAAAATGACTATCCTGAATTCAAATATGATAATCACAAGTCCCTATCTGTCTTAGTTTTCGAAATATTGATTTTTTTATTAAAAAGGAAATATAAAATCTAATTTTGACGTACAGCTATTCTGTAACTAATTTTTGCTTATCGAAAGTCCTTAATAATTGTCTCTTAACTATTTATGAAAATGTAGAAATCATGGAAAAAAAAGTACATTATTTTAATGTACTAACAGCAAGAAGAAATAATTTTTTAAATTACAACAGTTAAGACTATATTTGGGCAATTTTTATTTTATGTATTAATAAAGTGTACTGGATTTAAATATAATGTTATTACCTAAATTTATCATTTTAACAATAATCTACGGGCAAATATATGACAACAAACAGGTGCTAATTTTTTGTTCCAACTTCCAACGGTAAATAATACAATATTTATGTTAATATTATTTATAAAACTGAAGGGAAAGGAAACTGACAATATATTCAATTAATTACCATATTAAATTTTATTTTTTAGTAAAATTATTTGCAAAGTGATATTTATTTATTAAAGTATCACCTACAATTATAATAAAAACAAGAATAAATAAACTTCTGGATGATTGTTACTCCAATTCAACAAATTTTGATAGGGTGTATTAATAGAGTGTATAGAACTTGAATGCATTGCTTATAATAAAATTTCTTAGGTTTAATAATAATTTATTTGCAAATGAACCATTGTCTGCATTTGACAAATGTTTCCGTCTTTAATAATTCGCAAATAATTTTTATTAAAGTAGTAAAATTTAAGATGGCAATTAATTGAGTATATTGACAGTCACTTAACCCTCAGTTTTATAGATAATACTAACATAAATATTGTATTATTTACTGTTGGAACGAAAAAATTTGTGACTTGTCTTTTGTCATATATTTGCCCGTAGATTATTGTTTAAATGATAAATTTAGTTAATAACATTGTATTTAAATCCAGTACACTTTATTAATACATAAAATAAAAAATTCCCAAATATAGTCTCAATTATTGTAAGCTAAAAATTTATTTTTTATTGATGTTAATATATTTATTTCAGAGGGTACGAATACATTTGGGGTTGGGCTCGTATGAAATTGTCGACCTTTTCGACGATTGTTCCGCAATCAGATAATTTATTATTATTGTTTTTAGACATCCTACCTAACATTTTAGCTAAGAAATACACATAAATACATACATATAAAACACAAATAAAAAAATCTGATGTGGCCAGCACATAACCTCTCGCCGTATATTTTACCTGGCTGTATGCATAAAGCAAAGATTATTTTTATAAATACAAATAATATATTCATATAAATCTATGACGTATAAACTTCTTTATTATTCAATAATAGCATGTCTCAACATGAAGATATTTTACCATAAATTATGTTACAATAAATTACAAAGTAGAGTTTACCATATATAAATATTAGGCTGGTAACAGCAATTTTCAATTCGAACAACTTTGTTTACTTTCTCTTCATATTCTTCTAGTAAAAACATTAATTTTGGGCGATCTAAAATGTATATATCTGGATTGTGCATCTATTTTTACATATCTTCTTTTACATTTTATTTTTTCATACTTGTTATATCTAAATAACCTTAATTCCCTTTAATAAAGTGACGGATAGATTGCACTCCGATTTTGTCAATATTTACAACTTACTTGAGAAGAATTTGATAGCTTTTTCGCAATTCAAAGTTACTCTAGTCTACAGTACTGGTGTACATTGTCCCATAATGTTTGAAACAAATTTAAGTCCTTCATCCTAGACTTGTCATCTCCATAATAGTCACAGATCAAGAACTAAGGGATTCTCCAAGTACATTTTTAATTCATTACTCATTATTTCTGACACTGACATTTATCTGTCAGTTACAAATAATTTAAATTATCAACTATTTTTCATGGCATTCTTTCGGCTGTCAAATTTATTACAACAGATTATTTTATATATTATACTTCTTTTATCTCTAAATCTATGGAATATATAATAAAATATTTAAATGTATCAGATAGAGAATTTAATTTTCTTTAATATTACCACGAAAAATTTTCAAAAAATAATATTTAGAAGATTTTTTTTCAAGAATCTTCTACTTCCGGTTGTCCAATTGTTACCAAAACCTTTTCAGATCTTCCCATGAATGTCCGATTGGGAAATACGTAGCTAAACAAATTTAAAGTCTTATAGTTTTTGAGTAACCGTCCTTCCAACATCCCACACACATACACACATACACACACACACACACACATCCACACACACACACACACACACACACACAGACATCATCGTAAAAATGTTAAAATCGGATTGTAGAGACCTTAAAACGTGCTTATTCAATAAAATCTGGATATGCGATTTTTAGCATGAATGCAATACCTCTCTTAGCGAGAGGTAAAAATACATGATGATGTGGGCCTCCTGATAAAACTTAAAACTAAACATACATAAATAAATATACCGTGAACTTGAAAGGAAAAAGTTAATTCAGGATGCCCCATTGAGGCTGCTCACGCCCTAACCACAATATAACTACATAAATACATAACAAATCAACAATATATACAGATAAAATCGTGGCGACGAACTGATAAAGAGCTAACGTGAATAAAAAAAATCTGATGTGACCAACACAGTACCTCTCGCCATTTACCTATGTATATAATTACCTCTCGCTAAGAGAGGTATTGCATTCATGCTAAAAATCGCATATCCAGATTTTATTGAATAAGCACCTACAATCCGATTTTATCATTTTTACGATGTTGTCTATGTGTGTGTGTGGATGTGTGTGTGTATGTGTGTGTGTGTGTGGGATGTTGGAAGGACGGTTACTCAAAAACTATAAGACTTTAAATTTTTTTAACTACGTATTTCCCAATCGGACATTCATGGGAAGATCTGAAAAGGTTTTGGTAACAATTGGACAACCGGAAGTAGAAGATTCTTGAAAAAAAATCTTTTAAATAATATTTTTTGAAATTTTTTCTTGATAATATTAAAGCAAAATAAATTCTCTTTCTGATACATTTAAATATTTTACAATATATTCTATAGATTTAGAGATAGAAGAAATATAGTATGTAAAATAATCTGTTATAATAAATTTTACAGCCGAAAGAATGGCCATGGAAAATAGTTGAAAATTTAATTTGTTTGTAACTGACAGATAATGTCAGTGTCAGAAATCCGAAGACATTACTGAAGACTTTTTCTGGGAAGTACATACATTATATTATTTCTTAATGTATTAATAGAATTGGAAACATTTCGAAAAATTAGAAGAGGACAAAATTTCTTCATCAAAAATGAATTTAAAATTAAACAATCTAAATATATATGGAATAGATATATGCGTAAGTAGAATTTTTGGTGTAGAGTGTAGGTATACAAGAAATGTTAAATACAATAGGGAGCGAGCAGTCATATGATTTTGTTGGCCTTGACAAGCAGATATGGGGGCCCATGTCAGAATGATAGCTAGTAATTATGTATATAGATGTCAAATATCATAATTTCTCATTCTAAATTTAGTGATTTTCCAATTCCATGTGGAGCAGAATTAAATGTTAAATATCTAAGACATACAAGTAAACTTTAAACTCCTGGTGATAAATTAACTACGTAAATTTAGAAAATCTTGAAATTTTTAATGAAAAATTCTAACATTTGACATCTATGTACATAATTACTAATTATCATCATTGATTAAATAGTATATATAGATTGGCAATGCTATAGTCAATCCGCGTAACACATTTTAATTCTGTACGAGTAAGAGCCATCTGCGATGTAGTTGCACACTATACATGTGCCTAATTCGCTACAAGATAGCAGCATGGTAGTACACATCGCCGGGCGGAGCATCGGGATCGGGCGGAGCCAAAAAAATTTATAATGAGAATTTGTTAAACTTATTTCGTCATTTCTTCAGATATATTTAATTTAATTATAAATTTATTTCTAAAAATAAGCTTACATTCTTTCATAATTAATAAAAATTTATTTAACATTTCATTGAGAAACGATTTAATATGAATTTACAGGGGATATGCATTCATTTATCATTTAATAGAGAAATGATTTAATATGAATTTACAGTGGATATGTATTTGAAGGTTTGGACCATCCGCTTCGTGTCATACTCCAAACTTCCTTCTCACAAAATAAAATGTCACTTTATACATCATAAATAGTTATTCTTTTTAAATAAGGTGCTTACCAAGCGGCATTGAATTAGGTTGGATTAGAATTGAATCGGAGCTGCTAAAATTACACCCGATAACTTGAAGCACATAAAATTATTAATTTTTAAATACTGCTAAAAGCGCAACTTTTTAAGATATTCCGCAAATAAAACAATGTACCTATTTTAATACAATAAATCTTCTCCAAATAAGTTTTCTTGTTGTTTTACTTAATAATTATAAATTAAAAGCAATTTTTTAATATCTTCTTTGACCACCAATTAATAACAAAAGAAAAAGTACCAATTAGAAAAAAGTTTATATTTATTTAAACAAGAATAATATAGAACTATTGACCTAAAAATTTATTACAATATTCAATGTTTTAATTATTATTTGTTCAGCAAAATATATATTTTTTCTTCTACAAGCTTTTCTTGTGATATCTGTAGATTTCCATTTCAAAGTTTGAAAAAGTTTTATTTTAATAAATATTTTTATAATAAAAATTTTGACATAGCATCCATTACTTTTATTTTAACCAATCACTATAATGCAAATTTATGCACTGTATACTATTTTTTTAAAAATTGCTGGTTATATTGTTTGAATGTAAATGTTCTTTTCTAAATTCACTAAAAAAAATTAAAAATTCTGACACAATTTTTACTGTTTGTTCTTTCGGTCTGCAAAAATATTATATTTAATTCACTTTGCCATAGTCTTTAAGAACTAAATAAATTTCATTTTCATCAAGAAGAAGGTTATTTTTCCTTAAAATTTTATTACAATTTTCGCAATTGTATTGTTTAATACGAAAAACCAAATATCTAGAGAAGTATACCACACTACATTCCTCATATAAAGTATTTGGCGATTGAAATTGAGATTAATTGTCA
The DNA here is from genome assembly GCA_951394225.1 of Harpalus rufipes. Taxonomy (NCBI): domain Eukaryota; kingdom Metazoa; phylum Arthropoda; class Insecta; order Coleoptera; family Carabidae; genus Harpalus; species Harpalus rufipes. The sequence goes on along the minus strand of OX596277.1, from coordinate 52,670,281 downwards.
TTGTCATTACTATTTTTCACATTTTTTGGTCGTACAATTTCAACATTGTCGATCATTTCAGTAGGCGCTGTAATGGATTCCGATATTTCTATTTCAATAATTTTGTCGTCATCTATTTCTATTTCACAGTTTCCGCTTCCAACTGGTTTTAAAATTCTTATATGAATAATTCTTTGCAATATTTGCCTAAATTGTTTTACAGTTTGAGTTGGATTGTACCCCTCCACTATTTCTAATTATTGAAAAGTGGTTTTCCATACAATCTTGTTGCAATCTATTTGTTAATAAAAACAAATAATTCTCTTCTTTCATGTCCGCAAATAATTTTGAAATGCCATTAATATTTTGAATGAAACCATTAATATATATTTCTTCTTTCTTTGTCATCTTTATCATAATATGGAATCTTACAAAAATAATTTCCAATTCATAAAATTAACTTAAATATTATTTATTATCTCAACTGTTTTCACATCTTGGCTTAGCAGGTTAATTATGGATCACTTTGTAATTAATTTATTCTATAAAAATACACTTCAAACATATCGTTGAATTCGTAATTTTACGTAGATTCCAAATACATATGTAAAAATAATTAGGATGTCCTATTTGAAGAAAGTTAATGTCACTTCCAGCTTCCAGTTAAACCGAAAGCGCTACCATCATGCCAAATACCATCATTTGTGAGCCCCTAAGCCTACTTTACAAATATGTATAGGGAATTAAAAAATAATTATAAATAAAAATGTTATTTTGAGTGGCAGTTTTTCAATGTCACCTGAATATATGTAATATACTAATATCCTATGCACTATTCATTTGACAAAAAGGCTTAATTAACTTTTTTATATAGTTCAGTATACAGGGTGTTAAAAGAAGAGTAAAAATAATTGGGAATATATACATTTCGATGAGCTAATATTTAGTCAAAAATATTTTTTTCAATATTCATAAATTTCTTGAAGTTCATTTTTGGCGTCCCTCAAAATAATAACGAATTAATTTATTTGTTGTTCATAAACAGTTACGTGATTAAATAATTCATTATTTTTTATTAAAAATTTCGTGTCTCCGACTCCAAGCGACTTGACACGAATACATCCGAATATAATTACCGCCAGCCTGATCGAATGTTAGTACGGCCAAATAATAAAATTATTAAAGGTGGCAGCATAATACGTATCTTTACAAGGCGGTACGCAAATGCTCATAAGGTTGCCAATCTATATATATTATTTAATCAATGATTATCATTCTGAACCGGGCCCACACATTTGCTTGTCAAGCCCAAAAATGTAACATTACCGTTCGCGCCCTATACTTATGTAACCAAAAAAAGGAAGTGGCGAGAGGTATTGTGCTGGCCACAACAGATTTTTTTTATATTACTTTATAAATTTATCCATACAATATACTACAAACTGAGAAAAATTATATTTAAAGGTATTTTTTGAAGAAAAATTATCTTGAGCTTCAAGTAAACTGCCATTCTCGGTTTTCCGATTGCCACCAAAATCTAATCAGATATTTCTATATTAGAATAAGGTAGAAATACATGGTTTCAATACTTTCTGAATGATAGTATTAGAGTTAGAGCGTAAACAGGATCCACACATTCATACATACATACATACATACATACATACAGACATCATCGTGAAAATGGTAAAATTGGATTCTAGAGACCTTAAAACGTGGTCATTTAACAAAATTTTTAGCAGGATCCCTATACACATTATGTGCACTTATCTTTTATTTATTTTTACATAATATATTATATACAGAGTGGTGACCGGTACAGCCGAACATAGGACTTTAACATGTAAAATCAGACTTTCCTAATTTCCTGTTTGCCTAATAATTTTAGGTAAAAAAGCTTCAAATAAAAGTTGTAGGGCATAAAATTCTCCACCTGAATCAATAAACAAAATTAATTTTGTGTGCCTTATACCAGCAAAAATTAGGTATAAAATTGTCGAAAATTACTTCAAAAATAGCTATAGCCATGGAATTGAAACAAAAAAGTAACAAATGTTAACGATTTATCTGTCAAGCTAGGTTAATTTATTTTTATTATTATTTGTAATTTCTGTTCAAGTGAGCAAATATTAATTTAAATAAACAGATAATTGTTAACTGGAACAAAAATTAGAAATAAGACCAAATAAAAATAAATTACCCCTACATGACAGATAAACCGTTAGACATTTGTTATTTATTTTGTCTCTATTCCATGGCTATTGCTATTTTTGAGGTGATTTTCGACATTTTCATAATTTCTGCCGTTACAAGGCATACAAAATTAATTTTGCTTATTGATTCAGATGTAGAATTTTATTCTCTACAACTTTTATATGAAACTTTTTCACATGTTAAAGTATGTTCGGCTATATACTCTATACATATTTTTTAGTAACATATATCTATTAACTTTAATAGATATATAATTTCGTAAGTGTGTGTGTGTTTTATAACTTATAATTAATACAAAAGCGTGTGTGTATAATTATAATTTATTAAGTTAAAACTGTAAACTAACTTTAAAATATAGGTAAATTAAACTGTAGTCATTTAAAACTGCAAACTAATACTTTAAAATACAAGTAAACTAATTGTAATACATGAAAACTAAATAAAAACCTTAAAACCCAAATAGACTAATTGTAATCCTGTAAAACAGCAACTTTAAAATGTTTAAAATTCAAGTAAACTGCAATTTAATAAATTAAAAGCACAAATTCTAACTTTATATTGCAAGTAAACTAATTATAGCTACATACACCGGCAAAGTTGGTGGAACGCTTCCGTCACCTTTAGGTAAGAAAGGTATTCTCTTTGGTCAAAAAATTCAATGATGAGTTTTTGGTGAATAAGCATGTTTTAGGGTCCCTATAATACGATTTTACCATTTTTACGATGATTGTATGTATGTGTGTGTGTCTGTACGTGCGTGACAATAGTTTCAGATCGCATAACTTCAATACCACGATTCCAAAAATTATATTTTTTTCGTATTCCTCAAGTTTACATCCAGAAGGACAAGTGATTAGATTTTGGTTAAAATTGGTGAACCGGAAGTAGCCTCATTTGAAGATTTAACAGTTAAATTTGATTTATTGATATTTAACGTTATTGTAACTTAAAGAATGTATTATTACATACATACATACATACATACATAAAATCACGCGTGTCCCACTTAGTGGGTTCGCACAAACCCGATAACAATAAGAACAACATCAATCATACAACAAATCCTTACTCTTAACATATTAAAGTGACCGATTTTCGGTAGCGAAATACCGCATCCGGATCACAATAATAGTTAGGAAACAATCATCCTTCGCCACACATTCCTATCTAAGCAGACTTCTTTCGCCTCGGCCACACTCATAATCGAATTCATACATGCTCTTCTTCTCTTCACACTTGGAAACTCTCTCTCTTTAAGCACCCTACCAATCACATCCATCCACTTACACACTGGTCGGCCACGCAATCGATTTGATTACATTTTATACTTCATATTCAATAGATACAGAGTTAAAGAATTTTAATTTTATAATTCAGCCAGCTATGCTAAACATGGAAACTACTAATATATTCATATAATTCAAAATGACAGATGTCAGTATCAATAAAAAGTAAATTAATGTAGCAGAGATGAAGATGTTGAAGTAGATGTTGAGGAAGACACGGAAAGATACGGTTAGAAAATAACTCTAGTGTTACAAGTTTCTAGAAAGATACAAGAAAGACGATTACATTGGTTTGAACATGTCATGAGGAGCATGAAGAATTATATTGGAAGAAGAATGAATATTTTAGTAATAGGAGGTTGAAGGAACAGAGGAAGACCAAAGATAAGATGGAAGGACTGTATTGCGGAAGACTTGAGAGAAAAGGAACTGAATCAGAACGACACGCAAAAATAGCGACCCCTAACGAATGGGAAAAGCTAAAGAAGTCAGTGTCAAGTGCAATTTGAATAGTTTTTTTTTATGAAATAATTTTACTGGAAATTTAGAACCTTTTGCAAGAAAAATTATGTATGGAATTTATACATTATATACAGAATTGACGGAAGGTATTGTGCTCACCACAAAAGATTTTTTTTTAAATACCAGAAGGGTGATGAACCCGTATGGAGTTGTTTAGCAGATAGCTTGGGCTGTTTGGAAGGGGGTAGACATGACCCCAATTCGCTTAGGTGTCTTTAGTATTAAAGAAAACCATGAGCGAACAAACGGGCATGCCTCCGTTTAGCAACGGATTATTATCAAGTTTTTGGCCAAGGAAGGTGTAAATCCAACCGAAATTTTGCGGTGGTTGAAGGTGCAGTGCGGGGACCGGGGACAACACGTTTTTAAGGACCCGTGTCTTTGCTTTGCATAAGGAGTTTTCTGAAGGATCGAGAATCAGAGCCACGATTGCCGCCAAAGGATGGGCGTTACCGAAATCAACATCGAGGCGGTTCGGAATCTCATGAAAACTGATAAACGCATAATGATTTAATGCGCAATATTATTGCAACTTACTGGATGCAGTAAAATTGTCCTATCGAAGGAAAAGAAAAACGCAAACTGTCAAAAATGTTATATTGCTTCAAGCAAACACTACGAGGCAAAAATTGAACAGAATTGGCTGGGAAACGTTGGAACATCCACGCTACAATCCCGACTTGTCACCATGTGACACCCCTCAAAGAAGCGATGGGAGGCCATCGATTCGACGACGACCATGCGGTGGAGGAGCTTGTATTGCAATGGTTACGTGAAGATCCCTTCTATGATGAAGGGATTAAAAAGCTCCCAATCTTTAGGGAAAAATGCGTTTCTAGGGCCGGGGATTATGTACAAAAATAATATATTTTTGTATACTTTTTAAAATAAACCCAGAATTTAAAAAAAAATTAGACCCGTATATATTTGATTCATCCTTGTACAACAACTCATAAATAATGACGATATAATACCTAAATATGGCCACCTACTAAAGATTAATTATTATTTATCGAGATGTATCATCTCACGAGCACTTATTGCTGGCGTGAAAAGTGCACCACAGGGGTCATTTTTGTGCCATTTAAAATTCGAAATATTTGGCATCGGTCGGGACTGAACCCGGTATTTAAATTTAAAGTATTTACATGAATAAAAATTGAATTAAACACGAGGTAATGTGTTGGCCATATCAGATTTTTTTATATAAATTTGTACCAGAGTATTTTATATTTCTAGCCATTTATTTTAGAACTAATCATTAAATATCGGGGTAGACACTCCAAATACCCTAACTTGAAAATACAAATTAATTTAATTTTAATATATTAGCAAAAAGATTAATCGCAACTATTGTTACCCTGCTGTCGATCAAAGGCTTAAACCAGCCTTTCCACTCCTTGGAAACTTCGCTGGAACCTTGTATTGTAAACCGTACTTGTTTAAAAATATTTTTAAACAAATACATTTTTTTTGGGAAAAGACCTTTAAAACAGTTAAACTATTGTTTAAACTTACCATTGTTGCTAATTTGAAACAATATATAAAAATATGTCACTATTAAAAAGATCGCTATTTGTGTTTGTTGTAAATAAGAAACGTAAGATTGGCGAACCGGCAGTAGCGTGGTTATTAGATAACGGATTTGTTAATAATGGATTAAGTTATTAAATGAATAATTTAAATATTAAAATAAAATTATATTTTAAAAAATTCAGATATTTTATTATAAAAATAAACAAAAATGAATCGGCACATTTTCTGATCCACTAATTCCTAATTTCCTGCTTCCCTAATTATTTTAGGTAAAAAAGCTTAAAATAAAAGTTGTAGGGCATAAAATTCTGCATATGAATCAATAAACAAAATTAATTTTGTGTGCCTTGTAACGGCAGAAATTTTGAAAATGTCGAAAATCGCCCCAATAATAGCAATAGCCATGGAATTGAAACAAAATATTAACAAATGTTAACGATTTATCTGTCAAGCTAGGTTAATTTATTTTTATTATTATTTGTAATTTCTGTTCAAGGAACAAATTTTAGATTAACAAATAATTGTAAACTGGAACAGAAATTAGAAATAATACCTAGTAATAAAAATAAATTACCCTAACGTGACAGATAAACCGTTAGACATTTGTTATGTATTTTGTCTCTATTCCATGGCTATTGCTATTTTTGAGGTGATTTTCGACATTTTCATAATTTCTGCCGTTACAAGGCATACAAAATTAATTTCGCTTATTGATTCAGATGCAGAATTTTATGCTCTACAACTTTTATTTGAAACTTTTTTAACTAAAATAATTAGGGAAGCAGGAAATTAGGAATGCATAATTCCAGAAAAATAATTTGAGATAATTTGAAATTTCCTTGACTCATAAAAATTCCTTGATTAAAGTAAAGTTTGTGGCGCTACAGCCCTCGATTCTCGTCGTAATCAAATTAATGCATTTCATTTTCACATTAAAAATCAAATGAAGTTAAAAATAAAAACAATTAAAAAAATAAGAAAATATTATTACTTTTTTGTCTGAATTTTTACTAAACAATTAACCATGTTTCTAAATAATTTCAAACATTTTCATTTCTTACAACTACCGATACTTTTACTTTAATGTAGTTATATCGTGAAACCATTTTACCCAGAATTAATTGAAATTTTAAGTACATACATCTCAACTGAAGTATAACCTACCTGCTCTCCGAGTTTTAAAACAATTGACCACGCGGTACCTGAGATATTTGCAATTAAATTTGGCCTTTTTAACATGTGAAGAATAGGAAATGGCAAAATAAACACAACATTTGAAATTATAACTTTTATATCCATACCGACATTTAATCGAAAAACTAGTATGTTATAGAAAACTAATTAACGGATTTTATGTAAAAATTTCAAAGTTATTTACCACCCAGATTTAATTTTATTGTCTAGAAAATTATAATCTGAAGATACGATAAATAGGTAGAAGTATACTTGACAACTATGTACAAGCGTTCCAGATGTATCAGTTAACAACGCCCGCTTGGTTTCAGCGAATAAGAGGTGATCTTTGGTTAAAAGAACATACATTCGATGGAAATATTTTTTAAATTGGTATTTTACGTGAAAAGCATGAAAATTTTATACTACTTTTGTAATTTTAAGTAATATATTAATTTGTTTTGCAGTTTCCATTTATAGTTTAGAATTAAAATTATATCTCAAAATATCTTATTACTTTTATATCCGAATGTACCAATAAATGTCTAAGTGCGACGTTGCCACAGTTATTCATTAACATTCATACTGTAGTGTGAGTATATCGAAATACGACACTTGTGTATGTGTTGGTGCGAGTGGTACAGTAAAAAAAATTATTTTCTACGGAAAAATACAGAAAATTCATTTGTTACAGTGTTTGATATTAGCTTTTTACTATTTTGATGCAATCTGTGTATATAATGTTAAAAAATATAAGTTATTGCAAATAAAAACTGCATTAGCGTAATTTTTATTTTGAACATAGAACAAGTTTTTGAATAGGTACACTCGTGACAACTACCTTAAATATAAAAATTTAAAACTTACTTTTGATGATTTCTTGCTGTCCGAACCGCTGAATTTCTATTCACTCCGTCAGATTTCTCAGCTCGACTTTGGATTTTTAATTCTCTGGACACTGTATATTTACTGAAAAGAAAATAATTCATTGTAAAATTGTATTCAAAGCTTGACCTTCGAAAATATTTTTTTTCGTATGATTTTAATAAAAAGAAACACATTATCAACATAAATTACTATAAATATAGTTGGGGCATTGTTTAAACTTATGATTTGTATTAATTTGCAATAATAATTAACAATATATCACTGTTAAAACAATAAAATATTCACAAACCACAAATGTATGGCTAATGACCGCAATGAACAAAACTTAAAATAAAAATTCGAACTGCAATTACAACGTGTTCTACATAAAAAATAAATATTAAGGAAAAAAAAACTCAAAATACAACCTAAAATAAAGAGAATTTACCAGGAAACAGTGTATCCAATATTTTAATGTAGACTTCGAATGATTATAAAATAAAAAATATCACTTACAAATTTGTTGCACGCCTCCTAAATTTTCTTCCCGTAAAAATGATTATCCCAGTTGTTAATTCAACACTATATTTCGTTTTTCTCCATAAATTTTCTTAATATTTGCTCAAAAAATGAGTTCACGTGTTCACGTAACATGTGCTCGGCATTTTGCTATACGCCTCATCAATTTTCTTACATTAAAATCTCGATTCCCACAAAAATTATTATCTCAATCGTTGAATTATTACTTTGTTTCACTTTTCCTCATAAATTTTCCTAGTTTGTCCATAGAAAATGAATGATGTTGAAGGATAATTATTGCAGGTACAGCACGTTTCTCCGCCTTGTCGTTGCAACGAAACACGCAACGTGGAAGCGTGGCGTCATGTGGATGTGCGCGCGCATGTGAATTCTACACAGCGCTTCAAAAAATGTTGAACTATTCTCGTTTAAATTGTTGAAATAATTTCAATTTAAATATGTTTAATGATTGAATGAATTTATTATTTATTGTTTGTCGATTTTTTTGCATTTAGCGGCGGAATTCTTCCACGGACGCGAACAGCTTTACCCCCCAAAAATAATATGATTTCAATATATTATAATTTATTTTCTTGAATTAAAAATGGGTAAATGGGTGTCTATTTTACACTAAATGTATGTATCATAATTTATTATAGTTTTCAATAAATCTAATGCCTAATAAACGTGGTTTTATTGTGCACCATTTTTACTTCACTGTCCGGTGGTAAATTTATCGCGAAAAATTCATCACCGATAAACTGATCGCGGAGAGAGTTGATCGCCGGGAATTACAGTAAATACTGAAAAACGGGCTATTCAAAATAAATTTATTTTTTAATCCTCTTTACCAGTACCGGGTTAAACCATGTGGAGGCCCTTAGGGCCTCGCCCCCCCCTCCTAATAAGTTTACGATTTTACCCCTAACAATTATAATAAAATAATTTTATTATAAAAAAAATTAACATACTTTTAAACAAATTAATATAAAATATATATAAACATTCACTTTTCTCAATTTTAAAGTACATAGTGAAATCTTTGATGGTTTTTTTAAATAAATTTATTTTGAAATAAATATATCTTTTAATGGTTTTTCGATGTTTTTCTGCCTCTACTAAAGTAGACGTGTTAGTAATCTACTTATAACAATTTTTGAAAATGGTTGAAAAACTTTAAACTCTATTACTACGAATTTTTCGTTTTGTGGCATATTCAATAAGCCCTTCATTTATTGTAAATACAAAAATTTTATAGCATCGTTAATCGTTATGCAAAAGAATTATTACGAAAATCAACAAAATGGTAAACAATAGTATTTGGTATTGGTATTATAAAAATCGAATTATAACAGTAGGGTCTAGTAATATTGATTGACATTATTTATTATTGTAATCAAGATTCCATTATTGTAAATAAGCATTTCTGTGTTGTAATCAAAATTTATTTATTTAAGGATTTCTTTTTGTAATAAAAAAAATATCTCAAAATCAAATCAATATTATCTTAATCTAAGGTAGCGGGGCGCGGGGCCCCTAAAAGGCGAGGGACCCATAGGCAATTGCCTAGTCTGCCTATTGGGTAATCCGGCACTGCTCTTTACATATTTGTAAACTAGGCTTACGGGCTCACAAATCATGGTATTTGGCATGGTGGTAGCGCTTCCGGTTTAACAAGAATTAACAATAACTTTCATATTTCAAATGAAAGCTGGTAATTATGTATATAGATGTCAAATATCATAATTTCTCATTCTAAATTTAGTGATTTTCCAATTCCATGTGGTTTATTTTCCTCGACAAGTAAATTCCACACTCCTGGTGACAAATTAACAACATGAAGTTAGAAAATCTTGAAATTTTTGATTAAAAATTCTGAAATTTGACATCTATGTACATAATTACTAATTATCATTCTGAAACGGAGCCCTACATCTGCTTGTCAAGGCCAACAAAAATGTAACATGACTGTTCGCGCCATATACTTATGTAACCATAATAAGGAAGTGGCGAGATGTATTGTGCTGGCCACAACAGATTTTTTAAGGTGTATGAAGACTTATGTGACTGACTGTAGCTGGTTGCTTTATAAAATTTAATTCCTATATAATTCTTTAACTCTATATCCATTGAAATGAAGTATGAAATGTAATCAATTCATTTAGAGAATAAAATATTCTTTAATATTTATAATAACATTAAATATTAAAATATGATATTTAACAGATTTTTTTTTAAGAGAAACTGTTAAAGCCTTCAAATGAGGGTACTTCCGGTTGACCAATTATAACTATAGAATCTAATCAAGTTTGTATATGGATGTAAGGAAGACGAATACGTAAATAATTTTTGGAAATCTAGTATTGGAGTTATCGTACACTGTACAAGTAATGAATCCGATCCATTTCATCCTCAAATATTCACTATTAATTAAAGATTAATTTAAATAAAAATGCTCGAGTCCTACCATGGATTTTATGAAAATTATTAATGATAAATAATAATGTTATATGTACATGTGAATAATATAGGAAATAAATAAAGGAATAGATAACGTTCCTAACGGCTGGGCACCTGTAAGGGAAATGTTAGCTCAGGAGGCCCCGTTGACGCTGCTCACGCCCTAACCACAATGTATGTAAACATGCACACATACAGAATATACATACATAAATTAGAAATAGCTGCTTGGATAGTGAAGAAGGAAAACTGAAAAAATCCTAATGTTCTTAGATCTATAGCCGGTGCTATAGATAATTGATAAATGTAGTTTCGTTTTTAAATTAATTATTTACTACAAATTAATAAAATGATTGAATTAAAATTAAATAAATTTAAATATTACCATATGTGTACGTTTTTAAATAATTCTACAATGTAAGTCTATTGAACACTTTTGAATCTAAACTTACTGTCCGTAAATAACGCGGAAACCGACCCGAACCCGAAAAAGTATCGGCAAAACTTTAATTATATTTTACCGTAACTTTAAAATGCAAATGAATTTAATTTTAATGTAATATTAGCAAAAAAAAAAAAAATCGCGACATTAACTAAAATAATTTTAACTATTATTGCTTTCTTGTGGTTGTAGATTGGCAAGCCCTGCTGTTAATCAAAGGCTTAAAGCCTTTACACTCCTTGGAAACTTCGCTGGAACCCTGTATTGTAAACCGTACTTGTTTAAAAATAATTTTAAACGAATACAATTTTTTTGGGAAAAGAAACCTATTTCTGAACAAACGGACATTTATTTAAATTAATTCTAAAAAAAACTAAGTTTCGCCAATTTATTTACGATTTTGCAACGAGTTACGACACCCGGTATGTTAACATAGATAGACATTCACAATGTACCTCGGAAAAGAAATATAGAACAAAATATAATTATTTGAATTAAATTCAACAACATAAATCATATATTCAGGAGAAAATTGAATTTACTTTTGTGTTATGCTAAAAAAAATAGCAAAAAAGTGACAGAGAAGAGAGGCACATAATATAAGTGACTTACATTGATAAACACAACTCAAGAAGAAACAGCTACGCCGCACACATTTACTTGCAGTCAAAATTTCTGATAATATTGACCGGCCTCAGTATTACTGGCTCATCGGGAAAGGTTGCGGACTCTCGGCGACCCAGTCCGCCCCTGACCGATAACGCACCTATTACTACACCTACAATAAGTACAGTTTATTCGTTTCAAAATTATATCCAGACATATGATTTTGAAAATAGTTTATATAGCCAACTAATTAAGAATAAAAATTGGATTTTTGATGGACACGGGACACGGGGTGTTTATCATAGGCTAGGATATTTATTTATACATTTCAACACAGTATTTTATTATCAATTGTAAAATACATATAATACCTTAATATTTGTAATAACATGTAAAAGAATATTTGAATGTATTTTTTTTAAAGAAAAACTGTTTATTGCTTCAAGTAAGATACTACTTCCGGTTATTCAATTATTCCATTAATGTTATAATGGGGAATATGAAGATCCATACTTTTTAGTTTTATAGAATTTTAAGAATTGTCCGGAATGAATAATTTCTTTTATCTAATTCCGTTTCAAAATGTTGAATTTTACCTAACCTTAAGACGTTATGTAATGCCACTTTTATATAATTGACATGAAATGAGTGTTGTAATAGTATATTATTCAATGAGCATGTAATGTATGTTTACTCATGACAATGAAGTTTGCATCATGAGCCGAAAGGCGAATGATGTAAATCATTCGAGTGAGTAATAGCCATTACATGCGAATAAAATACTATGCTTTATCCACAACTGTCAAATAATAACATATTGTACTATTATAAAATCAGAAATAACCTAACAAATTTTAGAAAATTGTTTGTTCACAAACATAGTTAGCGTTGATTACTGGGTATTTGTTTTAACAAAACTATGAAGTGTTTTGACATTTAGCAAAAAAATTTAAACACTATTCAGCTACATTTTAAGCTTAAGAAGAAAATAAAACTTTAAAAAACGAGAAATCTAGTATACTTTGGGCTTTTTATGTGGAAATAAATACTTATTAAAAGTAATTTGTTTGTACTTTTTGCAAGGTAAGAATTTGACATAACGATTGAATAATATTATTCCATCTAACTGTCAATATTATTCAATTAGCAACAGTAATGAAGGTCATTAATTGATAAAAAATGGTTGAATTATGGGTATATTATTTGACAGTCGTGGATAAAAATATTTACGTAACTGAGTTGCATAATAGTATATTACATAACGAGCGTGGAAAGTGGTAAATAGCGTGCGAGTGTAGAGATTAAGACCAAGGCGCGTAGCGCCGAGTGATTTAATATACGAGCATGCTAAATACTTTCGAGCGAGGTGTGTACACTATTTTTCAGACGACCACAAAATATTTCTTAAAAAAGTGTTTACACTAATAATATAGTTTCTCTTGCAGTCTGTACAATTGTAGGCGGTGTACAGTCAATGATATCTTCGTCACTTGTGTCCATGTTTGACGCTAAAATGATTAAGTTTTTAATACGTAAAAACAAAATTTCACTTTTTTACTTAGAAACACGAAACCGCTGCGGGCTGACGTTTGAGGTTAGGTTCAACTACCGGCGCTCGGCGCAACTCAATCCGTTAGACGCGCGTAATACAAAACTACATTATATAAATAATACTAAATGATACAAAAATATTAGCAAATGTAATAATTATTAATGTTAAACTTGACGGTTATTGTAAATTATCATATATTTTATTTAAATTCGAAATGCCATCTGATGTAGATTAATGGAACTAAAAACTCATAATAGCACGAGTGTGTTATATTCATAACATCACTAGTGTGTTATGTTACACTTTCTGTTGTTATTTAGCGTGTTGTTATAGCTACTTTTGTAGGTGTGCGTTTGAAAAGAATATTACAGAACTGACAAATTTATATTAAATAAACTTATGAATTATTGACTCACACAATTCCACTACATCAGAAGGAAAATCTACATCGGTTTCAGAACACTTTCAGAACTAATTTTTAATGATTATATGCATGCACTGACATAAGCATTAAATTCAAAAATTAAATTCATTTATTTTCATGGCAACGCTTTGGTAAATTGATTTTGAAATATGTATATTGATCTGTCATAGAAAAACCTAGAATTTTGTGTTCTTAAAAATTATTTTAGCGTTATTAGATAAAATTTTGTACCTAATACGTTATAAAAACGTGATATTGTTTGACTCACATAATTTGCAAATCTCGCTTCGCTCGTTTTGGCAAACATTATATTCATCAAACAATATAATTCTTTTCATAATTGATTATGCAAATAACTATTATTTCTTAAAATGTAAAACATACTGTCATCCGTCATTCTTTAGCTTAACAGATGAAATTATATTAAATCATACTTATTTCACATTTATTTTTACGGCAATATTTTTATGAACCTATAAAAACATATTTCTAATAAAAATATGAACGCTGCCACAATTTGCCCTATAATGAGACAAAAAAATGGTCCAGATACATGATGTAACGACAATGGTTTTAATTCCTTTACATCTACAGCTTTTTTCATGAGTAATATGTCTTCATCCCATTTTTTTATCAATCCATTTGCATGAAGTAGCAACATCATCATATTAAAGTCTTGTATAAGTGGATAACCTTTCTGGAAAACATATCGACATGGAAAGAACAACTTTTCCTTCAGAGGATATAATAGTGGTCTACCATTCGAATCAAGGTAATATTTTTTCATTAGGTATGTTATTTGACGATAATTTTTTACTACAGCAAAATCTTTTTTAAAAGCTGTCCTATTCGTACATTCTAATGACAAAGGACAATTTATAAATGTTTTTGCTATAAATTGATGCTCTTTATCATCTGGGTCATTATAAAATGATTCAATAATCTTATGGAAAAACCCAAAAGGTATTTTCGAATCAAATAATTCTTGAATAGTTGTCATTTGATGCTCGTAATTTGGTTTGGTTAGCACAGAAAACAAAAAACTTTGATAACAAGTACTTAGTAGCAAAGTGAAAAACACCCAAAATATAAAAACCAATCTCATAGCTGTAGTTTTTGGTAATTTCACAGCAGCTTGTAAGAAACTCGGCCAAAATATCAAGAAATAGTTTATGTGCTTTTCACCAAACATCTTACAAAACAAAGTATTGAAAGCTACAGCAGAAAATGACAGAATCCAGACATTAGGTTTGAAAATTTTTATAATACTCTTCCAATTTGATTGTAAATCAGCTGATGGTACCCACCATTTTGTTATATCAAACAAATGCATCAAAGACATGTCAAAATGCTTTCTATAGTCACTGGGGGCCATTCCAAACATAATATCAATCGTTTTTTCACTTAAAAACTTGTATAGGTCAGTAAATGTTCCATTGTCAAACTTTTCACCCCAAGATAGATATTTATGCTCCAAATATTTTTCTGTAAAATTGAATTTCCAGGCAATAAAATGCATTATTGTTACTTCTAAACCAGCGATTGTTGGATCTTCTTTCTTTGAAGAAAATGGCGAGAGAACATATGGAATGACCTGAAGAGCAGCCATTTTAACATCACATTTTTGATGGTTTTTCACAATTTTATTGGGATATAAATTTTGAGATATTTCTTGATCACATGATGATAAAATTACTGGTGTAAAATTGAAAGAACAGTTTATGTAGTTATATGGAAAATAAGTATAAATATTTGATACATTTTCTGTTAATATGACAATGTTTAAGTTTATCACATAATACTTCCAAGCAATTGTGAAAAGTTCAGTTAAATTTTCATTTTTAGTTAGTACAACTATAAATTTGCCTCTGGGATTCCAAAATTTATAAGTGTATATGCTTTGCATCCAAATGTCAAACTGTTGTAAATTATTCAAAATTATTGTAAAAGTTTCAGTAAACTTTATTCTTGTTAATGTTCTTACAGGCGATGAAAACAATATTCTTGTTATTGTATTTGTTACGTTCCATATATGTTTTAATTCGTATCCAATTTCTGAAACCAGTAACATATAACGATGTTCTTGAAAATTTGCAATCATGTTTGTAACGCATATTGAATTTATTTCTGATGTATTTTCGTTTCGGAAAAGATCCATCTTAGCAATTACATTATTATTACTTAGAAGAAATATTATCAAAATATGAAATATGCGTTTCATTTTTCTTTCATTAGACTGAAGGATAATATTAGAGTTATTAAGAAAGTAAACTTTTAAAATATAATTAAAAAAGAACTATCATTATTACTTATAATTTTTTTCCACGAAAGAGCCTGAAAAGTTATTAATTAGGTATTGACACAAAAGTTATGAATAGAAACTTTTAATTGTGTCAATTTTTTTCTAAAAATAATATCATTATTTTAAGTGCATTTGAGTAAATAATTTATTAATTGAAATATAATAATATAAACAGGATTTTTAATACTAAAACGTGAAACAATATGAGACTAAAATGCATAATTTCTTTTACTACTTGACTGGATTGGTAATTAGATGCATTTTTCTGGATCTATAAATTGGCGTATTATCCAGGTGGGGTAATTTCCCCCTCCAAAATTTATACTAATATGGCTGCGTTACAGGACATCCGAAGAATATTAAAGCGACACTGGGTTGATGTTGGTTCGTAGTGTTTTGAAACTTATTATTTATTCGAATGGAAACGGTTCAAACAATGACGTCATACTACGACCGTTTTGAAATAGTTTCGAATAAGCCGGCAACAATGGTTTACCGTGGACCGCACATAGAAAGAAGGGAGGAGGGGAGTAACATAAGATGTAGAAAAAAATATATACAGGTGTCCGGATTTCGAAGGTCACCATTGGGATCTCGGAAATCATAAGAGATACGACTTAAATACGGTTAAATTGGGCACGAGATGCGCCTTTAGGAGGCTATCTTAGATGTGCTTTTATCTTCCCACAAATTCTCATAGATTACTAGATAATGGCAGAAATCTGAATTTGGTGGTTTTTAAAATTTGAAATTACTTCTAAACTATCAGTATTCGAGAAAAATGTTTCAAATGAAAAAGTTAGATTTTTATTCTCTATCGAGTGGCGTACGAAAATATCTTTTTTTCTTCAAACGTCATAAAAGTAGCATCTTTTGTGACTTGATTCACAAGGTAGAAATTAAATAAATAAATATCCATAGAAACTATACAGCATCAACGAATAAGAATTAACTTTAATAAAAGAAACCTGTAATATCGCCCTAAATTTCATTATAACACGCTAGGTAACCTAAGAATAAAGTTACTAAATACCATCAATAGCTGTCAAATTTAAATATATTATAACCTATGAATTGAAATATAAACAGAGTTTACTTTTGAGGAAATAACATTATTAAAGAATAGCAGACTTACAGATTACAATTACAGGGACGGTAATGAGCATAAGAATACTTAGAATTAAAGTGATAAGAAAAGATTATATTGTTTTGCAGAGATTCCTGGACATATCTTTCAGCCACATTGTTAGATTTCCATCCAATCGAACAACTTCAGGGGACGTACATTATAATTCTTCAAATTCCGACATAATTGCACACAAGGAGGATATAAAATTGCACAGATTTCATTTAAACGTCAAAACATGAAAATTTACATTTCCATGTTTATAACAAAAAGTGAACAAATAAGTATCCATAGCTACAGGGCAATTGAAATCGCAAACGTAATTTACGTAAAATATAACGTCAGTAGTAGATATTTTTCTTTAAATATCTACGTTTGAAGAAAAAATATAATGTGTCATTCGGAGTAAAAGTGTCTTTGTGTGCCTCGCATGCATTTATCTCACACTCCTAATAACACAATATATTATTATCGGTAAATTTTCGATATATAACATAAACTTACATTTTTTAAATAGAACCCATATTTCATTCTTACTTTAAGAAAATACTTATTTTTTTCTCTTTCGATTGGTATAGGGGTTATTCTGTCCAATAATTTTTAGATCATACTTGGTATACCTACTTACGTTAAGAAAAAAATCTGTTGTAGCCAGCACAATACCTCTCGCCACTTCCATTTTTGGTTACATAAGTATATGGCTCGAGCAGTCATGTGACATTGTTGGCCTTGACAAGCAGATATTACGACCCGTGTCAGAATGACAATTCGTAATTGTAGATGTAGACACGAAACATGCGATGTATGACAAAAACTGTGATATGTACAAACGAACCGTACATAGAATTAGAAATAAAATAAATTATGACACAAAATAGCAATTAAAGAATAAATATAGTTGGAAGTATATATACTGCTTAAACATACAAGGATTACAAACGAATTATGAATAAATTAAACATTTTGTATTAGAACGTAACTCACTACTACTCGCTCTAACAGAAATTCGCATAGGTAACTAGCTATTTCGAAAATAATGAATTAATTTCAAATTAAAGGATATAAAATATGTCGACTGGATTTGGAATCTAAACCCACGGAGGGTATTTTAATATATGTTAAAAAGGATATAAAAATTCAGGTTTTGAATGAATATAAAAAATATGAATTGGTGGTTTTTGTATATTAAAATTATGCTACAACATAAACCGTTATAAGCAGCGATTTTATATCATTCGCTCAGAGGAAGTCATGCCGAATTCTTAGAATTTTTAGAAGGATGGTTAAGGGAAAATATGCAACCCGACGTAAATACTGTAATTATGGGAGATTTTAATTTGGATTGGAGAGTTACAATAGGAATTATACAATTAGACTAAAAGAGATAGTCACACAAAATAATCTACGACAGATAATAAAACAGTACACTCGTGTAACGAGCACATCAAAAACAATGATAGATTTAATATTAATAAATACAGATAATATTAATTGTGAAGTTCTTACTACTCCTAAAATATCAGAACCATAGATTAATGCAGATAACATATAAAATTCCGGAGAAGACTAAAACACCGCACCTAAAAATGGAACAAGAGAAATAATAAATTTTGACAAATTATGCAGTACTCTCATTTCCAGTGACTGGAAATATGAAACATCAAATGTGAATAGTGTGTATGATAATTTTAGCACTACGATTTCGAATTCTTTAAATAGTTCAATAACACGGAAGACACTTAAAAGAACACATTCAAATCAAGGTTGTTTCCAATTCATTGTCGGGATTGACAATATTTTTGATGGATAAATGTAATATATCTATAATTTTATATATTTAACTGTTAATATAATAAGAAATAATATAAAGAAAGTCTTCAGTAATGTCTCTGGATTTTTGACATTGACATTTATCTGTCAGTTACAATCATTTAAATTTTTCAGTCGGTTTCCATGGCGTTATTTCGCCTCAAAGATTTATTACAACAGTTTATTATATATTTATTTTTTTTATCTAATTTTTCAGATAGAAAATTTAATTTTCTTTCATATTTGTAAAATAAAATTGTTCAAAAAATAATATTTAGAAGATTTTTTCAAGAATTTGCTAATTCCGGTTGTCCAATTGTTACCAAAACCTTTTCAACTTTTCCTAATACTGTCCGATTGGGAAATACGTATAGTTAAACAGATATAAGTCTTATAATGTTTGAGAAATCGTTCTTCCTACATGCACACATACACACATACATCCGCACACACACACACACACACACACACACACACACACACACACACACACACACACACAAACACACAGATATCATCGTAAAAATGCTAAAATCGAATTGGACGGACCTTACAACGTGCTTATTCATTAAAATCTGGATATGCGATTTTTATAACGTGAATCCAACACCTCACTTAGCGAGAGGTAAAAAAAGAATACATGTCTTTATTTACATAGAATTAGAGTGCCCTGATAAAGAAGTGAATATTTTGTTATATTAGAGCACCTGACGCCTTATAAGTTTTTGCTGTGGGTAGTGAATATGTAAAACATACTGTCACGCGTCGTCTTTATTTTAATTGAAATTAAATATAATAAATTGATATTTATTTTACATATCTTATTACGGTAATATTTTTCTTGAACCTACAATAACATTTTTCTAATAAAAATATGAACAGTGCCACAATTTGCCCTATAATGAGACAAAAAAATGGTCCAGATACATGATGTAACGACAATGGTTTTAATTCTTTGACATCTACAGTTTTTTTCATTAGTAACACATCTTCATCCCATTTTTTTTATCAATCCATTTGCATGAAGTAGCAACATCAACATATTAAAGTCTTGTATAAGTGGATAACCTTTCTGGAAAACATATCGACATGCATAGAATAACTTTTCGTTCAGAGGGTATAATAGTGGTTTACCATTCGAATCAAGGTAATATTTTTTCATTACGTATGTTACTTGACGATAACTTTTTACTACAGCAAAATCTTTTTTAAATGCAATCCTATTCGTACATTCTAATGAAACAGGACAATTTATAAATGTTTTTGCTATAAATTGATGCACTTTATCATCTGGGTCATTATAAAATGATTCAACAATCTTATAAAAAAACCCAAAAGGTATTTTTGAATCAAATAATTCTTGAAGAGTTGTCATTTGATGCTTGTAATTTGGTTTGGTTAGTACAGAAAACAAAAAACTTTGATAACAAGTACTTAGTAGCAAAGTAAAAAACACCCAAAATATAAAAACTAATCTCATAGCTGCAGTTTTTGGTAATTTCACAGCAGCTTGTAAGAAACTCGGCCAAAATATCAAGAAATAGTTCATGTGCTTTTCACCAAACATCTTACAAAACAAAGTATTGAAAGCTACAGCAGAAAATGACAGAATCCAGACATTAGGTCTGAAAATTTTTATAATACTCTTCCAATTTGATTCTAAACCAGCAGATGGTACCCACCATTTTGGTGCTTCAAACAAATGCATCAAAGATGTGTCAAAGTACTTTCTGTAGTCACTGGGTGCCATTCCAAACATAATATCAACTGTTTTTTCACTTAAAAACTTGTATAGTTCTGTAAATGTTCCATTGTCAAACTTTTCACCCCAAGTTCGATATTTATGCTCCAAATATTTTTCTGTAAAATTTAATTTCCAGGCAATAATATGAATTATTGTTACTTCTAAACCAGCGATTGTTGGATCTTCTTTCTTTGGAGAAAATGGCGAGAGAACATATGGAATGACCTGAAGAGCAGCCATTTTAAAATCACATTTTTGATGGTTTTTCACAATTTTATTGGGATATAAATTTTGAGATATTTCTTGATCACATGATGATAAAATTACTGGTGTAAAATTGAAAGAACAGTTTATGTAGTTATATGGAAAATAAGTATAAATACTTGATACATTTTCTGTTAATATGACAACGTTTAAGTTTATCACATAATACTTCCAAGCAATTGTGAAAAGTTCAGTTAAATTTTCATTTTTAGTTAGTACAACTATAAATTTGCCTCTGGGATTCCAAAATTTATAAGTGTATATGCGTTGCATCCAAATGTCAAACTGTTGTAAATTATTCAAAATTATTGTAAAAGTTTCAGTAAACTTTATTCTTGTTAATGTTCTTACAGGCGATGAAAACAATATTCTTGTTATTGTATTTGTTACGTTCCATATATGTTTTAATTCGTATCCAATTTCTGAAACCAGTATCATATAACGATGTTCTTGAAAATTTGCAATCATGTTTGTAAAGCATATTGAATTTATTTCTGATGTATATTCGTTTTGCAAATGATACATTTTTGCAATTACATTATTATTACATAAAAGAAATATTATCAAAATATGAAATATACGTTTCATTTTACTTTCATTAGACTGAAGGTTAATTTTAGAGTTATAAAGAAAGAAAACTATTAATATGTAATTAAAAAGGAACTATAATTACTTATAACTAAGTTACTTTTTCATGAAAAAGTTTCAGAAGTGTTATTATTGGTGTATTTGATCATAATCGAATTTCAATATACAGGGTGTTATATTTTAGTGGACCCAGCAAATATCTCGCTTATTTATTAAATTAGTAATTTCTTTCATATAACACGATTTATACAGCAACATGTAAGCTACTTGATGACGGATGTACATTCATGATACCACTTCCGGTTTGTTAGTAATTAATATCAACTTTGAAATTTCAAATAGAACATACTATATTTTTTTACAAATTTGAAAAGTACATCAAATTTGCTTACAATCATGTAAAATAATCCATATGTTACATTATTAAAAAGTAAAATGGCGGGCACTTTTTTATACACCTAGTCGAAAAGAGAATAGTGAGCCATGACTGTGGCTTGAAATAAAACAATGAACTAAAACAATATAATATTTTTTTTGTCATAATAATACCGAAAATAAGAATAAGAAATACTTAATAACAACAAAATTATTTTACAACAATACATTTTTCACAAAGTTTTGAAACAGAACAAGTAGCCCTTTCTATTTGGTCTGGAGATAAAGAATCAATTGCCGCTTCAATTTTATTCTTCAGTTCGTTTAATGTGTTTACTGGTTCTTTATAAATAAAATTTTTCACGTGGCTCCATAACAAAATCAAGTGGGGTCATATCGGGAGAACGAGCAGGCCACTGAATTAAACAATTTGTTCCAATAACACGTCACTGAAATGTATTATTTAAAATATAGTATCCCCATTATGGAAAAATGTTAAAAAGTCTCGTTCCGTTTCATTATGAAAATCAAAATTAATAATCGTTAGAGAATCACATATGTCCCGTATTTGTTATAAAAATAAGTATTTCATAATTTAAATTTGCTTGAAAAGTAAATTTTTGATACAGTTTTCAACCTTTTTACTTTAATGGTAAATTCAATACCTACACAATTATAAGATTGTCTGAATAAAGCACTAATATTTGAAAAATATTTTATGTTGCGCTATTTTCTTTTTTTGGAATATGTAAACCTTTTAGAAATATTGTAAGATGTAAGACGCTTGTTATTTGGAGTGCAGACAGTGTCGCGTCGTAGTTTTCTGATATTGGCATCTTGTGATTGCTTCCAATATTATTCCAGTTATGATACAGCGCTTATCGTTTTTGTAAACTACACATTTTACTCTAATTTACATAAGAGTTCTTGTTGTTTAGATAATTTCATTGGATTGCTATCATTTTCATGCACTTTATATTTGTGATAAGAGACACGAGTACGTATACTATTATTATTTTAATTTAAAATGTTTTAATAGTCATTGTAAAATTATTAAAGATGTTTAATAAATAACTGAAGATGTTGCTTTAGTCATACCTTAATCAAGAGTTTTATGTGTGTGGTGAAAAACAATTCACACTCGTCTGCATATCGTCTCTTGTTTTTTATCGATCAAGACTTGACAGTCTCGAAATTATAATTAGTAGTAAGAGTGGTAAATAAATATTCCGTGGCAAACAAAATCTGCGCTATCATTTTAAGCTGCTATTTACCATGAGGGGTGGTAAATAATAGCATTTTTTTTTTAAAATGCTCTTGTTTGTAAAGAAATTTTAAATTTTGAGCGCGCGAAGTTCATCTGCGCTAACTTCGTGGCCACGATTTGACCGTTATGAAACTCAACGAAACAAGAAATGAACAGAGCGATGTATAAACATTATGACGCTTCAAACCTAGCCCTATACAACTTACACAGTAAAGCGATAGAAGTGAACAATACATATTACCGTATTTTTTAACATGAAACATGGGATTTGTCATATCCATGGTTACGGCTTGACATTTGATTGACAGCAATGTATTTGCCTGTCTCATTTAAAATGAAACATAGGGGATGAATTTGACAGAAGTATTATATTTAAATATTGAACAGTAATATTCCCGTTAATAAAAAATGGCCCAATAATGTGGGTTCCTATTATGCCAGCCCAAACGTTAACTTTCTCGGGTCGTTGAGTCTTCGTACAAATGTAGATTTTCCCTGGACCAATACAGAAAATTTTGTGAATTTACCTCGCCATGAAAATAAAAAGTTGCTTCGTCCGTAAAAAGTATATTTTGCAGCAAATCTGGATTGTTATTAACGTTTTCAAACATTCTTTCACAAAAAATTATTCTTCGTTTCGTATCGTCCATAACTAACTCCTGGTGATTTTGGAAATGGTATGATCTGTAATGATCCTTTTTAAATAGTCTGTACCGTAGCTTTGTTTACAGCAGTAGCTTGCCCAATCTCTCTTAATGTTAATCTGTTCTTATTTTGTATTAAAGTCAGAATTTCATGTTTTTTTCTGCGCAGTTAATATATTACAGAATCTATTCCTACTGTTATGTGCAGGCTCGATACAACCATTTCCTCTAAAGGTATTCACTATTCTTAAAATTGCTGCTGCACTTGGTGTAGGCCTGTCAGGAAATGAAGCGCGGAACAAGTCCGACACTTGCCTTAAACTTGGACTAAAATTCGAATAATACCACTTAATAATCTGCACCTTCTCTTCCACAGTATAAACCATTGTATTTCAAATTGGTTTTTTGACACTGACAGAGTAGACAAATGTCAAAATTGTCCCCTATGTTTCATTTTAAATGAGACAGGCAAATACATTGCTGTCAATTAAATCGTAACCATGGATATGACTAATCCCATGTTTCATGTTAAAAACTACGCACGGTATTTAATTTGTTTGCATTAGCAAAAGTAATTAGCGCCGACATCGGACAAAAATGAAAGTTTTGGGTCTTTTTGGTAACGTAACAAGGTTATGTTTTGTCATAATTGTATCAAATTTTAATCCTTTATTTGGAATAATTTTGAAAGTTTTACGTGAGATACAATCATTAGATGATATAAATATCCGATACAATTGTGATTAAAATTTAAATTACTGTTTCAACACTTCTAATTTACAAACTGACAAAATAATAACAATATTATTATTTCAAACAGTAGCATATTAATAGGACCATAGCCCGCGGACTAAAGGAATGTATAAAATTCCAAATTTGATTCCCCTCATTAAAGCAAGTATCACAGTGAGGGCTCTCATAAAATGAACAAATATATTTCATTAAATTCGAGCATGACAAGGTTATTAACCGACAGAAAGCGAGGAAATGAAGAAAGATGTAGACTGACCCCACAAGTCGCTACCAGGGGACAGCTTTATGAATATGAATACATAATTGTGGTTTAATAACAGTGCCTGCTCTTAAATTAACATGACATATAACACATAGCTAATGATTTTTAATAGATATACATGGAAATGAATGTTGAAATATATCAGAAATTTGTGGTAATTATTATCGAAATTAAGAACAACTGGAAATTCCTTAGTTAATGATGGACAAATACAAGCTTTTTAATACATAATTTGGGAATATATAAACAAGGATTAATAAAAAGCGAGCCACAGGCGATAAACATGGGAAATCAGTTTTTCCTTACACAAAACTTCCTATTTAATAGAAGACAAAAATGTTTCAAACAAATGTTCCAGAGAATTAAATTCTACACATAAATCACTAATCAGATTTTATTTTGCATGTTTAGTAACATGTATAAACAAATTTGACATGGTTGCGAATCTGGGGACCCAGGTTCGATCCCGACTGACGCCAAAAATTACATCGCATTTTAATGGCACAAAATTGACCCCTGTGGCGCACTCACCACGCCAGCAATGAGTACCCGTGAGGTGACGCCTGGTAAGCGCCCGCACGGTACAAATATTCCATCATTACCGATATCTGTGTATGAAGCAGATTGGCACACCCAGCAATGGGTAATATGCCGTGATGAAATATTTATTCATTTATTTATTTCTATACAGATGTAACAGAAATAATTCATTAAATTTAACCAGTGATTATAACACGTCGAGTGTAACAATATTTCTTAATAACTTTTTTCGAAAACTCATTTTTTACCTTCCGACACCTTAGGTATTGTCTTTGGTCAAAAAATTCAATGATGAGTTTTTAGTGAATAAGCATGTTTTAGGGTCCCTATAATACGATTTTACCATTTTTACGATGATGTCTGTATGTATGTGTGTCTGTGTGTGTGTGATTCGGACCCAGAACCCATAACTTCAATAACACGATTCCAAAAATTATAATTTTTTCGTATTCCTCAAGTTTACATCCAGAAGAACAAGTGATTAGATTTTGGTTATAATTGGTGAACCGGAAGTAGCCTCATTTGAAGATTTAACAGTTAAATATGATTTATTGACATTTAACATTATTATAACTTAAATAATATATTATTCTCTATACGATTTGATTACATTTTATACTTCATATTCAATAGATACAGAGTTAAAGAATTTTAAAGAAATTCAATTTTATAATTCAGCCAGCTATGCTAAACATGGAAAGAAAATATATATTTATATAATTCAAATTGACAGATGTTAGTATCAATAAAAAGTAAATTAATGTGGCAGAGATGAGGATGTTGAAGTAGATTTTGGGAAAGACACGGTAAGAAAATAACTCTAGTGTTACAAGTTTCTAGAAAGATACGAGAAAGACGATTACATTGGTTGAAGTAGATTTTGGGAATGACACAGAAAGACACGGTAAGAAAATAACTCTAGTGTTACAAGTTTCTAGAAAGACACGAGAAAGACGATTACATTGGTTTGAACATGTCATGAGGAGAAATGAAGAATTATATTGAAACACGAATTATAGCGTATAGAAATAGGAGGTTGTAGAAACAGAGGAAGACCAAAGATAAGATGGAAGGACTGTATTGCGCAAGATTTGAGAGAAAAGGAACTGAATGAGAATGACACGCAAAAATAGCAAGCCCTAACGAATGGGAAAAGCTAAAGAAGAAGAAGAAGATATCAGTGTCAAGTGCAATTTGAAAAGTTTGTTTATGAAATAATTTTACTGGAAATTTAGAATCTTTTGCAAGAAAAATTATGTATGGAATTTATACATTATATTTCAGGATTGACGGAAGGTCTTGTGCTGGCCACAACAGATTTTTTTAGCATTTATTTCAAATTGGATTGTACAGCTTAAGTAAAATAAAATCTGATTTAGGTGTAGAATTTAATTCTCTTCAACATTTATTTAAAATATTTTTGTTTAAAATTAATTAGGTTTTGCGCAAGGAAAAACTGATTTCCCATGTTAAACGCATATGGCCCGATTTTTAATTAACATTCTGTAAATGACTCCTTTTTTATCAAAGCACTTAGTATGATTCAGTTATAAATCCCATGTTAACGTAATTTATAGTGTATGGACCTATTGAGTTTTCATGATTCACATCTTATGTTGTACATGTTCTCATAGACTCTGTATTTAGTTTTTCTGTTTGCAAATTTAGTGTTATTGAACTGTTACAAATAAATGACCTATTAATTCATTCTAGTAATTACATGTCGTTAGTTAAATCGTGTTTATATGGGGTGTACTAGTATAATAAATTTATTTACCGTAATACAGAACTCTGTTGTAGCTTATGTAACTTGAACAGAGATGGCAGAACCCGAGTAGTAAGAGAACGGAAGTTCAAATAAGAATGGAGAGATGGCTGCACGATATTCATTTTCAGGCAAATGGAAATACGAAAAATAGAATGTTTAAAACTAATATTTCTATATGATAAAATGATTATAAATAAAATTATTATTCTAAATTGGAAATTTATTATTTTCCAAATGTAAAAAAATAATTTTGTGTAATTGTAGTTTGTAATTATAAATTGTTCTTAAAATGTCAATTTAGTTAAATAAAATATTTACCTTATTTACTTATTAATTGCTGTCGTCCACCAGAGATGTTAAAATTATTCTTTAGTGAAAAGAAAATAAACAAAATAAAGGAATTTTGGAATAATACTGTCTTCTTTTACGCCATAAACATAAATAAATACTGTACATTGTTACAGACAATAAAGTACATAATTAATTTAATTTTTAATTGGATATAATGTCAAATGATTTACATAATGTATCAAAATTAATGAAATGATAAAAATTATTTTTTAATGTTTCTTTACTTTCTATAATGAATTTTCATGACATTTCTGAATAGACAATGCCTACTAAAACCAAATGTAATTCTAGACATTATACAAGAAGGCAATAAATAGTTGGCCGCTAATTCGAAGGTCGATGGCCCTTGAAGCCCAGTTTTAGATTTATAAAAGGTATAATATTTATTCGGGAAGAAAATTTTAAAAATATATCAATTTATTCTTTGGGTCAAATTGTATAGGGGTACCAACTTTTATTAAAATATTCAGATAAATTTGTCCTTAATTAAATAAAATGTATGAAATATATTAATTACAATTGAAGTGATGGGAACTAAAAGGAAAAGGTTAATGGTAGTTTCGGAGAAATCAGTAAAAAATTGATTAAAGAGTAAAGTAAGAATTTTATATGAAAACCTAACAATTGTAATTCTAATGCCCAGTTTCAATAAAGCTTGTTTAAAATTTAATTCATTGTTAAATTTTGACATAATGTTAAATGTATATAAATGTTATTAGAGTGTAGAAATTCAATGAATTGCGTGCAAGTATATATTAAATTAAATCAGTGTTGAGTATGCATACAATACACCCAATATAATTGATTTATATACACTAATAATATATGTAGATTTTTCACAATTTGACATATGTCAAAATTTAATGTTGCTAACTTTAGCACTAAGTTAAATAATTTTTTAATAAACCAGGCATAAGTCACAAATGAGTTAGACACTTTCTTACATTGTTAGTATTTCAAATGTACTACGTTATACTCAATCTTTTGCTTTTACATCATTACATCCCAACTAGAATGATGACTGAAAATAGTAAAAAATAAACAATCTGTTCATTTCCTCGAAGTTGCATCGTTAACAGTAAGGAAATTCGAAAGTTTTTTTTCTTTCTCTTCAATTTAATATCGCTCATAATTCATCTAATTTTGAGTTTCAGGCAAAAGTGTATAAAGTATTTTCGACTTAAAATAACCTAATACATCCTTAATCTATGGCAATCGAGTCGCGGGACAGCCTGTACAAATTTATATTTGGGTGTGTAGATTAGTCATAATTTAAATTAATTTACAGTGATATTAAATACTTGTACTTCTATCTAAAATTTACGTAGTTATTAAATTTTCAAAGTTAAGGAACTTTGAAGTATTATCAGTCGCCTATAATATTTGTGTCACTCAAGTTGAACAGAGTGTAAGAAGGAAAATATTCCCAGAACCCGAAATCTTTTTCCTTTACATCTCACTCAGATTCAGTGTTAATAAGGTTATAAGCGTTTGACATGTAGGAATATATTCATTGTAGAAGTCGTGTGACGCGGTTTTGAAAGTAATGTAAAATGGCTATCTCACTTTGAAATGCCCAATATGTGGAATCTTGCCAAAAAATCGCGTACACCTTAAAAATCAAGTAACCGAGTTTTTACTGTTTTTCAGCTATGTAATACGATTTTTTAATCAACTGTCACTATCACGTCAGTATTTTATCTATTGTTGAGCAAATTCTTCACTGTGATGTTATTATTAAGTTACATATACATATACACCAGAAAAAATAAAGAACAATCAAGTATGTATTTGTCGTTTATTTTTAACTTCGACATCTTAATTGACACTAATGACATTGACAAGTTAAAATTCAAGACACACTCAATACAGCAAAAAATAGGTGTACGCAATTTTTTTGCAAGCCAGTATAACTGAAAGATATATTATGTGATTTTCCTACCTTATCTGATGTTGTAGTCTAGTATACCAATAAATTTTGTCGATGTTCTAGTTCAGTTAACCACATGACACTGCAAAAACAAAACAAAAATATATGTTAAACACTAAAAAAATACATTTTAGTTTTGTTGTGTTTATGAATGTATTTTGTACCTCAGTTATTATGATATGTACTACTTATTTGAACATAACCTAAAATATTAAAACTTTTCCTATATGAAATGTACATCACTCGAAAGACAATAAATTTCTATACCTCTTTCACCCGATGAATTATATTGGGCAAATATAGTATCACATATTTATAATGAATTTTTAATAAAAATCACGACACGAACTATTACCTACATTTGTTTCGCTTTGAAGCAAAATATGGACTGGCCATGGCCCGCTGTGAATCTTCGTTACGAAATACGAGAATCAACAAGCCTACTATGAATAAAGAAATTATCATTAATATTTGCAAAGTTTTTGAATATTATAAATAGAATGAAGAAATGTTATAAAAAAATGATCTAAATGTATTGATATGCTTTAATGTTTTACCATATATATATTTTTTATAATTTTGAATATAAATATCCAGAATTACGTATAAATTTAAATTTATTTATAGGTATCTAGTTTTCAATTTTAATATTAATATTTTAATAAAAATAATTTATTTGAAGTAACTATAGTATCTAACAAAATTAAAAATGTTTAGTTTGTGTATTAGTGCTGAAAACAAATTATATACAAAAATTGAGACATAATATTATTCGTACACCTAGGTATAGTTATAAAATTATTCAATACATCATAGTGGGATATTTATCGGCTTTAATTACAGTTTTCAGTTGCTTAGACATTGATTTTATTAAATTAGATGATATGGAAGTTGGAATTTTTGCCCATTCTTCAGTTAGATTCGTCCGGAGTTGCTAAATAGTGGAAAATATTTTCTTGCGGGGTCGCCTATCTAGTTCCGACCATAAATTCTCAAAAGGGTTGAAATCATGAGACAAGGGGGTGTTTTAAGTTGTTACGGTATGTTGTAGAACAGCCACAATAAGTGCTGTATGTTTGGGATCATTATCTTGCTGGAATATGTAATCCTTTCCCAGCCCAAGTTTATCCGGAGAAAATTGAAAATTTTCTTTTAAAATTGATAAATAATTATATTTATTCAGAGTTTCATTAATAAAACATAAATTCCCCAATCCGTCAGCAGACACACAGCCCCAAATAATAATGTTTACACAGTCGTCTTCTATCGTGCCACACAATTTACTTGTATTTGTAAAAAAATATGCCCTGAATTTTGGAATAGAGTTGTTTTCTCAGCAACCAGTAAATTTAATTTATTTGGATCAGATGGTAGGCTTATAGTTTGGAGCAAATCAATTACCGAGCTAGATACAAATAATTTGTATGACACGAACGAATAATTTTGGGTCTTATTTTCACTTTCCGTCACCTTTAGGTAAGGAAGGTAATGGTTTTTGGTCAAAAATTTCGATAGTGAGTTTCTAATGAATAAGCACATTTTGGGGCCCCTAGAATACGAACTTACTATTTTTACTATGATGTCTGTATGTGTGTGCGCGCGTGTGTGTGCGTGTGTGTGTGTGCGTGTGTATGTGACCGCAGTTTCGGTCGTGATATCTCCAATACTAGAATTTCAAAAATTACAATTCTTACGTACTCCTCTTCCTTACATCCATATGCATACTTGATTAGATTTTGGTTATAATTGGTCAACCGGAAGTACCCTATTTTGAAGATTTTAACAGTTTTTCTTGAAAAACGCTGTTATATATAATTTTTTGACATTTAATGTTATTATAAATATTAAAGAATATTCTTATCTATACGAATTGATTGCATTTTATATTTCATATTCAATGGTTATAGAGTTAAAGAATTATAAAGGAATTCAATTTTATAAATCAGCCAGCTATGCTATATAACCATGGAAACAGTTACTATATTATATATATACTAAGAAAATTCCAACTGATAGATGTAAGTGTCAATGAAAATAAAATGAATGTGGTAGAGATGAGGATGTAGAAATATATGTTGGGGAAGACACAGAAAGACAGGTAAGTAATTAAAGGACAAGGGAAATGGCTCGAATGATAAAAGTTTCTAGATTACATTGGTTTGAACATGACATGAGGAGAGATGAAAAATATATTTCAAGAAGAATAAATAACTTAGTTGTAGAAGGTAAAAGAAACAGGAAGACCAAAGATAAGATGGAAGGACTGTATTGCGGAAGAATTAAGAGAAAAGAAACTGAATAAGGACGACACGCAAAACAGAAAAGAGTGGAAGAAGAAAATAAAAAAAAATAGCGATCCCTAACGAATGGGAAAAGCTAAAGAAGAAAAAGATGTCAGTGTCAAGTGCAATTTGCATAGTTTGTTTATGAAATCATTTTACATTAAATATAGGATTTTTGGAAGAAAATTTATGTATATGGCGCGAGCAGTCACGTGACTTTGCTGACCTTGGCAAGCAGATATGAGGGCTCGTGTCAAAATGACAGCTATTAATAATGTCCATAATTGACAAATGGTCATAATTTTTCATTCAAAATTTCATGATTTGTGTGTGATGTGTGTGTGACGATATCGTTTCGGATCGCATAACTCCAATACCACGATTCCAAAAATTATAATTTTTTCGTATTACTCGCGAGTTTAAATCCATATGCAGACATGATTGGTTATAATTGATCCACCAGAAGTACACTCATTTGCAACTTTTACATTTTTTTTCAAAAAAAAACTAGTTAAGTACCATTATTGACATTTAATGTTATTATATTTTACAAAATACGTTATTCTCCATACGATAAGATTGTATTTTATATTTCAAACTCAATAGATATAGAGTTAAAGAATTATAAAGTTATTAAATTTCATAAATCAGCCAGCTATACTAACCATGGAAACTGCTAATTTATTCAGGTAATTCAAATTGACAGATGTTAGTATTAATGAAAATAAAATGAATGTGGCTGAGATGAGGATGTTGAGATAGATGTTGAGGAAGAAAATGTAGAATCTTATGCAAGAAAATTTATATATGGAATTTGTACATAATACACAGAATTGACGGAAAGTAATGTGCTGGCCAGATTTTTTGTATATAGTATATTTTCAGCACTGTTTCATAAAGCAAATTGAACATTTTAAAATTGGATGACTATCATTTGATTCTGAAATATCGAAAGCAGACTATGATTAATTTTTTAAATGAATATCTTTTTTGGAAATCCTTTTTACTTCCTTGTACGTAAGTAAAGGAAGTATTGTAATCGCGAAAAATTTCGGTTTTCAGATTTCAGCGGAAATATCCATTTTGATCATCCCTGAATCCATTTTGACTAATTTCGTCGTGACGTCTGTACATACGTACGTATCTCGCATAACTCAAAAACGGTAAGCCGTAGAAAGTTGAAATTTTGTATTTAGGACTGCTATAACATCTAGTTGTGCACCTCCCTTTCTGGTTATTACACAGTTTCCAGAAGTGGCACTTTACTTGAAGCCTATAATAGATTTTAATGAAAAACTGTTTTAAAATATAATCCAAAACTTTTCAAATTTGGTATACAAGACTTTTATATCAATCGAAATAACATAATAGATTTCGGTTAAAATAGGCTAACCGGAAGTGGTACATTACTTGAAGTTGTTAACAGTTTTTCTTGAATAAAATGATTTTATTTTGATTTTAGAAATAAATGCTTCAAATAAAAGTTTTAGAGAATTAATTTCTGCGTCTAGTACATCAAGTATTATTAAATTAGCCCCTTTGTATAAGCGAGATATGTAAATTTAAAAATTATATACTTTTTTGTTTTTGTAATAAAGTTTGTTATAGATTAGGACAAAAACATAAAAAAAATGTTCATGTCAAATTACGTTAAATACGTGGAATTTTATGATTCGTACAATAACAAATATTATATTTTTATTGTGAAATTAGTCATATTCATTGTTGTAATCAAATATTTCTTTGTTTTAATCAAAACTCTCTTTAAAAAGAACCGGGTTAGATTATGGTCGCTACATATCTTACTGTTTTGAAGTTAAAATTAATATTTTGTAATTTATTTATTAAAAAAATATGTATAGTTTAATAATCGTACGAGGAAGTCGTGTGGTGTCCACATCAGATTTTTATTTTACATTTTACTGATAGAAGAAAAGTGTACGAATAATTTTGTGAGCCACAGTATATTAATAAATAAAAAGTGGTAGATAATATCATAACATACTCGTAATTGGCAATTAACGGTTCCGAATTCGATCTTATTTAGTTAGATTTTGATCTATATAAATACTCGTTGTATGGTATGTTTATATAGCTACCAGTCATTTTTAAATTTTAAAATCCAATTATATCTAATTTGATATAATGCTTCCACCAACAGAAGGACACAATACAAAACTAATTCTCACAATGAAACAAGTTGGAAAAAATAAAAGGAATGTTAATGTTTCATCCGATGAAGGGATGATTACAGATTACACGTTATACACCTTCACAAGGCCCGAGAACAGAGAATCTTTAGGCCCACAGGCTGTCGACAAAAACACAGGTGCGGTTGTTGAAAAGAAGGTTTGATAATACAAGTGTTCCCTACCGGAAATCGCTACAGAAAAAACATAGATTTTTTCTACAAAAGTACAGTAAAAAAATCCGAGATACGCAGGAAATAGCTGTGGGACCACAAAGAAACATATTTTAGGCAATCCAAGTCTTTACAATTTGATATTGAATTAAATGTAGTAACAAAAAACAAATTAAAGAAAATAAAATATTAATTTAAATTTGCACATTGGTGTTCTCCAGCATAGGAACAAATTATAATATAGCTCATTTATATTAAAAGTAATTGAATTTTTTAAAAAGTCATTTCAACCATATGTAATAGGGTGTAACCCAACCTGTGTAACAAAATTTAAGGGTGTATATATTCGTAAAATTAACAGTAGTTTGTAAAATAATATCATTTTTGGTACCACTGGTTGTCATATTTACATACAAAAGAAGTTAAAAAATAGTTATGCAGTATTTATTAGCGTAGTTAAGCATAATTACATTTATGTAATAATAATTTTACAAACAGGAAAAAAAAAACTGCGAAATTTTTAACATAAAAATTGTTCAAAGTTGTTATCATTCACAGCACAAGTTCACCAAGTTACTGCCAAAAACTTACTGATAGAAAAAAATATTTGATTAATATGTGTATTACACAATATACCTACTCAATCTTCTGTTAGGTACTTATTAATTATCTAATGTTTCTATCAAATATTCTAATAATTAAATTTGCTATCAACCCAGTGGCCTAAAACTGTTCATTTGCTTGGACCCATTTTTTAATTTGGGAATTTCAACAAAATTCCTTTCGATTCATGATCAGTGCGTCCAATACTATACACCCTTAAATTTTATTACACAGGTTGGGTTACACCTGTATATTCTTAAAAGTATTGAAAAATATCAATTTGTGTGACTTTAATTGTTAGCGAAGTCCAGTTTGCCAGCAAAATATGCTTTAAATCTACATAATAGAATATTAAAAAAATATTACGGCTTAACGAATAACAATTAAGATTTTCTAAAAGTATGTACAGATAATTCTCAATTTAGATGTAGTCTCATAAAAAAATAAGATAATGGAGGCTTCTATTTTCTGCATGAGAATATGTTTATTTATTTGTAATGGTTTTATGTCCATGAGCCCATATCATATGTACATAAATCATAAAACTAGTTCCATTTTTATTTTACATTTCAAGCACAATTGGAATCTTGTGGCAATTATTTCCACATTGTATTAAATTATAAAAACATAATTGTCATTCTATGTAAAGTGATTTTTTTTCTATTTATTACGTCAAATGTAATTTAGTGTTCATTTTCATTAAAAAAAAATATGTTGTAGCCAGCATAATACCTCTCGCCACTTCCGTTTTTGGTTACATAAGTATAAGGAGCGAGCAGTCATTTGACTTTGTTGCCTTTGACAAGCAGATATGGGGACCCGTGTTAGATGACAACTAGTAATTATGTACATAGATGTCAAATGTCAGAATTTTTCATTAAAAATTTAAAAAAATTCTAAGTTAACGTGGTTAATTTGTCACCAGTAGTGTCGAAGAAAATAAACCACATGGAACTGGAAAATCAAGAAATTTAGAATGAAAAATTATATTTGACATTTATATACATACTTAATTACTAGCTATCATTCTGACACGGGCCCTCATATCAGCTTGTCAAGGCTAACAAAGTCACATGACTGCTCGCGTTCTATTCTAAAAATACTAGTTATACCTATTCTTTATATTTAGATTTTTAAATTTTAAATTCATTCTATGAAGAAATTTTGTCCTACTCTTCTAATTTGTCGAAATGTTTCCAATTCATTGTCGGGATTAACAGTATTTTTGAAGGGTATATGTAATATACCTATAATTTTAAATGTTTAACTATTAATACAATAAGAAATAATATACCTAATGTATATAATTACAAAAAAAATCTTCCGTAATGTCTCTGGATTTTTGACACTGACATTTATTTGTCATTTACAAACATTTTCCATGACAGTATTTAGGCTGTGAAATTTATTGCAACATATTATTATATACCTTATGTTTCTTTATCTCTAAATTTATAAAAGATATAATAAAATATTTATATGTATGATATAAAGAATTTACTCTTCTTTAATACTAGAACGAACAAAAATTTTCAAAAAATAATATTAAGAATCGCTACTTCCGCGGTTGTCCAATTAATACCAAAACCTTTTCAGCTCTTCCCAGTAATGTCCAATTGAGAAATACGTAGTTAAACCGATATTATAGTTTTGAAAAATCGTCCTTTCTACATCCTCACCCACACATACACACATACACATACACACACACACACACACACACACACACACACACACACACATACATCCACACACACACGCGCACAGACATCATCGTAAAAATATTAAAATCGGATTGTAGTGGCCTTAAAATGTGCTTATTCATTAAAATCTGGATATGCGATTTTTAGCATGAATCTAATACCTCTCTTAGCCAGAGGTAAAAAGAATAATTATATGATTTTCCTACCTTCTCCGCTGTTGCTGTGTAATTTGGTTTACCCGAAGATTTTGACAATTTCCAAGGACAATTCACCACAATACTGTAAAAACAAAATTAAAACAATAAAAAAAATCATTCTAGTTTTGTTAAATTGTTCATGAATGTTTTGTATACCTTTGTTATATGTTTCTCTGTTTCTGACGCTGTTTATATCAACATAGTAACCCAAAATACTAACACTTTTCCTTTATGAAATTTATATCACTAGAAAGAGAATTAAATTCTAAACAGAATGCATTATATTAGATTCTACAGTTTGATACATCTTTCACAAAAATCACGACAAGAACAACGACATTCGGTTAGTATAAAACAAAAGTGATGACTGGCCATAGCCAGCTAGTGAGACTTCGTTACGAAATTCGAGAATCAACAAGCCTACTACGATAAAAGAACTAAATTTAATACATATAATTTTAATATTGGCAATGTTTTTTAAATATTATAAGCAAATGGAATACAAAAATGTTATTATAATTTGTTGTAAATATATTGAAATTTACTATAATGCTTTATTCTTTATTTATGTTTTTATATTTTTGAAGAGAAGTATTCAGAGTTTTTTTAGGTATAAATTTATTAATATTAATATTATAATAAAAATAGTTTGATGAAATGTTGAAATATATTAACAAAAAATATTTTTAAATAACTGAAGCTGTTTTAGTTACTTGTCGTAATACCTATTAATAGTGGATGAGTCAGTTCTGTGCAACAATGAGCTATAAAATTCTGCTGTCTATATAAGGCCAGTGATGTTTTTTTATTAAATTTAATTTTTTACCTCTCGCTAAGATTTTATTGAATAAGCACGTTTTAAGGTCCCTACAATCCGATTTTATCATTTTTACGATGATGTCTGTGTGTGTGTGTGTGTGTGTGTGTGGATGTGTGTGTGTATGTGTGTGTGTGTGTGTGGGATGTTGGAAGGACGGTTACTCAAAAACTATAAGACTTTAAATTTTTTTAACTACGTATTTCCCAATCGGACATTCATGGGAAGATCTGAAAAGGTTTTGGTAACAATTGGACAACCGGAAGTAGAAGATTCTTGAAAAAAAATCTTTTAAATAATATTTTTTGAAATTTTTTCTTGATAATATTAAAGAAAAATAAATTCTCTTTCTGATACATTTAAATATTTTACAATATATTCTATAGATTTAGAGATAGAAGAAATATAGTATGTAAAATAATCTGTTATAATAAATTTTACAGCCGAAAGAATGGCCATGGAAAATAGTTGAAAATTTAATTTGTTTGTAACTGACAGATAATGTCAGTGTCAGAAATCCGAAGACATTACTGAAGACTTTTTCTGGGAAGTACATACATTATATTATTTCTTAATGTATTAATAGAATTGGAAACATTTCGAAAAATTAGAAGAGGACAAAATTTCTTCATCAAAAATGAATTTAAAATTAAACAATCTAAATATATATGGAATAGATATATGCGTAAGTAGAATTTTTGGTGTAGAGTCTAGGTATACAAGAAATGTTAAATACAATAGGGAGCGAGCAGTCATATGATTTTGTTGGCCTTGACAAGCAGATATGGGGGCCCATGTCAGAATGATAGCTAGTAATTATGTATATAGATGTCAAATATCATAATTTCTCATTCTAAATTTAGTGATTTTCCAATTCCATGCGGAGCAGAATTAAATGTTAAATATCTAAGGCATACAAGTAAACTTTAAACTCCTGGTGATAAATTAACTACGTAAATTTAGAAAATCTTGAAATTTTTAATGAAAAATTCTAACATTTGACATCTATGTACATAATTACTAATTATCATTCTGAAACGGGCCCACACATTTGCTTGTCAAGCCCAAAAATGTAACATTACCGTTCGCGCCCTATACTTATGTAACC
Organism: Harpalus rufipes; assembly: GCA_951394225.1. NCBI lineage: Eukaryota > Metazoa > Arthropoda > Insecta > Coleoptera > Carabidae > Harpalus > Harpalus rufipes. The sequence goes on along the minus strand of OX596277.1, from coordinate 52,631,906 downwards.
AAAAAAAGGAAGTGGCGAGAGGTATTGTGCTGGCCACAACAGATTTTTTATATTTTGTCTTTCGTGTAAGATCATTAGGGTAAAAAAAATACTTTTTCAACTTTCAACCGGGCTTGAAACAAGATTTTTCATCCAACAACAGTAATTTTACACATACTGGCTGTAAAAAATACTGTAAAAAAAATTAAGGGCATATAGGGTGTTATATTTTAATGGACCCAGCAAATATCTCACTTATTTATTAAGTTAGTAATTTCTTTCATATAACATGATTTATACAGTAACATGTAAGCTACTTGATGACGGATGTACATTCATGATACCACTTCCGGTTTATTAGTAATTAATATCAACTTTGAAATTTCAAATGGAACATACTATATTTTTTACAAATTTGAAAAGTACATCAAATTTGTTTTACAATCATGTAAAATAATTCATATGTTACATCATTAAAAAGTAACCTTTTGCCATTTAATTTTTATTAATTTAAATACATACCTATACATATTTACTTATGCTGGAAACTGTAATTAAGTATAACTATTGCTCTATTTAGTATTTTTTTAATAAAACGTTACTATTATTAATTTGAAATGATTAATTTTTTTTGACAGTGACATTTATCTGTCAGTTACATACATTTGAGATCTGAATTGTGTAACCATGCAGTTGAGGTTAAAGTTAAATTATAGATAATTTTATAAATTTATCCATAAAATATATTGAAAAAGTATTAATGCAAACCTGTACAAAATTTAATAATCTTTAATTTTTATCATAACATAAATCTCGAAAATATAACATTTTAAGGTATTTCAAGTAAAGTACCGTTTCCGGTTATCTGATTTACGTCAAAATCTAATAGCTTCTTTTCATATTAGAATAAGGTAGAAATACAGTTTTTAAATTTTATAAATGATAGTATTTAAAGTTAGAGCGCCCAGAGGATCCACACTTAGACACATACACACACACACATACACACACACACACACACATACACATACACACACACACACACACACACACACACACATACCCATGGACATCATCGGGAAAATGTTAAAATCGGATTCTAGGAACCATAAATGTGGTTATTTACCAAAATCTTGATATGCGATTTTTAGCACAATCTCTATACCTCCCTTACGAAGGGTAGCGGCAGTTAAAAATGGAATTAATTTTATAAACAAAGTATATAAGTAAACAAGTTCAAAAATTAAATATTTTGCAAGTATTTGAACAAAATTTATAAAAATATAAATAAAAGAAGTTGCAGCTATACCGTCGTTGTTTCGTGCTAAACATTTTTTGTTAAATAACTCTAAAACATATGTAACAGAGTGTTACAGTTTTACTGTGCGATCTACTTAGTTCTCTCATAAATATTAAAGTAATGCATAAAATTTTATAACATAAACTTCTAGATTACCTATGTACTGTTTCTTCTCATCAAGTCCCATCTTAATTTCAATCTGAAAGCCTCTGGTACATAATTTAAAGTTTAATGTGAAAACAACAAACTTTATTAGCCATAGTTATTCAGTGAAAACAATAAAAAATTCTATCAAAAAAGCATGTAAAAACTTAATAACTGTTGATCTCTGAGCGGAATTAAGAAGAAAAAATCTAATCTTAAATTAGACTACCTGAGCACGGCTTGTGGACGATGGAGAATAGGATAATGTGAAGTAAGAGACTAGAAGACGCCACATAGTTGCGAAGAGGTGGAATCGGTGTTTCTTAACTACCGTGGTGGTTCACCATAATGAACTGAAACAAAAAAAGATGATACATATTAGATTTTATTTTCTATTTTATAATCGTGTCAAATTAGAACACACATTAAGTAAATGTGCCTGTATATTGTGTAAACATTAAGGCCCTGTTATTTCATCTTTGGTTGAATTGTCTGTTAACTTAAGGGGGTAATGCAGTAGATAAAAATCTGTTGTGGCCAGCACAATACCTTCCGTCAATCCTGTGTATAATGTATAAATTCCATACATAATTTTTCTTGGAAAAGATTCTAAATTTCCAGTAAAATTATTTCATAAACAAACTATTCAAATTGCACTTGACACTGACATCTTCTTCCTCTTTAGCTTTTCCCATTCGTTAGGAGTCGATATTTTTGCGTGTCGTTCTCATTCGGTTTTTTTTCTCTCAAGTCTTCCGCAATACAGTCCTTCCATCTTATCTTTGGTCTTTCTCTGCTTCTTCAACCTCTCATTACTAAACTACTCATTCTTGTTCAAATATAATTCTTCATTTCTCCTCATGGCATGTTCAAACCAATGTAATCGTCTTTCTTGTATCTTTCTCGAAAATTGTAACAGTAGAGTTATTTTATTACCGTATCTTTCCGTGTGTTCCCCAACATCTACTTGAACATCCTCATCTCTGTCACATTAATTTACTTTTTATTCATACTGGCATCTGTCAATTTGAATTATATGAATATATTAGCAGTTTCCATGTTTAGCATAGCTGGCTGAATTATAAAATTTAATTTCTTTAAAATTCTTTATCTCTGTATCTATTGAATATGAAGTATAAAATGTAATCAAATCGTATAGAGAATAATATATTCTTTAAGTTATAATAATATTAAATGTCAATAAATCAAATTTAACTGTTAAATCTTCAAATGACGCTACTTTCGGTTCACCAATTATAACTTTGGAATCGTGGTATTGAAGTTATGGGATCCGGAACTTTTGTCACACACACACAGACACACAGACACACACACACACACACAGACACACACACACACAGACAAACACACAGACACACACACATACATACATACATACAGACATCATCGTAAAAATGGTAAAATCGTATTATAGGGGTAAAAAACATAATTTGTATTAAACATTTTATAAAAAAAGTCTGAGGTGGCCAAAACATGACATCCCACCATTTCCATTTTTATGTTACATAAATAAATAATAAATAAATATTTCACGGCATATTACCCATTGCTAGGTGTGTGCCAATCTGCTTTGTACGTCGATATCGGTAAATGACGGGCACTCATTGCTGTCGTGGAAAGTGCACCACAAGGGTCAATTTTGTGCCATTAAAATTTGAAGTAATTTTTCGGTCGGGATCGAACCCGGGTTATAAATAACGAATTTAACATTTTTTGTACATACATATAATTCAAATTGTATCTATTCTTTCGTTTTATGAGTAATTTTCTCTTACTCTTGTAATATATTCAAACTGACGGTATTTCATAAGGATATATTTATTAATATATCTATAATTTTAAATATTTAATTAATACAATAAGAAATTTTAAATGTACTTACTTCCCAGAAAAAGTTTTCTGTAATGTTAATAAAACTGTTGATTCTTGACACTGATATTTCGCATTTATCTGTCAATTATAAACATTTAAATATCTCAACTGGTTTTCATTGAGTTGTTTGGGCAGCGAAATTTATTAACAGAGTATTCTATATTATTATATAATATATTTCTAAATCTATAGAAGATATAATATTTTTTGAAATGTATCAGATTGAGAATTTAAATTTTTTATTAATTTATTAAGACAAATTTTCAAAAATAATATTTAGAAGGATTTTTTTAAGAAACTATCACTTCCGGTTGTCCAATTGTTACCAACACTTATTCATCTCTTCCCATTAATGTAGATTGAGGAATCCGTAGTTAAACAGGTTTTTAGTTGTATAGAATTTGAGAAATCGTACCTCCAACATCCTAACACACACACACACACACACACACACACACACACACACACACACACACACACAGACATCATCGTAAAAATGTTAAAATCGTGTTCTAGCGACCTTAAAACGTGCTTATTCAATAAAATGCGGATATGCGAGTTTTAACATAAATCCAATACCTCTCTTAGCGAGAGGTAAAAAACAGGAAATCATACAATGGGACACCTATATACTTTTATACCTTTGGAATCTACGTAAAATTACGAATTCAATGATATGCTTGAAGTGCATGTTTATTGTAGAAATAAATTACAAAAACGTAACAGAAAATTTGAATAACCTACTAAACCATATCAGGTAGGTTGTGATAGCAAATTGATTATTTTTTGTAACAAAATAACTTATTATTTAAACAATTAACATAAATATTATTCAATGTTATCGCATCTGTTTTCGCAGCCTTATAACATGGCTTAGCAGGTTATTTATTCATAATTTTCTCTTAAGTTTTAGTAATTTATTTCTTTAATAAAAATGCAGTTCAAACATATCGTTAAATTCGTAATTTTACGAATATTCCAAATATATAAAAATATATAGGTGTCCTATTTGAAATATGATAGCTAATATCACTTCCGTTTACACCAGAAGCGCTACCATCATGCCAAATACCATGATTTGTGAACCCCTAAGCCTACTTTACAAATATATATATATATAAAAAAAAAAATTATAAAGAAAAAAGTCACTTCGAGTGACTTTTTTTTTAGTGCCATCCATGGTGTATATATCTATAAATAGATTTTTCTTTTTTTAATGGTTTCCATATTTTTTCAGCAGTTTTAAATACATATGAGTATTAGCATATTTTGTTTCTAAACAGGATACACTGCGTAGTAAAATATTAGGAAATAATGCAAAATAGTTACAAATAATAATCAATCTTGACGAAAGCGGAACTTGGAAATTCTATCTGCAAGCGTAAAACAAGTTTCATTGGTGTCCTGGAGAACTAAGACAAATGGAATTCAGTAGGTCGTTGATATGAATCAGTTAAAATTGATTCAGTTATGAAGGTTAAATAATTATGAATGAAATTTTTGTGTTACAATTCAAGTTCAATGATTATGCAAATAATTTGAAAGTACACTGTTTATTATAGTAAGTAAAAGTGTAACGTGCGTAGAATTTTTGTGAAGGTTTTGGTTTTGGTGTGTATAAAAACGGGGAATTGTCTTGCTTTAGCATCATAAGCATTTGTGTCTACACAGATATTACATCAAAATGAACGCCTTTGTAAGTATTCTAACATTTTTGTATTTCACATTATTCCAGGAAGAATTTAGATTTTAAATGTGTGTTACAGGCCGCTGTTGTCCTTGTCCTGGCCGTCGCCAGTGCCTCTGCTGGCCACCTTGGTCTAGGTTATGTAAACCCTGCAGCTCATATTCCTTCTGGAACCGTCTCTGTGAACCACAACGGTGCCTTGATCGCTGGACCTGCAGGAAGCATTCACACTGACAACGGTCTGCAAGGACATGGAGCTGGTGCTCAGATTTCCGGCCCTTCTGGTGAGGTGGAGACCCAAGGTGGACATGCTCGCCTAACTGGACCTGGTTTGGAACATGGAGAACACATTGCTGTTGCACCTATTGCCCAATCTGTCGCTCCCATCTCCGTGGCTCCTACTGTGCACGCTGTCCCATCATGGATCGGTGCCCCTGCTGCCCATGCCTCTGTGGTAGGCCCCAGCAGCCACGCTACCATCGTTGGACCCACTAGTCACGCCACCATTGTTGGACCATCTGCTCACACTACCCTTGTGGAGCCCGTAGCTTCTGCCCATATCGCCGCCCCTGCTCAAGCCTGGGGACATGGTAATGTGCTCGCTGCTCCCGCTGCATCTTGGGGACATGGTTCTGTCCTCGCTGCCCCCGTTGCTTCCTGGGGACACTCTGGTAGCATCTCTCAAGGTTTAGTCGGTCTTGGACACCATGGCTGGTAAAATGGTTGTTAGATTTTGATGTAATGCATATAGATACCAATGATTATTGTATATATTAAAAATATTAAAAATAAATAAAAATTTAGTGAACAATATAAATTTGATTTTGTTAATACAGTCAAATGTACCCAAACTATTCTCTTATTTGGAGAAATAGTCTTTTTGAAAAACATTTAAATGAAATATGAACTGAATAACGGGGTTATTACACTGTAGTTAAAATTCAACATCTTAGACAATAATTTGAAAATTAAATTAATGAGAACTATGTAGATAAAATAATAAATTTTATTTCTTTCGCAAACTACAAACGATTGAATGTTTTTGTGACATTTCATGTCCTATGCAAGTTGATCAGTTGTTTGACTTGAAAAACCGAAACGTATGCTTGACGACTGGTAATTACATAAAAAGTCAAACGCACAAATATTGAACTTTGACGTAAACAAGTTATATTAATAGATAATTATTCAATTCAATAGATATTACCAATAATAACTAATTAAAATATATTAACCTAACTTGACAGGTAAAACGTAAAACATTTGTTAAATTATATGCTTTAATTCCATGGCTATTTCTATTTTTGGGGTGATTTTCGACATGTTCATACCTAATTTCAGCCGTTATAAAACATCTAATAGTATTTTATGTATCTAGGACGAAAAGTGAATCTTGTGAGTACCTTAAAGACCATTTTCTTGTGAGGTACATACATAATTTTATATCATAATGGTTTCTAGTTATTAAATTATTAAAAGAAATATGCAGCAATTTGTAACAGTATGAGTTGTGTATGAGTAGGCTAAGTTGCAATTGTTAGAAAATCCTAGCAACATTTTGACAGATTGACAATTGAAATAGAATTTTTCTGGTTCCGTTAACAGTCTTATTCACTATAATTGATGAATAAACATTCCTTGAGATATTTTGAATAAGCTGCTGAAGTGAAGAACAATTTAATGCCGCATAAATAAAGGATTCAGTCTGAAAGTAAAATTTTAAAGTCCTAGAACTTTAAAATGATATAATAAAGTTCTAGGACGTTAATGTTTCGTTTTTTGTTTTATAAATCGTTCAAAAAAACATTGCTTTGGAAACCATTATGACATAAAATAAATTTTGTTTTTTGATTTAGATGCAGATTTTTAAGCTCTTTATTTGAAGCTTTTTTACCAAAAATAATTAAGAAAGCAGAATTTTCTTCTAAACATACATTAACATAATCTAACTTATAAGCCTATTCTGTAAAACATTCTGTTAACGAATCATAACGAAATCGTTATTATGAACACCGTTATATCTACTTAACGATAATCGTTATCTTCGTATCAGTATTCTGTACCACTTTCAAAAAACAAAATATAATAATCTTGGGATCAACTTAAGAACTTTATTTCCTAAAATCAAATTATAATTCTAAACGAAATATCTAAAATAATTCAAAATATCACTTACAAAACTTCTAGGTTAGATTAGTTCTGGAGAAAGCAGCTATCAACCTGTCAGCTGTCAAATTATTTCTTCTTTCTAGGCGCTAAGAATAAAAAGTTATTAAATTATTTTAATATTACCTTGCAAAAAACTATAATATGACGATTTTTTGTGATCACTATTCAACATAATAGCAATTTTATTTTGACACGAATAAAAATACTGAATTATTGACAAAACGTTTATGTAACGAATGATTTTTCCAGTCGTTAAAAAATACTGTTAGCGTTATCTTTTTTCGTTATTTAAAATTAAATTGTTTACAGAATACTACTTTAACAATTATCGTTATAATAATCTTATAACATTGCATAATATCATAACGAAAGTTTACAAAATAAGCCTATTAAACGATTCTCGTTATTATTATAACATTGTAGCGAATCCTTGTCATAACGATGTTTACAAAATAGCCCTATATATCAAACTCATATTTGTAAAACAAAAAAATAGAAACGTCAGAGGCAGAAAGTCACTTTTAACTATTTTTCTCATTAATTATATATCAAAACACAAATACTGTAAAGTTTTATTTTGAATGTCATTAAGGTAAGAGAGGCATTTTTGACTACGTTACTAGATGATTGCAAGTGAAAAATGAATAGAATGCAAACGATTTTATTCAATTATTTGGTGAAGATAACTTTCTATAGATTTATGATTCATAAATCACATATTTTTAAAAATGATTTTTCACGTAGTTTAAATATGCTCATTATTGATTGTTTAAGTTTAAATTTTTTGATGTTACGAGTAGTATCTATAAGTAAATTTTATTGGAACAACAAAACCATTAAATCAAATTTGTATAGTTTAATAAATATTTATTTATTTTTAATATTTTCAATATGTACAATAATCATTGGTCTCTCTATATAGAACAACAAAATCTAACAACCTGTTTACCAACCATGGTGGCCAAGACCGACTAAACCTTGAGAGCCGCTACCAGAGTGTCCCCAGGAACCAGCGGGGGCAGCAAGGACAGAACTATGTCCCCATGAGGCAGCGGGAGCAGCGAGTACAGCACCATGCTCCCAGGCTTGAGCAGGGGCGGCAATGTGGGTAGACGCAACGGGACCTACAAGGGTAGTGTGAGCAGATGGACCAACAATGGTGGCGTGACTAGAGGGTCCAACAACGGTAGTGTGGCTGCTGGGGCCTACCACAGAGGCATGGGCATTGGAGGCACCGATCCAAGCTGGGGCAGCGTGCACAGCAGGAGCCACAGAGTGGGCAATTGGGGCAACAGCAATGTGTTCTCCATGTTCCAAACCAGGTCCAGTCAGGCGGGCATGTCCTCCTCGGGTTTCCACTTCTCCAGAAGGGCCGGAAATCTGAGCACCAGCTCCATGTCCTTGCAGACGTTATCAGTGTGAATGCTTCCTGCAGGTCCAGCGATCAAGGCACCGTTGTGGTTCACGGAGACGGTACCAGAAGGAATATGAGCTGCAGGGTTTACATAACCTAGACCAAGGTGGCCAGCAGAGGCACTGGCGACGGCCAGGGCGAGAACAACGGCGGCCTAGAATTCACACACATTTTATATCCAAATTCTTCCTTGTACACTGTAGAATACAAATATTAGAATACTTACAAAGGCGTTCATTTTGATGTAACTTGATAGAGCACACAAATGTTTGTGATACGTTCAATAATACATTTCACGGTTATATACCAACCGAAATCCTTGAATAATTTATATTCCTGTATAGCACCACTACTTTTTAAAATTCACTTTCAATAAATTGCGTACACACACTGATTACATTAATATGATGAATTTAACAATAAAACTATTTCGTTTTATTACATTATTTAGAATACATAATATGCTTTTACAATTTAAAAACTGTAATTATACATTAAATGGATTACTTACATTTTTCCTGCACGTAATGCTAAAGTTTTTCTATACAAATTCAATAGGTTTGTATTAAGAGTTTGGAATCTCAGAAAAAACTAAATTAATAAACAAAAAATATCCCCTTATTGTTATAGCATAATAATCAATTTTGAATTATAATTATTTAACTTGTTTTACTGATTGAATAAGTTGTTATTATTTTCAAATAAGCAAATATACTATTCATAAAATTATCGGCCCTATTCTGTTTGGTGGGCGTGGTTATACTGTTGGCAGATTGTTGTTGTGAAACGTTCTACTACAATAGTTGACTGTTATCACCAAGAACACCGTCATCACAGTTACTGTTATAACTAGAAATTTGTCTACCTTTCTGTAGCAGTACAGCAGTAGCTTCGCAGTAACATTACAAAATGGCGAAATCTATGAGACAAGTGAAACGCATAGCATTTTCAGATGAAAAAATATTTCATATGATTGATTTGTATCGCGAAAGAGACTATTTCTGTAATATAAAATCAACTGCTAACTTATCTTTAATTAATGAGGATATAATCCCGATCCCGACCGACACCAAATATTTAGAATTTTAAATGGTACAAAATTGAACCCTGTGGTGCCCTCTCCACGCCAACAATGAGTGCCCTTGTGGTGACGCTTGGTAAACGCCCGCACGGTACAAATATGTCATCATCATTACCGACATCTGTGCCCAAAGTAGATTAGCACATCCAACAATGAATAATATGCCGTGATGATATATTTATTTATTTTATCATAAAAATACAGCTATAGTAGTATGTGCTGACAATATAATCACGCCCATCAAACAGTCGCTGTTATAGCGCTGCTATGTGAAACTGCAGTTTTAGTCTTAGAGATCTGTAAATCTGTAAATAATGAATAAAATCGCAACGAAACCTGTCACTCATGCATAATTTTATATTAATAAACAAAACTAGATGTACACCGAGATCTGTTTACCGTGTCTTCAGATTATTCCCTCGGTCACTGCGTATCAGAAGACTTAAAGATGTCACGCGGCATAGCGGCAGTCTTTAAGACGAAACATATTGGAGATCCTCTTCCGCTATACCAGTATTGAAATTATCGTCTGCAGCTTTAACCTTAACGGACAGAAAGAAGAACTCCAGCGGACCATCGATTGTCACTTCTTCAAGACTTCCAAATGTACCAAGGGTAATACATGTAGATTTCGTCATCACGAACTGTTCCGGGACGAAACAGTCTTAAGGAGGGGGCAGTGTAACGTGCGCCACTGACTGAAGAGTATTCGGGGGCCGCTACTGGTGGAATGTTCTCGAGCGATGACGTAATCCCGGCGACGGAATAACCCATATGCGATGAGACGTGTTAATTACATCGATGACCTAAATCTATTGTGCTCGGTATCACTGTAGCGTCGGAGGGTTCCAAAAGGACGTTGGGCTGTATAAATACCGCCCGAACGATAACAGAGATATAATCTGATATATAGAAGCAACAAGATTAAAAGAACACGAACGACATGATAAGGTTAAACCAACCAGATAAATCTGCTGTTGCTGAACATGCCATTCAAGAATTACATGGAATTAATTTCAAAAACACGAAGATTTTAGCAAGAGAAAATAACTGGATGAGAAGACTAGTTAGAGAAGCCATCTAAATCAAGAAATCCTCGAATAACGTTAATTTAAATACAGGTTATGAGCTTAATAAGTCGTGGTTACCTGTTATTCATTCATAATTTTCTGTTTTTAACTTTGTATGTTTTTATGTAACTTTTGATCTATGTTACCTTCTTTCTGTAAACTTGACTACATGTACTTTGTTATTTACTATTTACCTGATGAAGACAGCACTACGCTGTCGAAACGTCGTTAAATATAAAATATACAGAACTAATCCCAAATATTGTTTTTTACTTCACTAATTATTTATCGTTTAATAAACGTATTATTTTAATTTATAAAATTTCTTTGATTTTTACACTTTACCCATATAAATAAACGTTACAATATATATATATAAAACAAGTAACTGTCGCGGGAGACAATTACCTATTTATTGGAAATATTTATGAAGAATAGGTCATTTAATAATGTAATTAATAAGAAACTATCTGGCGTGTGATGTGGCATGATAAATTCAAACAAGTATTGTATTAACAAAACAATAAAACCAAATTGTTTAGTAAATATTTATTTATTTTTAATATTTTCAATATATACAATAATCATTGGTCTCTATATACAGTACATCAAAATCTAACAACCTATTTACCAACCATGGTGTCCAAGACCGGCTAAACCTTGAGAGATGCTACCAGAGTGTCCCCAGGAAGCAGCGGGGGCAGCGACGAGAGAACCATGTCCCCAAGAGGCAGCGGGAGCAGCAAGCACAGCACCATGTCCCCAGGCTTGAGCAGGGGCGGCGATGTGGCTAGAAGCTACGGGCTCAACAAGGGTAGTGTGAGCAGATGGTCCAACAATGGTGGCGTGACTAGTGGGTCCAACGATGGTAGCGTGGCTGCTGGGGCCTACCACAGAGGCATGGGCAACAGGGGCACCGATCCATGCTGGGGCAGCGTGCACAGCAGGAGCCACGGCGATGGGAGTCACAGAGTGGGCAATAGGGGCAACAGCAATGTGTTCTCCATGTTCCAAACCAGGTCCAGTCAGGCGGGCATGTCCTCCTTGGGTCTCCACCTCTCCAGAAGGGCCGGAAATCTGAGCACCAGCTCCATGTCCTTGTAGACCGTTGTCAGTGTGAATGCTTCCTGCAGGTCCAGCGATCAAGGCACCGTTGTGGTTCACAGAAACGGTTCCAGAAGGAATATGAGCTGCAGGGTTTACATAACCTAGACCCAGGTGGCCAGCAGAGGCACTGGCGACGGCCAGGGCGAGAACAACGGCGGCCTAGAATTTACACATATTTTATATCCAAATTTTTCCTTGCACTCTGTAGAATACAAATATTAAAATACTTACAAAGGCGTTCATTTTGATGTAACTTGATAGAGCACACAAATGTTTGTGATACGTTCAATAATACATTTCACGGTTATATACTAACCGAAATCCTTGAATATTTATATTTCTGTATAGCACCACTACTTTTAAAAATTCACTTTCAATAAATTGCGTACACACACTGATTACATTAAGTATGATTAATTTAACAATAAAACTATTTCATTTCATTACATTATCTAGAATGCATAATATACTTTGCAGTTTAAAAACTGTAATTATATATTAAATGGATTACTTACATTTTTCAAATTCAATAAATTTATATTAGCAGTTTGGAATTTCACAAAAAACTAAATTAATAAACACAAAATATCCCCTTACTGTTGTATCACAATAATCAATTACTTATTATTTAACTTGTTCCGATCGAATTGAATAATACCTTTTCTTCTCTAATCATTTTAAATTTCATTGTCAGGAAATACGAGTATAGTTCAAAGTGATGCTGTGATTATCCGATATGTTAATATAATCTAACTTGATGTACAGAACTCATACCTACGAAACTTAAAAAAATGAGAAAAGGCACTTAACTATTTTTCTCCTTAAGTCTATTGTAAAAATTCTATTTTGAAGGTCATTAAGGTTTAGAGTGATATTTTTGACTATGGTACAAGATAATTGCAAATGAAAATGAACAGAATGTAAACGATTTCATGACAGCTACCTATAAGTTCACCATATTTTTTGTTTAAAACTTATTTAAATTTTTTTTATAAGGATCTTTTCCCAAATAACAAACGTAGTTTAAATATCGCTACTGAAAGGACAAAAAGTAATGTGTACAAAATTTCGATTTTGAGTTATACGCATTTAAAGAATAGTACTTACTACAATAATTTTTTTAAAGTTTATTAGTGAATATAATTTTTGGCAATATAACGTATAAAAATATATTACATAAACTTTTCAAATTTTGATCCCAGTGGTGCACTCTTCAAGATATAAATGAGTGCCCGTGAGGTGACGCCTGGTAAGTGAACGTACAGTACAAATATTTCATTACCGGTGTACAAAGCAGATTTGGCACACCCAGCAATTGGTATTATGTCGTAATAATATATTTTTTCAATTTTTTTTTTTTTGAAATTTGATTGACTTATGACCTATGGTCCATCTAATTGTAATACATATGATTTTTTTCTCATAAGAAAATAAAATGAAACTATTGACTAATTATAGTTATTTGCAAACAGTTTTATTATTTATATTGAAAAATAGTCATTTATTATTTAGAAAGATATAAATAAAAATTTGGGTGTAAGTAGCAAGCAAGAAATAAAAAAAAAACAAATGAAATATTATTCATAAATTGTAAAATTATACATTTCCGTCATTATCAACCGTGTAAATTTTTGTAAAAATGGTATAATTTAGTATGACAAGACTGACATGAGAACAATCTAATCAGTTTTTTTTCACATTTACTTATTGGTAGTTTTACTTTGTTTAAACTTTTTACCTCTCGCTAAGAGAGGTATTGGAATCATGCTAAAAATCGCATTTTAAGGTCCCTAGAATCCGATAATAACATTTTTACGATGATGTCTGTGTGTGTGTGTGTGTGTGTGTGTGTGTGTGTGTGTGTGTGTGTGTGTGTGTGTGTGTGTGTGTGTGTGTGTGTGTGTGTGTGTGGATGTGTGTGTGTGGGGTTGTTGGAGACACATGTTCTCAAATTCTATAAGATTAAAGACCTGTGTAACTACGGATTCCTCAATCTAACAGTAATGGGAAGAGTTGAATAGATTCTGGTAACAATTGGACAACCGGAAGTAGTAGTATTTTAACAAAAATCTTCTAAATATTAGTTTTTGAAAATTTATGTTATTACAAATATTAAAAAACAAAATTCTCTATCCGACATATTTAAAGGTTTTATTATATCTTCTACAGTTTTAAAGATATAGAAATACAAGCTATAAAATAATCTGGTGTAGAAAATGTCACAGCCTGCTCACAGCCCAAACATTTCCATGGTAACTACTTGAGAAATTTAATTGTGTGTAATTGACAAATAAATGTCACTAATGTCAGTGTCAAAGATGCCAGAGATAGTACTGCAGGGTTTTTTTGGGAACGATATTTAATATTTCTTATTGTATTATTAATTATATATTTAAAATTATAGGTATATTACATGAATCCTTCAGAAATACCGCCAATCCCGTTAATGAATTGGAAAAACCTCGAACATTTAGAAGACATGGAGAAAACTTGCTCATAGAATGAATTGAAAATTATAGAAAATACGTAATTATAAAGATTAGGTGTAATTAGAATTTTTTGTGTGTACAAGAAATGTTAAATACAATACTTATATATACCACAATGGAAAGAGCGAGAGGTATTGTGATGGCCACAACAGATTTTTTGCTGTGTGTTTGCCGTTCACAATTCAAAATAAATGATTCAACAATTTGTTGTTATAAATTTATTTGGAAATCTGGTGAAATAAAAATCATTTAGTTTTATGCCATATTTTTTTCTTCGGTTAGTAAACTCAGACGTTACTCAGCGAAAAAATAAAATATTTACTTTTAAAGATTTTTTTTACCGTCGTATCGTTCCATTTTATACCAATCATAAGGATGTGTCTATTTTTTGGCTTTTTCTATTACAGAATGACCTGAATTACATGCCATATGATTGTGACCCGAAATTAATAACTTTGTGATCAAAGACATGAGTATTTTTAAGCATTATGAATAGTTGCCACGTGCGTGTTTTTATTTTGCCCGCTATATGTATAAGACAATGGACTCTATTACGAACTCACTTTTAGGGAGTGTTTTCTTAAAAGTGCCATTTAACCTCATAAGAATATAATGTAAAAGCGCGCATCATAATAACATTAGTATTATAATAGATCGTTCATAGTACGGCTAATTTGTTTGATTTGGGACTAAAGACCTTTTTTTTCTCTTTATCACTATATTAAAGTGAAAGTGCATAATGACTACATTATTTGAGAAAAGAGATATATGTATATTTATAACTTTCTTCTCACACAGAATATCAAAAACATGCTACTAGATCATCCTTTTAATCCTATTTACGTATGCCCATACACTTCAAGATAGACGTATAGTGTTGTTCTGAGAGAAAATTATGAACGTTGCGACTCCAATTTTCATCTAAACGTAAAAATTGAAAAAAAGGATTTATAACCTTTTGACCTGGCAGTAGCGATATATGTTCATGTACTCGCATGTTCCATTATTGATGGTTTGGGTTTAATTTTTTTGATTTTACAAGTAGTACCTACAAGTAAATTTCATTGTATTAACAAAACCATAAAACCTAATTTGTATTGTTTAATAAATATTTATTTCTTTTTAATATTTTCAATATATACAATAATCATTGGTCTCTCTATACAGTACATCAAAATCTAACAACCTGTTTACCAACCATGGTGTCCAAGAACGACTAAACCTTGAGAGACGCTACCAGAGTGTCCCCAGGAGGCAGCAGGAGCAGTGAGCACATCACCATGTACCCAAGTTTGAGCAGGGGCGGCAATGTGGGTAGAAGCAACTGGACCCACAAGGGTAGTGTGAGCAGATGGACCAACAATGGTGACGTGACTAGATGGTCCAACGATGGTAGCGTGGCTGCTAGGGCCTACCACAGAGGTATGGGTAGCAGGTGCACCGATCCATGCTGGGGCAGCGGGCACAGCAGGAGCCACAAAGGCAAGAGAAATGTGTTCTCCATGTCCCAAACCAGGTCCAGTCAGGCGGGCATGTCCTCCTTGACTCTCCACCTCTCCAGAAGGGCCGGAAATCTGAGCACCAGCTCCATGTCCTTGCAGACCGTTGTCAGTGTGGATACTTCCTGCAGGTCCAGCGATCAAGGCGCCGTTATGATTCACGGACACTGTTCCAGATGGAATATGAGCTACAGGATTTCCATAACTTAGACCAAGGTGGCCAGCAGAGGCACTGGCGACGGCTAGGGCGAGAACAACGGCGGCCTAGAATCCACACACATTTTATAACTAAATTCTTATTAGAACAATGTAGAATACAAATATTATAATACTTACAAAGGCGTTCATTTTGATGTAACTTGATAGAGCACACAAATGTTTGTGATATGATCAATAATACATTTCACGGTTATATACCACACGAAATCCTTGAATAATTTATATTTTTGTATAGCACCACTACTTTTTAAAATTCACTTTCAATAAATTGCGTACACACACTAATTACATTAAATATGATTAATTTAACAATATAACTATTTCATTTTATTACATTATCTAGAATGCATAATGTGCTTTGCATTTTCGTACAAGATTTTTTTGATTTCGTACCCATGCTCCGAAGGGAGGATACGTTTAAAATGTACTTTGTATTTGTTACCTACAATAATTTTATGATAATAAATTACAATACAATTCCTAATTTATCTTCCGAAAAGTGTTATTTAACTTATGGTGAATTTTGTGACTTGTCTTATTGCTTCACATGTTTTTTAACAATATTATGTTATTTTAATTTAGTTGATGATGGATAAATTAATATCCGAAACGTCTTCTAAAATTATTTTATTGTATAAACGATGAATAAATGGCACATACGAGCCCAAGTTAATCGTATCTCAACATTTCCTACAAGTTTCCAACCTCACATATTTTTATATAAATGGAATCTCACAAAAAACTAAATTAAAAAACTAAATATCCCCTTACTGTGATATCATAATTATCAATTATGAATTATAATTATTTAACTTCTTTAATTGATTGAATAAGTTGTTATTATTTTCAAATAAAAAATATACTAGTAACAAAATTATATCATTTATTGATATCGAACATGGTAGTAGATCGAATCATTTTGCTGAACAATGAATTTCGAATAGAAAAACATACAACACGGTTAAATTTTGAATAAAATTAGCAAAGACTAGATAAAAGCAGACTGAAAATAATAATTTTTTTATTGTTCTAACTATTCGGGAATTTTATTTTAATCATTGAAGCTCGATGATCTAGCTTGGTATTTGATTTTCTCCAAACTATCGGGCTACCATTTGATCCAAATAAATTAAATTTACTGTTTTCTGAGCAAATAACTCTATTCCAAAATTCAGAGCATATTTTTTCACGCAGTCTAACTAGATACAAATAATTTGTGTGCTACAATAAAACACGACGATGTAAAAGTTATTGTTTGGGGTGTATTTTTGCTGAAGGGTTGGGAAATTTATGTTTTATTAAGAAAACTATGAATAAATGTAATTATTTATTAATTTAAAAAAAAAATATTCAATCTGGCAGGATAATAATCCTAAACTTACGTCAATTATTGTTAAGGAATGGCTGTTCTACAACATACTGAAACAACTTAAAACACTTCTAGACTCTCCTGATGATTTCAACCCTATTGAAAACTAAGTAGGCGACCCCGCAAGAAATATTTTAAACTATTTAGCAACTCCGGGCGAATCTAATTGAAGAAGGGATATAAGTTCCACTATCTATATCATCTAATTTAATAAAATCAATGCCTAAGTTACTGGAAGTTGTAATTAAACTCAATGAGTATCACAGTAAATATTAAAAAGTAGTATTGTGTTAAATGTTATAATTGTAGGTGTTTGACTAATTTTGTGCCTCAATTTTTGTATATAATTTGTTTTCAGTACTATTGCATAAATTAAATGAAACATTTTTTAAATTTGATGACTATCATTTGCTCCTGAAATATCGGAAGAAGACTATGATTAAATTTTACTTAGAAAAGGAAAGTGTATGAATAATTACGCGAGCCGCTATATAGAGATAAGCTCATTATGCTAATAATTGGATTTACAAAAATATATAAATAATGTATACATATAAAAAATATCTATCGTGGTCGATAATTACCTACTTATTGGAAATATATATGAATAATAGGTCATTTAATAATGTAATTAATATGAAACTATCTGGCGTGTGGCGTGGCATCATAAATTCAAACAAGTATTGTATTAACAAAATAATATAACCAAATTGTTTAAAAAATATTTATTTATTTTTAATATTTTCAATATATACAATAATCATTGGTCTCTATATACAGTACATCAAAATCTAACAACCATTTTACCAACCATGGTGTCCAAGACCGGCTAAACCTTGAGAGATGCTACCAGAGTGTCCCCAGGAAGCAGCGGGGGCAGCGACGACAGAACTATGTTCCCAAGAGGCAGCGGGAGCAGCGAGCACAGCACCATGTCCCCAGGCTTGAGCAGGGGCGGCGATATGGGCAGAAGCTACGGGCTCCACAAGGGTATTGTGAGCAGATGGTCCAACAATGGTGGCGTGACTAGTGGGTCCAACGATGGTAGCGTGGCTGCTGGGGCCTACCACAGAGGCATGGGCAGCAGGGGCACCGATCCATGCTGGGGCAGCGTGCAAAGCAGGAGCCACAGAGTGGGCAATAGGGGCAACAATAATGTGTTCTCCATGTTTCAAACCAGGTCCAGTCAGGCGGGCATGTCCTCCTTGGGTCTCCACTTCTCCAGAAGGGCCGGAAATCTGAGCACCAGCTCCATGTCCTTGCAGACCATTGTCAGTGTGAATGCTTCCTGCTGGTCCAGCGATCAAGGCACCGTTGTGGTTCACAGAGACGGTTCCAGAAGGTATATGAGCTGCAGGGTTTACATAACCTAGACCAAGGTGGCCAGCAGAGGCACTAGCGACGGCCAGGGCAAGAACGACGGCGGCCTAGAATTCACACATATTTTATAACTAAATTCTTCCTTGTTCAATGTAAAATACAAATATTAGAATACTTACAAAGGCGTTCATTTTGATGTAGCTTGATAGAGCACACAAATGTTTTTTGCTTATTGAAGTTTATCAGTGAATATAATTTTTCGCAATATGTTCAGGAGTAAAGTATAAAAATGTGTTACATAATTTTTTCAAATTTTGACCCCTGTGGTGCACTCTCCACGACAGCAATGAGTGTCCGTAAGGTGACGCCTGATAAGCGCTCGTACGGTACAAATATTTCATCATTACCAATATCTGTGTACGAAGCAGAATGGCACACCCAGCAATGGGTATTATGCCGTGGTGATATATGTTTTTTTCAAATTTTGGGCTAGATATGAAATTTGAAATTTGATTGATTTATGGCCTATGTTCCATATGTTTGTAATACTTATGATTTTTTTCTCATAGTAAAATAAAATGAAACTATAGACTAATTATAGTTATTTGCAATTAGCTCTATTAATTATATTGAAAAATAATCATTACATATTGTCTAGAAAGATATAAATAAAAATTTGGGTATAAGTAGCAAGTTATAAATAAAAAACAAATGAAATATTATTAATAAATTGTAAAATTATACATTTCCGTCATTATCAACCGGTAAATTTTAGTAAAAATCGTAAAATTTAGTATGCTAAACTGACATGAAAAAAATCTAATCAGAATGTTTTTTCACATTTACTTATTGGTAGTTTCTTCCCTTTGTTTAAACTTTATTCTGCGTGTTTGCCGTTCAAAATTCACAATAAGAAATGATACAACAATTTGTTGTTATAAATTTATTTTGAAATCTGGTAAAATAAAAGACACTTAGTTTAATGCTATATTTTTTTCTTTGGTTAGTAAACTTAGATGTTACAGCAGACCTTTTAACAAAAAGCGAAAAAATATAAAATCTTTATTTTTAAAGAATTTTTTACCGTGTCATATCGTTCCATTTGATTCCAATCATAAGGATGTATATTAGATTTTGTCTATTTTTTGGCTTTTTCTATTACAGATGAATTACATGCCATGATTGTGACCCGAAATTAATAACTTTGTGATCAAAGACATGAGTATTTTTGAACATTATGAATAGTTGCCACGTGCGTGTTTTTATTTTGCCCGCTATATATATAAGACAATGGCCCCTATTACGAACTCACTTTTATGGAGTGTTTTCTTAAAAGTGCCATTTAACCTTATAAGAATATAATGTAAAAGCGCGCATCATAATAACACTATTATTATACTAGATCGTTCGTAATACGGCCAATTTGTTTGATTTGGGACTAAAGACCTTTTTTCTCTTTATCACTATATTAAAGTGCATAATGACTACATTATTTGAGAAAAGAGGTATATGTATATTTATAACTTTTTTCTCACACAGAATATCAAAAACATAGTACTAGATCATCCTTTTAATCTTATTTACGTATGCCCATACACTTCGAAGATAGACGTATAGTGATGTTCTGAGACAAAAGTATGTAGGTACGTTCCGACTCCAATTTTCATCTAAACGTAAAAATTGAAAAAAAAGGATTTATAACCTTTTAACCTGGCAGTAGCGATATATGTTTATTTACTCCCATGTTTCATTATTGATGGTTTGGGTTTAATTTTTTTGATTTTACAAGTAGTACCTATAAATAAATTTCAATGTATAAACAAAACCATAAAACCTAATTTGTATTGTTTAATAAATATTTATTTATTTTTAATATTTTCAATATATACAATAATCATTGGTCTCTATATACAGTACATCAAAATCTAACAACCTATTTACCAACCATGGTGTCCAAGACCGGCTAAACCTTGAGAGATGCTACCAGAGTGTCCCCAGGAGCCAGCAGGAGCAGCGAGCACAGCACCATGCCCCCAGGCTTGAGCAGGGGCGGCGATGTGGGCGGAAGCTACGGGCTCCACAAGGGTAGTGTGAGCAGATGGTCCAACAATGGTGGCGTGACTAGATGGTCCAACGATGGTAGCGTGGCTGCTGGGGCCTACCACAGAGGCATGGGTAGCAGGGGTACCGATCCATACTGGGGCAGCGTGCACAGCAGGAGCCACAGATTGAGCAACAGAGGCAACAGAAATGTGTTCTCCATGTTCCAAACCAGGTCCAGTCAGGCGGGCATGTCCTCCTTGACTCTCCACCTCTCCAGAAGGGCCGGAAATCTGAGCACCAGCTCCATGTCCTTGCAGACCGTTGTCAGTGTGGATACTTCCTGCAGGTCCAGCGATCAAGGCGCCGTTATGATTCACGGACACTATTCCAGATGGAATATGAGCTGCAGGATTTCCATAACCTAGACCAAGGTGGCCAGCAGAGGCACTGGCGACAGCCAGGGCGAGAACAACGGCGGCCTAGAATTCACACACATTTTATAACTAAATTCTTATTAGAACAATGTGGAATACAAATATTATAATACTTACAAAGGCGTTCATTTTGATGTAACTTGATAGAGCACACAAATGTTTGTGATACGTTCAGTAATACATTTCACGGTTATATACCAAACGAAATCCTTGAATAATTTATATTTCTGTATAGCACCACTGCTTTAGAAATGCACTTTCAATAAATTGCGTACACACACTGATTACGTTAAATGTGATTAATTTAACAATAAAACTATTTCATTTTATTACATTATCTGGAATGCATAATATAATTTCGCACTTTCGTAGATTTTTTTGATTTCGTACCCATGCTACGGAGGGAGGATTCGTTTAAAATGTACTTTTAACGTTTGTATAAAGTTTTTTACCGACAATAATTTTATGATTATAAATTACAATATAATTCTTAATTATCTGCCGAAAAATGTATTTTAACATATGCTGAGTTTTATTACTTGTCTTATTCCTTCTCATTTTTTTTAACAATATTATGTTATTTTAATTTAGCTGATGATAGATAAATTGATATACGAACCGTAAATTATTATTAACGTAAAATTATTTTATTGTATAAACGATGAATAATTGGAACACACATGTTTTTACCTCTCGCTAAGAGAGGTATTGCATTCATGCTAAAAATCGCATAACCAGATTTTATTGAATAAGCACGTTTTAAGGTCCCTACAATCCAAATTTAACATTTTTATGATGATGTCTGTGTGTGTGTGTGTGTGTGTGTGTGTGTGTGTGTGGATGTGTGTGTGTATGTGTGTGTGTGTGTGGGATGTTGGAAGGACGGTTACTCAAAAACTATAAGACTTAAAATTTGTTTAACAACGTATTTCCCAATCGGACATTCATGGGAAGATCTGAAAAGGTTTTGGTAATAATTGGACAACCGGAAGTAGAAGATTCTTCAAAAAAAAATCTTCTAAATATTATTTTTTGAAAATTTTTCGTGGTAATATTAAAGAATATTAAATTCTCTATCTGATACATTTAAATATTTTATTATATATTCCATAGATTTAGAGATAAAAGAAGTATAATATATAAAATAATCTGTTGTAATAAATTTGACAGCCGAAAGAATGCCATGAAAAATAGTAGAAAATTTAATTTGTTTGTAACTGACAGATAAATGTCAGTGTCAGAAATCCGGAGACATTACTGAACACTTTTTCTGGTAAGTACATACATTATATTATTTCTAAATGCATTAATAGTTAAATATTTATAGGTATATTACACATACCCTTCATATATACTGTTATTTCTGACAATGAATTGGAATAATCTCGAGAAAGAAGGGTAGGACAAAATTTCTTCATAGAATGACTTTAATTTTAAAAATCTAAATATATGGAATAATTTAAAAAAATCTAAATATATGGAATAGATATAGGTAAGTAGAATTTTTGGTGTAGAGTGTAAGTATACAAGAAATGTTAAATACATTAGGGCGCGAGCAGTCATGTGACTTTGTTGGCCTTGACAAGCAGATATGGGAGCCCATGTCAGAATGATAGTAATTATGTATATAGATGTCATATATCATAATTTCTCATTCTAAATTTAATGATTTTCCAATTCCATGTGGTTTATTTTCCTCGACAAGTAAATTCCACACTCCAGATGACAAATTAACTACGTGAATTTAGAAAATCTTGAAATTTTTAATGAAAAGTTCTGACATTTATGTACATAATTAATAATTATCATTCTGAAACGGGCCTCCACGTCTGCTTGTCAAGGCCAACAATGAAACATGACTGTTCGCGCCCTATACTTATGTAATCAAAAAAAGACAGTGGCGATGGGTATTGTGCTGGCCACAACAGATTTTTATATAATGGATTACTTACATTTTTCTAGTTCACTACTAGTAGTTAGTTAATCACTATCCCCTTTCTGTGATATCATAATAATTATGAATTAAAATTATTTAACTTGTTTAATTGATTGAACAAGTTGATATTATTTTCAAATAAACAAATATACTAGTAACAAAATTATATCATTTATTGATATCGAACATATCAGTCATGGTAGTAGTTCGAATCATTTTGCTGAACATTGAATTTCGAATAGAAAAATATACGACACGGTTAAATTTTGAATAAAATTAGCAAATATTAGATAAAAGCCGACTGAAAATAATAATTTTTTCATTGTTCCAACTATTCGGGAATTTTATTTTAATCATTGAAGCTCGATGATCTAGCTTGGTATTTGATTTTCTCCAAACTAGAGGGCTACCATTTGATCCTAATAAATTAAATTTACTGTTTTCTGAGCAAATAACTCTATTCCAAAATTCAGAGCATAATTTTTCACGCAGTCGAACTAGATACAAATAATTTGTGTGCTACAATAAAACACGACGATGTAAAAGTTATTGTTTGGGGCTGTATTTTTGCTGACGGGTTGGGAAATTTATGTTTTATTAAAAAAAACTACGAATAAATATAATTATTTATCAATTTTAAAAGAAAATATTCAATCTAGCAGGATAATAATCCTAAACTTACATCAATTATTGTTAAGGAATGGCTCCTGTCTCCTGATAATATCAACCCTATTGAGACCTACACAGGCGACCCCGCAAGAAATATTTTAAACTATTTAGCAACACCGGACAGATGCGTCATTTGATTGAACAATGGACAAAAATTCCACCATCCTTATAATCTAATTAAATAAAATCAATGCCTAGGTTAGTCGATACTGTAATTAAAGTCAATGAGTATCTTCGTAAATATTAAGATTCTGACGTGGCCAACACAATACCTCCCGTTTAATTAATTTTTTATTCATGAATTACCTAAAATTAAATTTAAAAATGCATATATCACTCGATATAGGCGAAAATGTAAATTTTACAGTTCTTTATTTTTGCAAATAACTAAGTATGATATGATACTGGATTTAATTTGCACATTTTAAATGCATTTTTCATATGCTTTCGATTGGTTATACCCATTATTTTTACTATTGTTGATTTGCGAGTCATGATGTCAAAATTTTAATTTTTATATTGACATTATATTACAAAGTTACACCATTGAAAAGAGGATTTTTTAACTTTCTATCGATGTATAACATATCTATGTATATTTATTTCAAAATGAAAATATGCAACAATTATTAATTTATAGGGTAAAACAATGGTTGTTGCAAACACCATTAAAATGGTCCTCTAACGGGGCAACTTTTGTTTAATTTAACCGACTTTGTATCTCTTATAGATCCCCATGTTGGACATGTTATACTGAACACTCTATATGATGCAAAAGTAATGTAAGTAATCCATTGAATATATAATTACAGTGCAAACCATATGTATTTTAAATAATGTAACAAAATGAAAAAGTTTTATTGTTAAATTAATCATATTTATGGAATTAGTGTGTGTACGCAATTTATTGAAAGTGAATTTTAAAAAGTCGTGGTGCTATACAAAAATATAAATAATTCAAGGATTTCGTTTGGTATATAACCGTGAAATGTATTGTTGAACATATTACAAACATTTGCGTGCTCTATCAAGTTACATCAAAATGAACGCCTTTGTAAGTATTCTAATATTTGTATTTTACATTGAACAAGGAAGATTTTGGATATAAAATGTGTGTGGATTCTAGGCCGCCGTTGTTCTCGCCATGGCCGTCGCCAATGCCTCTGCTGGTCACCTTGGTCTAGGTTATGTTAACCCTGCAGCTCATATTCCTTCTGGAATCGTTTCCGTGAACCACAATGGAGCTTTGATCGCTGGACCTGCAGGAAGCATTCACACTGATAATGGTCTGCAAGGACATGGAGCTGGTGCTCAGATTTCCGGCCCTTCTGGAGAGGTGGAGACCCAAGGAGGACATGCCCGTCTGACTGGACCTGATCTGGAACATGGAGAACACATTGCTGTTGCCCCTATTGCCCATTCTGTCGCTCCCATCGCCGTGGCTCCTGCTGTGCAAGCTGCCCCAGCATGGTTCGGTGCCCCTGCTGCTCATGCCTCAGTGGTAGGCCCCAGCAGCCACGCTACCATCGTTGGACCCACTAGTCACGCTACCATTGTTGGACCATCTGCTCACACTACCCTTGTTGAACCCGTAGCTTCTACCCACATCGCCGCCTCTGCTCAAGCCAGGGGACATGGTGCTGTGCTCGCTGCTCCAGCTGCCTCTTGGTGACATGGTTCTGGCTTCGCTGCTCCCGCTGCTTCCTGGGGGCACTCTGGTAGCATCTCTCAAGGTTTAGCCGGTCTTGGACACAATGGTTGGTAAATAGGTTGTTAGATTTTGATGTACTGTATAGAGAGACCAATGAATATTGTATATATTGAAAATATTAAAAATAAATATTTATTAAATAATTTGGTTTTATTGTTGTGTTAATACAATACTTGTTTGAATGTATGATGTTACACCACGCGCGAGATAATTTCTCATTAATTACATTATTAAATAACATATTATTCATATATATATATGTTGAATTAGAAAAAAAATGTAAATCCTATTATTAGCAGAATGAGCTTATCTACATATTATCGGTCGCAAAATTATTCATACACTTTCTTTTATCAGTATAATTTAACTAATCATAGTCTTCTTCCGATAATCAAATGATAGTCATGAAATTTTTAAAAAAGTTTCATTTACTTAATGCTATAGTACTGAAAACAAGTTACACACAAAATTAGTCGTACATAATTATAAAATTTAACACATAATATTACTTTTTACCTCCCGCTACCCTTGACAAGAGAGGTATAGGGAACGTGCTAAAAATTGTATATCGAGATTTTAGTAAATGACCACGCTTTATGGTCCCTAGAATCCAATTTTAACATTTTCACGATGATGTCTGTTTGTATGTATGTGTGTGTGTGTTTGTGTGTGTGTGTGTGTGTTTGTGTGTGTGTGTGTGTGTGTATGTGTGTGTGTGTGTGGATCCTCTTTACGCTTTAAGTAATTCATGAATAAAAATTAAATTAAATTTAAATACCAGGTTTGATTCCGACCGACGCTAAATATTACGAATTTTAAAATGACCCCTGTGTTGCACTCTTCACGCCAGCTATGAGTGCTCGTGAGGTGATGCCTAGTAAACGCTCGCACGGTACAAATATGTAATCATCGTTAACGAAATTTATGTACAAAGCTGATTGACACACCCAGCAATGGGTGACGATATATTTATTTTATTTATTTATATACTTACCTATATTCCGACATGTTTACTTATACTGGTAACTGTATTAAGTTCCTTTCCATATAATTATTGTTATATTTACTATTTTCTTTTTAAAACGTTACTATTATTATTTGAAATGCTTAATTTGTTAACAGTGACATCTGTTAAATGCATTTGAGATCTAAACTGTGTAACCATTGAGTTGCGGTTAAAGCGTAGGCTCCGGGATTAAAATTATAGATATTTTTATAAATTTATCCGTAAAATATATACAAAAGGTATTAATGCAAACCTGTAGAAAATTTAATAATCTTTATTTTTTATATAACATAAATGTCGAAAAAAAAACACTTGAAGGTATTTTTCGAAGAAAAACTATTTTGAGCTTCCAGTAAAATGCCATTTCCGGTTATCTGATTTACAGCATAATCTAATGGCTTCTTTCTATATAAGAGTATGGTAGAACTACAAGGTTTCAAAATTTTCTGATCGATTAGTTAGAGCGTAAAGAGGATCCACACACATACACACACACACACACATACACACAGACATCATCGTGAAAATGTTAAAACTGGATTCTAGGGACCTTAAAACGTGGTGATTTACCAAATAAATGGCGGTGGTCGGTTTTGATAATTACCTACTTATTGGACATATATACCTATATATATGAATAATAGGTCATTTAATAATGTAATTAATAAGAAACTATCTCGCGCGTGGTGTGAAATCATAAATTTAAACAAGTATTGTATTAACAAAACAATAAAACCAAATTGTTTGATATTTATCTATTTTTAATGTTTTTAATATATACAATAATCATTGGTCTCTATATACAGTACATCAAAATCTAACAACCTGTTTACCAACCATGGTGTCCAAGACCGGCTAAACCTTGAGAGATGCTACCAGAGTGTCCCCAGGAAGCAGCGGGGGCAGCGACGACAGAACCATGTCCCCAAGAGGCAGCGGGAGCAGCGAGCACAGCACCATGTCCCCAGGCTTGAGCAGGGGCGGCGATGTGGGTAGAAGCTACGGGCTTCACAAGGGTAGTGTGAGCAGATGGTCCAACAATGATGGCGTGACTAGTGGGTCCAACGATGGTAGCGTGGCTACTGGGGCCTACCACAGAGGTATGGGCAGCAGGGGCACCGATCCATGCTGGGGCAGAGTGCACAGCAGGAGCCACGGCGATGGGAGCGACAGAGTGGGCAATAGGGGCAACAGCAGTGTGTTCTCCATGTTCCAGACCAGGTCCAGTCAGACGGGCATGTCCTCCTTGGGTCTCCACCTCTCCAGAAGGGCCGGAAATCTGAGCACCAGCTCCATGTCCTTGCAGACCATTATCAGTGTGAATGCTTCCTGCAGGTCCAGCGATCAAAGCTCCATTGTGGTTCACGGAGACGATTCCAGAAGGAATATGAGCTGCAGGGTTAACATAACCTAGACCAAGATGGCCAGCAGAGGCACTGGCGACGGCCAGGGCGAGAACAACGGTGGCCTAGAATTCACACATATTTTATAACTAAATTCTTATTAGAATAATGTAGAATACAAATATTATAATACTTACAAAGGCGTTCATTTTGATGTAGCTTGATAGAGCACACAAATGTATGTGATACGTTCAAAAATACATTCACGGTTATATACGAAACGAAATCCTTGAATAATTTATATTTTTGTATAGCACCACTACTTTTTAAAATTCACTTTCAATAAATTGCGTACACACACTAATTACATTAATATGATTAATTTAACAATAAAACTTTTTCGTTTTATTACATTATTTAAAATATATAATATGCTTTGAACTGTAATTATATATTAAATAAAATTATTTACATTATTTCTGCATCATACAGAGTGTTCAGTATAACATGTCCAACATGGGGATCTCGAGAACTTTAAGAGATACAAAATCGGTTAAATTAGACAAAAGTTGCGCGTTAGAGGACTATTTTAATGGTGGAACAACCATTGTTTTAACCTATAAATTTAATTGCATATTTGCATTTTGAAATAAATAAACATAGGTATGTTATACATCGATAGAAAGTTAAAAAAATCCTCTTTTCAATGGTGTAACTTTGTAATATATCGTCCATAGAAAAATTAAAACTTTGACATCATGACTCGCAAATCAATCGAAAGAATATAAAAAATGCATTAAAGTTGTGAAAATTAAAATCCAGTATTATATTATACTTGAAAGTTATTTGCAAAAATAAAGAACTGTAAAATTTACATTTTCGCCTATATCGAGGGATCTATGCATTTTTTTCGTAATTAACATTAAAATGCTCTCTAATTTAACTGACTTTGTATTTCTTACAGTTCTCGAGATCCCCGTGTTGGACAAGTTATCCTGGATATCCTTTATACTGAAGTTTTTTTATACAAATTCAATAGGTTTGGCATCCAGCAAAAAACTAAATTAATAAATTATTGTTACAATAATCAATTATGGATTATAATTATTTAATTTGTTTAATTGATTGAATAAGCTGTTAATTATTTTCAAATAAACAACTATACTACTAACAAAATTGTCTCATTTATTGATAAGAAACATATAATAGATCGAATTATTTTGCTGAAATAGGACAATGAATTTCGAATAGAAAAACACACGACCCGTTTCAATTTTGAATAAAATTAGCAAAGATTAAATAAAACAGACTGAAAATAATATTTTTTTCATTATTAAAAATATCCGGGAATTATATTTTAATCATTTAAACTCGATGATCTAGCTTGGTATTTGATTTTCTCCAAACTATGGGCCTACTAACTGATTCATATAAATTAAATTTACTGTTTTCTGAAAAAATAACTCCTTCACAAAAGTTAGGGTATATTTGTTTACGAAATCTAACTACTTAGATACAAATAATTTGTATGGTACAATGAAACACAACGATGTAAACGTTATTGTTTGGGGTTGTATGTTTGCTGATGGGTTGATGAATTAACGTTTTATTAATAAAACTATGAATAGATATAATTATTTATTTCCCGCTATCCTTGGTAAAGAAGGATCATACTAAAAATCGCATATAGAATTTTTTTTAAATGACCACGTTTTAAGGTTCCTAGAATCCGATTTTAACATTTTCACAATTACGCCTGTGTGTGTGTGTGTGTGTGTATGTGTGTGTGTGTGTGTGTATGTGTGTGTATGTGTGGATCCTCAAGGCGCTCTTACTCAAATAATAATTATAAAAATTAAAGATTATTAAATATTCTACAGGTTTGCATTAATACTTTTTCTATATATTTTATGGATAAATTTATAAAATTATCTTTAATTTAAATTCCGGAGTATATGCTTTAAACTCAAATCCTTGCTTACACAGATCTCAAATGTATGTAACTGACAGATAAATGTCACTGTCAATAAATTAATCATTTCAAATTAATAATAGTAATAGCATATCAAGATATTGAAATTTGTTAATATGATGGAAGATCCCATTGCTTTAGCTATATCAACGTTAAATCAAAATTAAAATCAAAGATTTCAGTAGATAATAGCAATGAATGTAATATATTATGTTAATAACGCTACTAGTAATAACATCCACCAGACAAACGAATAAGCGGCATGCTAATGATAAATCGCAAATATGTATCATTATAATAATCTACGAAACAATTCCACCTCTAATTACCATATAGAGCAGAAAGAATCGAGACTCATAAATACGGTCGATGTCGATGAAATCACACAAGGAGATGAAATTTATTCCTTTTTCTTATTTTTCTGGGACGTGCGGAGTACCTCACGTAGCCAGCAGAACAGTTGCTGGATGCTGGACTAGGAGGATGTGCATTAGTAAATAATCTACTTGCTACTCTCAAATTAAAAATTCTACCGTATAAAGGCATTGTTGTACACGATAATGAGAAACGTGTAGGCAGGTAGATGAATAATATTGTGAATCAACAGGAAACCTATACAGGTTTATATTATACTCGTAGAAAAGAACATAAATTTTTATTGTAAGATGTTTTCTGTTAAATAGTTATGGTTGTTGATTTCATTTATTAAACTCATTAAAGCATTAATATGAATGTAAAATTCGTTACGAAAAAATAAACAAAACAGAACAGTAAAATGTGTATAATAAATGTGGTTCTCTGAAATAGTAACAGAGTAGAACATGGGTTATTTATATTAAAACTAAATATCAATATTATAATATATAAGGACTATGAAAGTTTTAAAGAGCTTTTGTTGATGAAAGACTCCAGGTCAGAATTCATATTAATATCGTAGATAGGTTTGGTGAAAAAGAAGAACTCTGAAGATTTATAAAATATGTTTTATTTTATAAAATGGTTGCTTTGCGGCTATCGATTTCGTCGATTAGATATCTTCAGGCCTACAGCTGAAATGACATATATATATATGAAATGTAACATGTGTATATAAAATATTGATATGAAGCATGTATAAATTGTACTTGAGAATTTTTTCAAAAAATTTAATAACAGTGAAAATTAAAAAATGAATATAGAACTAAAACGTAGCATTGAAATATTTTACATTCTAGGATTGTAAGGATTTTTAAAGATTTTTGAGATTTGATCAATTTTTAGGTTAAGTGAACGTGACAATCATAAATTGTAATTAGTTTAAATAATTGTAGAAAAAACAACAAAAACAAATAAGAATATAACTCACCGTCAGGAAGTATTATTTAGATGAACTAGACATCGTCAAATATTGTTAAACTTTTTTAAATTTAAAGTAAAAGATTAATAAATTTTTTTTACGTGTTCATTGAGCCAGAGTGATGGGACACATGAAGATTTTGTGGGTTGCCGGAAGTATGGTTAGAAATTTAGGAAATTGTTATATTTGTTTAGTTATAAAGCTTCAAATGGCGGTAAATTTTTGAAAATATGTGGTTCTGGGAAATGTACATCTTCGTTGAGTAGATTGTGATTGTTCTAAAACACACACACACAGACACACATACACATACACACACACACACATACACACACACATACATACATACATACATACATACATACATATACACTGATAATTGAATTTTTTGACCAAAGACAATACCTTCCTTTCCTAAAGGTGACGGAAGGTAAATATTAGTACCTAGAAAATACATAAAAATTCTTGTAACTCCCTTTGCTATGGAAGTATATATTAGATAGGTATGTATTTTTAGTGTAAAAATGATTAAAGAAATATTTATCCGCCCTCATCATTACAGTAAAACTTTAGTAATACTAACAAGATTTAAGTAGATAATTATGATTCTAAAAGTAGAAGTTGGAAAAAATATATTTAAATGTAAGTAAAATTACCTTAATGCATATTAGCTTTTTTGAGCAGGCGATGTGATGTGGAAAACACAAAAGCGCCCTTAAATAAACGTCGGTAACAAAGATGTCTCTGGCATCGCGAACGTCAAAGTGTGAAGAAAAGAAGAAAGCAAAACAGGACATTCAGGAAATTGACTCATTGACATCAGCTTTCTGAAGTCACGGACCATATAATTCCGCCCCTCCCACCATCCCGGGTGAACGGTTCGCCCGCAACAAAAAAAACCTTCAACGAAATTTTATATTCACAAAAGAAGCGGCAACCCAATTTCGCCATTTTGATATAGCAGACATGGCTGTCTTGTGAGGGAAAGCGGAATTGCCTTCGAAACAAAATCGTTCCATAATAACGTTTGATCAAGTAGGCAGATCGCAAAGGACCACACGTGTACATTTTTCATACAGTAATTTAATATTATTGACAAAATTCTTTCATTCTGTTCGTATTCCTTTTCTTTTCTATCAACAATATTCTTAATACATCAAGATCAGATAAATATAATAGTTCTCGAATGTACCTATTACAAATAATTAGGAGAAATGTGGCTGTACTGTGTATAATGTCATATTTAACTCAAATGTTTATTGTATTGTTGCAAGAATTTAACATTATATTTATTTGCTATAATTTCGAGTAACTATCTTCTTATGCATTTTACTGCATTGTCATATACAGATGATACTAAAAAACGGGCCACCCAAAATAACTTTTTTCTTCAAACGTCATAAAAGTAGCATCTTTTGTGACTTGATTCACAAGGTAGAAGTTTAATTTCTACGCCGCCGGAGTAGAAATAGCTAATTTCTACGCCGCCGGCGTAGAAATAAAATAAATAAATATCCATGGAAACTATACAAAATCAACGAATAAGAAATAGCCTTAATTAAAGAAACCTGTAATATCGCCCTAAATGTCACTATAACACTCTAGGTAACCTAAGAATAAAGTTACTAAATATGATCCATAGCTGTCAAATTTAAATATATAACCTGTGAATTGAAATATAAACAGAGTTTACTTTTGAAGAAATAAGATTATTAAAGAATAGCAGACTTACAGATTACAATTACAGGGACGGTAATGAGCATAAGTATACTTAGAATTAAAGTGATAAGAAAAGAATATATTGTTTTGCAGAGATTTCTGGACATATCTTTCAGTCACACTATTAGATTTCCATCCAATCGAACAACTTCAGGGGGCGTACATTATAATCCTTCAAATTCCGACATAATTGCACACAAGGAGGATATAAAATTGCACAGTTTTTATTTAAACGTCAAAACGTGAAAATTTCCATTTCAATGTTTATAACCAAAAGGGAACAAATAAGTATCCATAGCTACAGGGCAATTGAAATCGCAAACGTAATTTACGTAAAATGTAACGTCAGTAGTAGATATTTTTCTTTAAATAACTACGTTTGAAGAAAAAATATAATGTGTCATTCGGAGTAAAAGTGTCTTTGTGTGCCTCGCGTGCATTTATCCGACTCGCTTCGCTCGTCGTTTAAACTTCCACGCTCGTCACAAAAAGTCTCACTTCTACTCCTAATAACACAATATACTATTTTACTTATACTTATTTTTACCTCCCGCTACCCTGGTAAGGGAGGTATAGGGATCGTGCTAAAAATCGCATATCGAGATTTTGATAAATGACCACGTTTTAAGGTCCCTAGAATCCATTTTTAACATTTTCACGATGATGTCTGTGTGTATGTGTGTGTGTGTGTGGGTGTGGATCCTCTTTACGCTCTAACTCAAATACTATCATTCAAAAAGTTTTGAAACCATGTATTTCTAACTTATTCTAATATGGAAAGAAGCCATTAAAAGATAGTTTTTCTTCAAAACATACATTTAAATGCATTTTTTTCGCAATTTGTTATTATAAAAATTAAAGATTATTCCATTTTCTACAGATTTGCTTTAATACTTTTTCTGTATATTCTATGGATAAATTTATTAAGTAATATAAAAATGATACCCCATAGATAAATTGTGGGAGGTATTGTGTTGGTCACATCAGATTTTTTAATTCTCTTTACATACTCGTAAACTAGGCTTAGGGGTTCACAAATAATGGTATTTGGCAAGATGGTAAAGTTTCCGGTTTAACCGCAAATGATATTAACTATCATATTTAAAATGGAACATCCTATATATATTTATATATTTGGACTCTATGTAAAATTACGAATTCAACAACATGCTTCAAATCAATTTTTATTGAAGAAATAAATTACAAACACACAAGAGAAAATTATGAATAATTAATCTGGTAAGCCATATTAGGTAGGCAGTGATAACAAATTGATCATTTTTTGTATCAAAATATAGAATCTTACAAAAATAACTTACTATTTAAACAATTAACTTAAATATTATTTCAACTGTTTTCAAAGCTTGCCTGATATCATGGCTCACCAGGTTAATTATGCATCATTCAAGCATACCGTTTTAATTATTTTTATTTTCTCTAAAATCTTCTATAGAAAAAAATCTGATGTGGCCAGCACATTGCCTTCCGTAAATTCTACGTATTTTGTACAAATTCCACACAGAATTTTTTTTTGTTTTTTTTTTTAGGAGAGAAATGAACTGATATTACCTCGTAGTGAACTGAAATAAATTACTCCTAAAAAGAACAGCATGTTTTTTAAAATAAGAAGTGGAAAATAAAAACATAGGTACATAGAATTTTATTTATAACATAATAATCTGCTGAATTGGCTTGTGGCTATAATCTGTTGTATTACATTATGTGATTTGTTATTGCCACATTAAATTATTTTATATTTTTATATTTCCAGTAAAATTATTTCACAAAGATATTATGTAAATTTTATTGGACACTGACATCTGTCAATTAGTAATATTTGAATATTCTGTGTCCATGGTACAGCTTTTACTATCTTAGGTTACAAAATATTTTTTTATAATTCTTTATCTCTAAATTTATTGAATATGTAGAAAAAATATAATTAAATCGAATAGAAAATAAACTTTTCTTTAATATTTATAACATAAAAGGACAAAAAATGATATTTAACAGTGTTTTTCACGAAAAACTGTTAAAATCTTCAAATTAGAGTACCTTTGGCTAACCAAACGTAACCAAAATCTAATCAATTCTTCATACGGACGTACGAAAGAGGAATATGTAAGAATTATAATTTTTGGAATTGTAGTGTTGGAGTTATACGATCCGGAACGAGCGCAACATACACTCACACACACACACACACACACACACATACACACGCACACACACGTACACACACATACACGTACACATGCACACACACATACAGACATCTTCGTAGAAATAGTAAATTCGTATTCTAGGGACTAAAACATGCTCATTCATTAACAACTCATCATTGAATATTTTGACAAAAACAATACCTTCCGTACCTATAAGTGACTGAATGTAAAAATAGAATAGATAACATTTAATTGCCGACTCGCGAAAAATTCTGTTTTTCGTTAAAATAGAATTTTATTTTCTCGAATAAAAAAATTGTTTTTATGGGTCGTAGAAAAAATTTGTTAAAATGTACCTTCAAAGTTTTTAATATTTGATAATCCACTATTTTAATATCCACATGTTTTTCTATGTTGAAAGGAAACATTTACCAGTGCACAAATAATTTTCGTGTCAAATAAAATGAATGGTTTTACTCGTCGTTTTGTGGACAATTGTGTTGAGCGCACAAAGCCATATATTTTTCTATCGAACATAAAACTGAGTTGTGATTGCATATAAAAACGTGGGTGGGTAAATTACACAAGTCAAGTCCCGGATCGGACGCTGTTTGTTTTGCTGGCCAGGTCGGAGGTCAGTGTCAAGCGAGGGAGTAACACGAGGGTGATACACTGACCCCTGTCATGCTACGTCCAGCCGATTGCTTCATTCGAACTGATAGATCATTCCAAAAGATATTATAATCATTCAGCGTAAACTGGTAAACATCATGAAAATGTTAAAAATCTGGTTCTACTGATTCTAGGGACATTAAAATGTCCTAATTCACAAGAAACTTAATATGAATTTATTTGCATGATCTGTAAGTGTATATTCATACATTCCTTCTCTATCATTATATTGTGGGGTTTTATTATAAACTAAAATTATATTTTTGCAATCAAACATGCATTTTCCAGATTTTAATACTATGTTAAGTAAAATATAATTATACATCGAGGACTAAAAGAGATACAAAGTTATGTTTTTCTTCTTCTTTGATTAAACTGTTAACTTCACTTTCAGTTAAAATGAAAAATATAGGATCGATATTATAGTATGTTGTACATTTTTCAGACAAAAATTGCCCCAATATGAAACTATTTTAGTGGTGTATTGTTTAGACAGAAAAAAATCTGTTGTGGCCAGCACAATACTTTCCGTCATTTTTATGTATTTTATATAAATTCCACGCAGAAAGTTTTTGTATTTTCAGTAAAATTATTTCACCGACTTATTAAGTAAATTGTACTTTACACTGAAATCTGTCAATTAGTAATAATGAATTACATATTGAAACTGTTTCCATGGTGACGTAGCAAAGATTGCAAAATTTATGAAAATTAATTTCTTTATAAATTTGTATCTCTAAATACATTGAATATGAAGAAAATAATAAATAATAAATAGAATAAAATAAAATAAAATAAAAGAGAATAAAATATTCTAATATATATTGTAATAACGTAAAATGTGAAGAAATGAACATTTAACTTAGTTTTTTTTTTTAAGAAAAACAAGAGCTTCAAACTAAGATACTTCCGGTTGATCAATTGAAACCAAAATTTAATCTTCTTAAGTCTTCATTTAGATGTAAGAATGAGGAATATGAAAAAAATGTAATTTTTGGAATTGTAGTTTTGGAGTTATCGCGACCGAAACGATTGTTATTCACATACACACACAAACATAATCTTAAAAATCTTATGTGACTCACACAATACCTAAAATATATATAAAAACTATTAATGCAAACCTGTAGAAAATTCAATAATCTTTAAATTTATAATAACATAAATCAAAAAAATGACATTTAAAGATATTTTTGGAAGAAAAACTATTTTAAACTTCAAGTAAAGTGCGATTTCCGGTTATCTGACATACCAAAATCTAATATCTTTCCATAATAAGGACGAAATACAAGGTTTCAAAATTTTCCGAATGGTAGTATTTAAGTTAGTGTCCAGAAGATCCATACTCGCGCACATACACACCCGCAGACATCATTATGAAAATGTTAAAATCGGATTCTACGGACCTCGAAACGTGGTCAATTATCAAAATCTTGATATGCGATTTTTAGCATGATTCTTATACCTCCCTTACCAAGGGCAGAGCCGTGTTTAGCAAACGCGGGGCCCGGGGCCCGAATAAATTGCGGGGCCCCTTCAAGGGGATTTTTATCCATAAAAATCTACACATGCTAACATAGGCACAGTTCTATTCTACACAGAACATGAGTTTCTGATAATTGTGGAAAACATTTGTCTCTCTCTTAGCCGCAGCAGTAAGCAACGACAAAAGTTTTTCACGTGTTCCACATTTTCACGATTTTATATTTCAAAATTAATCAGCGCGGGGCCCCATTTAGCGCGGGGCCCCATTTAGCGCGGGGCCCGGGGCACGTGCCCCATGTGCCAATAGGTAAAACCAGCCCTGACCAAGGGTAGTGGGAAGTAAAATTAGTAAATTCGTATTCTAGGGACTCCAACGTATTCTTCTTAAATAAAAACTCACCATTGAATTTTTTGACCAGACAGTAACTTCTTTAACCTAAAGGTGACGGAAGGTAAAAAGCGTATATCATGAAGCATTCGTTAACAAATTTGATAATAAATTTGTTCTATTCTATCACAAATTTTATTATAAAATAGTTTGACACGATCACAAAATCATGATCGTGTTAAACGGGCTTTCGGTATAGGCAAAACTGTAATAATTTAATATTTCATTAAAAAAGTTGGTAAATAGGTTTTCGAATTTTTCGAGCTATATTATTATCTGAAAATATTCAATAAAATCGAAGAGTGATTTTAATTTATTTCGAATTATCAATAATGAAACAACTTCGTCGCTCATATCAAGAGTTAATTCCCAATATTAAACAGGCCTGCACATATTAAAGTTCGTGGAAAAATGATTGCCCCTACCCTGTCATTAAGAAATAAAAATTACATTGACTTTTTGGTAGTGTCACGCATACCCTGTATCGACAAGATTTTATTTGTATACCCGTGTTCACGTTGCGTGTAACTAAATAAATTACCTACTTATTTTTAGAGAACATTTTATCACGACCTAAATGCAAGGAATATTGTATTTAAAAATGGTACTGTGTAAAGAAAAACATGAGAAAGAATCAAATATATCCAATGCTTTGACTAATGACAACAACAGTATGTTAATTTATTTATATTTTATTTGATTTTTAATCATTTACATACTTATATATTATATACACAAATACCAACCGTGTCATTAAATGAATATCTAAACTAACCAAAAGTAATAGAAGAAAACATTGCCAGCTTAAAATAGTCTCCTAAAATACAATCCAGTATTATATATACTGAAAGTTATTTGCAAAAATAAAAAACTTCCGTCAAGTCTACATATTTTGTATAGATTCCATACAGAAAGTTTTTTGCAAAAGATTCTATATTTCCAGTAAAATTATAACACGAACATGCGATGTAAATTGCATTTGATACTGACATCTGCATATTAGAATTATTTGAATATATTAGTAGTTTTCATAGTTATAGTATAGCTGGCTGATTTATGAAAATTAATTGCTATGTAATATTTTAATTCTGTATCTGTTGAATATGAAGGAAAAAGTGTAATCAAACCGTATAGAGAATAATATATTCTTTAATATTTATAATAACACATGTCAAAAAATTACATTTAACCGCATTTTTTCAAAAAAAAAAACTGTTAAGAAGTTAAATTGAGAGTATTTCCAGTTTATCAATTGTAACCAAAATCTAATCAGCTGTTCAAATAGATGTAAGAAGAAGAATATGAAAACATTATATTTTTTAGAATTGTACTGTTGGGAGTATAAAAGATTCGTCACACATATACGCACACATATAGACACACGCACGAACGCACACGCACACACACAAATATAAACACACACACACACACACACACACACACATATACACACATACAGACATCATCGTAAAAATAGTATAACCGTATTCGTGCTTATTCATTAAAAACTCGACATCAAATTTTTTGACCAAAGACAATACCTTCCTTCCCTAAAAGTGACGGTAGATAAAAACCGCAAAAATTATTTTCTGCCA
This sequence comes from Harpalus rufipes, assembly GCA_951394225.1. Classification (NCBI taxonomy): domain Eukaryota; kingdom Metazoa; phylum Arthropoda; class Insecta; order Coleoptera; family Carabidae; genus Harpalus; species Harpalus rufipes. The sequence continues at coordinate 52,592,692 of OX596277.1, read as the reverse complement.
ATATCTAGTTTTTTCCTTATTTACTCTTCGGAAAAAAAATCATGATGTATAAAATACTATTATTTCAGAAAGTTTAATCTGAAATTAAACAAAAAAAAATCTGTTGTGGCCAGCACAATACCTCTCGCCACTTCCTTTTTTTGGTTACATAAGTATAGTGCGCGAACAGTAATGTTACATTTTTGGGCTTGACAAGCAGATGTGTGGGCCCGTTTCAGAATGATAATTAGTAATTATGTACATAGATGTCAAATGTCAGAATTTTTCATTTTAAAGTTTAAAATTTACTTGTCGTATGCCTTAGATATTTAACATTTAATTCTGCTCCACATCGAATTGGAAAATCACTAAATTTAGAATGAGAAAATATGATATTTGACATCTATATACATAATTACTAGCTATCATTCTGACATGGGCCCCCATATCTGCTTGACAAGGCCAACAAAATCACATGACTGCTCGCGCCCTATTGTATTTAACATTTCTTGTATCCCTACACTCTACACCAATTCTACTTACGCATATATCTATTCCTTATATTTAGATTGTTTAATTTTAAATTCATTTTATGAAGAAATTTTGTCCTCTTCTAATTTTTCGAAATGTTTCCAATTCATTGTCAGGATTGACAGTATTTTTGAAGGATATATGTAATATACCTATAATATTAAATATTTAGCTATTAATACTTTAAGAAATAATATAATGTATGTACTTTCCAGAAAAAGTCTTCAGTAATGTCTCCGGATTTCTGACACTGACATTTATCTGTCAGTTACAAACAATTTAAATTTTCAACTATTTTCCATGGTCATTCTTTCGGCTGTAAAATTTATTATAACAGATTATTTTACATATTATATTTCTTTTATCTTTAAATCTATAGAATATATAATAAAATATTTAAATGTATCAGATAGAGAATTTAATTTTCTTTAATATTACCAAGAAAAAATTTCAAAAAATATTATTTAGAAGATTTTTTTTCAAGAATCTTCTACTTCCGGTTGACCAATTGTTACCAAAACCTTTTCAAATCTTCCCATGAATGTCCGATTGGGAAATACGTAGTTAAACAAATTTAAAGTCTTATAGTTTTTGAGTAACCGTCCTTCCAACATCCCACACACACACACACATACACACACACACACACACACATCCACACACACACACACACACACACAAACACAGACATCATCGTAAAAATGTTAAAATCGGATTGTATGGACCTTAAAACGTGCTTATTCAATAAAATCTGGATATGCGATTTTTAGCATGAATCCATTACCTCTCTTAGCGAGAGGTAAAAAGTTAAAAAATAAATACTAGGTAAGTTTCCAAAAATAAAGTTTTATATAATATACGTATTTCGGTCGACTAGTAACAGAATAATTCTTCTGTTACTATTACCTGATGATGGTTAGTCGAAATAAAATTTTATTTTTTGAAATATACCTAGTGTTAATTTTTAAATTTTTATTGAAATGTTTCAACGAGAACCGACCGTGAAATCTATTGAATTTATGAATTTAAACAAGTTATTGTTTATATTTACAAAGTCATATGCTTACTCGTATGTAATATTTACAAATGAGTTCAATGTAACTGTAGTGTATTACTGAACAGGAAATATAATTCATTATCACCTATTGTAGAAGTAAAAGTGCGGTATATATCAAGGTTGTTCAAGGCCTTTCTTGTAGTATAAATTTCAATAATATTTTTCGAAATGTATCACAAATATTCGTTTGCTCAATCAAGCTACATCAAAATGAACACCTTCGTAAGTATTACACCAATAACTTTGTTATTATATGGATGAAGAGTGCTGGTGATAATCATATTATTTGTTGTAGGTCACTGTTGTCCTCGCTCTTGCCGTAGCCGGTTCTTCCGCCAGTCACCTGGGTCTTGGTCTTGGTCTGTTGAACCCCGCTGCTCACATCCCCTCTGGAAGCGTATCCGTAGGCCTTGATGGCGCCGTGATCGCCGGACCTGCCGGAAGCGTACGCACCGACAATGGTATCCACGGACATGGTGCTGGTGCTCAGCTCTCCGGCCCTGCTGGTGATGTGGCAACCCATGGTGGAGTCGCCCGTCTTTCTGGACCTGGTATTGGACATGGACACGGCATCGCTGTTGCCCCCATCGCCGTACACGCTGCCCCCGCTTGGATCGGTGCCCCATCTGTCCACGCCGCTATTGTAGGCCCCTCTAGCCACGCTTCCATTGTTAGACCCTCTGCCCATGCTTCCATCGTAGGCCCCATCGCTACTGCCAATATTGCCGGCCCTATCTTGGGACATGGTATTGGACTGTCCCACGGTCTTGGTCTTGGACTTGGACATCATGGATGGTGAACACGGTGTTAGATTTTGATGTACATTTTGTAAATATTAGTAGAAATAAATAATATTTTTCAATATTACATGCCTGATTTTTTTTTGAGAACAAATTAACAAGCCCAGTAAATTAGATTTATCTAGCAAAAAACCCGGTGTTTTGAAATTTGGCCCAGTTGTTCGTTGGTGTCTACTGTACAACATACTAAAAGTCCCCGGTGGGTGGGTGGTGAGCGGGGGGTTGGAGATCCGTTTAAAGGTACTTTTTCCACGTTTTTTCAAAAATCTCCTAAAGTATCATTCCCATATAATTACAATACAACAGAATATTATGCATATTTAAAATATGTATGAAAATTATTAAACTTTGATTACGTAATAATGTCGCTGAAGGCATTATTGCTGAAGATATATTTTTATATTTTAGGGAAACAATGACTTTTGCAATTAATGTAAGGCATGGGACATATGAGTGGTAGTAGTAATAACAACCGTTGATTGTTTTAACGAAAGTAGGATAGTTGAAAACCGTAGTTATGTTCATACTGTGAATTTTATTTATAGAAATTATGAGTGAATGTTTTTAATTTTGTAATATTTTTTACACAGACATGTTTAAAATTAGTTAAAATATCATAATTAGTAGAAAAAAGTAACAATTATTTTCCGCAACTAGCTACCGCATTGTACATTTTTAGAAAAAGGATAGAATGTACGTATAACCCCAAATCCGTAATATTTCTGCTGATTTACATTTTCAACAAATAAATTGTCTAGTAATCACAAAATGAGAAAGTGGGGATAACGAATAGAAAACAAAAAATATACTTCTTCTTAATCAAGATCACTTTGATGATTTAGATTGCGAATCATAGCCTGAAGGAACACGACTCATGTCAGCTTTAATTCTACTAGGCATTGCATCCATAAGCCCTGTAATTTTTTTCTGTGGGTATTGCCTCATGTCTTGAAAGGTAGGTCTTACTGTACGCATTGGATTTTTATGAAGTTGTTTTTTGTTGTACCAAAACTAAAGGGTCTCGGCAGAAGCTAAATTTGGACTAGAAGAAGGCCATTAAAATGCCGATCGAACTATTATCACCCGTCATTTGGCCCAAAGTTTTTTTTTTAAATTTTAAGTCTATTTTTAAAGTAGCCGAAATAATTTGTAGAATTGTGTAGGTTTTATAATTTGCTGAAAATGTAAACCGGCCGAACTATTATGAGTTTGGGCTCGTACTCTAGATATACGCAATTAGTAGATGTAATATTTCATTAATTAAAACTTCTATAAACTGCAGTGCATTAATAAAACCTGCAAACTAACAACTTACACTATAGATTCAAACTAAAACAAATAGATTTTTTACCATTTGCTTCACGATTGGCTTCTAGCATTTATTAAAGCTGAAAATATTTTTCTCTACTCAAATTTTTACTTGTAGAAATTGGTGAAAGGCTTTATAATTTATTTATATGTACATTTTCAGTAACAAAATATTTATGTAAAAATAAATTTCTTCTCTCCAATTCATTATAATATAAATTTATTATTTTTCATCATAGTTATATATTTCTGATATTCCAATAATATATAAAAAAAAACAATATCCCATATTAATAATTTTATACTTTGTTGCATACTATACTTTCTTTATGTAATGAGAGTATATGACTTTGTTTTCTAATTTGTGATGCTAATTTACAACTTGTTATAGGAACCCACAAATCAGAAAGAAAACTAAAAAGTCATTGAAATGTTATAAAAAGCATATAAAAAAACTGTTGTGGACACCACACGACTTCCTTAAACTATACATATTTTTTTAATAATTAAATTACAAAATATTGACAGGCTTAAGCCAAGCCCGAGAAATATTTTGATATAGAACAAAAAATAATTCATTTACTATTATCATTCTTAAATTAACATTAATCTAACCCGGTTCTTTAAAGAGAGTTTTGATTATAACAAAGAAATATTTGATTACAACAATGAATATGACTAATTTCACAATAAAAATATGATATTTGTTATTGTACGAATCATAAAATTGCTCGTATTGAACGTAATTTGACATGAACTTTTTTTTTATTTTTTTGTCCTAATCCATAGCAACCTTTATTACGAAAACAAAAAGTATATAATTTTTAAATTTACATCTCTTGATGTGCTAGACGCAGAAATTAATTCTCTAAAACTTTTATTTGAAGCATTTATTTCTAAAATCAAAATAAAATCATTTTATTCAAGAAAAACTGTTAACAACTTCAAGTAATGTACCACTTCCGGTTAGCCTATTTTAACCAAAATCTATTATGTTATTTCGATTGACATAAAAGTCTTGTATACCAAATTTGAAAAGTTTTGGATTATATTTTAAAACAGTTTTTCATTAAAATCAATTATATTGACTGTTTGAATTTTAAGGGCCTTTTGTACTCTCACTTTTACACTCCCAATCATTGACAAATAATAAAGGCTCTGATTTAACCAGAATAAATATTTTAGAACAACAAAACACATGCATCATTTATTTTTTTACACACTCTTGACAACTGCTACTAACCAACTTGAAAACATATACATATTCTTCTTCTTGTCTGAAGTCGAATAATATTACAAAAGAAATACAAAATAAATGGCGGCAAACAATATCGAATATAATATTTTAACACTCCCACTTATTCGATATTGTTTAAATTAACAATATTGAGCATCTTAATTAACATATTGAACAAATCTTTAGTTATAGGCTTTGTTAGTATGTCTGCAAGTTGTTTTCTTGATTCAACATACGATAATTTAATATAACCTTTCTTGCAAACATCTCGAACAAAATGGAACCTGACATCTATATGTTTGGTTCTTTTGTGAAATTCAGGGTTTCTTGCTAATTTGATGGCTGACTGATTGTCTACGTTAATAACAATTGTTTGTTGGGGAAAATTTAATTCGGACATCATGGACTGCAGCCACAGTGCTTCCTTTGTGCCAAGTCCCAATGATATGTACTCTGCCTCGGTAGTTGATTGAGCAACAACACTTTGTCGCTGGCTTGTCCACGAGACAGGGCCTCCTGCTAACAGAAAAATATAACCACTAGTAGATTTTCTTGTTTCACAACACCCCGCATAGTCTGCATCAGTGTAACCGATCACTTTTATATCTGTCACAGTCCCGTACACTATACCGTAGTTCAATGTTTGTTTTAAATAACGTATTATACGTTTAACGGCTTGCCAGTGTTCATCAGTCCACTTGTTTAAGAATCTGCTGGCTTGACTCACTGCATACGCAATGTCAGGGCGGCTTACGGTAGCCAGAAAAATCAGCGAACCGACAGCTTCGCGATATGGTTCTTTTCTAGTACACTCACTCACTTTATCATTTACAGTTTTAAGATGCAGTCCTGGTTCAGCAGGTATATTAGCAGATTTGGCTTCCGTCATGTTGAAAGTTTTAATTATTTTCTTAGTGTAAGCTTGTTGACTTATCATGATTATTTTCTTTTCCCGATCGCGCACTATTTCAAGTCCAACAAATTGTTTTGCTTCACCAATAGTAATTTCAAAATCTGTTTTTAATTTTGTCAGCAATTCATTTATTGCTTTTTGCGATGGAGATGCAATTAGTCCGTCGTCTACATACAGCGCTAGATAGATTGACTCACCATCAAACTGTCCGACAAACACGCACTGATCACTGTTCAACTGCTTGAATTTATACTTATTTAAAAAGTTCACAAATTTAATATTCCAGCAACGTGGTGCTTGTTTTAAACCGTAGAGGCTTTTATTCAGCTTACAAACACTATTTGGTTGTTCTTCGTTGACAAAACCGTATGGCTGCTCCATATATATTATTTCTTGCAGTTCCCCATAAAGGAATGCAGTTTTGACATCGAAGTTTGCAAGTTCGTAATCTTTTGCTGCTGCTATGGAGAGTAACAAACGAATGGAGTCGTACCTCACAACTGGAGCAAATGTTTCTTCAAAATCGATTCCTGCTTGTTGAGTAAACCCTTTTGCTACGAGTCGTGCTTTAAACCTAATTGGATTACAATTTGAGTCAGTTTTAATTCGATAAACCCACTTATTTTTAATTAAGTGACAGTTTTCGGGTATTGGGACCAATGTCCAGGTTTTATTTCTATGTAGAGCATCAATTTCTTCTAGCATTGCTGTTTTCCATTCTTTGTTGTTATTACTGTTCACAGCTTCTTCATATGTACGAGGTTCTTCTGTAACTGCAGCAAAAGCTGCTGCTTCATAGTAGTCTGGACGCCGTAAGTTCTCTCTAGCACGTAAAGCACGTTGATCTTGATTTTCTTCCAGGTTTTCTTCTGTTATTTCTCCAACTTTAATTTCAGCTTCTTCCTCTTGCTCTTCACAGTTTCCAAAGATAAGCCGAACATTTGTAACTTCTTTATTTTTGTCTTCTATCATCTCATTTTCATTGAAAGTTACATCATGACTAATTTCAATTTTTCTACGCGTTTTATCCCATAATCGATAGTTTTCTGAATGTCCTTCGTATCCTACTAGCATTAATCTTCTACTTTTTGGCTCCCACTTCTTACGTAGCTGCGGTGGGATAGACATAAAGGCTGTACTTCCAAACACTCGAATGTGTTTAACTTCAGGTTTTCTATTAAACCATTTTTCATACGCGCTTGCACCGTTGACTTGTGATGATAATGTGCGATTTAGGATGTGTACGGCAGTATTGACAGCTTCAGACCATAGTTCTGTTGGCACATTTTTATGAAAGATCATTGAACGTGCACTTTCGACAATTGTACGCATTTCACGTTCTGATCGCCCATTTTGTTGAGGCGTATATGGGGCTGATGTTTCATGAATTATCCCTTTACATCGTAAATACTCTTCAAACTCAGTATTCTTGTATTCGCGCCCGTTGTCGCTGCGCAATATCTTGATTGCATTACCTGTTTGAGTTTTAACCATAGCTTCATATTCTCTGAATCTATTTAGTACTTCGGATTTATATCTCATAAAAAAGACAGTTCTGTAGCCAGTACAATCATCCTTGAAAAGTACAAAGTAACGAGATCCACGAGGCGATTCAATACTCATGGGTCCACAGACGTCACTGTGAACCATCTCACCTGGTTTATCAGCTTTTGGTCGTGTTGAAGTGCGATGTGGTTTGCGTGCTTGTTTTCCAAGTTGACAAGCTTCACAGAAGGTTTCTTCGTCGTCATTAATTTGTAGACCTTCCACTGCATTACTTTTACTGCTATCTTTTATTGATTTAAAGTTTATGTGCCCTAGACGTTCATGCCACAATTTTAATGATTCGCTTTTGGCAACATTACATTTATATACAGGTTTATTTCTAAATAGCATCTTCCAGAGATTATTGTTGCGAACACCCACGCATGACAATTTTCCATTTTCATTATGAAATTCACACTTTTCTGGATAAGCATGAAAAGTGAATTTTTTATCGGTCATGACACCAACTGAAAATAAGCTTCTTTTTAACTCAGGAATGAATAATACATTTTCAATAGTTCGATCATGCCACTTGCCATTTACAAGAGCTTGTATTTCAATTGTTCCTATCTTCATGGCTGATATTATTTTATCATTTGCGACTTTAACTAAAATCGGCTTTTCTAGTGATTTTAATTTCGCAAACCAATGTTTCTGATTTGTCATGTGCACACTAGCACCAGAATCACAGATCCAACTTTGCTGATCATCTTCTGAAGTTGTTGAGTAAAATTTGGATATATCTGTGTTATATGCTGATTCAGTCTTCTTTGCATCTTCATCAGCAATTCGTTTTCTGCATTCGCGAAACCAGTGGCCTTTCTTCTTGCAATAGTTGCAGTTTGTTGTCTTCTTTCTTTCAGCAATATTTTCTTTCTTTCTTTCAGCAATATTTTCTTTCTTCTTATCCTTTGCTTGACGACCATAATTTTTAGTTGATTGATTTTGTAGCTTCGTTTGCAAGGCTTGAACTTGCAAAGCTAATTTTGTAACTTCATCTTCACTCGTTGTCATTCTAGATTCTTCTTTTAATAATCGTGCAGTTAAATTGTCAAATGTTTGCTGGTCAGAAGATACAGAGTCCCAAGCAGTTCGAAATGCATTGTACTTTGATGGCAAACTGCTTATTACTTTTGAGCATACTGCACTGTTACTTACAGTTTCATTTAAATCTTTTAGCTCCTTTACTAGTGACTCAATTTTCGATACATGTGTAGAAATTTTATCATTTTCAGCCATTCGATAATCATAGAACCGCTGCCACAGAAGTTCACGAGAAATCTCAGTTTTCTGTTCATGAATGGATTTCAGCTTTGACCACATGGTCGCTGCTGTCTCACAATTAACAAGACATTGTATTTGATCTTGTGTTATTGTTGTAAGTAAAATTACTTGAGCTCGGGCATCTTTCTCATCCCATTCTTTCCATTCTAGTTTTGTTCTGTCTTCTGGTTCAGTTTTTATGCCTTCCACAATGTCTTTTAACTTTTCAGCCTTAAATATAATCATTACACTAAATTTCCAGATCTGGAAGTTTGTGCCGTCAAATTTAGTCAATTGCGCTAGTTCGTGCTTGGTCGTTGACATTTTGATACTTTATTCTTTTCTTTTAAAGACAGTACTTCAATTTCTACCCATTCGCTAGTATGCAGTTGTAGTGTCTGGGCCCATAACCATTATATTTATTGTTTGAATTTTAAGGGCCTTTTGTACTCTCACTTTTACACTCCCAATCATTGACAAATAATAAAGGCTCTGATTTAACCAGAATAAATATTTTAGAACAACAAAACACATGCATCATTTATTTTTTTACACACTCTTGACAACTGCTACTAACCAACTTGAAAACATATACATATTCTTCTTCTTGTCTGAAGTCGAATAATATTACAAAAGAAATACAAAATAAATGGCGGCAAACAATATCGAATATAATATTTTAACAAAATCTATTATAGGCTTCATGTAAAGTGCCACTTCTGGAAATTGTGTAATAACCAGAAAGGGAGGTGCACAACTAGATGTTATAACAGTCCTAAATACAAAATTTCAACTTTCTACAGCTTACCGTTTTTGAGTTATGCGAGATATGTACGTACAGACGTCACGACGAAATTAGTCAAAATGGATTCAGGGATGATCAAAATGGATATTTCCGCTGAAATCTGAAAACCGATTTTTTTTGCGATTACAATACTTCCTTTACTTACGTACAAGGAAGTAATAAAAAATAAAGTAAATATATCATTACGGCATATTACCCATTGCTGGATGTGCCAATTTGCTTTATACGCAGATATCGGTAATGATGAAATATAAAAATATTATTTTGTTTTAATTTAATTGAAAAATGTATTGAAAAAATCATTGTTTGTATCTATATACCTACTTCATCCATATACGTATTTAATAAACCATTCACTTATATTGGAATGTAGAACAAAACTACAGTAGGGACCCGTTAATCCGAAAATCCAGTAATCCGAACGTGGGATGGAAGGAAGGCAATCCGAACAAGGACTCTTTAATTCGAACTATGGGATACAATTTCCACAAACGCAACGATTCTTGAAAAAAAAATTATTAAATTTTGCTTGTTTCCACCCTTGAATTGACGGATGTGATATGTGATAAACATTTCAATCCGAACAAACATAATACATAATACATAATACATAATACTACATAATACCTCAGCGACTTCAAAGCCGGAATGAACGTTCGAAAATAAACAAAAAATTATGATTTTTTTTTTCAGAATAATATTACATAGCAATATGAAGAAGTAATGCAAATACATATAAAAGAAAAAAATTAAAACTAAAAAGATAAAATAATAATTATGCTTTTTGTTTCTCTTTCTTAATTTCAGTGTTATTTCCGAACAAATCGTTGGCCCGAACTCCTCCACACATTTAGCATTTCGGGTTAAAGGTCTCTACTCTATTTAGAGTATTTTTTTTTATTTTTGATGATTTTAAACTGTGAATGAATCTTATATTGGTAACTTAGTTTATTAAACTCCTATACGAAAGTATAAGAATTAGTTCCGTTGTAAATTTTACTTGCATTTTCGTTGTGAAGTTTGTTATCTGTTGGACAGAAATTAATACTTTTAGTTGTTACCGATTCATTGAGACACATCTACAATCTTTGTAACTTGGATAGTATGTAATTTTTTAGTTTTTTTTCGGAAACTAAGTTAAAATTATACGAGAAAAATACGTTATCCTACAACCATGTGTCAAGTACATATATTACGCTGTCTTTACACTGTGTAAAGATTCGCTTTTCAAGCACTAGTGCGTGAAAAGTAAATAGGCGTTGCTAGGTAACATATTCATTCGGTTAATTTACATGTCAAGTAGATAATTAGGTAATAAATAATAATGAAATTAATAAAATTTATTAAGAAATATTAATGTACATTGTAAATGAAATAAGTGTAATAATTTTTATTAACAGATTGACTACTAACCTAACTCTTAAGAACATTAACATTTTTACTATTCTAGAAGACTAATCCACCTGTGTCTGAGATTCATTCTAATATTTAAGTTACGGTATTATGAAAAGACCACTAATTTTGAATATATAATACATATAAGAACGGCAACGTAATGTATTTAGATTAAATATTTCGAGAGAAGGTGCCCTCTATCCCTCCGTATACGAATTATTTCTGAGTTAGTTCAAAAAAATACATAATAGGTGGATGTTGCACAGTGTTGCCACGTAGCTAGAACAGCAAGTTAAGATTTTATACAGGTTTTTAAGTTTGCTACTGTAAAACAAGTATACATGTACATTGAAGATTCAATGTTATGAAACAATATTTTTGAATTATTGATTATTGAATACCTCTAACAAATAGTATCTGGCAATGCTGTCAGCACGATTTACCGTAGTTCATAGTTTTGTGGTAGGAGTCACTAGCTATCTATAATAATTTTGTGAATAAAAAGAGGCAGATATAGTATCTTGCTAGGCCATATGCGTTGCCGTTCTTATATGTATTATATATTCAAAGCCACTAACTACATATTTGTAGATGCCTATACAGTCAGTTTATGAGAAGTAGCACTAATATTTCGGTTGCAGGAAAAATGTTGTATGCAACATGTGTGTAAAATGGTGTTCTTTTTATCTCGTGCTATAATTTACGTAGTCGGTTGCGCCTCAAGCGTAAAACATCGCATTCGACAAAAAAGTACTACTTTACACATTTGTTGCATAAATAACTATTTTCTACAACTGTCAAAAAATATTGATGTTTCTGCATTGATATCAGTATGTGATATATGCCATTATTTCATTAATCATGTAACCACGTATTTCACACACTGTGCAAATGATTTCGTACACTGGGCACATTATTTTATGTATTGGGCGCATTGTTTCCTGCACTGGGTGCATTATTTTGAGCACTTTGAACAGTAAAATGAGCAAAAAATTAAATTTTAAATTGTAAAAATGTTAATATTAATTAATGTGTATAATTTAATCAATTTTGTATTAAACGTGTGTATCATAAATACCATGATTTGTGAGCCCCTAAGTCTAGTTTACAAATGAATCAAGAAAATTAATAAATAATTATTAATAAAAAAGTTATTTTGAGTGACCGTTTTACAGTGTCATACTATATATTTATTATATAAATTTTACACAAGTTTTTACAGAAACCGTAATATAATTATTTTTGAAATTATAATATTATTCAGGAACTGTATTTCGTTATCAGTTATTGTGGAAGTAAAAGTGCTGGCACCAAGACTGATCAAGGTCTTTCTTCTAGTATAAATTTCGATTATATTTTTCGGAATGTATCACAAACATTTGTGCAGTCAATTAAGCTACATCAAAATGAACGCCTTCGTAAGTATTACTCCAATAACCACACTATTTTATCAATGAATATTTAAAAGTGTTAATTATGTTATTTCTTGTAGGTTGCTGTTGTACTCGCTCTTGCCGTAGCCGGCTCTTCCGCCAGCCATCTGGGTCTCGGTCTTGGTCTGTTGAACCCCGCTGCTCACATTCCCTCTGGAAGCGTGTCCGTAGGCCTTGATGGCGCCGTGATCGCTGGACCTGCTGGTAGCGTACGCACCAACAATGGTCTGCTTGGACATGGTGCCGGTGCCCAGCTCTCCGGCCCTGCTGGTGATGTGGCCACCCATGGTGGACTCGCCCGTCTTTCTGGACCTGGTATTGGACATGGTATTGCTCCCATCGCCCTGGCCCCTGCTGTACACGCTGCCCCCGCTTGGATCGGTGCTCCTGTCGCCCACGCCGCAATTGTAGGTCCCTCTAGCCACGCTTCTATTGTTGGACCTTCTGCCCATGCTTCCATCGTAGGTCCCATCGCTACTGCCAATATTGCTGGCCCTATCTTGGGACATGGTATTGGTTTGTCTCACGGTCTTGGACTTGGACATCATGGATGGTAAACATGGCGTTAGATTTTGATGTACATATTGTAAATTTGATTAGGAATAAATAATATTTTTATTATAAAATCTGTTGTTTAATATTAATGAATAATAATATTCTGACCATTTTGTATCATCCTCAAACAGTTTCCGACTCATTTCGAAATTATTTACACCAAAATTGTAATGCAACGGCACAAAATCCCTGTATATATTATTAATCATTGGATTAATTATATGTAGAAAGAATAAGTTTATAGGTCACAATGCAATTACGAACTATATATTTAATATTTTCAATATAACACAATTCAGAAATCTTAAGTCAGTTTTGTATTTGTTTGTCAAAATTCACCATATATACAGGGTGTTTACGGTCTTGTTGTTTTATTTTTAATGGGTGATACTACAGGTCAAAAGAAGGCAAAAAACATTAAAACATCTTGGTAAAATATTTATAATAAAAGAGATATGATTTTTTACCTCTCGCTAAGAGAGGTATTGCATTCATGCTAAAAATCGCATATCCAGATTTTATTGAATAAGCACATTTTAAGGTCCCTACAATCCGATTTTAACATTTTTACGATGATGTCTGTGTGTGTGTGTGTGTGTGTGTGTGTGTGTGTGTGTGTGTGTGTGTGTGGATGTGTGTGTGTGGGATGTTGGAAGGACGGTTACTCAAAAACTATAAGACTTAAAATTTGTTTAACAACGTATTTCCCAATCGGACATTCATGGGAAGATCTGAAAAGGTTTTGGTAATAATTGGACAACCGGAAGTAGAAGATTCTTGAAAAAAAATCTTCTAAATATTATTTTTTGAAAATTTTTCGTGGTAATATTAAAGAAAATTAAATTCTCTATCTGATACATTTAAATATTTTATTATATATTCCATAGATTTAGAGATAAAAGAAGTATAATATATAAAATAATCTGTTGTAATAAATTTGACAGCCGAAAGAATGCCATGAAAAATAGTTGCTAATTTAAATTATTTGTAACTGACAGATAAATGTCAGTGTCAGAAATAATGAGTAATGAATTAAAAATGTACTTGGAGAATCCCTTAGTTCTTGATCTGTGACTATTATGGAGATGACAAGTCTAGGTTGAAGGACTTAAATTTGTTTCAAACATTATGGGACAATGTACACCAGTACTGTAGACTAGAGTAACTTTGAATTGCGAAAAAGCTATCAAATTCTTCTCAAGTAAGTTGTAAATATTGACAAAATCGGAGTGCAATCTATCCGTCACTTTATTAAAGGGAATTAAGGTTATTTAGATGTAACAAGTATGAAAAAATAAAATGTAAAAGAAGATATATAAGAATAGATGCACAATCCAGATATATACATTTTAGACCGCCCAAAATAATGTTTTTACTAGAAGAATATGAAGAGAAAGTAAACAAAGTTGTTCGAATTGAAAATTGCAGTTACCAGCCTAATATTTATATATGGTAAACTCTACTTTGTAATTTATTGTAACATAATTTATGGTAAAATATCTTCATGTTGTGACATGCTATTATTGAATAATAAAGAAGTTTATACGTCATAGATTTATATGAATATATTATTTGTATTTATAAAAATAATCTTTGCTTTATGCATACAGCCAGGTAAAATATACGGCGAGAGGTTATGTGCTGGCCACATCAGATTTTTTTAGTTTTCATAAAGGGGAGATAAATTAATGTTGAAAAAAAATGTAGTAACCTGTGCAATGACAAATTTCTCTCGTTTTTTAATTTGTTTATCTGTCAGTTGCAGTTTGTTACTATTTAATTGTGCACCGTCAGTTTCTAATTGATTACTGTTACTAATTGTGTAAAAGTCCCTAATTTTTCGTTGAATGTGTTGGCGACTGACGAAGCTACAGTCCATACGATGTAACTTGGCGAGTTGGGGCAATTCACACTATCACTGCGGTAATGGGAAAATTATAAAATCCATAGGCGTACCGAAGAAAAATGAAGTTCAATAAAATTACGAATATTACAAAAAAAAGAAATTATTTATACAAAAAAATATATTACAAATATTGGAATGAATTATTTATTATATAAATCATATTATAATTACTTATTTTTTAAATTAATAAAGTTAAGAAAATAAAATTTCTATTGCTATTGAGAAAAAAATGCACCAACGCTTATGTATGAATATAACTTCTTGGGTTGAAAAGTATCTGACACCCCGAGTTTGAGTGTATTAGGATGAAATTTGCTTTGTGTAAGGCAATAAAACATTGTAAAATCACTATTTCACTTCTGAAGCTGTGCGGCATCGAAGTAAAAGTAAATATTTAACAAAACGCAACTTAGGAATAGTGAACTGAATTACATTCTTTTGGATCGCCAAGTTAAATCGTATGGACTGTACGTTTACTCGTAACGGCATAAACAATTGCCGCAATACGCATATCTGGAGTTTCGAAAATCCGCATGTTGTTCGTCGTGGTCATTTTCAATATAGATTTTCTGTGAACATATGGGCCGGATTGGTGAATTCACAGTTGATTGGCCCCCTTTGTGTTGACAGAACGACTAAATGCTAATAATTATTTATTTTTCTTGTAAAATAATTTGCCAGTACTTTTAGAGGATGTTCCCAAACAATGTGGTTTCTCCACGACGGTGCACCGGTGCATTTCAGTCGTCTCGTACGTCATCACTTAAACCATGCATTTGGAAATAAGTGGATTGGTCGGGGCGGTCCTGTTCCTTGGCCTCCGCGGTCACCTGACTTAACACCATTGGACTTTTATTTGTGGGGGCATATGAAAAACATGGTATACACCACCGAAATTATCGATGCTGAAGACCTCCGTAACCGGGTGGAAGCAGCAGCGGCGGAAATTCGACAAGCCATGGGCCTTGCAACGTACGTTAATTCATGGATACACCGAGCAAGACTTTGCATACAGCAACAGGGTGATAACTTTGAACATCTGTTATAAAAGCGCTTATCGTTATGTTTTAATTCCATAAAAATAAAAACTAAAAAAATTCATCTCTTTTGTTATAAATATTTTACTAAGGTGTTTTAATGTTTTTCGCCTTTTTACCTCTCGCTAAGAGAGGTATTGCATTCATGCTAAAAATCGCATATCCAGATTTTATTGAATAAGCACGTTTTAAGGTCCCTATAATCCGATTTTAACATTTTTACAATGATGTCTGTGTGTGTGTGTGTGTGTGTGGATGTATGTGTGTGTGTATGTATGTAGGATGTTGGAAGGACGGTTACGCAAAAACTATAAGACTTTAAATTTGTTTAACTACATATTTCCCAATCGAACATTCATGGGAAGATCTGAAAAGGTTTTGGTGACAATTGGACAACCGGAAGTAGAAGATTCTGGAAAAAAAATCTTCTAAATAATATTTTTTGAAAATTTTTCTTGGTAATATTAAAGAAAATTAAATTCTCTATATCATACATTTAAATATTTTATTATATATTTTATAGATTTAGAGATAAAAGAAATATAATATATAAAATAATCTGTTGTAATAAATTTTACAGGCGAAAGAATGCCATGGAAAATAGTTGAAAATTTAAATTTTTTGTATTGTAACTGACAGATAAATGTAGGTGTCAGAAATCCGGAGACATTACTGAAGACTTTTTCTGGGAAGTACATACATTATATTATTTCTTAATGGATTAATAATTAAATATTTAAAATTATAGGTATATTACATATATCCATCAAAAATACTGTCAATCCTGACAATGAATTGGAAACATTTCGAAAAATTAGAAGAGGATAAAATTTCTTCATAAAATGAATTTAAAATTAAACAATCTAAATATAAGGAATAGATATATGTAAGTAGAAATTTTGTTGTAGAGTGTAGGTATACAAGAAATGTTAAATACAATAGGGCGCGAGCAGTCATGTGATTTTGTTGGCTTTGACAAGCAGATATGGGGGCCCATGTCAGAATGATAGCTAGTAATTATGTATATAGATGTCAAGTATCATAATTTCTCATTTTAAATTTAGTGATTTTCCAATTCCATGTGGTTTATTTTCCTCAACAAGTAAATTCCACTCCTGGTGACAAATTAACTACGTGTATTTAGAAAATCTTGAAATTCTGAATGAAAAATTGACAATTGACATCCATGTACATAATTACTAATTATCATCCTGAAACGGGCCCCCACATCTGCTTGTCAAGGCCAACAATGTAACATGACTGTTCGCGCCCTATACTACCAAAAAAGGAAGTGGCGAGAGGTATTGTGCTGGCCACAACAGATTTTTTTGACCTGTAGTATCACCCATTAAAAAAAAAAAAGATCGTAAACACCCTGTATAACTACCATTTCTATAACAACCACTTAACAACATAACGTTATTGTACTAATATAGTTGTAGAAGAAAGAAAGCCACTTTCATAATTTAAATGGAAACATATTTTCTTCTGAATATAATAAATTTGCATTAAGCTAAATCAAATCACCTAGGACCCAGAAGCCCTAAGCATATTCAGTCATTTCAAGAAATAAAAAAGTTTTTCTACCTATAACGCGAAATGAGATTTCAGTATCCACATGGTAAAGTTTTGATAACGGTTTCTGGTGTAAATAAATAGTAGAACTAGAGACATCCATATATCATTTTCACGGTCTTATAACTATTGGTGGGTGTGAAATTTAAGCACATATTTTTTTACCTTCCGTCACCTCTAGGTAAGGAAGGTATTGTCTTTGGTCAAAAAATTCGGTGGTGAGTTTTCATTGAATAAGCACGTTTTAGGGTCTTTACAATACGATTTTACTATTTTTACGATGATGTCTGTATGTGTGTGTGTGTGTGTTCGTGTGTGCGTGTGTGTGTGTATGTGTGTGTGTATGTGTGTGTGTGTGTGACCGCGTTTTCGGGCACGATATCTCCAATACTAGAATTCCAAAAATTACAATTCTTTCGTATTCCTCTTCCTTACAACCATATGCAGACCTGTTTAGATTTTGGTTATAATTGGTCAACCGGAAGTACCCTCATTTGAAGATTTTAACAGTTTTTCTTGAAAAAATCAGTTAAATGTTATTATAACTTAAAGAATATATTATTGTCTATACGATTTGGTTGCATTTTATATTTGCCGTGTGCCTGAGTGTCTGGTCGAGAATCTGGGGACCCGGGTTCGATCCCGACCGACGCCGAAATTACATCGCATTTTAATGGCACAAAATTGACCCCTGTGGCGCACTCTCCACGCCAGCAATGAGTGCTCGTGAGGTGACGCCTGGTAAGCGCCCGCACGGTACAAATATTCCATCATTACCGATATCTGTGTATGAAGCAGATTGGCACACCCAGCAATGGGTAATATGCCGTGATGAAATATTTATTTTATTTTTTATTTTTCAGATATAGAGTTAAAGAAGAATAACGATAATAAATTTTATATAAATTTCATAATTCAGCCAGCTATGCTAACTTAACCATGGAAACTGCTAATATATTCAGGTAATTCAAATTGACAGATGTCAGTATCAATAAAATGAAATCAATGAAAGAATAAAGGAAGTAACTCTAGTGTTAGAAGTTTCTAGATATAAGAGAGACGATTACATATTGGTTTGAACATGTCATGAGGAGAGATGAATATATTAATAAAAGGTGGAAGAAACATAGGAAGACCAAATATAAGATGAAAGGACTGTATTGTAGAAGACTTGAGAGAAAAGGAACTGAATGAGGACGACACGCAAAACAAAAATGAGTGGAAGAAGAAAATAAAAAATAGAAACCCCCGAACGAATGGGAAAAACTAAAGAAGAAGAAGAAGATGTCAGTGTCAAGTGCAATTTGCATAGTTTGTTAATGAAATAACTTTACTGGAAATATAGGATCTTTTGCAAGAAAATTTATGTATGGGGCGCGTGCAGTAACATGACTTTGACCCGTGTCAAAATGACAGCAATTAATTATGTCCATAACTGACAAGTGTTATAATTTTTCAATCAAAATTTCATAATTTTCTTATTTCATGTGGTTTGTTTATTATCAGGAGTATGGAATTCAGTTGCCGAGAAAGGGAATCACATAATACCAAAAATTACAATAGTTTATAACTGCTTTTCAAATTATCACAAAGATATTCCGTAATATATAAGTACCTATCATACTAATGTAACTACAGATATAATAACTATTATGATTGATACTTACGTGAATATTTCAATAGATTATTAAATATTTTTGTTAAGTATGAGTCGGGAATACTTCTATAATTTTTTTATTTACATAAACACATTTAATATTTTTGTTTTTCCGAAAACCATAAAATTGAAATGAAATTAAAATTAATTTTTGATATTATCGTGTTATTCAGGAACTGTAATTCAATATCAGATATTGTGATTGTGGAAGTAAAAGTGCGTTAATATAACACTGCCAACGTCAAGGTTGTTCAAGGCTTTTCCTTTAGTATAAATTTCGGTAATATTTATCGGAATGTATCACAAACATTTGTGCACTCAATCAAGCTACATCAAAATGAACGCCTTCGTAAATATAACTACAACAACCACATTGTTATAAAAGTGAAGATTTAAAAGAGTTAATCATTTTATTTGTTGTAGGTTGCTGTTATCCTCGCCCTTGCCGTAGGCGGCTCTTCCGCCAGCCACCTGGGATTGGGTCTTGGTCTGTTGAACCCCGCTGCTCACATTCCCTCTGGAAGCGTGTCCGTTGGCCATGATGGCGCCGTGATCGCCGGACCTTCTGGTAGCGTGCGCACCAACAACGGTCTGCTTGGCCATGGTGCTGACGCCCAGCTCTCCGGCCCTGCTGGTGATGTGGCCACCCATGGTGGACTCGCCCGTCTGTCTGGACCTGGTATTGGACATGGACACGGCATCGCTGTTGCCCCTATTGCCCACGGTATTGCTCCCATCGCCCTGACCCCCGTTGTACACGCTGCCCCCGCTTGGATCGGTGCCCCAGCTGCCCACGCCGCTATTGTAGGCCCCTCTAGCCACGCATCCATTATTGGACCCTCTGCCCACGCTTCCATTGTAGGCCCCGTCGCTACTGCCCACATTGCCGCCCCCATTGCATCTTTGGGACATGGTCTGTCCCACGGTCTTGGTCTTGGACATCATGGATGGTAAACAAGGAGTTAGATTTTGATGTACATATTGTATATTTTATTATTAATAAATAATATTTTTCATTATTAAATATGTGGTTTACTTTTTATCGAAACGAATTGAAGCATTACTCATTAATAAACAATGGTCAATATATCCATATGAATGTAATATTTTAAGACCAACAGGCCAATTCTAGGGTAAGGATAAAAAAATTGATGCGGCCAGCACATTACCTTACAATCTTGTTACCTCTCGCTAAGAGAGGTATTGGATTCATGCTAAAAATCGCATATCCAGATTTTATTGAATAAGCACGTTTTAAGGTCCCTACAATCCGATTTTAACATTTTTACGATGATGTCTGTGTGTGTGTGTGTGTGTGTGTGTGTGTGTGGATGTGTGTGTGTGGGATGTTGGAAGGACGGTTACTCAAAAACTATAAGACTTAAAATTTGTTTAACAACGTATTTCCCAATCGGACATTCATGGGAAGATCTGAAAAGGTTTTGGTAACAATTGGACAACCGGAAGTAGAAGATTCTTGAAAAAAAATCTTCTAAATATTATTTTTTGAAAATTTTTCTTGATAATATTAAAGAAAAATAAATTCTCTTTCTGATACATTTAAATATTTTTATACATATTTTATAGATTTAGAGATAAAAGGAATATAATATATAAAATAATGTTGTAATTAATTTTACAACCGAAAGGATGCCATGAAAAATAGTTGCAAATTTAAATTATTTGTAACTGACAGATAAATGTCAGTGTCAGAAATAATGAGTAATGAAAGAAAAATGTATTTGGAGAATCCCTTAATTCTTGATCTGTGACTATTATGGAGATGACAAGTCTAGGTTGAAGGACTTAAATTTGTTTCAAACATTATGGGACAATGTACACCAGTACTGTAGACTAGAGTAACTTTGAATTGCGAAAAAGCTATCAAATTCTTCTCAAGTAAGTTGTAAATATTGACAAAATTACACATCGATATAAGAATAATCGGAGTGCAATCTATCCGTCACTTTATTAAAGGGAATTAAGGTTATTTAGATATAACAAGTATGAAAAAATAAAATTTAAAAGAAGATATATAAGAATAGATGCACAATCCAGATATATACATTTTAGACCGCCCAAAATTAATGTTTTTACTAGAAGAATATGAAGAGAAAGTAAACAAGGTTGTTCGAATTGAAAATTGCTGTTACCAGCCTAATATTTATATATGGTAAACTCTACTTTGTAATTTATTGTAACATAATTTATGGTAATTATCTTTATGTTGAGACATGCTATTATTGAATAATAAAGAAGTTTATACGTCATAGATTTATATGAATATATTATTTGTATTTATAAAAATAATCTTTGCTTTATGCATACAGCCAGGTAAAATATACGGCGAGAGGTTATGTGCTGGCCACATCAGATTTTGTATTATGTACAAATTCCATACATAAATTTTCTTACTAAAGACTTTAAATTTCCAGTAAAATTATTTCATAAACCAACTATGCAAATTGTACATAACACTAATATCTTCTTTTTCTTTGGCTTTTCCCATTCGTTAGGGGTCGCTATGTTTTATTTTTTTCTTTCACTCATTTCTGTTTTGCGTGTCGTACTCATTTAGTTCCTTCTCTCTCAAGTATTTCGCAATACATTCCTTCCATTTTATATTTGCTGTTCCTCTGTTTCGTCTACCTTCTATTACTAAACTATATTCATTCTTGCAATATATTCTTCATTTCTCCTCATGACATGTTCAAACCAATGTAATTGTCTTTATTGTATCTATCCAGATACTTCTATTACTCGAGCCATTTCTCTTCTTTTTACATTCCTTATCCTATCTATCTGTGTCTTCCTCAATATCTATCTCAACATCCTCATCTCTGCCACATTCATTTCTTTTCATTGACACTGACATTTGCCAGTTATAATTTTCTTAATATAGTAGCTGTTTCCATTGAATATGAAATATAAAATGCAATAAATTCGTATACATAAGAATATTCTTAACATTGAATGTCAAAAGATAATATATAACAGCGTTTTATCAAGAAAAACTGTTAAAATCTTCAAATGATGATACTTCCAGTTGACCAATTATAACTAAAATCTAATCAAGTCGGCATATATGTAAGGAAGAGGAATACGTAAAAATTGTAATTTTTGGAATTCTAGTATTGGAGATTTCGCGGTCGAAATTATAATCACACACACAGGAACACACATACACGCACACACACACACACATACAGGTATCATTGTAAAAATCGTAAAATCAAATTGTAGGGACCTTAATATGTGCTTATTCATTGGAAACTAACCACCGATTTTTTTGACCAAATAAGACAATACCTTCCTTATGATTTCTGGTCTACGGAAGACGTTATTGTTTATAGAGTAATCAAAATTATGCTTTTTAGTAAAAGACATACACTGACATTTTTCAAAATTAAGAAAAAAGCTTATTGTCATTGCACCACCTATTTTATTCTGTAATAATAAAAATTCATTTATGGAAGATATATTGCATAAGAGTTTTAAGTCGTCTGCATAAAGTAAATAGTTAGCAATAAGACATGCAGTAATGTCGTTAATGAAAATATTAAATAAAAGGGGCTCAAAAACAGACTCTTGCGGGGCACACCTAATTTTGGAGGAAAATACTCTGATTGATATCCATTAATACAAATAAACTAAAATCTATCGGTTAGATATGACGAAATGAATTGTAAAAGACAATCAGAGAAGCCATAAAATTTAATTCAAAAGCCTTCCAAAAATCTAAATTAACGGCTCCTACCTGACTTTGGTTATTCATTGTCTTGCATATTAGATGGATCTTGCACATCCGATTAGTTACTGTTGATCTGCCTTTCATGAAACCATGCTGATTTACAGAAATTCAGTCTGTAGATAATTTAAAAAATCTGATGTGGCCAGCACATAACCTCTCGCCGTATATTTTACCTGGCTGTATGCATAAAGCAAAGAATATTTTTATAAATACAAATAATATATTCATATAAATCTATGACGTATAAACTTCTTTATTATTCAATAATAGCTTGTCTCAACATAAAGATATTTTACCATAAATTATGTTACAATAAATTACAAAGTAGAGTTTACCATATATAAATATTAGGCTGGTAACAGCAATTTTCAATTCGAACAACCTTGTTTACTTTCTCTTCATATTCTTCTAGTAAAAACATTAATTTTGGGCGGTCTAAAATGTATATATCTGGATTGTGCATCTATTCTTATATATCTTCTTTTACATTTTATTTTTTAAATAAAAAATAAAATAAATATTTCATCACGGCATATTACCCATTGCTGGGTGTGCCAATCTGCTTCGTACACAGATATCGGTAATGATGGAATATTTGTACCGTGTGGGCGCTTACCAGGCGTCACCCCACGGGCACTCATTGCTGGCGTGGAGAGTGCGCCACAGGGGTCAATTTTGTGCCATTAAAATGCGATGTAATTTTTGGCGTTGGTCGGGATCGAACCCGGGTCCCCAGATTCGCGACCAGACACTCAGGCACACGGCCACGAGACCCCATACTTGTTATATCTAAATAACCTTAATTCCCTTTAATAAAGTGACGGATAGATTGCACTCCGATTATTCTTATATCGATGTGTAATTTTGTCAATATTTACAACTTACTTGAGAAGAATTTGATAGCTTTTTCGCAATTCAAAGTTACTCTAGTCTACAGTGCTGGTGTACATTGTCCCATAATGTTTGAAACAAATTTAAGTCCTTCAACCTAGACTTGTCATCTCCATAATAGTCACAGATCAAGAATTAAGGGATTCTCCAAATACATTTTTCTTTCATTACTCATTATTTCTGACACTGACATTTATCTGTCAGTTACAAATAATTTAAATTTGCAACTATTTTTCATGGCATCCTTTCGGTTGTAAAATTAATTACAACATTATTTTATATATTATATTCCTTTTATCTCTAAATCTATAAAATATGTATAAAAATATATAAATGTATCAGAAAGAGAATTTATTTTTCTTTAATATTATCAAGAAAAATTTTCAAAAAATAATATTTAGAAGATTTTTTTTCAAGAATCTTCTACTTCCGGTTGTCCAATTGTTACCAAAACCTTTTCAGATCTTCCCATGAATGTCCGATTGGGAAATACGTTGTTAAACAAATTTTAAGTCTTATAGTTTTTGAGTAACCGTCCTTCCAACATCCCACAAACACACATCCACACACACACACACACACACACACACACAGACATCATCGTAAAAATGTTAAAATCGGATTGTAGGGACCTTAAAACGTGCTTATTCAATAAAATCTGGATATGCGATTTTTAGCATGAATCCAATACCTCTCTTAGCGAGAGGTAAAAATTATTATGTAAAACTGTTTAAATTTTTTTACTAAAGTTACATAAGGCTTGGATTATAAATTCCGAATTGCACACATATTACTCTGTATATTTATTGCTATACACATTTTCCTAACGTACAAATCTGTCCCTTGAAGTTATATTGCCTGGTACACTTTTCAGCTTATACATTTGTAACTGTGTACAAATCTATATCATAAAGATCAGTGAATTCCAACTAAGCACTTTCATTGCATCTCGAAGTACACTCCGAAAATAAAGTGTATTTAATTCCTTTTAATTAGAAAAAAAACACTAACTTAACCTAACCTAAAATAATGTTAATAAACTATAAAATAAAATTATTTGGAGTCTACAAAATAGTGAATATTGTCGGCTTCTGCAAATAATCAACAAACTAAAATTGTTGCCGATTACTCAAACATGTTTATAATCTTTTTACCATAAATTAAATTTGAATAAATATGTGAAATATAACTTTTTACAGGGTCTCGTAATGATAATATCCTATAATTAAATGAGAGTTATATGTAATTCAGGTACTATATTTCGTTATCAAAAATTGTGGAAGTAAAAGTGCGTTGCAATTTAAAACTGCCAACATCAAGGTTATTCAAGGCCTTTCCGTTAATATAAATTTCGGTAATAGTTATCGGAATATATCACAAACATTTGTGTACTCAATCAAGCTACATCAAAATGAACGCATTCGTAAGTAATACTCCAATAACTATGTTTTGGTGATAATCATATTATTTGTTGTAGTTTGCTGTTGTCCTCGCTCTTGCCGTAGCCGGTTCTTCCGCCAGTCACCTGGGTCTCGGTCTTGGTCTGTTGAACCCCGCTGCTCACATCCCCTCTGGAAGCGTATCCGTAGGCATTGATGGCGCCGTGATCGCCGGACCTGCCGGAAGCGTACGCACCGATAATGGTATCCAAGGACATGGTGCTGGTGCTCAGCTCTCCGGCCCTGCTGGTGATGTGGCAACCCACGGTGGACTCGCCCGTCTTTCTGGACCTGGTATTGGACATGGACACGGCATCGCTGTTGCCCCCATCGCCGTACACGCTGCCCCCGCTTGGATCGGTGCCCCATCTGCCCATGCCGCTAATGTAGGCCCCTCTAGCCACGCTTCCATTGTTGGACCCTCTGCCCATGCTTCCATCGTAGGCCCCATCGCAACTGCCAATATTGCCGGTCCTATCTTGGGACATGGTATTGGACTGTCCCACGGTCTTGGTCTTGGACATCATGGATGGTAAACACGGCGTTAGATTTTGATGTACATATTGTATAGGTTATTATTAATAAATAATATTTTTCATTATTAAAAATGTGGTTTACTTTTTATCGAAACGAATTGAAGCATTACTCATTAATATGCAATGGTCAATATATCTATATGAAAGTAACATTTTAAGATTAATTTTAATTTTAAAATCGAGTAGAAGTTGTGTTGTATATTTACCAAAAACTACTTATCCTTTTTTTCGCTTTATTGATGGTAAAGAACGTTTGACCACACCAGTACAAAATACTTACAAAATGTTACTTGAAATCTTGGCCCTGCATAAATTATAATGCTGGTGATGATGGCATATACTTATATACATAAATAATTACGAGATATATAGTTTTTTCACCTCTCGCTAAAAGAGGTATTGCATTCATGCTAAAAATCGCATATCTCTTTCTGATACATTTAAATATTTTTATATATATATTCTATAGATTTAGAGATTAAAGGAATATAATATATAAAATAATCTGTTGTAATTAATTTTACAACCGAAAGAATGCCATGAAAAATAGTTGAAAATTTAAATTGTTTGTAACTGACAGATAAATGTTAGTGTCAGAAATCCGAAGACATTACTGAAGACTTTTTCTGGGAAGTACATACATTATATTATTTCTTAATCTATTAATAGTTAAATATTTAATATTATAGGTATATTACACGTACCCTTCAGAAATACTATTACTTCCGACAATGAATTGGAAACATTTCGAAATATTGGAAGAGTAGGACAAAATTTCTTCATAGAATGAATTTAAATTTAAAATAATCTAAATATATGGAATATATGTAAGTAGTATTTTTAGTGTAGAGTGTAGGTATACAAGAAATGTTAAATACATTAGCGCTCGAGCAGTCATGTGACTTGACAAGCAGATATGGGGCCGATGTCAGATTTTCAAATTCCATGTGGTTTATTTTCCTCGACAAGTAAATTCCACACTCCTGGTGACAAATTAAATTCTTGAAATTTTTAATGAAAAATTCTGACATTTGACATCTATGTACATAATTACTAATTATCATTCTGAAACGGGCCCCCACATCTGCTTGTTAAGGCCAACAATGTAACATGACTGATCGTGCCCTATACTTATGTAACCAAAAAAAAGGAAGTGGCGAGAGATATTGTGCTGGCCACAACAGATTTTTTAATTAACTGTTCTACAAACTGTAGATTATTTATAAAAACTAATGATTGTAGCTTACTCAGCTAATATGAAAGAAAAACTCGATGAGTAACAAATAAAATTTCTGTTCTGTCCTATATTACAGTAGAGACACTTTAATCCGTACCCATGTTATTCCGAATATCCTGTAATCCGAATATGGAGTAGAAGGAAGATATTCTGAACGAGGACTCTTTAATCCGAACTGTTGACAACATATTCTACCTGATTTAGAAATACTTTGTGTATATTCTAAAAATGTGGCTTGTTCGTTTATTTATTCAAGGTGATAAATTAGTCGATATGTTTATATTATTATAATATGCATGATAATTAAATTTACAAAATTTGTCATTAACAACTACATATTTGGAATAAAAAAATTAAGAAAAATGTATTTTGCCGCTTCGCTGTGAATTCTGGTAGGTTTTGTACTACTACTCCCATATTTCATGTACAATATAAGATGCTCTATATGTAAATTTGTTTATCTATTTGTTAATGTACATATAATCATACTTTATGTTCATAATTTATCTACAGATCTTACAAAAATAAAAGTTGTTTTTTAGTTACACTTAGTACACTTACGGCAAACAGGGCGTTTGCCGTAAGTGGGCCACCATTGCCAACTTTCTTATTTGAAGAGATAGAAAGACATTTAAATTGACAAAGTTTGGCAACATTATACGACAAATTTAACGGTGACAAATGCAAAACAATTCAACATCAAATTAAACAAAATAAATATATTTCTTATTTTAATACAAATATGACATTGTTGCAATGGAAAAAACAAAAACTAACATTAAATTGACATTTTGTTTATTTATTTACATTATTAATAGATGCTGTTAACAAAATGGAAAAAATATTTGTCATCAAAAAATGATCAACAATTTGAAGATTTTTTTAAATTTTTTCCTTTTTTAGGGTCCCTATAATACGATTTTACCATTTTTACGATGATGTATGTATGTATGTATGTATGTGTCTGTGTGTGTGTGTGTGTGTGTGTGTGTGTGTGTGTGTGTGTATATGTCTGTGTGTCTATGTGTGTGTGACAAAAGTTCCGGAGCCCATAACTTCAATACCACGATTCCAAAAAATTTTTTTTTTCGTATTCCTCAAGTTTACATCCAGAAGAACAAGTGATTAGATTTTGGTTATCATTGGTGAACCGGAAGTACCCTCATTTGAAGATTTAACAGTTAAATTTGATTTATTGACATTTAACGTTATTATAACTTAAAGAATATTATTCTCTATACGATTTGATTACATTTTATACTTCATATTCAATAGATACAGAGTTAAAGGATTTTAAAGAAATTAAATTTTATAATTCAGCCAGCTATGCTAAACATGGAAACTACTAATATATTCATATAATTCAAATTGACAGATGTCAGTATCAATAAAAAGTAAATTAATGTGGCAGAGATGAGGATGTTGAAGTTGATGTTGGGGAAACACGGAAAGATACGGTAAGAAAATAACTCTAGTGTTACAAGTTTCTAGAAAGATACAAGAAAGACGATTACATTAGTTTGAACATGTCATGAGGAGAAGTGAAGAATTATATTTGAACAAGAATGAGTAGTTTATTAATAGAAGGTTGAAGAAACAGAGGAAGACCAAAGATAAGATGAAAGGACTGTATTGCGGAAGACTTGAGAAAAAATTAACTTAATGAGAACGACACGCAAAAATAGGGACCCCTAACGAATGGGAAAAGCTAAAGAGGAAGTAGATGTCAGTGTCAAGTGCAATTTAAAATAAAATAATTTTACTGGAAATTTAGAATCTTTTGCAAGAAAAGTTATGTATTGAATTTATACATTATACACAGGATTGACGGAAGGTATTGTGCTGGCCACAACCATTTTTTTTACTTATGCAAACGAAACATTTTTATTAGCAGTTAGTTATTTGTTCTTTGGTTAGTGTTAATTAATAATTAATTTCGTTATTTGTTTTTTCTGTTTCCAACAATGTCATATTTGTATTAAAATAATAAATATAATATTTAAATTTTGCCTTGAAATAACTCTTTTGATTTTAATTTTATGCGCATAGTGGTAATGAACATTTATATTCACATAAAAAAATCTTTTAAACGATATCGCTATCAATGTGGAAATCCATTTTTAAAAAAAATGTTAAATAAGGTGCGTATTTGATGTTCAATTGCTTTGCATTTTTCACCATTAAATTTGTCGTATTGTATCACCCAACTTTAGCCATTTAACCGACTTTCTATGTCTTCAAATAAGAATGTTAGCAATGGTGGTCCGCTTATGGCAGACACCCTGTATTGTTTTGTAAACTTCCCTTCTTATTCTTATTAACGAAATAATATTATTTGCACTCTACCATAATAAAATTGTTACCAATTACTTAAAATAAAATCTATCTAACATATATTAAGTTTGAATACATATTTGAGATACAACTTTTTATAGGGAAATATCCTTTAATTAAAGGAGAATTCAATGTAATTCAGGAACTATATTTCATTATCAAAAATTATGGAAGTAAAAGTGCGTTGCAATTTAAAACTCCAACATCAAGGTTGTTTAAAGCCTTTCCTTTCGTATAAATTTCGACAATATTTATCGGAATATATCACAAACATTTTTGTACTCAATCAAGCTACATCAAAATGAACGCCTTCGTAAGTATTACTCCAATAATTATATATGTATTGTATATTATTATACGGAGCAAGAATTTTTTTGTGATAACCATATTATTTGTTATAGTTCGCTGTTGTCCTCGCTCTTGCCGTTGCCGGCTCTTCCGCCAGCCACCTAGGTCTGGGTCATGGTCTATTGAACTCCGCTGCTCACATCCCCTCTGGAAGCGTCTCCGTAGGCCTCGATGGTGCCGTGATCGCCGGACCTGCTGGTAGCGTGCGCACCGACAATGGTATCCACGGACATGGTGCTGGTGCCCAGCTCTCCGGCCCTGCTGGTGACGTGGCTACCCACGGTGGACTCGCCCGTCTTTCAGGACCTGGTAGTGGTCAAGGACACGGCATCGCTGTTGCCCCTATTGGCCACGGTATTGGTCCCATCGCCCTGGGACACGCTGCCCCCGCTTGGATCGGTGCCCCATCTGCCCACACCGCTATTGTAGGCCCCTCTAGCCACGCTTCCATCGTTGGGCCTTCTGCCCATGCTTCCATCGTAGGCCCCATCGCTACTGCCAATATTGCCGGCCCTATCTTGGGACATGGTATTGGACTGTCCCACGGTCTTGGTCTTGGACTTGGACATCATGGATGGTAAACAAGGCGTTAGATTTTGATGTACATATTGTATATACATATTAATAGCAATAAATAATATTTTTCTATATTAAATATGTGGTTTCATTTTACTAAAAACGATTGCAAAGTTTTAAAAATATGATATCAAATAGTTTCACACAAAACTAGGTTTACTATTGGTCTTGGACTTGAACATCATGTATGGTAATCAGAGCGTTTGCTTTTGATGTATTCGTTCATATTGTATATATTAATAGCAATAGATAATATTTTTATTATAAAATATGTGGTTTAATTTTTCTCGAAACGAATTTTTATTACTCGGAGAATGAATTATAAAGTACATATATTTATTTTTAGGTAGAATTATTTTTGAAATATATTTCACCAAGAAGAAATATGTAAAAGGAATTATACTATACATATTTTACTAGTAAGTTCAGAGAAATATGTATTTTTCTGTATACTGTAAACAACTATCTACTTTTTACGAGTCCGGTAGGTACGTTCATACGGCCATGGCAGGTAGTACATAACAACGACCTTAACAGCGTCCGGTAGATATTTTAAATTTCACTATATCATAATTTGTAAATTGTAAAGTAGATAAAAAAATATATTTAATAAATTTTATCTTAACATCGCAACATGGCAAACTTGTTCAAAACAAACACAACGCTTTTGAATATTTAAATAATAATAATAATTTGCTTTTGAAATAATTGTTGAGTATATAGAAAAAAATTATACGACACACGACCGGCAGTTAAGCATTTACGGACGAGCTAGTACATCACGGGTCGAGTCCGGCAGGGCGAGATAAGTGAACTAGTCTAATGATGTAAATAATGTAGCTCTAAAAAAATCAGTATCAAAGCAATTCATCCTGAAACATAATATTTGTATGTATATTTATAATATTACAATGTACAGAACACTGTAGTTTCTTTAGTAGGAAAATAAGTGCTAAGAATTTTAAGATATTATGCACAGTAACAAATATGTACTACATATTCAGTAAACGATACTAAAAAGTCAATAAAAATATCTAACATTCTAATCTAATATTTTTACTGAACATCTAGGTTTAGGCGTTTATGTCTTATGTATAACGTAGATTATTAAGCGATTGAATAATATGTTGAAAAACGGAAAATATTAACATAATAATAAAGAACATTTAATTTGTAGTGGATGTTCAATAAAAGTGATCAACTCGATTATTATCTTTATTATTGGGAATAGAAGAAGATAATTCAAATAAAAGTTGTAGTAAATCGAAGGGAATATTTACTTATTGAAGAAAAAAATTATTAAAATCAGTGGTTCTTAAACTATAACTTAAAGTTATATTTTCTTAAATGGGATGGTATATATTTTTTAAGCTCATTCGATAGAATTTTTTTTTTTAATTCAACCCTGTACGAAAAAAATAAAATTTTTGGAATCGTGGTATTGAAGTTATGCGATTCGAAACGATCGTTACATACACACACACACTCATTCACACACACACACACACACACACACGCACACATACACACACATACACACACATACATACAGAGATCATCGTAAAAATAGTAAATTCGTATTCTAGGGATCCCAAAACGTGCTTATTTATTTGAAACTCACTATCGATTTTTTTGACCAGACAATACCTTCCTTTCCTAAAGGTGACGGAAAGTAAATAAGAAAAGAAATATCATGTCAAACGAATAATTTTCTGGCATTGTTATATTGCACACAATCACCATAAAATTGTTGATTACAACAAACGATTTTAGTAACAAGGATTACAAGAATGAATCCAATAAAGAAAATTTCATAATTATTTAAAATCTAGAATTTTTCGGAGATTCAAAAGTATAGTTTAAAACGTGTGATAATTTGCAAATTATACTTTATGGGGGGCGCTGAAATATAATTTTGCACAAAGGCGTATTTTACCCATGCAGGGGCACTACATAAGAGTGGCAGCTTTCGTTGCAATTTTATTTATTATTTACAGATTTGCAGATCTGCAAGACATGCAGATTTGTTCACAATAGAGCCCTATATGTTATATTAGTTTATATAATGGTAATTTCCTTTTAATAAAGGAGAATATAATGCAATTCAGGAACAATATTTCGTTATTACGAATTCTGGAAGTAAAAGTGCGTTACAATATAAAACTGCCAACGTCAAGGTTCTTCAAGGCCTTTCCTTTAGTATAAATTTCGGTAATATTTATCGGAATATATCACAAATATTTGTGCACTCAATCAAGTTACATCAAAATGAACGCATTCGTAAGTACATATAACTATAACATCTACATTGTTACATCTTTGAAGACTTAAAAATGTTAATTATATTATTTCTTTTAGGTCGCTGTTGTCCTTTCTCTTGCCGTAGCCGGCTCTTCCGCCAGCCACCTGGGTCTGGGTCTTGGTCTGTTGAACCCCGCTGCTCACATTCCCTCTGGAAGCGTGTCCGTTGGCCATGATGGCGCCGTGATCGCCGGACCTTCTGGTAGCGTACGCACCAATAATGGTCTGCTTGGCCATGGTGCCGGTGCCCAGCTCTCCGGCCCTGCTGGTGATGTGGCTACTCACGGTGGACTCGCCCGTCTTTCAGGACCTGGTATTGGTCATGGACACGGCATCGCTGTTGCCCCTATTGGCCACGGTATTGGTTCCATCGCCCTGGGACACGCTGCCCCCGCTTGGATCGGTGCCCCCGCTGCTCATGCTGCTATTGTAGGCCCCTCTAGCCACGCTTCCATTATTGGACCCTCTGCCCACGCTTCCATCGTAGGCCCCGTCGCTACTGCCCACATTGCCGCCCCCATTGCATCTTTGGGACATGGTATTGGTCTGTCCCACGGTCTTGGTCTTGGACTTGGACATCATGGATGGTAAACAAGGCGTTAGATTTTGATGTACATATTGTATATACATATTAATAGCAATAAATAATATTTTGTCTATATTAAATATGTGGTTTCATTTTACTGAAAACGATTGTAGAATTTAAAAAATATAAAGTCAAATAGTTTACTTCTTTCACACAAAACTAGGTTTACTATTGGTCTTGGACTTGGACATCAATAATTATGGTGAACAGGGCGTTAGATTTTGATTCGTTCATAAATAATATTTTTATTGTAAAATATGTGGTTTAAACGAATTATTATGACTCGGCGAATGAATTATAAAGTACTTATATTTATTCCCAGGTAGAATTCTTTATGAAATATATTTCATCAAGAAGAAATACGTAAAAGGAATTATAATATAGATATTTTACTAGTAAGTTCAAAGTAATATATTTTTTTCTGTATACTCAACAGTAAACAACTATCTACTTTTTGCAACGAGTCCGGCAGGTACGTTTTTACGGCCTAGGCAGGTAGTACATAACAACGACCTTAACGGCGTCCGGTAGGTATTTTAAATTTGACTATATCATAATTTGTAAACTATAAATTAGATAACAAATTACATTTAATAAATTTTATCTTAACAACGCAACACGGCAAACTTGTTCAAAACAAACACAACGCTTTTGAATATTTAAATAATAATAATAATTTGCTTTTGAAATAATTGTTGAGTATATAGAAAAAAATTATACGACACACGGCCGGCAGCTAAGCATTTACGGACGAGCTAGTACATCACGGGTCGAGTCCGGCAGGGCGAGATAAGTGAACTAGTCTAATGATGTAAATAGCTATAAAAAAATCAGTATCAAAGCAATTCATCCTGAAACATAATATTTGTATGTATATTTATAATATTACAATGTACAGAACACTGTAGTTTCTTTAGTAGGAAAATAAGTGCTAAGAATTTTAAGACATTACGCACAGTAAAAAATACTACATATTCAGTAAACCATACTAAAAACTCAATAAAAATATTTAACAATCTAATCTAACATTTTTACTGAACATCTAGGTTTACGTCTTAGGTATAGATTATTAAGCGATTGAATAATAAGCTGAAAAACGGAAAATATTAACATATACAAATAATAAAGAACATTTAATTTGTACGGGGTGTTTCAATAAAAGTGATCAAATCGATTATTATCTTTATTATTGGGAATAGAAGAAAATAATTCAAATAAAAGTTGTAGTAAATCAAAAGGGATATTTACTTATTGAAGAAAATAATTATTAAAACTAATGGTTCTTAAACTATAACTTAAAGTTATATTTTCTTAAATGGGATGGTATATATTTTTTAAACTCATTCGATTGAATATCTTTTTTTTGAATTCAACCCTGTACGAAAAAAATATAATTTTTGGAATCGTGGTATTGAAGTTCTGCAATCCGAAACGATCGTTACATACATACACACACTCAATCACACGCACACATACACACACAAACACACACACACATACATACAGAGATCATCGTAAAAATAGTAAATTCGTATTTTAGGGATCCCAAAACGTGCTTACTTATTTGAAACTCACTATCGATTTTTTTGACCAGACAATACCTTCCTTTCCTAAAGGTGACGGAAAGTAAATAATAAAAGAAATATCATGTCAAACGAATAATTTTCTGGCATTATTATATTGCACACAATCACCGTAAAATTGTTGATTACAACAAACGATTTTAGTAACAAGGATTACAAGAATGAATCCAACAAAGAAAATTTCATCATTATTTTAAATCTACAATTTTCGGAGATTCAAAAGTATAGTTTAAAAAGTATGATAATTTGCAAATTATACTTTATGTGGGGCGCTGAATTGAATTTTGCACAAAGACGCCTTTTACCCATGCAGCAGCACTGCATAAGAGTGGCAGCTTTCGTTGTGATTTTGTTTATTATTTACAGATTTGCAGATCTGCAAGACATGCAGATTTGTTCACAATAGAGCCCTATATGTTATATTAGTTTATATAATGGTAATTTCCTTTTAATAAAGGAGAGTATAATGCAATTCAGGAACAATATTTCGTTATTACAAATTCTGGAAGTAAAAGTGCGTTACAATATAAAACTGCCAACGTCAAGGTTCTTCAAGGCCTTTCCTTTAGTATAAATTTCGGTAATATTTATCGGAATATATCACAAATATTTGTGCACTCAATCAAGTTACATCAAAATGAACGCATTCGTAAGTACATATAACCATAACATCTACATTGTTACATATTTGAATACTTAAAAATGTTAATTATATTATTTCTTTTAGGTCGCTGTTGTCCTCGCTCTTGCCGTAGCCGGCTCATCCGCCAGCCACCTGGGTCTGGGTCTTGGTCTGTTGAACCCCGCTGCTCACATCCCTTCTGGAAGCGTGTCCGTAGGCCTTGATGGCGCCGTGATCGCCGGACCTGCTGGTAGCGTACGCACCAACAACGGTCTGCTTGGCCATGGTGCCGGTGCTCAGCTCTCCGGCCCTGCTGGTGATGTGGCTACTCACGGTGGACTCGCCCGTCTTTCAGGTCCTGGTATTGGTCATGGACACGGCATCGCTGTTGCCCCTATTGGCCACGGTATTGGTTCCATCGCCCTGGGACACGCTGCCCCCGCTTGGATCGGTGCCCCCGCTGCTCATGCCGCTATTGTAGGCCCCTCTAGCCACGCATCCATTGTTGGACCCTCTGCCCACGCTTCCATCGTAGGCCCTATCGCTACTGCCCACATTGCTGCCCCCATTGCCTCTTTGGGACATGGTATTGGTCTGTCCCACGGTCTTGGTCTTGGACTTGGACATCATGGATGGTAAACAAGGAGTTAGATTTTGATGTACATAATGTATATACATATTAATAGCAATAAATAATATTTTTTCTGTATTAAATATGTGGTTTCATTTTATTGAAAACGATTGTAGAATTCTAAAAATATAAAGTCAAATAGTTTACCTCTTTCGACTTTTGCTGGGATACTCTTCCAATTGAGAACAACCACAGTCTAAATATTGCAAAAATAAGTTACATAAAGTGACTTGTCCTTTTAAGGATACCAAACAGTTTGGAAAACTGTTTCGCGCAAAAACTATCTTATTTATAAGTTTTTACATTTTAAAGTTTGAGCGTTTCTAAAAAAACGTCCTAGAAAAATGCCTAATTAGTATCATCGATGTTTATTTTTCTATTTCTTAACATCCAGTAAATAATTTTCTAATATTTAACCTAGATTCTGTGTTGCAAAAATCTATAAAAGTAAGGAAGACAGGGTACCCTGCACTCTAGAGATTTCAAATTCCATGACTTTTCCATGTTTTTCAGTATCATCCAAAAAAAAAATCGATCTTATTATAAAAATATGCATAAAATACAAAATTCTAATACAATCAAAAATAAATTCGCACATTTTCTAAACCTACTAATTATACATATTGTGCACGTGCGTGCCTGCGTTTATGTGTATTAAAATATAGTCGAAAACTTTTCAATTTTATTATTTAAAACTTTCATATCAAGGGAAACAACAGATTTCCGTAAAAAATATATTATGATATAATCCAAAACTTTTCAAATTTGGTATTTAACACTTTTGTATTAATATGAACGACAAATTCGATTTTTTCTAAAATTGATAAACCGGAAGTGGTACTTTACTGGAAGCCCTAAACAGATTTTCTTGACAAAATATATTAAAATATGATTCAAAACTTCTTAAATTTGTTATTTTAAACTCGTATTGAAACAACATATTATTAGATTTGGACTATATATGATAAACCGAAAGCGGTAGTTAATTTGGAGCTCTCAAAAGATATTCAAGGAAAAATATAATAAAATATAATCCAAAATTTCGTATTGCAGACTTTTCTATTTATTGGAACAACAAATTATTTGTTTACAAACAATCAATCGGAAGTGATATTTTACTTAAATCTCATTGCTATTTTAAACATTAAATTGGCGGGAGGTCATGTGCCACATCAGATTTTTTAAGATACGCGGATGGTGGTCTTAAAATATATTTAGTACAATAAAAGCTTGAAAAAGTGCCCTCAGTTCTCAGTTCACTTGTTACATAAATAACAATTAATTATTTAATCTACAACATGGATGGTTTATTTTAATTTATTTGACTATGTAATTGTACTTTTTATAATTATCTAGGTATATATTAATAAATATCGTAAGTAGGCCATTCGGACAGTGTAGGGTTGCGTGTTTATTTTATTGTCAAGGTATCGGTTTCTATTAACGACGGGATGTAAGTATTGTCTTTACTTCCCTACGCAGATAGACTGATATCCTACTTTATGAAATACCACCAGTTAGATGTTTTAAACTTCAGTCAAATATATGCTCATTCTTATAATTTATAATTTTGAATTTAATTTCTATTAAATTTCATACATATTTCCATTTAAAGGTTACCATTAACGTGTTGAATTTTACGATGACAGCGTTTTTCTTCTTAAATTTTTTCATGGATTACTAATATTTTTTTTTCAATGTATCAATAATCAAAGGTATTCCTTGACATATCTAGCAATAAAAATGAATAGGTAAAAAATAAATAATTGGGAGTGGAAAAAATGTTATATGCAACATGAGATGTAATGGTAAATGTTACTTACATCCCTTGTAGCATAAATAACTATTTTTTAAATAATACAAAAAATATAAGAAAAATATGGCCCAATCATCATTCTGCAAATGTTTGGATTTTACTACTTTAGTATTATCTTATAAAATTAGTTTTGTATAGTGTAGTGATGCCGTGAGACGAGAAACGGCGAGAAACAGTTCACTCTCGTCTCGTCTCGTCATATTTTTCATCCTCTATTCTCTATCTCGACTCGAGAGTCTCGAATTTCTCGAATTTATAATTAGCTGTATGGGTGTTCCATAAGTTGGCAGGTCAGAGCGTGTTTGTATGGTTGAAGGTAGCAAGCAGTGACGCTCTAATTATTTATTATTTGTATATGAATACATATAAAATAAATTCATAAAATATTACCCTTACATGTTATAAATTTTCTGTACTTACATCTATCAGGAAAATAAATTAGCATCAACTTGGACGTAATAAAGGAGTGAGTAGATAATACTGATTTTATTTTTACTAAGTCTGGCATTTAACAGGTAAGTAAAAAAATACTGAACAAATATTACTCGCAGCAAGGGCATTTAATACTAGCGTGGAGAGTACATCACAGGGAACACTTTTGTTCCTATTCTTTATACTAAAACCCTATAAATTTAAAATGAATAAATAAATAATTAACAGGCAATGAAAATATTTGTACTGATAATTATTTTTCTTATTGTATATCTTTAATTATATACATATTAAAAAAAATTCGTGCAATCGAGATCTCGAATACCTACTCTCGTCTCGAGCAAATCTCAAAGGCATTCCTCCCGTCTCGTCTCGATTTTTCGAGA
Organism: Harpalus rufipes; assembly: GCA_951394225.1. Taxonomy (NCBI): domain Eukaryota; kingdom Metazoa; phylum Arthropoda; class Insecta; order Coleoptera; family Carabidae; genus Harpalus; species Harpalus rufipes. Next base: position 52,554,227 of record OX596277.1, on the reverse strand, counting down.
CGAGACTTATGATAGTCTCGTCTCGAAAATCGAGAAATTTCGAGACGAGATTTCGAACACGCGAGATCCCACGGCATCACTAGTATAGTGTAATTCTTACAATATTTCGGATTTTGTATAAATCGTATTTTGTATCAGCAATAGATTTTGGTCCATTGAGGACAGCCGTATTGTTTTTAACCTTCTACATTTTTTAAAAAATATTTTAGAAATTGATTTTTCGACTGATAGAAATATAACACAGCAGCAATTATATATGATATATTTTCATCTTTTAATTTTTTCAACGATTTTTCATTTAACCACAAAATTATAAGTATTGCAAATAGAAACAAAATCAGGTTATTAATATTGAAAATGTTAATATTGAAAATATTATTTATTGCTTATTTATATTTACATTATGTACATCACATCAAAATCTAGCGCCTGGTTTACCAGCCATGATGTCCATGTCCGACTAATCCATGGGAGATGACGGCACCATGTCCCCAGGAGGCAACGGGAGCGACAATTCCAGCATGTCCCCAAGAAGAAGCCTGTCCCCAGGAAGCAGCGTGTCCGTGAGCAATGGGAGCAGCGATCACAGCGGGAGCCACGGCGATGGGAGCAATAGCCACACCGAGTCCGTGTCCGTGTTCAACACCAGGTCCAGTCAGGCTGGCGTGTCCACCCTGGGTGGCCACATCTCCAGCAGGGCCGGAGATCCGGACACCAGCACCGTGACCGTGCAGACCGTTATCAGTGTGGATGCTTCCTGCAGGTCCAGCGATCAAAGCGCCGTCATGACTCACAGACACACTTCCGGAGGGGATGTGGGCGGCTTGATTCCACAGACCCAAATGGCTAGCGGAAGAACCGACGACGGCAAGAGCAAGGACAACAGCGGCCTAAAAAAGTGATGGATATATTTAATACTTATTTTTTTTAACCCAGAATGATATGAAAATACTTACAAAGGCGTTCATTTTGATGTGGTTGTTTGAGTACACAAATGTGAATGATACGTTCACAAAAATGGTCATGAAATTTATACTAAATTACAAACCTTGAATAACCTTGATTGATATTGATAATTTTGTAGTAGAAAGCACTTTTACTTTTACAATATGTGATAATGAATTGCAAGTCATGAATGGTATAACAATTACATTTGACACTGTCACGAAATTTATGTATTACTTTAATTTTAATATACTTATTGGTAGGTATGTCAGTTTTTCATAGATTAGATGTATATTTATTTTCAACAATATAAACTAGATAATAACAGAGGGTCAACTGGTTTTGTAACCGCTGTAGTTCTATTATATTAACTATTTAAATGCAAATAAAAATATATTTGGAATTGAGACATTTCTTATATCATAATTTGTAGAGTTTATTGAACTACATATACAAGTATAGTATAGAATCTTTAATCCGTAATTCTAAATGTAAGGGAGTGTCCGGACTGCTTAATTTATATAAATAACTGAAAATAACGTCAATTTAGAAAATTTGCAATATTTCTTGTGGTACTTCAGAGAACAAATAACTCTGAAATAGAAACAATAAGCATAATTATTATCTTATCTTTCTAGTTTTAATTTTTTCTTGTATATGGTATTTACATTACCTCTTCATATTGCTATGTAATATTATTTTGTAATTGGGATGTAAAGATGTGTCATATTGAATTAAAAATAATAAATAAATAATTAAAGTTTTTGTTCATTTTTTGGCGTTTATTCCTGCTTTGATCGTCAGTGTTACAAATTATTATTTACTAAACAATTTATGTATTTACATCCACCAGCTGCAATCTCAGACTGAAATAGTAATCATATCCCCCACTTTAGGGGAGGAACCTAAAGCAAAATTTCATAATTTTTTCCAAGAATCACCCGTGCTAGTTGTTGTGTTCGGAGAAATTTTATTCCACATTTCGGATTACTGGATATTCGAATTAACGTGGTTACGGATTAAAGGGTTCTGTACATATCGTAAATAATATGTTTCAATATTTATACTATTATAAATGTTTTTTGTTCCATGAGGAACGTGGAAGAGCTTCAAACAAAGTGGCACTTTTAGTTGACCAAGAACGACTAAAAATTAATCAGAAGTTTTAAAAATTAGAATTTTTAAAATTAATTCTTATATTATTTACGTTACGTACATTTAGTTTACTCGTAATTTTTCTCTTACTTTTACACTTTAATAGTGAACATAATAATATTTTTTTATTAATAATAATTATTATAATATTATTAATTATATTTTCTCTAACACTACTATGGAAATCACACATTATGTAACTGAAAACTGTTACAGAATGAACACATTCTGCCACATTGTGATAGAATATTATTATGTAACAGGTAGTCAAGGCACACTGAAAATACATGGGAAAACGCAATTATTTTCAAAATCAAGCCGGTTTGCTTGGCGTGTTTTTTTTTTTGATTTTGTCGCCTATACTGCCTCATTTGTCAAATAATAAAAAAATTTTTTACAAAAACTAATTATAAGTCTTGTTTTACGCTTTTTGAAGCTTTTTTACAGGGTAAGTTAAATAACAAATTATTGCTTTTGTAACATGTAATATCATATTATTTTTAGCAAAACTGGCTCGGTCTACAAACTATTAAAATTAATTGTTATTTTTGAAAGTAAATAAAAATCTAATTTATATAAAACAGATATTATATGAAAATTAATATTAATACCTTATACAAAGATATAGGATGTAAATTAAAAAAATCTGATGTGGCCAGCACATAACCTCTCGCCGTATATTTTACCTGACTGTATGCATAAAGCAAAGAATATTTTTATAAATACAAATAATATATTCATATAAATCTATGACGTATAAACTTCTTTATTATTCAATAATAGCATGTCTCAACATGAAGATATTTTACCATAAATTATGTTACAATAAATTACAAAGTAGAGTTTACCATATATAAATATTAGGCTGGTAACAGCAATTTTCAATTCGAACAACGTTGTTTACTTTCTCTTCATATTCTTCTAGTAAAAACATTAATTTTGGGCGGTCTAAAATGTATATATGGATTGTGCATGTATTCTTACATATCTTCTTTTACATTTTATTTTTTCATACATGTTATATCTAAATAACACTAATTCCCTTTAATAAAGTGACGGATAGATTGCACTCCGATTATTCTTATATCGATGTGTAATTTTGTCAATATTTACAACTTACTTGAGAAGAATTTGATAGCTTTTTCGCAATTCAAAGTTACTCTAGTCTACAGTACTGGTGTACATTGTCCCATAATGTTTGAAACAAATTTAAGTCCTTCAACCTAGACTTGTCATCTCCATAATAGTCACAGATCAAGAATTAAGGGATTCTCCAAATACATTTTTCTTTCATTACTCATTATTTCTGACACTGACATTTATCTGTCAGTTACAAATAATTTAAATTTGCAACTATTTTTCATGGCATCCTTTCGGTTGTAAAATTAATTACATTATTTTATATATTATATTCCTTTTATCTCTAAAGCTATAAAATATGTATAAAAATATTTAAATGTATCAGAAAGAGAATTAATTTTCTTTAATATTATCAAGAAAAATTTTCAAAAAATAATATTTAGAAGGTTTTTTTTCAAGAATCTTCTACTTGCGGTTGTCCAATTGTTACCAAAACCTTTTCAGATCTTCCCATGAATGTCCGATTGGGAAATACGTTGTTAAACAAATTTTAAGTCTTATAGTTTTTGAGTAACCGTCCTTCCAACATCCCACACACACACATCCACACACACACACACACACACACACACACACACACACACACACACACACACACAGACATCATCGTAAAAATGTTAAAATCGGATTGTAGGGACCTTAAAACGTGCTTATTCAATAAAATCTGGATATGCGATTTTTAGCATGAATCCAATACCTCTCTTAGCGAGAGGTAAAAATCTGTTGTGGCCAGCACAATACCTCTCGCCACTTCCTTTTTACTTCCTTGTACGTAAGTAAAGGAAGTATTGTAATCGCGAAAAATTTCGGTTTTCAGATTTCAGCGGAAATATCCATTTTGATGATCCCTGAATCCATTTTGACTAATTTCGTCGTGACGTCTGTACGTACGTACGTACGTCCGTACGTACGTACGTCCGTACGTCCGTACGTACGTACGTCCGTACGTACGTATCTCGCATAACTCAAAAACGGTAAGCCGTAGAAAGTTGAAATTTTGTATTTAGGACTCCTATAACATCTAGTTGTGCACCTCCCTTTCTGGTTATTACACAATTTCCAGAAGTGACACTTTACATGAAGCCTATAATAGATTTTAATGAAAAACTGTTTTAAAATATAATACAAAACTTTTCAAATTTGGTATACAAAACTTTTATGTCAATCGAAATAACATAATAGATTTTGGTTAAAATAGGCTAACCGGAAGTGGTACATTACTTGAAGTTGTTAACAGTTTTTCTTGAATAAAATGCTTTTATTTTGATTTTAGAAATAAATGCTTCAAATAAAAGTTTTAGAGAATTAATTTCTGCGTCTAGCACATCAAGTATTATTAAATTAGCCCTTTGTATAAGCGAGATATGTAAATTTAAAAATTACATCCTTTTTTTGTTTTTGTAATAAAGCTTGCTATGGATTAGGACAAAAACATAAAAAAAATGTTCATGTCATATTACGTTAAAAACGTGCAATTTTATGATTCGTACAATAACAAATATTATATTTTTATTGTGAAATTAGTCATATTCATTGTTGTAATCAAATATTATTTATTGTAATCAAAACCCACTTTAAAAAGAACCGGGTTAGATTAATGTTAATTTAAGAATGATAGTAGTAAATGAATTACTTTTTGTTCCAAGTATATCAAAATATTTCTCGGGCTTGGCTTAAGACTGTCAATATTTTGTAATTTAATTATTAAAAAAATATGTATAGGTTAACAGGCGCACAAAGATGTCGTGTGGTGTCCACATCACTCATGACATTAGTCAATATCATTAATTCAATTAAAAATATTGGCATTATTTTTTAGGGTACCTCTACCTACTAGTGTTTCACAAAAATCAAGAAACACTCTTGATCTTGTCTTGGTCTTGTCTTGATTTCAATACAAGACCAAGACAAGAAATATATTTTATGTCCCAAGACAAGACAAGAATGTATCATCAAGAATCAAGATTTCTTGACAAGAAATCTTGATTTCTTGACAATTAATTTTGTAAATTCGCATTTATAATTAAAATATAAAATTTGGTATCTCTGACTATGATTTTCAAAATAAATAATTTTATTGAAATTGACGCGACAGTTGATGGTATTGTAATAAAGCTTGCTATGAATTAGGACAAAAACATAAAAAAAATGTTCATGTCAATTTACGTTAAATACGTGTAATTTTATGATTCGTACAATAACAAATATTATATTTTTATTGTGAAATTAGTCATATTCATTGTTGTAATCAAATATTTCTTTGTTGTAATCAAAACTCTCTTTAAAAACTCCCTTTATGGTTTTGAATTTAAAATTAATATTTTGTAATTTATTTATTAAAAAAATATGTATAGTTTAATAATCGTACAAGGAAGTCGTGTGGTGTCCACATCAGATTTTTTTTGGTTACATAAGTATAGGACGCGAACAGTCATGTTACATTGTTGGCCTTGACAAGCAGATGTGGGGGCCCGTTTCAGAATGCTAATTAGTAATTATGTACATAAATTTCAGAATTTTTCATTAAAAATTTCAAGATTTTCTAAATTCACGTAGTTAATTTGTCACCAGGAGTGTGAAATTTACTTGTTAAGGAAAATAAACTACATGGAATTGGAAAATCACTAAATTTAGAATGAAAAATTATGATATTTGATATCTATGTACATAATTACTAGCTATCATTCTGACACGGACCCCCATATCTGCTTGTCAAGGCCAACAAAGTCACATGACTGCTCGCTCCCTAATGTATTTAACATTTCTTGTATACCTACACTCTACACCAAAAATTCTACTTACATCTATTCCATATATTTAGATGTTTTAAATTTAAATTCATTCTATGAAGATATTTTGTCCTACTCTTCTAATTTTTCGAGATGTTTCCAATTCATTGTCGGAAGTAACAGTATTTCTGAAGGGTATGTGTAATATACCTATAAGATTAAATATTTAACTATTAATACATTAAGAAATAATATAATGTATGTACTTCCCAGAAAAAGTCTTCAGTAATGTCTCCGGATTTCTGCCACTGACATTTATCTGTCATTTAGAAACAATTTAAATTTGCAACTATTTTCCATTTCTTTCGGCTGTAAAATTTATTATAACACATTATTTTATATATTATATTTCTTTTGTCTCTGAATCTATAGAATATATAATAAAATATTTAAATGTATCAGATAAAGAATTTAATTTTCTTTAATATTACCAAGAAAAAAATTCAGAAAATAATATTTAGAAGATTTTTTTTCAAGAATCTTCTACTTTCGGTTGTCCAATTGTTACCAAAACCTTTTCAGATCTTCCCATGAATGTCCGATTGGGAAATACGTAGTTAAACAAATATAAAGTTTTATAGTTTTTGAGTAATCGTCCTTCCAACATCCCACACACACACACACACACACAGACATCATCATAAAAATGTTAAAATCGGATTGTAGGGACCTTAAAACGTGCTTATTCAATAAAATCTGGATATGCGATTTTAGCATGAATGCAATACCTCTCTTAGCGAGAGGTAAAAAGCCACGAAATAAATTTAAAAATATGCGAAATTAAGAAAAACTCTCATTAACCATGAAACTGATAGTAACAAAACAGTTATTGACATAAGACATCTCATTAATAAACGTTTATTATTATTATTATTATTTTGGTTTTTCTTAATGTTATAGTTACCGTCAAATAAGTATGGACTGGAGATTTCTACACTGCTGCGAATTCACTGGTTTTGTTGAAAAAAAAGTTATGAAGAAGTGGCAACACCGCAGGGCAAGGGGCAGGGTGCGGAGAAGGAAAAATTGAGCATCAGTCCATACTCATTTGTCAGCGTGTATACTAAAACATGACAATAGTTTATTACTGTTAGTTTCATAGTTAATGATATTTTTTGTTAATTTCGCAAAGTTTAAATTTATTTTGTATGAAACACAAATTTAATGTGTTTGGTATCAAAAAAAATCGTAATTTTTTTCTCTATAAATTAATATAGAAAATTTTGGCAGCTAAAATACTGATTTTCTATATTATAAACCTATGACTCGTTTTAAAAATCATATCCTGTATTTTTCATATAGTACAGTAAACTGTAATTGTTATGTTATACTACGTAGATAGAAACTGTAGTTCATTACCACATATTGTAAAAGTAAACGTGCTTTCCACTGTAAAATTATCAATATCAGGGTTATTCAAGGTTTACAATTTAGTATAAATTTCGCGCACATTTTTGTGAATGTTATCACTCACATTTGTGTACTCAAACCAACCACATCAAAATGAACTCCTTTGTAAGTATTATTACTTCTCATATCATTTTAGGTAGGAGAATTTAAGTTTTATAAATATCTATCTTTCTTTTAGGCCGCTGTTGTCCTCGCTTTGGCTGTTGCCGGTAGCTCCGCTAGCCACTTGGGTCTGTGGAACCAAGCCGCCCACATCCCCTCCGGAAGTGTGTCCGTGAGCCACGACGGCGCTTTAATCGCTGGACCTGCAGGAAGCATCCACACTGACAACGGTCTGCATGGACATGGTGCTGGTGTCCAGATCTCCGGCCCTGCTGGAGATGTAGCCACCCACGGTGGACTCGCTCGCCTGACTGGACCTGGTGTTGAACACGGACACGGACTCGGTGTGGCTATTGCTCCCATCGCCGTGGCTCCCGCTGTCATCGCTGCTCCCATTTCTCACGGACACGCTGCTTCCTGGGGACAGGCTTCTTCTTGGGGACACGCTGGAATTGTCGCTCCCGTCGCCTCCTGGGGACATGGTGCTGTCATCTCCCATGGATTAGTTGGACATGGACATCATGGCTGGTAAACCAGGCGTTAGATTTTGATGTGATGTACATAATGTAAATATAAATAAGCAATAAATAATATTTTCAATATTAATATGTGTTCGGTTCAATTTTTATAACGATGTGTTTTGTGCAACATGTTACTACTCTAAAATAGTGCTTCGGAAGACATACTTCATTGACTTTTTGGACCATTCAATTTGCGGAGTTAATTTTAAATTTTAAAGAAATTAAATTTTATAAACCAGCCAGCTATGCTAAACATGGAAACTACTAATATATTCATATAATTCAAATTGAAAGATGTCAGTATAAATAAAAAATAAATTAATGTGGTAGAGATGAGGATGTTGAAGTAGATGTTGGGGAAGACACGGAAAGATAAGTAAGGAAATAACTCTAGTGTTACAAGTTTCTAGACAGATACAAGCGAGATGATTACATTGGTTTGAAAATGTCATGAGGAGAAATGAAGAATATAATGGATGAAGAATGAATAGCTTAGTAATAGAAAGTTGAAGAAGCAGAGGAAGACCAAAGATAAGATGGAAGGATTGTATTGCGGAAGACTTGAGAGAAAATGACTTGAATGAGAACGACACGCAGGTAAAACAGAAAAGAGTGAAAGAAAATAAAAAATAGCGACTCCTAACGAATGGGGAAGGCTAAAGAAGAAGATGTTAGTGTCAAGTGCAATTTGCATAGTTTATGAATTAATTTTACTGGAAATTTAGAATCTTTTGCAAGAAAATTTATGTATGGAATTTATACACAATACACAGGCTTGACGGAAGGTATTGTGCTGGCTACAACAGATTTTTTCAGTTAAAATATATCCACAAATATTTTGTGTTGCACGCTAATGCATACGAAATACAATGAAGTTGTCTGCAAGTAATATATCAAACAGCTTATAAATGATCTTGAATAGCCATCATTCGTGAACCAAACTATAGTCAATAAGTCTAGCGTGACCCTGGTGATAAAAAACATAAGTAAAATTTATTGATAACAGATGCGAATATCCCGTAATTAAACAAAAAACTTCTATAACATAGCATTATCTCAATTCAAATAAATATTCCTAAACCCCATCTATAACTGCCGATGCGTACAACAGCAATTCTTTTTATGCGTGCAACCAAAGTAGTATAAAATATCTCTCCATAAATAACTGCTATAGGAATAGCATCCGCAATGCTTCACCCGGCAGCAACTAGTGCCTCTGGCGGACAATGTGTGCATTTACCGCTCGTGCGATCGCGATCGCGATTGCCCTGCTGTCCGCTCGTATCAATCGTTTGACGGAAAACGCTTTGACGTGAACCACCCTATCGGTTTGCGGAACGTGTGAAAGTGATGCCAGATAAGGGAGTTTTGTTTTATTTTGTGTTGCATTGCAGGTTAACAGTTGACGGCTTGGTTGAATTGAACGCGAACGCAGGTGGGAAAATTGCAAAATTGTGTTACGGCGAGATATTTTCTGCGGTGCACCAATGTTTTCAGTTATTTATGATATGGAATTTGAACACTTTTTCCAGATGTAAAATATCATCCCAGTTCTGAAAGGAAGTTGAAGTCTTACAACTAACAACGTTGCTAAAAATTGTAACCAATAGAAATAAAATATAAAGCCTATCATTTTCCTATTTTATTCAGAGTGAAAAATTATGATATTTGACATCTATGTACATAATTACTAACTATCATATCTGCTTGTCAAGGCCAACAAAGTCACATGACTGCGCGCGCCCTATTATATTTAACATTTCTTGTATATCTACATTCTACACCAAAAATTCTACTTACATCTATTCTTTATATTTAGATTTTTAAATTTTAAATTCATTGTATGAAAAAATTTTGTCCTCTGCTAAATTTTTGAAATTCATTCTCGGAATTGACAGTATTTTTAAAGGGTATATGCAATATAACTATAATTTTAAATATTTAACTATTAATACAAAAATAAATAATATAAGGTATGTACTTCCTAGAAATAATCTTCAGTAATGTCTCTGGATTTTTGACACTGACATTTATCTGTCTGTTACAAACATTTTAATTTTTCAATTGGTTCCTGACAATATTTGATCTGTGCGATTTATTATATACTTTATATTTCTTTATTTCTAAATGCATAAAAGATATACCTAATAAAATATTTATACGTATCAGTTAGAGAATTTACTCTTCTTTAATGCAAGCAAGAACAAAATTTTTCAAAAAATAATATTACCAAAACCTTTTCAGCTCTTCCAAGTAATGTTCAATTGAGAAATACGTAGTTAAACAGATATTAAGTATTATAATTTATGAGAAATTGTCCTTCCAACCTCCCCACTTACACACACACACACACACACACACACACACACACACACACACACACAAACACACACACACACACACAGACATCATCGTAAAAATATTAAAATCGGATTGTAGAGACCTTAAAACGTGCTTAATCATTAAAATCTGGATGTACGATTTTTAGCATGAATCCAATACCTCTCTTATCGAAAGGTAAAAATCTGATGTGGCCAGCACATAACCTCTCGCCGTATATTTTACCTGGCTGTATGCATAAGGCAAAGATTATTTTTATAAATACAAATAATATATTCATATAAATCTATGACGTATAAACTTCTTTATTATTCAATAATAGCATGTCTCAACATAAAGATATTTTACCATAAATTATGTTACAATAAATTACAAAGTAGAGTTTACCATATATAAATATTAGGCTGGTAACAGCAATTTTCAATTCGAACAACCTTGTTTACTTTCTCTTCATATTCTTCTAGTAAAAACATTAATTTTGGGTGGTCTAAAATGTATATATCTGGATTGTGCATCTATTCTTATATATCTTCTTTTACATTTTATTTTTTCATACTTGTTATATCTAAATAACCTTAATTCCCTTTAATAAAGTGACGGATAGATTGCACTCCGATTATTCTTATATCGATGTGTAATTTTGTCAATATTTACAACTTACTTGAGAAGAATTTGATAGCTTTTTCGCAATTCAAAGTTACTCTAGTCTACAGTACTGGTGTACATTGTCCCATAATGTTTGAAACAAATTTAAGTCCTTCAACCTAGACTTGTCATCTCCATAATAGTCACAGATCAAGAATTAAGGGATTCTCCAAATACATTTTTCTTTCATTACTCATTATTTCTGACACTGACATTTATCTGTCAGTTACAAATAATTTAAATTTGCAACTATTTTTCATGGCATCCTTTCGGTTGTAAAATTAATTACAACATTATTTTATATATTATATTCCTTTTATCTCTAAATCTATAAAATATGTATAAAAATATTTAAATGTATCAGAAAGAGAATTTATTTTTCAAAAAATAATATTTAGAAGATTTTTTTTCAAGAATCTTCTACTTCCGGTTGTCCAATTGTTACCAAAACCTTTTCAGATCTTCCCATGAATGTCCGATTGGGAAATACGTTGTTAAACAAATTTTAAGTCTTATAGTTTTTGAGTAACAGTCCTTCCAACATCCCACACACACACACACACACACACACACACACACACACATCCACACACACACACACACACGCACAGACATCATCGTAAAAATGTTAAAATCGGATTGTAGGGACCTTAAAACGTGCTTATTCAATAAAATCTGGATATGCGATTTTTAGCATGAATGCAATACCTCTCTTAGCGAGAGGTAAAAATAATAAAGTCAAAACAACTGATATTTTTTTATAAGTGCAGGTGTCGTGTATCATTATATTAATAGGTGAACCAATCTTTAGTTGAAGCTTTATTACCGAATAAGTGGTTCTATCTTCTTCTTAAATTGTACGAATATTTCAACACTATGCAATACATGCATATACGTAATAATACAATTCCCTGAAACAAAAGTGTTATTTATAGTTTGTTTTTGGAATGTGTGTTAGTTTGTTATTCAAAATTTTTCTTCAATGGTGTATTTTAAGATTTTACAGAAAAATCACAACGATTTTTTTTTACCTAGAAAAATAACAATATAATAGAAGTAAAGTTAATTTACACGAAATTACGTTGAATAAAAATGTTATTTTTTAATTATAAACGTCAACTAGTTGTTAAAGTTAGTTAACATGATTAATTAGTGCCGTATCTTAAAAACATTATAATAAAGTTATTAAATTTCAGCCAAATATAAATTATATCAAACAAAAAATGGTCTATTTATTTCCATACAAGTATACCTATTGTTTATAATATATTTATAAAATTATGTATAACAAAATTAATTATTTCATTATCATTAATTTACTCGCTTCTTATTCGTGTGTCCATAATTATTAACGACAAAAAAAAACCATTAAAACAAAACATGCCAGCACGAAATTAATAGTTGAATTCCTAGTTACGAAAACTTTACAAAGCATGTATGGTAATAATTTCGCAACATCAACTAAAAGTTAAAAATAATTAAAGTGGCATGAAATGGCTTGTTTTAATTTACAAAGGGCTTTAATTAAAACTTGCTCTTCAATGGAGCATCGCATTTGCTATGGCGGACGCGGAACTGAAACTGAAATCCGATTCAGAAATAGAACAATGTAATCCTCTTCAGATCCAAGAAATAATTGTGCGTGCTAATGCATCTGAGATGAGATGTGAAGGGTTAGATGAAGACTAAGGGTAGCTATAGTCTTTGGTAACCCGAACTATGGGAAGTTATTCGCTAAGAAATGCATTTGGAAACCAACCGAAGGTTCATTTGCTCCTTTGATTAACAGAAATTCATTATTTAGTGCGTTGTTCAATTTCTTTACATATAACTTCCCTTACCGATTAAATTGTTCTTGTTATTTAACAATAGTTAGGAACTCTACCTATTTCAATGACAAAAGAACAATATGAATTAATGTTTTTAATGTTCTGATAATTTAAGGTGATTTCATTATACTACGAGCCCAACCCCAAATGTATTCGTGCCCTCTGAAAAAAATAACTTAACAGCAATAAAAAAATATTTTTTTTGGTTACAATAGTTAAGACTATATTTGGGCATTTTTACTTCCTTGTACGTAAGTAAAGGAAGTAATGTAATCTCGAAAAATTTCGGTTTTCAGATTTCAGCGGAAATATCCATTTTGATCATCCCTGAATCCTTTTGACTAATTTCGTCGTGACGTCTGTACGTATGTACGTACGTATCTCGCATAACTTAAAAACGGTAAGCCGTAGAAAGTTGAAATTTTGTATTTAGGACACCTATAACATCTAGTTGTGCACCTCCCTTTCTGGTTATTACACAATTTCCAGAAGTGGCACTTTACATGAAGCCTATAATAGATTTTAATGAAAAACTGTTTTAAAATATAATCCAAAACTTTTCAAATTTGGTATACAAGACTTTTATGTCAATCGAAATAACATAATAGATTTTGGTTAAAATAGGCTAACCGGAAATGGTATATTACTTGTTGTTAACAGTTTTTCTTGAATAAAATGATTTTATTTTGATTTTAGAAATAAATGCTTCAAATAAAAGTTTTAGAGAATTAATTTCTGCGTCTAACACATCAAGTATTATTAAATTAGCCCTTTGTATAAGCGAAATATGTAAATTTAAAAATTATATACTTTTTTGTTTTTGTAATAAAGTTTGCTATGGATTAGGACAAAAAAATAAAAAAGTGTTCATGTCAAATTACGTTAAATACGTGCAATTTTATGACTCGTACAATAACAAATATTATATTTTTATTGTGAAATTAGTCATATTCATTGTTGTAATCAAATATTTCTTTGTTGTAATCAAAACTCTCTTTAAAAAGAACCGGGTTAGATTAATGTTAATTTAAGAATGATAGTAGTAAATGAATTATTTTTTGTTCCATATCAAAATATTTCTCGGGCTTGGCTTAAGCCTGTCCATATTTTGTAATTTAATTATTAAAAAAATATGTATAGGTTAATAGGCGCACAAAGAAGTCGTGTGGTCGTGTGGTGTCCACATCTACATCTCTCATGGCATGTTATTAAAAAAAATATGTATAGTTTAATAATCGTACAAGGAAGTCGTGTGGTGTCCACATCAGATTTTTTATTTTATGTATTAATAAAGTATACTGGATTTAAATACAATGTTATTAACTAAATTTCTCATATAAATAATAATCTACGGGCAAATATATGACAAAAGTCAAGTCTCAAATTTTTTCGTTCCAGCAGTAAATAAGACAATATTTATGTTAGTATTATCTATAAAACTGAGGGTAAAAATCTGTTGTAATAAATTTCAGAGCCTAAACAACTTCATAGCAACCATCATCTTAGTACGAATATTGTTTTATGTATATTTTAGCTGAAACTAAATCTTAGAATTTTTTTGACAACATAGTAGTAAAACGTCAAATTACGCTTTTACGTTAAATGAAGAAGTTTAACTGACATTAATTTTTTTTTCTGTGATATTGCTAAGTTTACAATTCCTGTTGCATAACAAGAATAACAATTAAATATTTAAAATTATAGCTATATACGTAAACTCATCAGAAATCCCGTCCAGAAATTGGAAGAAATTCGAACATTTAGAAGTGTAGGAGTAAACTTCCTCAAAAAATAAATTTAAAATTATAAAAATAATCTAAACATAAAGAAAAGACGTGCGAAGCAACTTTGTTGGACAAGCAAATATGTCAAATGGCAATTTTCTATCTCAAATTTCATGATATTCCAATTCCATGTGGTTTATGGTGACTGCTCGCGCCCTACACTTATGTAACCAAAAACGCAAGTTGCGAGAGGTATTGTGCTGGCCACAACAGATTTCTGTATATGTAAACCAAGGCTTAATATCCTGAAACCGGTAAAGATATAAACCGTAAAAAAATATTGAAAAATAGATCTGCATTCTCTCTCCATATAGTTTTTTACCCTCCGTCACCTTTAGGTAAGGAAGGTATTGTCTTTGGTCAAAAAATTCAATGATGAGTTTTTACTGAATAAGCACGTTTTAGGGTCCATATAATACAATTTTACCATTTTTACGATGATGTCTGTATGTATGTGTGTCTGTGTGTCTGTGTGAGTGTGACAAAATTTCCGGATTCCATAACTTCAATACCACGATTCCAAAAATTATAATTTTTTCGTATTCATCAAATTTACATCCAGAAGAACAACTGATTAGATTTTGGTTATAATTGATCAACCGGAAGTAGTCTCATTTGAAGATTTAACAGTTAAATTTGATTTATTGACATTTAACGTTATTATAACTTAAAGAATATATTATTCTCTATACGATTTGATTACAATTTGTACTTCATATTCAATAGATACAGAGTTAAAGAATTTTAAAGAAATTAAAATTTATAATTCAGCCAGCTATGCCAAACTTGGGAACTAGTAATATATTCATATAATTCAAATTGACAGATGTCAGTATCAATAAAAAGTAAATTAATGTGACAGATATGAGGATGTTGAAGTAGATATTGGGGAATACACGGGAAGATACGGTAAGAAAATAACTCTAGTGTTACAAGTTTTTAGAAAGATACAAGAAAGACGATTACATTGGTTTGAACATGTCATGAGGAGAAATGAAGAATTATATTGGAACAAGAATGAATAGTTTAGTAATAGGACGTTAAAGAAACAGAGGAAGACCAAAGATAAGATGGAAGGACTGTATTGCGGAAGATTTGAGAGAAAAGGAACTTAATGAGAACGACACGCAAAAATAGGGACCCCTAACGAATGGGAAAAGCTAAAGAGGAAGTAGATGTCAGTGTCAAGTGCAATTTAAATAGTTTTTTTATGAAATAATTTTACTGGAAATTTAGAATCTTTTGTAAGAAAAATTATGGAATTTATACATTATACACGAGAATGACGGAAGGTATTGTGCTGGTCACAACAGATTTTTTTATTTTAATGAATTTCTCCAGGTCATATAATAATAAAAAAATGTCAATGAAATATTTTTTAATAATTAGATAAGTCATGTAGAAAATGTGTGAAATACGTAAAACAATTTCATATTGTCCTTGCGTATAATTATAATTTATATGTAGACTGAAAGCTATTTGTTACTAAATTTTGACGCCCATAAATCACATTGTTGCCATAATTTTTTCAGGTTACTTTTTCTACCTCAGTGGATTTATGCCTTTTTTGTTGCGTGTTAATCACATTTAATTGTATGTTAATCAAGCAAAAATTAATAATTTGTATGCAAAAATTCGGTGTAAAAAATAATTAAATTAATAAGTAAAGTAATAAAATTTGCAAAATAGCTTATTTCGCATAAAAATTTGGAAATGAACATTTCGTTAGAATGAAATATATTCCGTAAAAACTCATAAATATAATTAGGACAAAATAATTTGTAAATATTATAAATGTAAATATGCAGAATTATATATATTTTTTGTATTCATTTGCTTTAAGTACTATTATACCGGGTGAATACTTGAAACCCGAACATAGCCCGTTTAATGTTTCACAAAAATCAAGATATACTCTTGATCTTGTTTTGAAATCAAGACAAGTTCAGGACAGGAAATATATTTTATGTTCCAAGACAAGACAAGAATGTATCATCAAGAATTAAGATTTCTTGACAATTAATTTTGTAAATCCGCACTTATAATTAAAATATAAAATTTTGTATCTCTGACTATGATTTTCAAAACAAATAATTTTATTGAAATCAAAGCGACAGTTGAAGGTATAAGTCTAAATTTCCAGGTAAGTACCTCGTCCTCATAATTATTTCGAAAACATTTGAAAAGAACATTGGTTCAGAGCTTTTAAGAAAGATTTAGATTACTTGTAATAAATATGTTGAAAGTGTGGGCATGTTCCCAGACTCACCTGTATATATGTGTATATGGTTATTAAAAATACTGATTTATATGAAACCCTATATGAAGACATTGCAAATTCCTTGAAAAGTATATTATTACTGTTAGGATTCAGAAAAAAAAATATAACTTAAGTAATAGTCCAAAGTACGTCCCAACGCGCATGACAAGTTGCATTTGTAATCTGTTATTACACCCACAACGCAGATAATCTATGCTACGCCCGTATCCCGGAATTCCCTTACTTGTTGGTTCAAAATAGTAATTAATATTTGAAGAATCAAATTTTCGAAAGTAATTGAATACAATTACTTTTCTTACAAAGTAATTAATTACAAATTACAATTTGTTGAAGGAAAGTATTTTGAACATATTTAAATAGTATTCTGAAAAATATGAACTTGTTATTGCCATATGGTATATCCAGAGCGGCGAATAATTTGCGACGATATATTTAATAAATATGCAGAAGTAAACTACAAAAGTAAAATTTAAATGATTTTATATCTAAAATATTAATTCGATGACAATCAATAATTTTCCTTTACTTTTCATATACATTTCAATACAATTCGTATTGTGATTTTAAGTAATTTAGAAGGGCCACTAAGGTGCATAGATAATGAAGCACATTTCCCGGATGCTTCCGTATGATCTTGTCCGGAATGCTGGGCCGAGATCATCAATAACAACAAACATCACATCGAGCATTAATTGCTGCGAGTGAACTCCGAAGAGGTTCTGCCTTGCTTTCATCTCCACGTCCGTCAACTTCATTCACAACTACTTCACAACTCTAACCTACAATCAATAATCAATACAAATTTCAATACCTGCGTCCTGCGTCGCAACACAATTAAGATGTGTATCTGTATGGAGAGTAATTACGAATGCACAAAATGTTTCGTAATGATATCTTCCTACACACTGAGAGTTGAACACTTTTTTATGAACAAACTATATACTCGTTTACATGGATTTCAAATTATTAATTACACAACACTTCTAGTAGAGAATATCAATTAATTCAGGTATTAATTTCATTACCTATTTTAATAATAAAATCTTTACTCCATACAACAATATTTAACTGTAATCAAACAACCAAAATTAAATTAGCTAAATACTTTCTTAAATCGTTTTAGTATTTTATAAGTACTATAAGTATGTTACACTGAAACAAAATTGGCGGAATATTTTCCTTTTAAATCTCAACTAGGATGATGACTGAAAATAGTAAAAAATAAACACTTCTATTATACAATGTGTTTATATCCTAAAGTTACATCGTTACCAGTAAAGAAGCTAGGAAGTTTTTATTTGATTATCTCGATTTCAAAAAAATTTGTTGTGGCCAGTACAATATCTCTCGCCTTTTCCATTCTATGTTTCATCCGAGTAGTTAAATGACTTTGTTGGCCTTGGCAAGCAGATATGCAGGCCCTTGTCAAAATGACAGCTAGTAATAATGTACATAGGTGTCAAGTATCATAAATTTTCATTCAAAACATTATGATTTTCCAAATCCATGTGGATTATTTTCCTCGCCAAGTATATTCCATACTATTGATGACATATAAACAACATATCAGAATATTTTGAAATTTTTAATAAAAAATATTTAAAAGTTGATACATCTGATGAGAGAATTTAATATTTTTTAATATTTACAACAAAAATTTTCAAAAAATAATATTTAAAATATTTTTTTAAGAATCTGCTACTTCCGGTTGTCCAATTGCTACCAAGTCCTCCCATTAAAGTCCGATTAAGAAATACGTAGTTAAACAGATAGTAAGTCTTATACTTTTCAGAAATCGTCCTTCCAACATCCACATACAGACACACACACACACAGACGTACATCCACACACACACACACACAGACATCATCGTATAAATGTTAAAATCGGATTGTAGGGACCTTAAAACGTGCTTATTCATTAAAATCTGGATATTCGATTTTTAGCATAAATTAAATACCTCTCTTATTAGGTACCCTAATACGTGCTTATTCACTGATAACTCACTATCGAATTTTTGAACCGAAAACATTACCAGTATGTAGGTTGGCGGGAGATAAACATGTAACTCTCGTAGTTGTTATTGCACGACATAAATTTTTGAAACTGAAAAGAATTGTAGGTACAAAGATGACAAAAAAAATATACGTACTTTAGTAGGAAATTTGATCAAAACTTATTTTGTAAAAATTAAAATATTTTTCATATAAATTTAATTGTAAATATATGATTGAGTAAAACAGGCTTCAAAAACCAAAATATTCAAAAAATTATTAACTTTTTTTAAACTTTGGTAGTCACTATCATACAGTTTTAAGATCCAGATTTAATAAATGAACTATGTTTTAAATATTGAAAGAAGCTTTCAGAACTCATAATTATAAAATAAAAACAATATTTGGGAATAGTTCTGTTTATTTTATTTAACGACGATGTTTCGACAGCGTAGTGCTGTCTTCATCAGGTACAAAGTAAATAACAAATTTATCTGGTTGATAAATCTGCTGTTGGTGAACATGCCATTCAAGAATTACATGGAATTGATTTCAAAAACACGAAGATTTTAGCAAGAGAAAATAACTGGATGAGAAGACTAATTAGAGAAGCCATCAAAATCAAGAAATCCTCAAATAACGTTAATTTAAATACAGTTTATGAGCTTAATAAGTCGTGGTTACCTGTTATTCATTCATAATTTTCTGTCTTTTAACTTTGTATGTTTTTACCTTCCGTCACCTTTAGGTAAGGAAGGTATTGTCTTTGGTCAAAAAATTCAATGATGAGTTTTTTTAGGGTCCATATAATACGATTTTACCATTTTTACGATGATGTCTGTATGTATGTGTGTCTGTGTGTCTGACAAAAGTTCCGGATTCCATAACTTCAATACCACGATTCCCAAAATTATATTTTTTTCGTATTCCTCAAGTTTACATCCAGAAGAACAACTGACTAGATTTTGGTTATAATTGATCAACCGGAAGTAGTCTCATTTGAAGATTTAACAGTTAAATTTGATTTATTGACATTTAACGTTATTATAACTTAAAGAATATATTATTCTCTATACGATTTGATTACAATTTATACTTCATATTCAATAGATACAGAGTTAAAGAATTTTAAAGAAATTAAATTTTATAATTCAGCCAGCTATGCCAAACTTGGGAACTAGTAATATATTCATATAATTCAAATTGACAGATGTCAGTATCAATAAAAAGTAAATTAATGTGGCAGATATGAGGATGTTGAAGTTGATATTGGGGAATACACGGAAAGATACGGTAAGAAAATAACTCTAGTGTTACAAGTTTTTAGAAGGATACAAGAAAGACGATTACATTGGTTTGAACATGTCATGAGGAGAAATAAAGAATTATATTGGAACAAGAATGAATAGTTTAGTAACAGGACGTTAAAGAAACAGAGGAAGACCAAACAAAAGATGGAAGGACTGTATTGCGGAAGATTTGAGAGAAAAGGAACTGAATGAGAACGACATGCAAAAATAGCGACCCCTAACGAATGGGAAAAGCTAAAGAAGAAGAAGATGCCAGTGTCAAGTGCAATTTGAATAGTTTGTTTATGAAATAATTTTACTGGAAATTTAGAATCTTTTGTAAGAAAAATTATGGAATTTATACATTATACACGAGAATGCCGGAAGGTATTGTGCTGGCCACAACAGATTTTTTATATAACTTTTGATCTATGTTACCCTCTTTCTGTAAACTTGTTGTCTTGACTACATGTACTTTGTTATTTGTTATTTACATTGTACCTGATGAAGACAGCACTACGCTGTCGAAACGTCGTCGTTAAATAAAATAAACAGAACTATTCCCAAATATTGTTTTTATTTCTCAACTATGTTTTAATTTGTTATTATAATGACCTCATTTTTTGTTCTAAATATAATCAACAAAAAGTGTCATTAGTTAACGGGGCAGAGCATTGGACTAAAAATAGAGAGGCCTTAGGTTTATATTCCGGAGGAGGGTTAAACCTTTCAGTTAATTTCCAATTTTTGTTTTATTTTCATTTACATTGTATTTTAATTATGTACTAAATTATTCCGAGAATGGTACCGCAGTTTCCAGACGAATTAGCAAGGAGAAACCCCATAATTATCCAGTAAATTAATTGCGTTCACGTTGTTATACAAAAACGGAGGTCCATAAATGATTTTTCTAGGAAAATCGAATGAAATGAGTAATTACAAAATATTGTGCAGGCAGTTTGAAATGAAAAAGTGGGTACATCAGTTTTAACAAAGGCAATATTTGCTTTGTGTTGGAATTATTCGTTCAATTTACCATTCATATCCAGTGGAGCATTTAGGAAAGTTAGTCTGTTTTCATCAACCAATAGGTGTGCACCATTTGCAACCGAATAACAAGAGCAAATGCAAATTCTCTGCGCTGTTAAGCGTTTATTTTATTGTGAAGCGCACCGAGCACATTACCTATGTGTATCACGCTTATTCAGCGGTCTCCAAGGTTTTGTAGCATCCCTAATGAGCTCGTGTGCATCGTGCAACATTTAAACAACTCTTTTTTTATGCTCCTTCCTTATAATCTATTCTTGTAACATCATCATGTCAGACTAAACAAGTGTCGTTATCATATCCCAGATTTTCACAGATTTGTTTTTAGCGTCACTTCAAATGGGAATACTTAAATGCATAATTGCAGAATAGGATGGAATCTTTTTAGTGCTAATTTAATATTTTACATTGTGAATAATACATACATCTGGTTTAATAAAAAAAATAACGAGAATTTTTCATTTATTTGTAAATATTTATACGTAATAAAACAAGTGATATGATTATCATCGATGATATTCTCGAGTAAAACCGAGTTGCAGATTTCACGAGTCCGAAGGACGAGTGAAATGTGCTGCTTCGATTTTACGAGCAATATCTTGATTATTAATCATATCACGAGGTTATATTTAATGAAAAATTATAATGAATTTTTGTATTTACATTATATGTGCTGCTAACTTAACTTTTCATATATTGTATTAAAACATGGATAATTTTATAATTTCCTTATTATTTTCATCGTTTTTGATATCAACCCAATGATTATCGCACATTTTTATACTCAAAATTAACTGTTAATGTTGTAAATATACATATATATATATATATATATATATATATATATATATATATATATATATATATATATATATATATATATGTATATATATATAAACAAAGAAATTATCATCTTAAATATTGAATTTTTATTTAACGACGTTTCGACAGCGTAGTGCTGTCTTCATCAGCTAAATAGTAAATAACAAAGTACATGTAGTCAAGACAACAAGTTTACAGAAAGTGGGTAACAGATCAAAAGTTACATAAAAAACATACAAAGTTAAAAACAGAAAATTATGAATGAAAAACAGGTAACCACGACTTATTAAGCTCATAACCTGTATTTAAATTAACTTAGTCTTCTCATCCAGTTATTTTCTCTTGCTAAAATCTTCGTGTTTTTGAAATCAATTCCATGTAATTCTTGAATGGCATATTCAGCAACAGCAGATTTATTTGGTTAATTTAATCTTATATGTCGTTCGTGTTCTTTTAATCTTGTGGTAAAGAATACATTATTATGTACATAATTCCATACAGAAAGTTGTTTGCAAAATATTCTATGTTTCCAGTAAAATTACAACACAAACATACTACGAGCTCAAACTCATATTAGTTCGGCCGGTGAATATTTTCAAAATAGATATTATAAAACCTATAAAAATTATGAGAAATTTCTACCAATTTCTTTCAACTAGTTTAAAATAAAGAATTTATGCTTACCAAAACTGAATATGGTCAAATATTCCGCCATTTAATATTAGGTTATGGCGCCTTTATTAGTAATACCAGTTTGAATTATATTAGGCACTGTACCCCTAAGCTCTGCATATTTTCCTGTGAGTATTGTCCTACATGTCTTGCAAGGAAGGTTTTAGAGTGCAAACTCGATTCTTGTTATTCATTGTGCCAAAAGTATAGGGGCCCCGTACAAGCTAAATGTGGAGTAAAAGAGGCCGAAAGAATTTTGTACAAATGTAGATGTCATAATTTTTTGAAAATGTAAAAAAAAAATATTGTGAGTTTGGGCTCGTATATCAATTGCACATGACTACTTGACACTGACATCTGTCAGTCAGAATTTTTTTAATAGTATGTAGCTGTTTCCATAATTGAGGAGTATCCATGCAAAACTTAACATGTCCACTTTATATAATTTTGCATGAAGCGATAAATTCTAGTAGAAGGTTAAGTTGTATAGTTAGAATTTTTTTCTTTAGTAGTGCTAAAATCTTTGGGATTGTTAATTCGCACATAATAGTTTTTAATTTTTATTTTAATTATTACCCAATTTACTGCCAAATTTAGTTCGGATATGTTGAGTTTTGCATACAATAAATGGACTTGTCTAGTTTTGTCTGAAATTTTCTTGGACATGTCAAGTTTTGCTTGAAAAAATGGTTAAATGAAAAAATATTAAATTATTGTAGTAAATATCTATTTATTATTTCTGCAAAAATACAAAAATCAATATAAACTATAAAAAAAAGAGTGAATGAAAAAAAAAATTTTTGCACGGCTCTTTCTAGTACCAGTGTTCCCCTCGTTAACTGTAACTGTTGATCCCGATCCCGAAGGTACAGATATTATTAAATTTTCTGCCATAATTTACTTTAACAAAGTTTTGAATCTAATTCGTACTTAACACAAAAATAAACGTGCGTATTTTTCTACGTCTGTCAAGTTGATGGATATTGCAGGTCACACAAAAATCATTCGGGCACATTGGGTTCGCAGTTACCTACTTTAAAGCATTCTCAACCTACATTCTGTAATATAGTTATCAGAAAGTAGATGTCTCCATGGTTAAAAAATTAATTTAAACAATCCGAATAATGAATGGACTTGTTTAGTTTTGACGTGAAATAGTTACAAAACCTATATGCAAGATACGGGACTTGTTTAGTTTTGTTCGAAATTGTATCGCTATTCGATGCAAAGGGACATATTAAGTTTTGCTTGAAATGTTCACATTTGGTACACTGTTTCACCAGGACATGTTGCGTTTTAGTCGAAAATGAAGTCAGAAACAGAAAGGCAATCTTCGAAACTATATATAAAAATGTATAACTCAATTTTGGTAAAATATGGACATGTTGAGTTTTGCATGGATACTCCTCAATTATAGCATAGCTGGCGGCTTTATGAAATTTAATTTCTTTATAATTCTTTAGCTCTAAATCCATTGAAAATGGAGCATATCATATAATCAAATATTTTTTAAAATTCATAATAATATTAAATGTGAAAAAATATATTTAATAGCATTTTTCAAGAAAAACTGTTAAATCTTCAAATTAGGGTACTACCGGTTGACCAATTATAACCAAAATCTAATCACGTTTGCGTTGAATTGTAGTATTAGAGTTATAAAAATAGTAAAATTGTATTCTAGGGATTCTAAAACGTGCTTATTCATTGAAAACTCACCACCAAATTTTTTGATCAAAGACAATATCTTTCTTACCTAAAAGTGACGGAAGGTAAAAAATTGCCTTCTTTACTAAACAAATTTAATAAAATGTTAAGGAATAATCATACTTACTGCGAGTAGATTTAATATTTAATAAAAGAAAAGACAATAATACGAACCCACAACCCTCGCATTGCAACCATCAATCCTACCGGGGTTGGCTTTAAATTATTAATCTCAATAATTTTGTACAGAAATTTGAATGTTAAGCGTATTGCGGAATCCGAAACGGATACAGGAAAAATAAATTTGTATTAACGTCATAAGTTGCAGCCTACAAATGAGTTCAATGTATCATAAACTTCTGTATTCACAGAAAATAAATTTCATTACCACAATACAGAAGTAAAAGTAATTCGTAACATGAACTCGACAAAATTATTCAAGGCCTTTCTTTTAGTATAAATTTGAGTATTATTTATCGGAAGGCATCACAAATATTTGTGTACTCATACAAACTACATCAATATGAACTCCTTCGTAAGTATTACACTTGGACACTTTATTATTGACAGATATATTTGAATATAAAATATTTAATTTCTAGACCGCTGTTGTCCTCGCCTTGGCCGTCGTCGGTGTATCTGCAGGTCACCTTGGTCTTGGTCTTTTAAACCATGAAGCTCACATTCCATCTGGAACCGTGTCAGTGAGCCATGATGGTGCGTTGATCGCTGGACCTGCAGGAAGCATTCACACTAACAATGGTTTGAGCGGTCATGGTGCCGGCGCCCAGATTTCCGGCCCTGCTGGTGATGTGGAAACTCAAGGAGGACATGCTCGTCTAACAGGACCTGGTGCTGAACATGGTCATGGTATCGCGGTTGCTCCCATCGCTCACTCTGTGGCTCCCATCGCCTTGGCTCCTGCTGTGTACGCTGCTCCCGCTTGGGTCGGTGCACCAGCTGCCCATGCCTCTGTGGTAGGCGCCAGCAGCCATGTTAATATCGTCGGCCCTTCTAGCCACGCTACCATCGTTGGACCATCTGCTCATGCTTCCCTTGAGGGTTCCGTTGCCTCTGCCCATATTGCCGGCCCTGCTCAATCTTGGGGACAAGATGCTTTGCTCGCTGCCCCCGCTGCTTCCTGGGGACATGGTGCAGTCCTCGCTGCCCCTGCTAACTCCTGGGGACATGGTGCTGTCCTTGCTGCCCCTGCTGCCTCCTGGGGACACTCTGGTATTATCTCTCAAGGTTTAGTTGGTCTTGGACATGGACATCATGGGTGGTAAAAAGGTTGTTAGATTTTGATGTATGTTATGTATGACTATGACTGAAAATATTTTTGTGATGTAAATATTCAATAATAAATTAATTTAAAAAAATGCTTAATATTATTTATTTATCTATGCTGTATTTACATTTACACATATTAGAATTTCTTTCCAAATATGAAGGATATGTATTATTTTTACGTTTGAAATATAGTATTCTCTATTTAGTTTTAATGTTCTCTTACATATCCAGTACATTAAATATAAATCTCATTTAATTTCTCGAATTCAAAAAGATAAGAATTAAAAAAATTAAACCACATCAGCAATTGTGTTTTTTATTATCTCCCAATATTTGTTGCTTTTCGTAATTATTTAACATATTTCTATATGTTTTTTTTAAAGATTCTGCATGGATTTCTGTAGTATGTAATTTATTGAGAAGCAAATGCCTTTTTACATTAAAAAGTATACGTATTATAAATCAATTTTGTTTTGAAATTCATTTTTATCTTCCGTCACCTGTAAGTAAGGAAGGTTGGTATGTGTATGTGCGTGTGTGTGTGTTTGTATGTGTTTTTGTGTATGTGTGTGTAGATTTTCTGGTCACTCTAACTCAAATAATATCTACCGCAGAATTTTTAAACCTTGCATATCGACCTTACTCTAATATGGAAAGAAGCGAGAAGAAGAAGAGATTTTGGTGTAAATCGGAAAACTGTAAATCGCAATTTACTAGAAGCTCAAAATAGTTTTTCTTCCAAAAATACCTTTAAATGTAATTTTTTCGCGAATATGTTATTATTAAAATTACAGATTATTGACATTTCTACAGGCATGCATTAATAATTTTTCTATTTATTTTATAGATAGATAAATTAATAAAATAATCAATTTTATAAATCCCGGAGTCTTTGTTTTAAAGATGAATACAATTTCTTAGTTACACAGTTCATATTTTAAATGTATGTAACTGACAGATAAATGTCACTGTCAAAAAAATAATCATTTCAAATTAATAACAGTAACGTTTTATAAAGAAAATTGTAAATAGAATAATAGTTATATGAAAAGGAACTTAATAAACATAGTTTCCAGCATTAGTAAATATACAGGTATGTATTCATATAAATGAATAATAAATATGTCATCACCATTACCAAATGCTGGGTGTGCAAATCTGATTTGTACACAGATTTCGGTAATGATAATGACATATTTGTATCGTGTGGGCATTTATCAAGCGTCGCCACACGGATAGTCATTGCTGGCGTGGTGAGTGCACCACGCCTATTTAAATTTTAATTATTTGGTGTTGGTAGGAATGAATCCGGTTCGTCAGATTCGCGAACAGACACTCAGGCACTCGGCCACGAGACCCCCATAGGTATATATGTGATGCACTCTCCACGCCAGCAATAAGTGCTCGTGAGGTGACATCTGGTAAACTCCCACACGGTACAAATATGTCATCATCGTTACTGGAATCTGTATACCCAGCAATGGGTAATATTCCGTGATGATTTATTTATTTATTTATTTATTTATTTATTTATTTATTTATTTATTTATTTATTTATTTATTTATTTATTTATTTATTTATTTATTTATTTATTTATTTATTTATTTATTTATTTATTTATTTATTTATTTATTTATTTATTTATTTATTTATTTATTTATTTATTTATTTATTTATTTATTTATTTATTTATTTATTTATTTATTTATTTATTTATTTATTTATTTATTTATTTATTTATTTATTTATTTATTTATTTATTTATTTATTTATTTATTTATTTATTTATTTATTTATTTATATACTTACCTAAATTCATTGCTGGCGTGGTTAATGCACCACAGGTGTCAATTTTGTGCCATTTAAAAATCTAAATTTATTATTTTATTTTTAAAACGTTACTATTATTATTTGAAATGATTAGTGACATATATCTGTCAGTTACAAACATTTGTGATCTGAACTGTGTAAGTATGGAGTTGTAATGAAAGCGTATGCTCCGGGATTAAAATTATATATAATTTTAGAAATTTATCCATAAAATATATACAAAAAATATTAACGCAAACCTGTAGAAAATTTGAAAAACAGTAATATTTATAATACCAAATCTCGAAAAAATAACATCTAAAGGTATTTTTCGAAGAAAAACTATTTTGAGCTTCCAGTAAAGTGCCATTTCCGGTTATCTGGTATACTCAAAAATCTAATGGCATCTTTCCATATAAGAGTAAGGTAGAAATATAAGGTTTCAAAATTTTCTGAACGATAGTATTTGAGTTAGATCGTAAAGAGGATCCACACACGACACACACACACACATACACACATGCACACACATACACACATGCACACACATACACATAGCATCATCGTGAAAATATTAAAATTGGATTCTATTGTCCTTAAAACGTGGTCATTTACCTAAATCTTGATATGCGATTTTTAGCACGATCCCTATACCTCCCTTACCAAGGGTAGCGGGAGGTAAAAAACATAAATATTGTTTGTTTTCTGGCATTCATTCAGGTTTTGATCACCAGTCGCCGAAGTATTATTATTATTTATTAAAACATAACTGTACATACGTGTACATCCACCAGTTGCTAACTGAAATGGTTATTACATTCCGCCATTTCAGGGGTGGATACTAAAGTAAAATTTGATAGTTTTCTCCTAGAATCAAATGTGCTAGTTGTTGCATTCAGAGAAATTTTATCACACAGTTCGGATTAAAGAAGAATTAACGTAGGTTCGAATATTGTTTAAAAAAATGTTTTGCTGCTCTCCTCTAAAAATTATCTGCAGTTCATTTATAAACCGTGTACAGTAAAATTTTTCAAAGATGTCCGATTAAGGTAATCTACGAATTGTATGAATTCAGATTTTTGTTCCGCCCATTCTGACAAATTCAGTAGTGTCGTTTGCTTAGTTTTTATGAGGGTATATAAGATACTACTGTTATTTTATTGTTATAAACATATATTACAATAAAAGCATTCAAATTTCAAAAATAAATCAACTGGTAGGTTTATTAACAAATATAAAACCAAATATGTGAAAATTAAGATACTGACACAATGTCAGTGTCAGTGATACTGACAGACAATAACGTTATTCGTACGACTATGAATTAAGGTAATGTATATGAATTAATATATAAGCGTACGTTACAGCGAAAGTATTATCAACATCGAGCATCGTTTGAAAGTGGAATGTCCTAACTTAGTCGAAACAATATGAATTTTTGAAAGACAAACGTGTTATATCCATTCATATCGCACACGCTTATAGACTGCAAAGGAGAGAGATAAATGTATGCCAATTTGTTAATTCGTTCATGATATAAATAACCTTGATCGGACATCTTTAAATAATTTTACTGTACCTTTAGAAATATAGAAGTAATATTGAGTTCTGAGTTTCACCCCAATTCTACAAGAAAGTAATGTTAGTAGCATTACTAAAAGTTGTAGCCAATATAAATAAATACATAAAGTCTGTCATTTTCATGTTTTATTAAGTGTTTGCAATTAGTATTGGTTATTTGCTATAGCAATGTTGTTAAGTTATTATATTTGTTACAGAATTGGGGTTATTGTCTCTTTTTATTACTTCTCTTCTTATTCGTAGCTCTTCCAAATTCTGAATATTACATAAGTATGTCTTTAATAAAATTTTAATAATAAGACTTTGTCACATATTTATTTATCCAGCTATTTATTTCTATGTTGATAACTGTAATAATTCTCTATACAGGGTGTCCCTTAACTTCGAGCAAAAACTTTAAGGGCATATAGTACTGACCAAAATGAATAAAAAAGCTTCATCAACATAGGAATGATCTTCAACTGTTTCCGAGAAAAGCGAAAAATCTAAGAAAAACTGACAAAGATAGCGATCGAATAAAATTTTGTCTATGTCAGTAAAAAGACTATAAAAAACAATAAAATTTTATATGAAACATTTTTCTGAATTTCTTATAGTTACGTAGTTATATGAAAATTAAATATTGACCAAGGTCGCCACAACATTTCACTTTTGATTTTTATAAAATAACAAAAGGCCATCTAAGATTACCTCTCAAAGGTAAACAAAAAGTCTCAATTAATCAAAATCGTAATTCTTATAGTTTTCGAGATAGCAAAGGTAAATCTCGTAGAAACTCATTTTTCACTGCGTTATATCTGGGAAACTATTAAAGATCGGACACATTTTGACTGAGCTTTTTTTACTCATTTTGATCAGTATTATATGCCCTTAAAGTTTGTGCACCAAGTTAAGGGACACCCTGTATACAAATTTGGATATTAGGCGTACTGCAGAAATTCAAAAGTGAACAGGAAAATTAATTTGTATTAACGTCAACAGTAGCATTCTACTAAATAGTGCAATGTACCAAAAAAAAAATCTGACTTCACAGAAAATAAATTTCATTACAACAGAATAGAAGTAAAAGTAATTTGCAACATAAACAAGGTTGCTCAAGGACTTTCTTTTAGTATAAATCTGGGTATTGCTTTTCGGAAGGCATCACAAACATTTGTGCACTCGTACACACTACATCAAAATGAACTCCTTCGTAAGTATTAAAATTGGATACTTTGTTGTATCCTTTAAGGATACATTTGACTATAAGATATTTAATTTTTAGACCGCCGTTGTCCTCGTTCTGGCTGTCGCTGGTGCATCTGCCAGTCATCTTGGTCTTGGTCTTTTAAACCATGAAGCTCACATTCCATCTGGAACCGTATCCGTGGGTCATGACGGCGCCTTGATCGCCGGACCTGCAGGAAGCATTCATACTAACAATGGTCTGAACGGTCATGGTGCCGGCGCCCAGATCTCTGGCCCTGCTGGTGACGTGGAAACTCACGGAGGACATGCTCGTTTGACTGGACCTGGTGTTGAACATGGTCATGGTGTCGCTGTTGCTCCCATCGCTCACTATGTGGCTCCTGCTGTGCACTCTGCCCCTGCTTGGATCGGTGCCCAAGCTGCTCATGCCTCTGTGGTAGGCCCCAGCAGCCATGCTACTATCGTCGGTCCCTCTAGCTACGCCACCATCGTTGGACCATCTGCTCATGCTTCCCTTGTGGGTTCCGTTGCCTCTGGTCACATCGCCGCACCTGCTCAATCCTGGGGACAAGGTGCAGTGATCGCTGCCCCCGCTAACTCCTGGGGACATGGTTCTGTCCTTGCTGCTCCCGCTGCCTCATGGGGACACTCTGGTATCATCTCCCAAGGTTTAGTTGGTCATGGACATCATGGGTGGTGAAAAAGGTTGTTAGATTTTGATGTTTGACATTGACTGAACATATTTTTGTGATGTACATAATAATTAATAAATTAAATTATAAAAAATATGCTTGATATATTATATCTGATGTGGTCAGCACATTACCTTCCGCCAATTCTCCGTATTTGTACAAATTCCACACGATTTTTTTTTGCAAACAATTCTATAGGCCCTTTCTTTTTAGGGAAGAAATGAACTGATCTTATCTCGCACTGAATTGAATTGAACTACTCATAAAAAGAACAGTATAGCATTATATTTATAACATAATAATCTGCTGAATTGGCTTGTGGCAATAATCTGTTGTATCATCTTATGTAATTTGTTTTTACCACATTAAATTATTTTATATTTTTGTTTCCAGTAAAATCATTTCACAAAGATATTATGTAAATTTAATTTGACACTGACATCTGTCAGTCTAACAGTTTCCATGGTGCAGTTTTTAATAACATAGGTTGCAAGATAATTCTTTATAATTGTTTATCTCTAAATTCATTGAATATGTAGAAGAGAATATAATTCCTTAGTCAAGTGACATATTTTCCGCCAATCAACATTCAGAATCTCCCTAGCTACGCGTTTTATCACAGCGATGATAAAAAACAAGGAAATAAACACCGTATTTATAGTCGTTACTAAGGGATTTGTTTTTTTTATTTATGACATTGACAGTTAATTTTGAGTATAAAAATAAATAGTAACAATAATTCAAACTCCGAAATATTAAATAAAACTCGTAAGTACCATGTTTTAATACAATATGAATATGTATATTAAAAGTTAGGTTAGGTTAGATTGCAAAAATTCATTATATTCTCTCATTAAATATAAGCTCGTGGTATGATTAATAATCGAAGATATTGGCTCGTGAAACCGAAGCAGCACATTTCAACTCGTCCTTCGGACTCGTGAAATCTGCAGCTCGGTTTCACTCGAGAATATCATCGATGATAATCATATCACTTGTTATATTACGTATGAAAATATAATTAAATCGAATAGCGAGTAAAATATTCTTTAATATTTATAATAACATAAAATATCAAAAAATGTTATTAAACAGCGTTTTTTCAAGAAAAACTGTTAAAATCTTCAAATTAGGGTATTCCCGGTTAAACAATGGTAACCAAAATCTAATCAACTTTTCATATGGACGTACAAGAGAGGAATATGAAAGAATTATAATTTTTCGAATTATTGGAGTTATTGGAGGAGAAATTTTTGTTACACACACACAGACACACACACATACATACATACATACATACATACATACATACATACATACATACATACATATACACATACACAAACATACATACAGACATTGCAAAAATTGTATAATCGTATTTTAGGGACCCTAAAACATGCTTATATTATTTATTTATATTGCATTTACATTTATACATATTACAATATATTTGTAAATGGGAAGGATACATATTATATTTGCATTTCGAATATATTATTTTGTATACAGCTTTAATGTACTCTTCTATATCCAGTAAATAAAGTATAAATCTGATTTAATTCAAAAAGATAAGAATTAAAATTTTAAAAACATAAACCACATCAACAATTGAATATCTTTATTATCACTCGATATTAGTTGCTTTTTGGAATCATGTAACACACTTATATATGTTTTTTTGTGTATATACATAATGTTGAATTGTTAAAATCGCACGGTTATTTTTTTAAAGATTCTGCATGGATTTCTGTATTATGTAATTTATTGAAAAGCAAATGACTTTTTTGCATTAAAAAATATACGTATTATAAATCAATTTTTTTTTGAAATCCATATTTTCGTTTTCATTTTTTTTGGAACAAATTGTTTTCCTTTTCCATCTTGAATCTATTTACGATACGAATTTCATTTTATTCAATTATAAATTTATTCACAATGGGTTAGTAATATGTACGTTTCTAACCTTGAAATCAGTTGTGAATTGAGACATTATTTACTTCACTTTATAGCAAGCTGAAATATATTTTTTAAAGGAATATCTAGGCTAATCAAATTATAATAATACCGTAATATAAATAAAATTGATGTTTAAAACTCAATAATTATTAAACGATTTTGAATAAAGTAGTATACTTCGCAAGAATGATTATTCCACCCTCGCACTTATAGCTGACCTCGGTAACTATATCTCGGTCATCGAAGGCAGCGCTCAACTGTATTTGTAAATTTCCCGGCTTAGTATGTAATATTTATTACTTGCATTTCACTGTATAAAATATTAATCAATAGATTTTCCATACATTCTTTCGTATTACTTTATTTTAAGTGTAGGAAACATTTTGGCAATTTTCATTAATATTTATTGTCGATTGCAGGTTCGTCTACTAGTTGATAATGCTATTCGAAAATAATCGAATACACAGTTAAGAGGACGTGATATGTTTTCAGGTAACACATCAAGTCCGCAAACTGTATTTTCAGATGATTTTCGAAGCTCGAGTTGTATATGTTAAGACTATACAACGAACCAACCAACTATATTTTTACGAAATGTTAAAAATATTACATATCTATAGATGATACGATTTATATGATTCATTTGTTTGCGACCGCGTGTTTCGAGAAACACAACTTCACAATGCAAAAAACCGAGTAACTAAGAAATATTGAATTATCTTATTGGTCTATTTTCAAATGAGTTGTATAGTTGAAATTATAAATTTAAAGAGCTGCATTCCAAAATGCAGTGAGCTATAATTGATGTAAATTGTGAATATAATTTGAGGAGAAAATTAGAGATAGTAAATTTTATTATATCATTTATTTTAAGTTTAATTGTTTACACTACACTGCTATTGTTTAAAAACAAATGTTTTGCTGCTCTCCTCTAAAAAACATCTCTAGTTCATTTTATCATACGTGCATTTTTAATAATATACGAGTAGTTCTACTTTTAAAGTAAAGATAGATTAATAATTTTCGTATTTTCATCGTAGCAACATTACTAAAATTTTAGCCAATATAAACAAATATAAGGTCTGTCATTTTCATATTTTATTCAGTGTTTGCAATTAGTAGGTATTTCTCTTTTTATTCGTTCACCTACCAAATTCTGAAGATTACATTAATACGTCCTTAAATAAGATTTTAATTTTAATTTAATAAGATAGTACACCACACTGAAGAGCTCCAATAAGAGCGAAAAGCGTCTGTGGTTCTCGTTGAGTGGACCAGTCTCCGATAAATGACCGAGAGGTTGATTCAGAGACTGAAATCTTGTGAAGTGTGCCAAGTTTTTTTTAAATATTTTAATATTTAATAAGATTTTGTATTTGTGTATTTATTTATCCACCTAATTATTTCTATGATAATAACTCTAATAACCTTCTATATACAAATTTGGATATAGACGTACTGCAGAACTTCAAAAGTGAACAGGAAAATTAATTTTTATTAACGTCAACAGTTGCATTCTACTAATGCAATGTACCATAAAAATTCCGACTTCACAGAAAATAAATTTCATTACCACAGAAAAGAAGTATAAGTAATTTGCAACATAAACAATGTTTCTCAAGGACTTTCTTTTAGTATAAATTTGGGTTTAACTTTTCGGAAGGCATCACATACATTTGTGCACTCATACAAACTACATCAAAATGAACTCCTTCGTAAGTATTAAACTTGGCTATTTTGTTGTATTCTTGAAGGGTACATTTGACTATAAAATAATATGTAATTTTTAGACCGTTGTTGTCCTCGTTCTGGCCGTTGCTGGTGCATCTGCCGGCCATCTTGGTCTTGGTTTTTTAAACCATGAAGCTCACATTCCATCTGGTACCGTATCCGTGGGTCATGACGGCGCCTTGATCGCCGGACCTGCAGGAAGTATTCACACTAACAATGGTTTGAACGGTCATGGTGCCGGCGCCCAAATATCCGGCCCTGCTGGTGATGTGGAAACTCAAGGAGGACATGCTCGTCTGACAGGACCTGGTGCTGAACATGGTTATGGTATCGCTG
Source organism: Harpalus rufipes (assembly GCA_951394225.1). Taxonomy (NCBI): domain Eukaryota; kingdom Metazoa; phylum Arthropoda; class Insecta; order Coleoptera; family Carabidae; genus Harpalus; species Harpalus rufipes. The sequence continues at coordinate 52,519,167 of OX596277.1, read as the reverse complement.
TTTCCCCCATTGCTCACTCTGTGGCTCCTGCTGAGCACGCTGCCCCCGCTTGGATCAGTACACACGCTGCCCATGCATCTGTGGTAGGCCCCAGCCATGTTAACATCGTCGGCCCTACTAGCCACGCTACCATCGTTGGACCATCTGCTCATGCTTCCCTTGTGGGGTCCGTTGCCTCTGTCCACACTGCCGTCCCTGTCCAATCTTGGGAACAAGGTGCAGTGCTCGCCGCCCCCGCTGCTTCCTGGGAACATGGTTCTGTCCTTGCTACCCCCACTGCCTCCTGGGGACACTCTGGCATTGTTTCCCAAGGTTTAGTTGGTCTTGGACATGGACATCATGGGTGGTAAAAAGGTTGTTAGATTTTGATGTATAATCTTGACTGAACATATTTTTGTGATGTATATAATTCAATAATAAATAATTAAAAAAATATACTTCATATTATTTATTTTATATTTATAATACCCCTCCAGATATGGCAGATACCTATATAGGTATATTATTTTTGCATTTGAAGTATAATATTTTTCATATATCGTCAAATGTTTTCTTTTTATATGAAACTACATATGCAAGAAATAATGTATAAATCTGATTTTATATATCAAATCAACGGTACAGATTCAGATCTAAAAATTTGAACCACATTAACAGTGATGATTTAAATTATCCATTTAACATTTTCGTATATGATTTTTTTTTGTTTTTGTATATGTATGTACATAATATTAATTGTTAAAGTCTCACTTTTTACAGAAAAGCGTATACGTATCTTAAATTATAAATCTATTTGTTTAAAATATTATCAATTTTTAATTTATTTGGGAATAGATTTTCTTAGTTTTTCATCTTGAATCTATTTGCGATTGTGGTGTATAGAGCAGGAATTCCATTTAATTCAATAATAATTTTATTCGCAATGGGTCAATAATATGTGTTGAAAATAGTTAGGAAGCGAGGTATACTTTATTTTATTTGTAGCTGGAAAAAAATCTAGAAATCTATATGTTACTATCCAATTGCTAAAATGCCATTGTCATTTTAATAACGCAAATTGTAATAAAATCTGCCTATCAGTGGCGTTTCCTACATTAGGTCACTTGGTTAATGTTCTCCCAAATTTATTGAAGCAAAAAAAGAAAAAGCGAAAGAATAAAAATAAAATATTTTAAATTTAATAATTCAGTTAGTCCATCGTGTCGTTAGCGTTGCTTGCGCAGGACACTACTGTATTGGAAGCAAGATAATGAATAGTACGCTTGCGAGCGCTGCTTTGGTCACATCAAACCAGTGACCACGTTGTGCTATATGCCGCATATACAAACCCAAACGAAGAAAAGTAAATAATTTATAATAAATCAGCAAAAAAATGATATTTTAAACTTGATGATTAGGTTAGTTAGTATAATTGATTATGAATAAAATAGTATGCTCAAAGTTGACCTTGGTCATCTAACTCAGTGCTCGCCTGTAATTGGTCATTCACGAAAACACTAGAATTTTTTCAATAGGCATATATTTTTCGTCGATTGCAAGATGTGAATTTACAACCTTGTAGCATGGTTTTCGTAAAAATGATCGCACCGAAATAATAAATTCAGATGTATTTAACAATGTATTAAGTGACTGGTAATGCTGTACTATACCTATACTGTGGATAAAATTTAAGGAAAGTCAGTAAATTTTATTTAACTTACAGCCTTTTTTAATTTTATTTTTTACATTACAATGTATTTCCGCCTCCCTCTAAATAAGTATCTTTTCTCTACCATACTGTATATTTTTTATGAGTTATATGGTATAAATATTTTTAAAGTATAATAGTATAATAAATTTTGTACTATTACTGTATAAATGTTTTTAAAATATAATTTATATTGTACTTTTGGGAAAAAGATTTAATTCAAAATATTTAGCATCAGATATCGAACCTCATGTTTACCGAAACAGTATGTTGATTGTTGAGTTCAGAATATCGGTATTCACCCCAATTCTATAAGTTGTCAAATATTAGCAACATTATTAAAAATTATAGCTAATAGAACCAACTGTGAAGATTGCCATTTTTATGTTGTATTCAGTGTTTGAATTATTATTGGTTATTTGCTATAGCAATGTTGTTAAGAGAGTATCTTTGTTACAGAATTAGGGTTATAGTCTCTTTTTATTATTCTCCTCTTATTCGTTTAAGTATGTTACATATTTAGTTATCTATTTATTTATTGCTATGTTCATAACCCCAATAATTCTCTATATACAAATTTGGATATCAGGCGTAGTGCAGAAGTCCAAAAGTAAATGTGAAAATTAATTTGTATTAACGTCAACAGTTGCATTCTACTAAATAGTGCAATGTACCATAAAAATTCCGACTTCACAGAAAATAAATTTCATTGCCACAGAATAGAAGCAAAAGTAATGTTCAAGGACTTTCTTTTAGTATAAATTTGGGTATTATTTTTCGGAAGGCATCACAAACATTTGTGCACTCATACAAACTACATCCAAATGAACTCCTTCGTAAGTTTTTTGTTGTATCCTTAAAGGACACATTTGACTACAAAATATTTCATTTTTAGACCGCTGTTGTCCTCGTCCTGGCCGTCGTTGGTGCATCTACCAGCCATCTTGGTCTTGGTCTTTTAAACCATGAAGCTCACATTCCATCTGGAACCGTATCCGTGGGTCATGACGGCGCCTTGATCGCTGGACCTGCAGGAAGCATTCATACTAACAATGGTCTGAACGGTCATGGTGCCGGCGCCCAGATCTCCGGCCCTGCTGGAGATGTGGAAACTCAAGGAGGACATGCTCATCTGACAGGACCTGGTGTTGAACATGGTTATGGTATCGCTGTTGCTCCCATCGCTCATTCTGTTGCTCCAGCCGTGCACGCTGCCCCTGCTTGGATCGGTACCCAAGCTGCCCATGCCTCCGTGGTAGGACCCAGCAGCCATGCTACCATCGTCGGTCCCTCTAGCTACGCCACCATTGTTGGACCATCTGCACATTCTACCATTGTAGCCCCTGTAGCCTCTGCTCACATCGCTGCACCTGCTCAATCCTGGGGACATGGAGCTGGGCTTGTTGCCCCCGCTAACTCCTGGGGACATGGTTCTGTCCTTTCTGCCCCCGCTGCCTCATGGGGACACTCTGGCATCACCTCCCAAGGATTAGTTGGTCTGGGACATGGACATCATGGATGGTAAAAGGTTGTTAGATTTTGATGTATACTGTTGATTGAACATTTTTTTGTGATGTACATATTCATTAATAAATAATTATTAAAAAATATGCTTGATATTATTTATATATTACGTACTTATTTATATTTATAATTTATGTGCAAATATAATGGGCATATAGGTAAGGAAATTATTTTTGTATTTCAAGTATAAAAATCTTATTCTCATTCAGTCTTCTTTTTACTTGAAACAATATATCCAACAAATAAAATATAAATCTGATTTTATTTTTCAAATCGAAAAAAATAAGGATTCGGATCTAAAGTACATCAACAATGGAGGTTTTTTTTGTCCATTTAACATTTATGATTTTTTTTGGTTTTATAAAGGCTGTTAAAGAAAAGGGTAAAAAAATTAAAGGCATATACTACTGACGAAAATAAGTAAAAAAAGCTTAATCAACATAGGTTCGATCTTCAATAGTTTTTGAGATAAAAGGCAGTCAAAAATGAGTTTTTACCGGATTTACCTCTGCTATTTCGATAACTATGAGTTACCGATTTTGATTAAATGAAACTTATTGTTTCCCTTTCAGATGTCTTCTTAGATACGCAATATCATTCCAATGTTAATCTTACCAACTACAATATTACACATACAAATTTCCCTAAATCATCTCGGTTTAATATAGTAGTTAAATTTATATTTCTAACATTCAAAATAGTTGGGAGGTGAAACATTGTTTACTTCACTTACTAGCTAGATGGAAAAACTTCTAGTTATCTTATAGGCCTATTCTGTAAAACATTCGCTTAACGAATCGTTATCAAAACGAAATCGTTATTATGAAAATCATTATATCTACTTAACGATAATCGTTATTTTCGTAACCGTATTCTATAACACATTTTAAAAAATAATAATTTTGGGATCAAGTTAAGAACTATATTTCCTAAAATCAAAATATAATTTTAAATGAAATACCTAGAATAATTCACATCACTCACAAAACTTTTAGGTTAGATCAGTTCTGGTGGGAGTCAGCTGTCAACCTGTTAGCTGTCAGACACTTTCTTCTTATTACTACTACTACCATCTGTAGACAAATTGGGAAGCTTGCTCTAGGCGCTAGGAACAAAACTTATTATATTATTTTAATATTACCATGCAAAAAACTAAAATATGACGGGTTTTGAGATCACTATTCAACATAATAGCAATTTTATTTTGACATGAATAAAATTACTGATTTATTGACAAAACGTTTATGTAACAAATAATTTTTCCAGTCCTTAAAAAATAACGATATCGTTATCTTTTTTACTTCCTTGTACGTAAGTAGAGGAAGTATTGTAATCACGAAAAATTTCGGTTTTCAGATTTCAGCGGAAATATCCATTTTGATCATCCCTGAATCCATTTTGACTAATTTCGTCGTGACGTCTGTACGTACGTACGTATCTCGCATAACTCAAAAACGGTACGCCGTAGAAAGTTGAAATTTTGTATTTAGGACTCCTATAACATGTAGTTGTGCACCTCCCTTTCTGGTTATTACACAATTGCCAGAAGTGGCACTTTACATGAAGCCTATAATATATTTGAATGAAAAACTGTTTTAAAATATAATCCAAAACTTTTCAAATTTGGTATACAAGACTTTTACGTCAATCGAAATAACATAATAGATTTTGGTTAAAATAGGCTAACCGGAGTGGTACATTACTTGAAGTTGTTAACAGTTTTTCTTGAATAAAATGATTTTATTTTGATTTTAGAAATAAATGCATCAAATAAAAGTTTTAGAGAACTAATTTCTGCATCTAGCACATCAAGTATTAATAAATTAGCCCTTTGTATAAGCGAGATATGTAAATTTAAAAATTATACTTTTTTGTTTTTGTAATAAAGCTTGCTATGGATTAGGACAAAAACATAAAAAAAATGTTCATGTCAAATTACGTTAAATACGTGCAATTTTATGATTCGTACAATAGCAAATATTATATTTTTATTGTGAAATTAGTCATATTCATTGTTGTAATCAAATATTTATTTGTTGTAATCAAAACTCTCTTTAAAAACTCCCTTTATGGTCGCTATATATCTTACTGTTTTGAAGTTAAATTAATATTTTGTAATTTATTTATTAAAAAATATGTATAGTTTAATAATCGTACAAGGAAGTCGTGTGGTGTCCACATCAGATTTTTTCGGTATGTAGAATTAAATTGTTGTTTAACGATTATCGTTATAATAACGATATAACAATACATAATGTCACAACGAACGTTTACAGAATAAGCCCATTAAACGATTTTCGTTATTATTTTAACGATATAACGTTTCCTAACCGCTAAAATTACATTGTCATTTTAATAAGGCAAATTGTATTAAAAATTATCAAAAAACTCTGTATAGATTTTTATGTTAAAGCGGAGTAAAAAATTATAATAAATCCGTCAAAATATAATAAAATAAATGTTTAAAACTTGACGATGACTAACTTTTGAATAAAATAGTATGCACGCCTTGTGAAATGTGTCATTCATTCGTTGTATTGCAGTACTCGATTACGAACTACGAGAACACTGGAAATTTTTCAATAGATAATTTTTTTTTTCGATTGCAAGATGTGAATTTACAACCTTTCACCTACTAATGGAGCATGCTTTTCGTAAAAATAATTGTACCGAAATAATAAATTTAAATGTATTTAATAATGCATTAAGTTACTGGTAATAATTAAATTCCATGGAAGAATCTGTTGGCGCTCGTGAAACATATTGAAAAATGCTTTAAAAACAATAATTTTACTTACAGTTTTTTAATTTTAAATCTTTAAAAAATGTCTTTCCGCCTCCCTTTAGATAATTATCTCCAGTTTTCACAGTTTCCATATTGTGCATTTTAATGACAGAATTATAGTATAAATATTTTTGAAATATAATCAATTTTGTACATTTGGTAAAAAAATTAAGTCAATATATTTAGCATCAGAAATCGAACTTTAAGTTTACCGAAACAATATTTTGAGGGTAAAATATCGAATATCGGTATTCACCCCAATTCTTTAAATGTTAGCAACATTATTAAAAATTATAGCCAATAGAAACAAATGTAAAGATTGTCATTTTTATGTGGCATTCAGCGTTTGAATTACTATTGGTTATCTACTACTATAGCAATGTTGTTAATAGTTAATATCTTTGTTAAATAATTGGGGTTATAGTTTGTCTTATTATTTTCCTCTTATTGGTTGCCCTGCAAAATTCTGAGGTTAACATAAATATGTCGTTAAATAAGATTTTAATATCAGTAAATAAGACATTGTCACAATAAATATTTATTTCTGTCCATAACTCTAATAATTCTCTGGTTTGTGCGAGAGTAGAGCTTATACCCATATGAAGATTGGAAGTTTATTTGCCTTAAAAATTAAAATGAACATTTATTGGTTAAAACATGGTTGAGTTATGTGGTTCACTGACTTTTTGGATAAGGACCAGTATGGTGGTTGAGCGAATACAGCTCTAACACAATGTAAGCAAAATGTATATCATATACACAATATTATTGTAAAAAAAAATTCGTTTCTTGTGCTCCAATGCTGAAGATGAGAGCCAATGCTCTCTAAACGTCCAAAATGTTATAAATATACAACCTAAGATAGATTTCTAACTCAATATAACTTTTTATTTATTTACCTTGATAAGGCGAACCCTAGTACCAATATAAGAAATATCTTTATATACAAATTTAGATATTAGGCTTACAGAATTTCAAAAGTGAACAAAAATTAATTTGTATTTACGTCAACATTTGCATTCTACTGAATAGTGCAATGTACCAGAAAATAAATTTCATTACCACAGAATAAGTAAAAGTAATTAGCAACATAAACAATGTTGCTCAAGGACTTTCTTTTAGTATAAATTTGGGTATTATTTTTTGGAAGGCATCACAAACATTTGTGCACTCATACAAACTACATCAAAATGAACTCCTTCGTAAGTATTACACTTGGATATTTAATTATATTATTGAAGGATATATTTGAATATAAAATATTTAATTTCTAGACCGCTGTTGTCCTCGTTCTGGCTGTCGCTGGTGCAAGTGCCGGTCACCTTGGTCTTGGTCTTTTAAACCATGAAGCTCACATTCCATCTGGAACCGTATCCGTGGGGCATGACGGCGCCTTGATCGCTGGACCTGCAGGAAGCATTCATACTAACAATGGTCTGAACGGTCATGGTGCCGGCGCCCAGATCTCCGGCCCTGCTGGTGACGTGGAAACTCAAGGAGCACATGCTCGTCTGACAGGACCTGGTGTTGAACATGGTCATGGTATCGCTGTTGCTCCCATCGCTCACTATGTGGCTCCTGCTGTGCACGCTGCCCCTGCTTGGATCGGTGCCCAAGCTGCTCATGCCTCTGTTGTAGGCCCTAGCAGCCATGCTACCATCGTCGGCCCTACTAGCCACGCTACCATCGTTGGACCATCTGCTCATGCTTCCCTTGTGGGGTCCGTTGCCTCTGCCCACATTGCCGCCCCTGTTCAATCTTGGGGACAAGGTGCTGTGCTCGCTGCACCTGCTAACTCCTGGGGACATGGTTCAGTCCTTGCTGCCCCCGCTGTCTCCTGGGGACACTCTGGCATCATCTCCCAAGGTTTAGTTGGTGTTGGACATGGACATCATGGGTGGTAAAAAAGGTTGTTAGATTTTGATGTTTGACCTTGTCTGAACATATGTTTGTGATGTAAATATTCAATAATAAATTAATTTAAAAAAATATGCTTGATTTTGTTTATTTATGTATTTTTGTATTTACATTTATATATATTACCTACCATTTCTTTGCAGGAAGTATACATATACTTACTCGTATATCCAGCAAATAAAGTATAAATCTGATTTAATTTCTCAAATCATCTGCCAATATTAGTTGCTTTTCGGAATCATTTAACATGCTTCTACACTATATGATGATTTGTGTTTTTGAGTATATACTCGTACATAATGTTGAATTGTACTAACTCTAACACCAGCTATAACTGTAAAAGCATCACACCTAGCCTCATACTACTAGAGTCATCAACGACGTTATTCACTGATTAAAAAATGTTTCTGTCATCATTTTCGGATGGAGATATTATTACATTAATTCATATTTATTATGGAAGAATGGGAAGTAATCGGACACGCTGTCTTACATAAATTATTTATTTCCTGGCCGACATAGCGACTGTCTTCTTCAGGGTTAGAAATGGTCATTTATAAAAAGGTTTAACATCGAAAACCTTTTTATAATTGACCATTTCTATATAGGGAGCAATAACTTTAATAAAATAGGGACTATTATAAAATTTATAGAGAAGTTGGTAAATTACACATATGAGGGAGACTGGGAGTTGTATGACATAAAGGATATTTCAAATATTTTACAGAAAATTAATAGTATAAATGAAAAGAAGAGAATATTCTTTAAGAAAACAAAGAAGGATAACAATATGGTTGTAAAAATGAAATTTGAACTACATTACAGATTTAACGAATTAGGTAATAAAGGCTATGTATCTTTTTTAAAACGGGGCAAAAAGCAGGACAATTTAAAACAATAAAATTGATTTAGGCAAAACGTTAAAAAGAGAAAAACTGCGGGATGTTGATAAATTACTGTAGGTGAAATGGGGAGAGAAACAGCGCAACTTCAGTGGTATAAAATCATACTTGATCAAAATAATAGTGCAAATTCTAAAGAAGTTGACCACAGTGACGAAGAAGATGTTTGTATATGCTGCGGAGTAGACTGGGGCTTACGTATTTAAGTTAAATAAATTTAAAATGCCTTACTTTACAATGTAGAACCTTTATTTTTATATGACCTAATAAATAATATATTTTTGTTTTTATGGGACATATTACAATTATGAAGGATGACGATATTACTGGATTTCAGTCAAACTTTATTCAAACCCTACTAGTTTCAACTCCACATGAGTCTTCTTCAGGGGATGAGTTTTCTTAAGTGTTAGAACATAGCGAGAATTGTGTGAGAATTAACAAAATTACAATTATATACATAAATAAATTAATATGGGGTCTCGTGGCCGTGTGCCTGAGTGTCTGGTCGCAAACCTGGGGACCCGGGTTCGATCCCGACCGACGCCAAAAGTTACACCGCATTTTAATGGCACAAAATTGACCCCTGTGACGCACTCTCCACGCCAGCAATGAGTGCCCGTGAGGTGACGCCTGGTAAGCGCCCACACGGTACACATATTCCATCATTACCGATATTTGTGTACGAAACAGATTGGCACACCCAGCAATGGGTAATATGCCGTGATGAAATATTTATTTATTTTATTTTATTTAATAAATTAATAAATAAAATAAATTATTTATTATGATACGAAAATTTTAATACAACAATATTAATTAGTACATAATTTTGTGGCCCTAATTCTTAGGAAAATAATTATTTTTCAAAACGTCTTATATCAAACTTATTTTTTATCAAAACGCTGTATATCTCAAATATTTTTTCAAAAGAGTGTAAATCCATATTATTCATGTTAATAACTAGATAATTTATAAAAAAACTATTTTTTTATAATTGTTTATACTTTGATAAAATATATACAGTAAAAATTTTGAAAGATGTCCGATCAAGGTTGTCTACGAATTGTATGAATTCAGATTTTTGCTCCGCCCATTCTGACAAATTCAGTAGTGTCGTTTGCTTGGTTTTTATGAGGGTACATAAGATACTACTGTTATTTTATTATTATAAAAATATATGTTACAATAACAGCATTCAAAATTCAAAAAGAAGTCAACTAGTAAGTTTATTAGCAAATGTAAAACCAAATATGTGAAAAATAATATACTGACACAATGTCAGTGTCAGTGATACTGACAGAAAATAACGTTATTTGTACGGCTATGAATCAAGGTAATGTATCTGAATTAATATTTAAACTTACGTTACAGCGAAAGTATTATTAACAACGAGCATCGTTTTAAAATGGAATGTCCTAACTTAAGTCGAAACAACATGAATTTTTGAAAGACAAGCGTGCTATATCCATCCTTATCGCACACGCTTAAAGCCTTTGAAAAGGAGGAGGAAAAATGTATGCCAATTTGTTAATTCGTTCATGATAGAGAGGACCTTGATCGGACATCTTTCAAAAATTTTACTGTACGTACAATATCTCTAAGTAACATTTATGTATTTCTTTATATATTATTGCTAACTTAAATTGACCTATATCTCAAATCTTGTTTAACTGGACATACAACGTTTTGAAAATAAGCTCCTCATATTGTCGATTGCAGATTGCTAATTTACAACCGTTCGAATACTAACTGATTGTTATTCGTGAAAATTATATTTTCAATAGTTATACACGAGGTTCCAAAATAATCCAATACACAGTTATGGACCGAGGGCTAGTTCTATGTGAAAAATGTATCATGGTATTCCAAATACTGACCCATGATGCTCACTTTAAATACGCTGGAGAAAGATTTGCTGTCTTTCCCGGAAAAATGACTATCTAGCCAACTATGGATCTTGACCCAAAACTGTTTAAAAAATTGATATTTTATAATCTAGATATTCTGTATGGGACCTGCATGTAAATAGTAGCCGATAATAAATGCCAGACGTTTTCAATCGTTACAGGGGGCGCTAAAGCATTTTATTGTTGTGAATTTTACCTATCAAAAATTATTTATGCCATTCCAGCAGTCGACTGACAATTTTTACCCTAAAAGACACAAAAAATTAAGGCCAGACACCCTGAATGTATATACGGGGTCCCGCACCCTTGCGATTTCGTCAACCGCTTAAAGTGAGGGCGGTGATGGATATGGTATACCGCTTCATATTGCAGGAACAACTTATAATTACCTTTTGAAATAAAAATTCATGCCGTACATAATTAGTGCAATGTACCATAAAAATTCCGACTTCACAGAAAATAAATTTCATTACCACAGAATAAAAGCAAATGTAATGTTCAAGGATTTTCTTTTACTATAAATTCGGGTATTACTTTTCAAAAGGCATCACAAAAATTTGTGCACTCATACAAACTACATCAAAATGAACTCCTTCGTAAGTATTAAACTTGGATATTTTGTTGTATCCTTTAAGGATACATATGAATATAAAATATTTAAATTTTAGACCGCTGTTGTCCTCGTTCTGGCTGTCGCTGGTGCAACTGCCGGTCACCTTGGTCTTGGTCATTTAAACCATGAAGCTCACATTCCATCTGGAACCGTATCCATAGGTCATGACGGCGCCTTGATCGCCGGACCTGCAGGAAGCATTCACACGAACAATGGTCTGAACGGTCATGGTGCCGGCGCCCAGATCTCTGGCCCTGCTGGAGATGTGGAAACTCAAGGAGGACATGCTCGTTTGACTGGCCCTGGTGCTGAACATGGTCATGGTATCGCTGTTGCTCCCATCGCCCACTCTGTGGCTCCAGCTGTGCACGCTGCCCCCGCTTGGATCAGTGCCCCAGCTGCCCATGCCTCTGTAGTAGGTCCTAGCAGCCATGCCACCATCGTCGGCCCTACTAGCCACGCTACCATCGTTGGACCATCAGCTCATGCTTCCCTTGTGGGTTCCGTTGCCTCTGCCCACATTGCCGCCCCTGTTCAATCTTGGGGACAAGGTGCAGTACTCGCTGCCCCCGCTGCTTCCTGGGGACATGGTTCTCTCCTTGCTGCCCCCGCTGCCTCCTGGGGACACTCTGGTCTCATCTCCCAAGGTTTAGTTGGTGTTGGACATGGACATCACGGGTGGTAAAAAGGTTGTTAGATTTTGATGTATGTTATGTGCGACGATGACTGAACATATATTTGTGATGTATATTTTTAATAAATGATCAATTTAAAAACATGCTGACATACCTATAATATATTTATTTGACATAATTCCTTTCTAGTTACAGTTTTATAAGTTACGTATACACAAGTTGGATATGTCCTCCTTTATTAATTGAAATATACGTAATATTCTGAATTGAACGATGCAGGATATATTTTAATTTAGCTGCATTACTAGGGATGGGAAAATAAATTATATAAATTCGATATTCGATATCAAATTGGAATCGATTAATATTATTCAACGTCGATATTACTGATTTTTGATATCATAATGTTGATATATTAACATTACTAATTGGTTTCAGGAACTGTTTAAATTAAATATAAACGAGATCTATTTGTTTTTAAGTGCTCATTTAATCAAAGGAGCTTAGGGCCGGATTCATAAGCCTCCAATTAAATGTATTTCCATAGTAAATTTAATGATATGAACAAACTCGAATTAGGTTCTTATGACATTACTGTCAAAAAAGTCGCGTTGCATTTGTTCAATATTTAAAATTTGAGAATAAAATTAATTTAAAATTAAGATTATTTTTTTTATGAAACCGGGCGTTAATATATTTAATTTATAGTAATTTAAGGATCCCACTGAAATTAGTTCTCAAGAATACTGCACAATTTTTATATTTATTTATTAAGAAGAGCAAATAACTTTATGTTAAAAGAGATTTTACCTTCAATTTTGACCCATATTTTCCTTTAAAGTTCATTTTCATTTTATAATAAAATAGACGGTCTTCCATTTTCATTTACTGAATCCCATTTATGTTTTATATGACAGGAATTTATTGTAGCCTGTTGACACGTTTACTTGTATTTTAAATTGTATAATATAAGTAAACAACCTTTAAATTGGACCTACCGTTCATTTTAGAACATAATGACATTTTTTGTCGATTGCAGGATTTCAATTTACAATTTCAGCTACTAGAGAAACATGCTATTTATAAGAATGATATTTACATAATCATAAATTTAAGAAGATGCATTGTTAAATGCATTATGGTTGTTTTACTATGCATAAAATGAAAATAATTCCAGTTTTCAGGTACCACAAAAAATACACCACCGGTACTTTCTATACAATAGCATAGACAGCCCATGGGATGACAGTTTGACATACCCCGATTCAAGTAATAAGCCGTGATGAGTGAAAACGAAAGTTAGAAAATTTTATATTATCTATTAGTTATCACGTTTTAATGTATGCTATTGTTTCTCTTTTCTGTAAACTAATCTCCAGTGCTCCCTATTCCATTTTATATCCTTAATGTAATTGCTGTGAGGTTGAATAGCTAGTCGCGAATCTGAGGATTCAGGTTCAATTCCAACCGATGCCAAAATTATTTCGAATTAATAATAACACAAAAGTGACCCCTGTGGAGCACTCGCCATGCCAGTAATGAGGGCCTGTCAAAAGACGCCTGGTGAATACTCTCAAAAGGACGGTAACGACAACTTAGGAATTATGGCTTTAAATTAAAAAAATCTGATGAGGCCGGCACATTACCTTGTGTCAATCCCGTATATTATGTACAAATTTCATACGGCGTAAACTTTGGCAATCAGATATCGGGGCCCGTATCAGAATGACAGGTATTAATTATGTCCATAACTGACAAATGTCATTATTTTTCGTTCAAGATTTCATTTTTTGATATTGTATGATTCCTTTTCTCGGCAACTGAATTCCACACTTCTGATAACAAATAAACCATATGAAATAAGAAAATTATACATTTATTTTAAATAAAAATCTTTTTGCAAAAGATCCTATATTTCCAGTGAAATTATTTCATAAACAAACTATGAAAATTGCACTTGACACTGACATCTTCTTCTTCTGCTTTAGCTTTTTCCATTCGTTAGAGGTCGTTATTTTTTATTTTCTTCTTCCACTCATTTCTGTTTTGCGTATCATCCTCATTCAGTTTCTTTTCTCTCAAGTCTTTCGCAATACACACCTTCCATCATATCTTTGGTCTTCTTCTGTTTCTTCTAATTTCTACTACTAAGCTATTCATTCTTCTTCAAATAAATTTTTCATCTCTCCTAATGACATGTTTAAACCAATGTAATCGTCTCTCTTGTATCTATTTAGAAACTTCTACACTCGAGCCATATCCTTCATCATTTAATTCCTCACCTGTTTTTCCGCGCCTTCCACAACATCTATCTCAAAATCCTCATTTCTGCCACATTTTTTTTTTTCATTGATACTGACGTCTGTCAATTTGAATTATCTGAATATATTAGCAGTTTCCATGGTTAGCTAGCTGGCTTATTTATGAAATTTAATATATTTCCAATTCTTTAACTCTATATCTATTGAATATAAAATATAAAATGCAATCAAATCGTATAGAGAATACACTCTTTAAAATATAATAACATTAAATGTCAATAAATAATATTTAACTGTGTTTTTCTAGAAAAATTGCTAAAATATACAAATTAGGGTACTTCTGGTCTGAATTGCATATACACACATATAGATATCATCGTGAAAATAGTAAATTCGTATTCTAGGGACTAGAAAACGTGCTTATTCATCAAAAACTCACCATCGAATTTGTTGACCACAAACAATACCTTCCTTACTCGCTTCCTTACTATAGATAACGGGAGGTAAAATGAACAATTAAATAATTTATCAGTTTATAATTTCAATAATTCTCTATTTACAAATTTAGATATCAGGCATATTCCTGAATAACAAAAGGACAAAGGAAAAATTAATTTGTTTTAATGTTAATCATTTGTAATCTACAAATGAGTTCAGTGTACCATAAAAGTTCGGAATTTATAGTAAATAAATTTCATTACCACAATACAGAAGTAAAAGTAATTTGCAACGTAAACTCGACAAGGTTGCCCAAGGCCTTTCTTTTAGTATAAATTTGGGTAATATTATTCGGAAGTCATCACAAACATTTGTGCACTCATACAAACTACATCAAAATGAACGCCTTCGTAAGTATTATTAATTTTGATAGTATTTGGGAAGTATTAATTTCTGAGTTAAATATAAAATAAATTTTAGACCGCTGTTGTCCTTGCTCTGGCCGTCGCTGGTGCCTCTGCCAGTCACCTGGGTCTTGGTTTTTTAAACCATGAAGCTCACATTCCATCTGGAACCGTATCCGTGGGTCATGACGGCGTCTTGATCGCTGGACCTGCAGGTAGCATTCATACTAACAATGGTCTGAATGGTCATGGTGCCGGCGCCCAGATCTCTGGCCCTGCAGGTGATGTGGAAACTCAAGGAGGACATTCTCGTCTGACTGGCCCTGGTGCTGAATATGGTCATGGTATCGCTGTTGCTCCCATCGACCACTCTGTGGCTCCCATCGTCTTGGCTCCAGCTGTGCACGCTGCCCCTGCTTGGATCGGTGCACCAGCTGTCCATGCCTCTGTGGTAGGCCCCAGCAGCCATGCTACCATCGTCGGTCCTACTAGCCACGCTACTATCGTTGGACCATCTGCTCATACTTCCCTTGTGGGGTCCGTTGCCTCTGCCCACATTGCCGTCCCTGTTCAATCTTGGGGACAAGGTGCAGTCCTCGCTGCCCCTGCTAACTCCTGGGGACATGGTTCTCTCCTTGCTGCCCCCGCTGCCTCCTGGGGACACTCTGGCATCATCTCCCAAGGTTTAGTTGGTGTTGGACATGGACATCATGGGTGGTAAAAAGGTTGTTAGATTTTGATGTATGTTATGTATGGCGATGACTGAACATATTTTTGTGATGTATATATTTAATAATAAATGATCAATTTAAAAACATACTTACATACCTATAATATATTTATTTGACATAATTCCTTTTTAGTTAAAGCTTTATAAGTTACCTATCCTCAAGTTGAACATGTCCTCCTTTATCAATTGAAATATACGTAATATTTCTAATTGAACGATGCAGGATATATTTTAATTTATTATTTATATCGATATTTGATATCAAATTGGTATCGATAAATATTATTTAATGTCGATATTACTGATTTTTGACACCATAATATATTAATTAACATTACTAATTGATTTTAGGAACTGTTTAAATTTAAAGATATGCGACATGTATTTGTTTTTAACGGCGGTTTCCTAAGCGTCCAATTAAATGTACTTCCATAGTAAATTTAATTATATGAACAAATTCGAATTAGTTTCCAGGTTCATATGACATTACTGTCAAAAAAATCGGGTTGCATTTGTTCAATATTTTAAATTTGGGAAATAAAATTTCATCATAGATTAATTTGTTTTATGAAACCGGGCCTTAATATATTTAATTTATAGTAATTTAAGAATCCTACTGAAATTAATTCTTTATAATACTGCACAATTTTTATAATTATTTATTAAGAAGAGCATATTACTTTATGTTATAAAAGATTTTACCCTAATTTTTTAACCATTTTTTAAGGTCATTTTCATTTTATAACAAAATAGACGATCTTCCATTTTTATTCACTTAATCCCATTTATGTTGTATATGAGAGGAATTCATTGTAGCCTATTGACACGTTTACTTGAATTTTAAATTGTATAATATCAGTACCTTCCGTTCAGTTTAGCACATAATGACATTTTTTGTCGATGATATTGCCATAATAATAGATTTAAGAAGATGCAATGTTAAATGCATTATGGTTGTTTTACTAAGCATAAAATTAAACAATTCCAGTTGTCAAGCAGCACAAAAATTACCCCACTGGTACTTTCTATACGATAGCATAGACAGCCCGTGGGATGACAGTTTGACACACCCCGATTTAAGTAATAAGCCGTGATGAGTGAAAACTAAAGTTAGAAAATTTTGTATTACCTATTAGTTATCTCGTTTTAATGTTTGCTATTGTTTCTCTTTTTTATAAACTAATCTCCAGTGCTCTCTATTTCGTTTTATACCTACAATGTAATTGTTATGAGGTGTTGGGGCCGTCAGTCTGAGTATCTAGTCGCGAATCTGAGGACTCAGGTTCAATTCCAACTGATGCCAAAATTATTTCGAATAAATAATAATACAAAAGTGCCCGTCAAGAGACGCCTGATGAATATTCTCTAAAGGACGGTATACGACAACTTGGGAATTATGCACAAATTCCATATGGCGCAAACTTTGACAATCAGATATGGTGGCCCGTATCACAATGACAGCTATTAATTATGTCCATAACTGACAAATGTCATAATTTTTCATTCAAAATTTCATTTTTTGGAATTATATGATTCCTTTTCTGTTAAAATTTGTTAAAATATCCAAATTAGGGTACTTCTGGTTAAACAATCGTAAACAAAATCTAATCAAGTCTTTATATGGATGTACGAAAAGGAATGTGAAAGAATTATAATTTTTGGAATTATAATATTGGAGTTATGCGATCCGCAACGAGCTGCACATACACACACACAGAGACATTGAGACATCTTCGTAAAAATAGGAAATTCGTATTCTAGGGAATAGAAAACGTGCTTATTCATTAAAAACTCACCATGGAATTATTTGACTACAAACAATAACTTCCTTACCTATAGGTGTCGGAAGGTAAAAATGTATAAATAAATAATTTCTCTGTTTATAATTTCAATAATTCTCTATTTACAAATGCCTGATGGCATATTCTTGAATAACAAAAGGACACAGGAAAAATTAATTTGTTTTAATATTAATCATTTGTAATCTACAAATGAGTTCAGTGTACCATAAAAGTTCGGAATTTATAGTAAATAAATTTCATTACCACAATACAGAAGTAAAAGTAATTTGCAATGTGAACTCGACAAGGTTGCCCAAGGCCTTTCTTTTAGTATAAATTTGGGTAATATTATTCGGAAGTCATCACAAACATTTGTGCACTCATACAAACTACATCAAAATGAACGCCTTCGTAAGTATTATTAATTTTGATAGTATTTGGGAAATATTAATTTCTGAGTTAAATATAAAATAAATTTTAGACCGCTGTTGTCCTTGCTCTGGCCGTCGCTGGTGCCTCTGCTGGTCACCTGAGTCTTGGTCTTTTAAACCATGAAGCTCACATTCCATCTGGAACCGTATCCGTGGGTCATGACGGCGCCTTGATCGCCGGACCTGCAGGCAGCATTCACACTAACAATGGTTTGAGCGGCCATGGTGCCGGCGCCCAAATTTCCGGCCCTGCTGGTGATGTGGAAACTCAAGGAGGACATGCTCGTCTGACTGGACCTGGTTCTGAACATGGTCATGGTATCGCTGTTGCCCCCATTGCCCACTCTGTGGCTCCAGCTGTATACGCAGCCCCCGCTTGGATCGGTGCACTTGCTGTCCATGCCTCTGTGGTAGGCCCCAGCAGCCATGTTAATATCGTCGGCCCTACTAGCCACGCTACCATCGTTGGACCATCTGCTCATGCTTCCCTTTTGGGTCCCGTTGCCACTGCCCATATTGCCGGCCCTGCTCAATCTTGGGGACAAGGTGCTGTGCTCGCTGCCCCCGCTGCTTCCTGGGGACATGGTTCTGTCCTTGCTGCCCCCGCTGCCTCCTGGGAACACTCTGGCATCATCTCCCAAGGTTTAGTTGGTGTTGGACATGGACATCATGGGTGGTAAAAAGGTTGTTAGATTTTGATGTATGGTATGTATGACGATGACTGAACATATTTTTGTGATGTATATATTTAATAAATGATCAATTTAAAAACATGCTTACATACCTATAATATATTTATTTGACATAATTCCTTAGTAGTTACAATTTGATAAGTTACGTATCCACAAATTGGACATGTCCTCCTTTATCAATTGAAATATATGTAATATTTCTAATTGAACGATGCAGGATATATTTTAATTTAGCTTCATTACTAGGGATGGGAAAATAAATTTAAAATTGATATTTGATATCAAAATGGTATCGATAAATATTATTTAACGTCGATATTACTGATTTTTGATATCATAATATATTAATTAACATTACTAATTGGTTTTAGGAAATATTTAATTAAAGATGTATTTGTTTTTAAGTGCTATAAGGCCGGTTTCATAAACGTCCAATTGAATGTAATTACATAGTAAATTTAATTATATGAACAAACTCGAATTAGTTTTCAGGTTCTTATGACATTACTGTCAAAAAAATCGAGTTGCATTTGTTCAATATTTTAAATTTGGGAATAGTTATTTGTATATCAAGTGCTGAAAGTCTATCTTTGTCGAACCAAAACGAAAGTTGCACCCTGAGCGAAACGAAGGTTGCAATCGTATGTGTTCGACAAAGGACTTTCAACACGTGTTATACACACTATTTTTTCTACTCCTGCAAGATAAAAAATAAGGAAATAAAGAATTAGTTTTTAAAAATAATTTGACATTTATTTTCAATTTTTGAATTTGTGATGCGTATCTATGACAACAACAAACATTCTATACAACATTTGTAAGTAAAATTCGTTGCTAGGATACCGAAGCGTGCTGCAAAATTTTGCAGCACTAGTGCTGCAAAGAGTTACTTTCAACATGAAAAACAAACCAGAAAATTGTATTTTCAGAACAGGAGTAGAAAAATAAAATTTCATTATAGATTAATTTGTTTTATGAAACCGGGCCATAATATATTTAATTTATAGTAACTTAAGGATCCTACTAAAATTAATTCTTAAGAACACTGCATAAATTTTATAATTATTTATTAAGAAGAGTAAATAATTTTGTTATAAAAAAAATTACCTTAAACTTTGAACCATATTGTATTTTAAAGTATCTTCATTTTCAGTTTATAGCAAAATAGACGATTTTTATTTACTTAATCCCATTTATGTTGTATTTGACAAGAATTAATTGTAGCCTATTGACACGTTTACTTGAATTTTAAATTGTATAATATCAGTAAACAGCTTTTAAAATGGATCTTCCGTTATAACATAATATTTTTTGTCGATTGGAGGATTTAAATTTACAATTCAGCTACTAATGAAACATACTATTCATAAGAATGAAATTGCCATAATGATACATTTAAGAAAATGCATTGGTAAATGCCTTAAGTGGTTGTTGTACTGTGCATAAGATGAAAATAATTTCTATTTTCAAGTAGCACAAAAATGATCCCATGAGAAAACCAAAGTTAGAAAATTTTATATTATCTACTAGTTACCACGTTTTAATGTATGCTATTGTATCTCTGTTTTTATAAACTTATCTCCAGTACTCTCTATTTCATTTTATATCCTTATTGCAATTGGTATGGGGTGTTATGGCCGTAATTCTAAGGAATCTGGGGACCCAGATTCAATTCCGCCCGATGCCAAAATTATTTCGAATTAATAATGGCACAAAAGTGATCCCTGCGGAGCACTCGTCACGCCAGCAATGAGTGCCAGTCTACAGCCCTGCATTAGAATTTGAATGCTCTCTAAAATACGGTATACGACAACCTGGGAATTATGGCTTTAAATTAAAAAAAATCAATGTGGCCAGCACATTACCTTCCGTCAATCCTGTGTATTTCGTACAAATTTCATACATAAATTTTCTTGTAAAGGATTATATATTTCCAGTAAAATTATTTCATAAACAAACTATGTAAATTGCACTTAACACTGACATCGTCTTCTTTAGTTTTTCCTATTCGTTAGGAGTCGCTATTTTTTATTTTCTCCCACTCAGTTCTGTTTTGCGTATCATCATCATTCAGTTTCTTTTCTCTCAAGTGTTCGTAATAAGTCCTTCCATCTTACCGTTGGTCTTCCTCTGTTTCTTTCACCTTCTATTACTAAGCTATTCATTCTTCTTCCAATATATTCTGCATCTTTCATGATATGTTCAAACCAATGTAATCATCTCTCTTGTATCTTTCTAGAAACTTCTATCACTCGAGTCATTTCCCTTATCTCCACATCCTCTACCACATTCAATGATACTGACATCTGTCAATTTGAATGTTCTTAATATAGTAGCTGTTTCCATGGTTATAGCATAGCTGGCTGATTGATGAAATTTAATATCTTTATAATTCTTTAACTCTACATCTGTTGAATATGAAGTATAAAATCGTATAGATAACATATTCTTTAAAAAAAAAAAATATTATTAAATATTAATAAATGGTATTTAACTAAGTTTCTCGTGTAAAAACGTTAAAGCTTACAAATGAGGGTACTTCCGGTTGACCAGTTATAACCAAAATCTAATCTCGCCTGCATATGGATCTAAATTCCAGAAATATGAAAAGAAAAATCGTGGTGTTGGAATTACGGGATCCGAAAAGATCGTCGCATACACACACACGCACACAGACACACACACACACACACACACACACACATATATATATATATATATACAGGATGAGTCACCGAAATCGCCGTCTTCGATATCTCCCTTGTCGTTAGAAATACAGCATAAGTTTATTAACAGAATTT
This sequence comes from Harpalus rufipes, assembly GCA_951394225.1. Lineage (NCBI taxonomy): Eukaryota > Metazoa > Arthropoda > Insecta > Coleoptera > Carabidae > Harpalus > Harpalus rufipes. Next base: position 52,497,656 of record OX596277.1, on the reverse strand, counting down.
ATTCATCTACTCAAGGAGCATAACGTAAAATTATTTTCACATATACAGGGTGTTGCATTACGGCTCGGCGAGAATAGTTTCTCTTTTTTAAAATAGAACACCCTATATATTTTTATATATTTTGAATTGTATTTTATTCACCTATACGAACATATGAATTTTGTTTTAGTTTTCAACGGCGTTGCCAAGTTATTCCGTTTTTTCTCTAAAAAAGACCGAATACACACGTTGCTTTATAAAGGCTTACTGAAGTTATTTTAATAGTAAGAATTAAGAATTTTCTTTTCTGTATAACTATAACTATACTCTATGTTCTGACATATTTCTTTTCGCCGTCTTCGATATCTCCCGAATAAGAAACAATTGCAGTAATGATAGTATGTTCATTAGCCAGGTTATTATTAATAACAGAGGGATTAAGTAAATTAATTTATTAATATGAGTCTCTCGCAAGAAAAACTTACGAATATAGTGTATGCTGGTCAGGCCAGGCGTCACCTCACGGGCACTCAATGCTGGCGTGGAGAGTGCGCAAGAAGAACTTACGAATATGGTGTATGCACTTGAAGCAGCGGAAACAAACCCTCTTTTGGCATCAAGAATTTATGCATAACGGTTTACGGGAAGACGACATCCAAATCCGCGTTCTTTTGAAAAACTAAGGGAAAGGTTTGAAAGAACTGGTCATGTTCAGTACGACAAAAGAGGGTTTCTTTCCGCTTTTCCAAGTGCGTACACCATATTCGTAAGTTCTTCTTGCGAGAGACTCATATTAATAAATTAATTTACTTAATCCCTCTGTTATTAATAATAACCTGGCTAATGAACACACTATCATTACTGCAATTGTTTCTTATTCAAAAAACAATATCCATGGTATACTACATTTAATTTTTAGTTAAATATATAAATTTAGAGAAAAATGGTGAAAATCTCCGAAATTATTGGTTTTAGGCATGGGATACCCTTAATAACATATGAAGATAATACAAAAATACACACAACTGAATAATAAAATATAGGGTGTTCCATTTGAAAATGACGAGTTATAGTCATTTGAAATTGAGCACATTTGATTCGCTTTATTAAACAGCCTGTATAAATACATTTAAAAATAAATATGTCAGAACATAGAGTATAGTTATAGTTACACAGAAAAGAAAATTCTTAATTCTTACTATTAAAATAACTTCAGTAAGCCTTTATAAAGCAACGTGTGTATTCGGTCTTTTTTAGAGAAAAAACGGAATAACTTGGCAACGCCGTGGAAAACTAAAACAAAATTCATATGTTCGTATAGGTGAATAAAATACAATTCAAAATATATAAAAATATATAGGGTGTTCCATTTAAAAAAAGAGAAACTATTCTCGCCGAGCTGTAATGCAACACCCTGTATATGTGAAAATAATTTTGCGTTATGCTCCTTGAGTAGACGAATAAATTCTGTTAATAAACTTATGCTGTATTTCTAACGACAAGGGAGATATCGAAGATGGCGATTTCGGTGACTCACCCTGTATATATATATTTATAAATCATTGTAAAAATAGTAAATTCGTATTCTAGGGACCCCAAAACGTGCTTATTCATTAGAAACTTACTATCAAATTTTTTGACCAAAGACAATACCTTCCTTACGGAAGGTAAAAAGGAATAATTAAATCATTTGTCTCTATTCTCTATTTACAAATTTAGATATCAGGCTAAGGGATATTCATAATTAACAAAAGGACACAGGAAAAATGAATTTGTTTTAACGTAATCATTTGTATCTACAAAAGAGTTCAGTGTACCATAAAAGTTCGGAATTCATAGTAAATAAATTTCATTACCACAATACAGAAGTAAAAGTAATTTGCAACGTAAACTCGACAAGGTTGCCCAAGGCCTTTCTTTTAGTATAAATTTGGGTAATACTTTTCGGAACGCATCACAAACATTTGTGCACTCATACAAACTACATCAAAATGAACGCCTTCGTAAGTATTATTAATTTTTATAGTATTTGGGAAGTATTAATTTCTGAGTTAAATATAAAATAAATTTTAGACCGCTGTTGTCCTTGCTCTGGCCGTCGCTGGTGTCTCTGCTGGTCACTTGGGTCTTGGTCTTTTAAACCATGAATCTCACATTCCATCTGGAACCGTATCCGTGGGTCATGACGGCGCCTTGATCGCTGGACCTGCAGGCAGCATTCACACTAACAATGGTCTAAGCGGTCATGGTGCCGGCGCTCAAATTTCCGGCCCTGCTGGTGATGTGGAAACTCAAGGCGGACATGCTCGTCTGACAGGACCTGGTGCTGAACATGGTCATGGTGTCGCTATTGCCCCTATTACCCACTCTGTGGCTCCCATCGCCGTGGCTCCAGCTGTATACGCAGCCCCCGCTTGGATCGGTGCACCAGCTGCCCATGCCTCTGTGGTAGGCCCCAGCAGTCATATTAATATCGTCGGCCCTACTAGCCACGCTACCATCGTTGGACCATCTGCTCATGCTTCCCTTTTGGGTTCCGTTGCCTCTGCCCATATTGCCGGCCCTGCTCAATCTTGGGGACAAGGTGCTGTGCTCGCTGCCCCCACTGCTTCCTGGGGACATGGTTCTGTCCTCGCTGCCCCCGCTGCTTCCTGGGGACATGGTTCTGTCCTCGCTGCCCCCGATAACTCCTGGGGACACTCCGGTATCATCTCCCAAGGTTTAGTCGGTCTTGGACATGGACATCAGGGTTGGTAATAAGGTTGTTAGATTTTGATGTATATTGTGTATGACACTGACTGAACATATTTTTGTGATGTATATATTCAATAATAAATTATCAATTTTAAAATTGTATACATAGGTACTTCATTTTATTTATTTACATACATACTATGGTTGCCACCTTTTAAAAATTGGAATGGAGGACAAGTACTTCCTTCTCGCACAAAATTTAGAAATAAAAAATATATAAAATTGTGCACTTAATGGCTTAATTGTGTCGTAGCATCCAACAGCGTGTACTACTGCGTAACCCGTACCGATATGTCGGAGCCTAATTCTCTGAGCAAAGTTGTTAAAATTAACAACCAATTTCAGGTGTTAAATTGAATGTCACTTGCTAAGTTGAAAATCCCTATTCACTATTACATTAAGTTGCTTATATTTAACAAGTCGTTACGTCGAGTTGGAAATAGAGAATCGACAACAAACCTAAACTAAATTATGCAAAATTGCGATATATTAGTAATTTAGTCTCAATATCGGAAAAAAATATTTATGAAGATATTCAAACTGATTAAGGTGTCGTTCATGATGTAATTCGTGAACTGGATGGTCTCATGTCACAAGATGAAAAATTTACATTTATTCCAAATCATTTTAAAGTGAATGATAAATTTAAATGTTTTAATTCTTAATATTGAACATATTTTCAGATTCTTCTAACACTTAATTCCAACACCTAGCTATGGACCTTATAAGGGATTACAGGGCAAAATTTCAAATTTCCGTGGTCAATCAACGATTTGTAGCAAAAATGAAATGCAAAAGTAGCTTTATGATATTTAACTTGAACAAAATCATCTTTTTATATTCACAAATGTAATCTACCTAGAGAATATTGTTGCTTGCACCTTGCATCCCGAATTTTCTTATCACTCATTATTAAAAATTGTAACGTCAAACTAATCACAATCTGTCACTTTACGTTGTCAATAGACTAAAAATCTGTTGTGGCCAGCACAATACCTCTCGCCATTTTCATTTTATCTTGCATAGGGCGCGAGCAGTTGTGTCAAGTATCATAAGTTTTCATTCGAAACATTAGGTTTGTTCATAGAACGGTTTGAAACCATCAGCAACCGTCAGAGGCATGCGCAGTTACATAAAAGCGTTCGCAGAGTCACAAATTTCCAACTCTAATTATTAGTTCAATGTTCATAGAACTTTCTGACTGGTTGCTGATCGGTTGCCAACTATCAGAATAATTTCCAACTCGGGAGGAAATTTTAAATTTGAGGCATGCGCACTTACACTGTTTTGACAAAACATTTGTATATGTTTTGATTACAGGTTTTGATTTCATTTAATGTTTGGTTATATAATTACAAATAAAATAAATTAGTGAAATAAATATTTTACGGTAAGTAAATCAGTGTAACTTAATGTAATAAAATAATAAAAAACTGACTCACTGACAAGTGTCATTACAGTGATCGATAATATCGATATATTTACTACCAAAATTAAGCAGAGACATTTATTATTCATTTTAAAAATTAAAGTGACATAATGCTATTCACAGAAGAATTCAAACAGTTTGATTTGCAACCAGTTTAAAACCACGCATGCGCACTCAAACTCAAACTCCAACCGTTGGAAATATGTTCTATGAACAAACCTGTTATGATTTCCCAAATCCATGTGGATTATTTTCCTCGACAAGTATATTCCATACTAATGGATGACAAATAAGCAGAATATTATGAATTTGAATGAAAAATTATGACATGACAATTGTGACATCTATGTAAATAACTACTAGCCGTCATTCTGACACGGATCCTCATATCTGCTTGCCAAGGCCAACAAAGTCACATGACTGCTCGCGCCCTATACGTAACGAATTTAACATTTCTTGTACACACAAATAATTGAAATTGTTTCTCTTCTTTCGTTCTATGAGAAATTTTATCCTACTATTCTAATATGTTCAATATACTTCAAATTCATTGATGGTATTGGCGGTATTTCTTAAGGATATATGTAATATTGATATACCTGCAATTTAAATAAATATTTAATTAATAATACAATAATATATATTAAATGTACTCATACCTCCCAGAACTGACACTGACATTTTGCATTTATTTGTCAATTACAAAAATTTTAATATCGCAACTGTTTTTCTGGCAACGAGATTTATTACAACAGATTATTCTATATTATTATATACTATATCTCCAAACCTATACGAGATATAATAAAAAAATTAAATGTGTCAAATTGAGAATTTAATTATTTTTAATATTTGTAGTAACAAATTTTCAAAAAATATTTAGAAATTTTTTTTTTTAGAAACTATCACTTCCGGTTGTCCAATTGTTACCAGAACCTATTCAACTCTTCCCATTGCTGTTAGATTGAGGAATCCGTAGTCAAACAGGTCTTTAGTCTTATAGAATTTGAGAAATCGTGTCTCCAACAACCTCACACACACACACATCCACACACACACACACACACACACACACACACACACACACACAGACATTATTGTAAAAATGTTAAAATCGGATTCTATGGACCTTAAATCGTGCTTATTCAATAAAATCTGGATATGCGATTTTTAGCATAAATCCAATACCTCTCTTAGCGAGAGGTAAAAATATGTATAAATTTTGATAATCGACATGCCTTTTAACTCACTTGTTAATAACTTCACTGCTATATTTAACAACGATTGTTCACAACGACCGTTTTTAACAATATCGTTAATTATGTATTTACTGAATACCATTTGAATGATGGTTGTTACAAGAGTTGCTAAAAACCATTGTTAATTCTTAGTTGGTACCTAACGCCTATGTTAACAACTATCTTAGTGAATTAGGCCAATTGTCTTTTAACTGATATCGGAATCGGCGACATTTATCGACACACCGATACATTTCGAATTTCGCGTTTACAACAAACCACGTAAAGTTACTACGATACGCTAGAATTCCCAGTATTTCGTTTCATTCGATCAACCCTTTCCAGCATTTTACTTACTAACTTTCCGATATGTAACAGCAAAATTTGTGTTTTTTTAGTGAAAAGTAATTTTGATTTCACAAGTAAATATACCACGGAAAGTGAAACATAGGCGTTTAACATGGGAAATCAGTTTTTCCGTGCGCATTAGGGATAATTATTTTAGATAAAAAGATTCAAATGGATGTTGTAAAGCAAAAAAAAATACATTCGCTATTTCATGACTGCAGAAATAAAATTTGAAAATTCACGGAATTACAATTTAATAATATTATCCATGGAATTAGAAACAAGAGACGAACAAAAGCGTAACGTTTTATACATCAAATTATTAGTATTTATTTTGACAATCATTATTCTGACACTGACGTAATAAAACGTTACGCTTTTGTTCATCTCCTGTTTCTAATTCCATAGCTAATACTATTAAATTATAATTCTGCGAATTTTCAAATTTTATTTCTGCAGTTATGAAGTAGCGAAAATGATTTTTTTTTTATTGATTGGAATGTAGAAATTTTTGCTTTCAACATCCATTTGAAACTTTTTGTCGAAAATAATTAGGGGAGCAATGCGCACGGAAAAACTGATTTCCCATGTTAAACGCCTGTTTCACTTTCCGTGATACACCCTGTATATGCATTCACCTTTGCCTTTTTACCTCTCGCTAAGAGAGGTATTGGATTCATGCTAAAAATCGCATATCCAGATTTTATTGAATAAGCACGATTTAAGGTCCATAGAATCTGATTTTAACATTTTTACAATGATGTCTGTGTGTGTGTATGTGTGTGTGTGTGTGTGGATGTGTGTGTGTGAGGTTGTTGGAGACACGATTTCTCAAATTCTATAAGACTAAAGACCTTTGTGACTACGGACTCCTCAATCTAACATTAATGGGAAGAGTTGAATAGGTTTTAGTACCAATTGGAAAACCGGAAGTAGTAGTATCTTAAAAAAAAAATTCTAAATATTATTTTTTTGATTTTTTTTATTATTAGTATTAAAGAACGTAAAATTCTCTATTCGATATATTTTAAATTTTTATTATGGAGTTATATTAAATAATAATATGAAATAAACTGTTGTAATACATTTCAGAGCCTAAACAACTCTACAGTAACCATCAGATGTTTGTAAATGTCATTGTCAAAAACCAACAGTAATTCATAAACCTTTTTGGCAGCTCAATTCTAAAACTTGAACTTAGGTCTATTTTAACTGAACACATGACAGTGGATAAGAACCGATTCAGAATTTGTCATAGTACGAATATGGTTTTATTAGCTGAAAATAAATCTTAGATATTTTTTTTTGGCAACATAACAGCAAACGTCAAAATTAACTGACATTATTGAAGAATTTTTCTGAGATATTGGTAAGTTTACTATTTCTTGTGGTATAACAATAATAACAATTAAATATTTAAAATTATAGCTATATACATTTACCCATCAGAAATCCCGTCAAGAAATTGGAAGATATTCGAACATTTAGAAGTATAGGAGAAAACTTCCCCAAAAAATAAATTTCAAATTATAAAAATAATCTAAACATAAAGAAAAGACATGAGAAATTTATAGGGCACGAGCAGTCATGTGACTTTGTGACTTTGTTGTACTTGACAAGCAAATAAGGACCCGAATTGTCCATCCAAAATTTCATGATATTCCAATTCTATGTGGTTTATTTTCCTCGACAAGTAAATTCCATATTCCTGGTGACAAAATAACCATGTGAAAAATTACGACATTTGACATTTATGTAAATAATTACTAACTGACATTTTGACAAGGGCCTCCATATCTGCTTGTCTAGATCAAGTATGACTAACTATGTGAATTTAGAAAATCTTGAAATTTTTGATGAAAAATTCTGTGACATTTGACATCTATGTACATAATTACTAATTGTCATTTTGACAGAACTCCCATATCTGCTTGTCAAGGCCAACAAAGTCACATGACTGCTAGCGCCCTATACTTATGTAAGCAAAAACGGAAGTGGCGAGAGGTATTGTGCTGGCCACAACAGATTTTTTTTAATTTTTACCTTCTTCTAAAATTTATTTGTTCGTATTAATGTCAGTATCGTTGATAAACTTTATGTTAGGGAGGACATTTTCATCGCAAAGAGAGCGGAGGACAATATTGAGTAAAAGAGGACTGTCCTCCCTAATGTAATGGCCTAGTGTATTTTAGTGCTGTGATGAGTAGTGTGGTAGGACTTTGGCGGGAACAATTCAAGGGGGAGTGCGCGAGCATCGAGCAGAAAAGAAAAACAAGATGGCGGAAGGCACATGGTTGTAGACGCTTGAAATGAATAACAGAAAAGTAGGTGAAAACAGTAGTTCGAGTGTGAAGTAAGAAATGAGAAGTGAAGAATAAGGAGAAGACGTAGGGAAAGTGTTGAAACAGGACGTGAAACGAGAAAAAAGAATGATTTGTAGAGACAGAAGAAGCCTAGAACAGCAAAACAGTGGCCATAATTTTTATATAGAATATAGACATTTTATAAGTTGAGTATAGTAATTAAATTTTGTATTATTTTACGTATTATACGCTGTTCTTTATCTAAACTATTTCTTTTTTTGAACCGTGTCTTTCTTGTAAACATTGCAGCCTGAACCCACACCCGTAAGTAAAATCATTTACATTTTATAATTTCCATTACAAGGAAGACGGGTGATAACCCTCATCAATAAACGTATGTTACAAGGTAAACCTTAAGTCCCGTGAAATTACATCTGGTAAACAAGAGTACATATTTATAGCATCATAGAGAGCCTACTACGGTACAAAATATTTTTTATTACCGAAACATGCGTTTGCTACACTCAGTACTGGGTAAAAAACTGTTAAGATTTTTTTCCGTGACAAAGAGTCAAATTGCATACCAACAATGGTGTCATTACTGTTTGATTACATATTTATATACAGATGAATATTTAGTACATTAGAAATAATGTCGTTGTATAAAATTCACATTTCTCCCCTTTGTAAAAAACTTATTATTAATTTTATTCAAGGTAAAATGGAGACGTAAGAAAACAACTTGACTAAATTTAAAATAAAAGAAACAAAATACAATACAGTAAGACTCGTGCGAAAAATTCAAACGTCCAATGAATATTAATTTACAAGACTTATGGAAATAACAGCAAGAGAAATCCAAGGAGACCTCAGTCTACTTTATACATAAATAAAAAGAACCCTCCCGAGGAGGTATCATTTTTTTTGAGTTTTTGCTTTGTAATATAACAAGAAACGTTTCCTGAATATGCTGGAACTTAATTACGGATTTATTATTTCTTCTTCTAAGATGCTGCTATATTTATAAACGATGAAATGAACTTACTTGCAGTAGACTTCAAAGATATGAATACGAGTAACTTAAGTCAGAATAAAAAATGAGAAAAGAACTTGTTTTTAAATTTATGACGTAAGATTGAAAAAGATTCTTCATTTGCAAGAAAGGAATAAAAAATATTCCTTCATAACTAATGTTTATTATGTTAGTCTTGGTAATAAAAGCGTTAATAATTACGTACACAACATTTTTTTTTATATGTACAGCGTGATCAAAAATAACTGATTCATTTGGCAATACAATACTAGGGACCTTTTCATTCCACTGTTTATATAACACCAGGCGGAAATACTATTTAAGGTAGTTCACCAGTAAATCGAGTTTCTATAGATGTTCATAAAAATTTAACTATGTGTTAAGAATGACCTAATACATGCACAGTTAATTTTTTATTCGTACAGAAAATGAGCTATTCGCCTCGAAAGTCAGACATTTTAACACGTGAAACATAGGACCAATGCTACCAAAACCAACGTTTTGATTAATAGCATCATTTTGCTTCTATAGATTTTAATAAAAAAATATGTAGTAGTTTAATATGTTTCGAATGTTATTTCAAACGATGAAAGCGATCTGACGTACAGTTTCAGAGTAATCGTAGTGTAAAATAATGTACTCGACGACAGAAAAACTCGATGGAGAGAGGCATCGGCAACACTGTATGTTTACGTCAGGGGAAAGGGTAAAACTAATAAAATATATAGCTAAAATATTACTTACATTTGCATTTATGTATGTTTTATTCATTTATATTTGTGAAAAACTGTATAACAATGTTAGAACTGCTAAATTGATTTTTTGACAGTCTCAAAATGGCATTTTAGAATGTCAAAAAATCAATTTAGCTATTATAACGTTGTTATATGGTTTTCAAAGATATAAATGAATAAAAAATACAAAAAATGCAAATGTAAGTACTATGTTTTATCTAAGTATATATAATTTGTTATATTATTTTTAATACGTCAAAATTGACAGCGGGAATAAGTCACGTCAAAACGGCGAATTTGTAACTACGACTGGATTCAGTGGCTCTCTGCTAGAACTGTTCCCCCCTTCCCCTTCCGATTAAAGCGCGACGTTGCCAGCTTTCCTTTAACAACGTTTCGTAGCGGTGTGAGTGTAGATACTTATGACATACGGCACAAGAAAGTACAGTCACCTACCTAAAGTTTTCTTTAGAGAGGGGTTATCGTAGAATGCGCAGTATACGTTCAGCGCAATCAAATATTTGGCCTGGACAGTAGCTGGTGAACTACCTTAACATGTCAGTTTTAGAATAAATACAAATAGGTTATGTCAGCAGAAGGGACTGACAGGTACTAGGATTTTGAGTGATTGATGTATTTTAGATTATTGGCGTGTACTGCTAAGCGATATTAAAATATTGATGATATATTCTTTGTTAGAGTCATTATTGTATACAAAATTGTTTGTTGTAATCAATAATTTTACAGTTATAACAATATCAGAACATTATCCGTTTAGCAGGATATTCATTTTATTTCTACTAAATTCATTGTTGATTCATTCTTGTAATCAATATTAATGATCTATATGAATATAACAATGGTAGAATAAATATCCGTTTGGTAGGATAATTATTTTACTTAAACTTAATTAGAGCTCTAGTACAAACAAATTAATAAAAAATATTTTTCACTTCTATCACCTTACTATTTAAGTTGTATAGGTATTTTTTTCTTAACGAATAAGAGTAGTTTGCAAAAAAATACTATTATTTATTCTCATGAAATGGCGCCCCTCATGATTGGGCGCCTTTGTGCGAGGCACAACCTGCCCACCCGCACTGAGCGGCCCTGCTTAGGGCTCCAAATTGAATATTATGTGCTCCAGGCGCCAAAATACCACCGCACGGCGCTGGCCAAGATAATGAGCTCAATTGTACAGATTGACATTGAAACTGGTTGTTCTCATTAAGCCAAAATATAATTATTTATTTTATTTATACATAATTTGGACATACCGCTATTTTTTGGTTAATAATAGTCGAGCAGTGAGTCACCACTGTCCGTTATAAATAAATACTTATCATATGATATAATTATTTCGTTTTTTTATATAGCCAACAGAAAAAAATGCATAAATTAAGAATAGGAACCAGCAATTAAATAGGTATATGAAATATTGCGTATTAGAAAATTAATTTCGTTTTTCTATTTTTTCTTTTTTCTTAAAAATTGCTGCGTAATTTTTGTGAAAATCTGTATTCATTTCCGTGATAATGTGTGCTGATGAGAAGAGAAAGGGCCTGATAGTGCTCTGTAGGCTGAGGCTGAGATCAGGAATGAATATTTATTCTGGTAATTTGTCGGCAGGCTGTCGCCATCGCCACGCAGCATGCATGATCACCATGAATCCATCATCGTTACGTGAAACCCGACGCTATATCATCGCCTCACCAACACCACCATGTTTATTTTGTATAATTTTATCCGCATTCCAACCTTCATACTACTTTTCTCTACACTTTATTCAGGAAAAATATGGGTATTAATATTATAATCGAATACGAATTTATCACACACGGTTTGAACTGTTTTAAAACTTTGTATTGAAACTTAAAATCCATCCATCAGCTCTGAAATTGAATGGATTTTGAAATAGTTTTCTATAGTTTATAATAGGGACATTTCATAAATTTTAATTTCCTCTAAAAACCACATAAATTTTTTAATCACCTAAAAAATTCATATTTCAAAAAGTGCTGTGATTGGTGTGACGTCATAGTCATAGTCTCCACACCAGATTTCTCTACTAAGCTGGTCATTCGCAATACTGTCCTTCCATCTACCTTCTATTACTAAACTATTCATTCTTTCAATATATTCTTCATCTCTACACATGATATGTTCAAACCAATGTAATCATCTTTCTTGTATCTTTCTAGAAACTTTATCACTGGAGCCATTTCAGTTACCTTTCATTCCTTACCCCCATATTTCCGTATCATTCCCAACATCTATCTCAATATATTAGTTTCTGCCACATTCATTTTCTTTTCATTGTTACTGACATCTTCTGTCAATTTGAATTATCTGAATGTATTAGCAGTTTCCATGGTTAGCATAGTTGGCTGATTTATGAAATTTAATATCTTTATAATTCTTTACCTCTATATCTATTGAATATGAACAGTGCCGGATTAAACCATGTGGAGGCCCTTAGGCAATCGAAATCTCGCCCCCCCCCCTAATAAGTTTACGATTTCATCCCCAACAATTTTAATAAAATAATTTTATTATATTATTGACATTTTTTATTATTGTAATCAAGATTCCATTATTGTAAATAAGCATTTCTTTGTTGTAATCAAAATTTCTTTAATTAAGAATTTCTTTGTTTGTAATAAAAAAAATCTCAAAATCAAATCAATATTATTTTAATCTAATATAGCGGGGCGCGGGGCCACTAAAGGCGCGGGGCCCATAGGCAATTGCCTAGTCTGCCTATTGGGTAATCCGGCACTGAATATGAAGTATAAAATGCAATCAAAACGTATAGAGAATAATATACTCTTTAAAATTTATAAACATTAAATGTCAATAAACGATATTTAACTGCGTTTTTTAAGAAATACTGTTAAAAGTTACAATTGAGGGTACTTCCGGTGGACCAATTATAACCAACATCTAATCAATTGTGGAAATAGACGTAAGGAAGAGGGATTGTAAAAATTGTAATATTTGGAATTCTAGTACCTATTGGAGATATCGCGGTCGAAATTAGAGTCACACACACACAAACACATGCAGACATCATCGTATTCATCGTAAAAATAGTAAAATCGTGTTGTAGAGACCCTAAAACGTACTTATTCATTTGAAATTTTGGATGGCCAATTGACATTTGACATATATGTACATAATTACTAGCTGTCATTCTAACTCGGGTCCTTATTTGCTTGTCAAGTCCAACAAAGTCACATGACTACTCGCGCCCTATAAATTTCTCATGTCTTTTCTTTATGTTTAGATTATTTTTATAATTTAAAATTTATTTTTTGGGGAAGTTTTCTCCTATACTTCCAAATGTTCCAATTTCTTCCAATTTCTTGACGGGATTTCTGATGGGTATATGTATATAGCTATAATTTTAAATATTTAATTACTATTATTGTTATACCACAAGAAATAATAAACCAATATCTCCGAAAAAAATTTCAATAATGTCAGTTAATTTAACGTTTTACTGTTATGTTGCCAAAAAAGAATATCTAAGATTTATTTTCAGCTAATAAAACCATATTCGTACTAGGGCAAATTCTGAATCGGTCCTTATCCACTGTCATGTGTTCAGTTAAAATAGACTTAAGTTCAAGTTTTAGAATTGAGCTGCCAAACAGGTTTATGAACTACTGTTGGTCTTTGACAATGACATTTTTCTGTCATTTACAAACATCTGATGGTTACTATAGAGTTGTTTAGGCTCTGAAATTTATTACAACAGATTATTTCATATTATTATTTACTATATCTCCAAACCTATAGGAGATATAATAAAATTTTAAAATGTATCGAATAGAGAATTCAACTCTTCCCATTAATGTTAGATTGAGGAATCCGTAGTAAAAAAGATCTTTAGTCTTATAGAATTTGAGAAATCGTGTCTCCAACAACCTTACACACACACCCACACATCCACACACACACACACACACACACACACACACAGACATCATTGTAAAAATGTTAAAATCGGATTCTATGGACCTTAAATCGTGCTTAGTCAATAAAATCTGGATATGCGATTTTTAGCATGAATCCAATACCTCTCTTAGCGAGAGGTAAAAATTGAATCCAACGAGTTACAATATATTATAAGTTCAATAAAATGTACAGTTTGTTTCAACCGTGCGTCATAAATATGTGTACTGTAGTAGTAGTAGTAGTCCAGTAGTAACACAATAACAGTGAACGTACATGTTACCAGCTTGCGACCTTCAAAAAACCGCACATGTTATACTTACAGTTTTTTTTTAATGATGTTGACAAGGAACTTTATTTTTATAATAGTTTTAATAGGATGTGATACAAATACGTGACTAATCATTTAATAAATTAGTGCATAATCATGATTATTCGTAAGAATTTGTTCACACCTAAGATCCTAGAACAAATACTTGGCAATAAATTATCAGACCATACGAAAAATACTTTGTCATTGAGTTTATTGGATCTCTTTTAGGTGTCATTGGAAATTTTAAAAAAGTTAATGAAAAACAGAAGTAGGAAAAAGTGTAGGACGTCAAAATTTAATTTTTCCGCTTAGTTAATTTTGTTTGTAATATGAACATAGACACATTACCGGGTGTAATATGAAAAGCAGGACATAGGCATTTAATATGGAAAAATAGTTTCTCGTTGCGCAAAACTGACCAATTAATTTTACACAAAAATGTTTTAGATAAAAGTTGCGAGAATTAATTTCTGTAACTAATTTAATAATCTCATTTCATTTTGCACGTTTTATAACCGTGAAAATAAAATTTACAACTTAAAATAGTTACTTTTTTATAGTGTTAGCCATGGAATTTAAACAAAATCTCAACAAATCTTATTTGTCAGAAACGCTGTGTTTGAGTCATCATTACTGAAAATGGAGAAATATTTACACGAAAAACAGTTAAAAATTATAAAGTAGTAGGTAATGTTGCGAATTATATTTTATAATTCGGAACTCTTTCTGACAAGTAATGGTTATTTTTGTAACAAGTGTGGGAAATTTGTGATTCTGCAACGAAATGCAAGCCTCCGAAACGAACGCAGCGAGTTTTGAAATTTGCGTGGAGTCTAATTTTTTTGACACATCTGCTACTTGGTCGGCTTCGAATGATATTTTCAGATTATGAGCACAAACTCATAATAGATCGACCCGTTTAAATTTTCAACAAACATATTATAAAACCTACGTAAATGGTGAGAAATATCTATTTCTTTCTACTAGTTTAAAATATAGATTTTAAACTTACAAAAACTGAATATGTATTCCGCCATTTAATATTCGGTTAAATCGCCTTTATTAGTAATACCAGCTATAATTCTATTAGGTTTTGTATCCCTAAGCCCTGTAGATTTTTCTGTGAGTATTGTCCCATATTGTTTGCAAGGTAGGTTTCACTGTAAGCACTGGATTTTTGCGAAGTTGTTTTTCATAAGGAAGTTATTGTCTTTGGTCAAAAAATTCAGTGGTGAGTTTTTAATGGCTAAACACGATTTAGAGTCCCTACACTAAGATTTTACTATTTTTACGACTGTCTGTGCGTGTGTGTGTGTGTATGTATGTATATATATATATATATATATATATATATATATATATATATATATATATATGTATATAATTTCGGCCGCGATAATTCCAATACTAGAATCCCAAAAATTTCCTCTTCCTTACATCCATATGCAGACATGCTTAGACCAGAAGTACCCTCATTTTAAGGTTTTACAGTTTTTTTTTTGACAAAACGCTGTTAAATATCATTTTTTCACATTTAATATTATTATAAATATTAAAAAATACTTTATATACGTATTGATTACATTATATACTTCATATTAATTGGGTTTAGAGATAAAAAATTATAAAGGAATTAAATTTCGTGAAGCAGAGCTAGCTATGCTATAACCATGGAAACAGTTACTATATTAAGAAAATTCTAATTGAAAGATGTCAGTGTCAAGTGCAAATGACATAGTATGTTTGTGTTATAATTTTACTGGAAATATAGAATATTTTGCTAAAAACTTTCTGAATGGAATTTGTACAAAAAGCATAGAACTGACAGAAGGTAATATACTGGAAATATAGAATCTTTTGCAAAAAAGATTCTGTGTGGAATTTATGCACAATACATAGAAACTACTTGAGGTAATGTGCTGGTCACATCAGATTTTTTTTATTATTATTTCACCGCAAAATATATGTCAAAAAATCACAGTCTACTAGTTAGTCTCAACATTGTGAGAACAGCCCTCGTACATAATATATATTTTAATAAGATGTGTCAATATTATTATTTAAATTTCTATAAATAGAACAGTAATTATGATAAATTAAAATCGTATTACTTATAAAGGATGAATAAAAGCTGGTTATCTTTGGAATAGAAAGAAGGCTGCAGGAAGTAGGCGGAATACAAGTTGTCATGAATTTGTGTGTCGAAAACTCGCAATATTTCATCGCCCAAAGCAATCCCGTTGATGTCTTACAACCCGGTAATTAAAATGCAAACAATAAACAACATTTACTTTACTGAAAAGTTTATTAATGACGAACATTAAAAATCCAACGAATGACTTCAAAACATTCATAACTTTAAAATATTTCAACGTTGTACCAAGCTACCAACAAAATGTAAAGTTAAAGTTAATAGTTCATTTTTGTTCAATTTAAATGACAGAACAAAAAAAAGATTCTTTGTTTAAGATATGGTTCAGGAAATCGCATGTATTGTTAATCGAAAGTATATTCAAGTTCAATGTTTTCAATTGGAGACCATGGCGGAACTGTGATTTATGAAAGTAAACGTAAAAATTGTAACACTGATCAAGGTCTTTCATATAGTATAAATTTCGGTTGTAACTTTGTAATTGTATTATATACTTTTGTGTACTCAATCAAGCTACATCAAAATGAACGCCTTCGTAAGTATTATTACATTTTTTGTAAGGGTGTTCGTAATATTATTTCGTTAGATGGAAGATCAGGTTTGACTGTACCATGACATTAATATTATCGTCAAAAAGTACGCGATTTATCCCAAAATATGATAGACATTACGAGTTTTTTTTAT
Source organism: Harpalus rufipes (assembly GCA_951394225.1). Taxonomy (NCBI): domain Eukaryota; kingdom Metazoa; phylum Arthropoda; class Insecta; order Coleoptera; family Carabidae; genus Harpalus; species Harpalus rufipes. The sequence goes on along the minus strand of OX596277.1, from coordinate 52,480,732 downwards.
TTGTCCCAAATTATGGCATACAAGGCTTTCAAATTGGATTTTTTTTAAACTAATGAAATTAATATTTATTGTAATTGGGGTAAATTATAAAAAAAAATAGTTATATATTTTTGTATTATTCATTGTAGCGCTGTAAATTCCTTATTGACTGCATATAATTGATACCAGCAAACTAATATTTTTATAATCAAACAATAATACATGCAAACTCCTCAAACCAGTAAGAGTACTTAATTTGGAATGCACCTATTAATTAATTAATCAAAAAATCTTAATGTATGATATACATTTATGTAGGTACATTGTATACAATATTTTTTTATTATGATTATTATTATTATTACTGTTATTATTATTATTATTAATTTTGTTTAGATCGCTGTTGTCCTCGCCCTGGCCGTCGCCGGTTCTTCCGCTAGCCACTTGGGTCTAGGCTATGGTCTGAACCCCGCTGCTCACATTCCCTCTGGCAGCGTGTCCGTAGGCATTGATGGCGCTGTCATCGCTGGACCTGCCGGTAGCGTACGCACCGACAATGGTATCCACGGTCACGGTGCTGGTGTCCAGCTTTCCGGCCCTGCTGGTGATGTAGCTACCCATGGTGGACTCGCCCGTCTTTCTGGACCTGGTATTGGACACGGACACGGCATCGCTGTTGCCCCCATTGCCCACGGTATTGCTCCCATCGCTCTTGGTCACGCTGCCCCCGCTTGGTACGGTGCCCCCGCTACCCATGCCGCTGTTGTAGGCCCCTCTAGCCACGCTACCATTGTTGGACCTTCTGCTCATGCCACCATCGTAGGCCCGTCTGCCTACGCTGCTGTTGCCGCCCCCGCCTGGGGACATGGTGTTGGTCTGTCTCATGGTCTTGGACTGGGAATTGGACATCATGGATGGTAAATACGGCGTTAGATTTTGATGTACATGTTGTAAATTATGTAAATATAAATAAATAGTACTCCGATTATGCAATATTAAATTTGCAGTTTTATTTTTGAAAAAAATAATGTTTATATGTAGCTGCTGTAGCTGTCTACAATACATAAAGTTGGGTATATATTATATTTGCAGTTAGGGGGGCAAAAAAAATTTCAACAAAGTCAAAATTTATTATTGTATTTTTCTTATTAATAATAATTACAGAAAAAATAAATAAAATATAGTGTAACTACAAGAATCGTATCTTGTTATATTATTTTAAACATATTATACCGAGCAGTGTTTTTACATTCCGTCACCTTTAGGTAAGGAAGGTATTGTCTCTGGTCAAAAAATTCAATGATGTGTTTTTAGTGAATAAGCATGTTTTAGGGTCCCTATAATACGATTTTACCATTTTTACTATGATGTCTGTATGTATGTATATGTGTGTGTGTATGTGTGTGTGTGAATGTGTTTGTGGATGTGTGTGTGTTAGGATGTTGTAGATACTATTTCTCAAATTCTATAAGACTAAAGACCAGTGTAACAACGGATTCCTCTATCTAACAGTAATGGGAAGAGTTGAATAGGTTCTGGTAACAATTGGACAACCGGAAGTGGTAGTTTGTAAAAAAAAATGTTTCTAAATATTATTTTTGGATATTTATGTTACTACAAATAATATAGATAATTATAGATATAGTATAATAATACAGAATAATCTGTTGTAAAAAATCAGCAGTTTTACTAACATTACTGGAAGATTTTTGTAGGAGGTACGAGTACATTTAATACATCTTATTGTATTATTAATTAAATATGTATTTAAAATTATAAGTATATTAATATTACAAATATCCTTAAGAAATACTGCTAACACCGTCAATGAATTTGAAGAATTTTGAACATATTAGAAGAGTAGGACAAAATTCCTCGTAGAACGAAAGAAGAGATACAATTTCAATTATTTGTGTGTACAAGAAATGTTAAATTAGTTACTTATAGGGCAAGAGCAGTCATGTGACTTTGTTGGCCTTGGGAAGCAAATCCGTGTTAGAATGACGGCTAGACATAGATGTCACAATTGTAATGTGTCATAATTTTTCATTCGAAATTTTAAAATGTTTTGATGGATAGAAAGTCATGGATGTTTTGAATGAAAAATTATGATACTTGACACCTATGTACATTATTACTAGCTGACACGGGTCCCCATATTTGCTTTTCAAGGCCAACAAAGTCACATGACTGCTCGCGCTTTATGCAACATAAAATGAAAATGGCGAGAGGTATTGTGCTGGCCACAACAGATTTTTTAATCATATATTTGAAAATATGCCTATTCATTATTTATAGGAATTATTATATATATTTTTTAATATATAAATAAATAAATATTTCATCACGGCATATTACCCATTGCTGGGTGTGCCAATATAATCTTTGAATATATAATACATATAAGAACGGCAACGTAATGTATTTAAATTAAATATTTCGAGAGAAGGTGCCATCTATCCCTCCGTATACGAATTATTTCTGAGTTAGTTAAAAAAATACATAATAGGTGGATGTTGCACAGTGTTGCCACGTAGCTAAAACAGCAAGTTAAGATTTTATAAAGGTTTTTAAGTTTGCTACTGTAAAACAAGTATACCATGTACATTGAAGATTCAAAATATATTATCTGGTTATTATGACACAATATTTTTGAATTATTGATTATTGAATACCTTTAACAAATAGTATCTGGCAATGCTGTCAGCACGATTTACCGTAGTTCATAGTTTTGTGGTAGGAGTCACTAGCTATCTATAATAATTTTGTGAATAAAAAGAGACAGATATAGTATCTTGCTAGGCCATATGCGTTGCCGTTCTTATATGTATTATATATTCAAAGATATAATGATTAAATAAGCAAAATTACGAGGATATAATGTGATTTTATAAATACAAAAATCTTGCTACCACCCTATTAATTTTTACAGCGAAACAATATTTTGAAGTATCGTCTTCCTTTGCAAATAAAAGATAAAGCAGGTACCTACTTTTGGAAAAGCATTGATAAATAATTCCCTGGATGATAAATTAGTGAATGTTTAACTGCAGCGAAGATTAAGCAATTTGAAACCCCTGTGTTTGTCAAGAATAGGTGATTATTTTTTATTTACGGGCGCTGCGGGCTGCAGCAAAAAGCGCTGGAAAGTTTTGATATAGAGATTAATAACAGCACCGCAACAGCAGCAGCAACAGCGGGGGTTTGTCCGTATCGCTCTCCTGGTCCACCCAGTCCAGCCAACCATTGCCGGTCAGATTTATTAATTCCAATCCGAATTGTTCCGGGCGAAACAGTTTGTGCTGTTTGCCTGGTGTTTTATTGTGGCCAATGTGTCCTCTGACATCCAAGAAAGAAATTATCACCTTTGCAATCTACTTGAAAATTTTGTAATACAAGGGTCACGTTAGAATTATCGACCTCCGCTACCCTTGGTAAGGGAAGTATAGGGATCGTGCTAAAAATCGCATATCGAGATTTTGGTAAATGACCACGTTTTAATGTCCCTACAATCCAATTTTCACGATGATGTCTGTGTGTGTGTATGTATGTATATATGTATGTATGTATGTATGTGTGTGTGTGTGTGTGTGTATGTGTGTGTGTGTGTGTGTGTGTGTGTGTGTATGTGTGTGTGTGTGTGTGTGTGTGTGTGTGAATCCTCTTTACGCTCTAATTCAAATACTATCATTCAAAAAGTTTTGAAACCATGTATTCTACCTTATTCTAATATGGAAAGAAGCCATTAGATTTTGGTGGCAATCGAATAACCGGAAATAGCAGTTTACTTGAAGCTCAAGATAGTTTTTCTTCAAAAAATACCTTTAAATATAATTTTTTCGCAATTTTTTATTATAAAAATGAAAGATTATTCCATTTTCTACAGGTTTGCTTTAATACTTTTCCTATATATTTTATTTCTTTGTGAATAAAAAATTGTGGAAAGTCAACAATTTTTAGAATTATTTATTTTTATTATTATTTAATCATTGTTGTAAGTCAAACCACTTTCATTCGCTGTCATACCATATACAGGTTATTAATTAAAAAGTGGGCCAATGGCGTTCAACATGGGAAATCAGTTTTTCCTTGCGCAATATTTCCTATTAAATTTTAGACAAAAATTTTTTAAATAAATGTTTTAGAGAATTAAATTCTACCTGATTTTCTTATTCTCTCGTATATAAAATTTAGGTTTATGTATTGTAATCTATTGCATTTAAAACTTGAAATAAATATTTTGGTTTTAAACCGATGTCAAATTTGAAAATTATTTCCAATTTTCAAGTAGCATAACATTGACTCTGTAATGTCCCTTCTACGACAGCTTCTGGTATGAAGTAAAGTAAATGAACAGTATTCATCATTCGATATTGGTGCATGCTTGGATATGAAATCTGATAGGACAAACTTGCGATTGCTAACCACAGTTGCTAACCACTTTACATCGACAGTCCGTTGCCGATTAATTGGTACTAATTAAATCTGACCTTTCGATGTCACCCTAACAACAAAGTTTATCATCTACTGGACTGAATATGGACAAATATTCACCATCTTAAAATTTATAACTATTCCAATATTATTCTAACTTGTAAACATTTGTTTCATTGACAGAATAATAATTACAATAATACAAATATTTATTTACTAAGTCTATCTGATATAAATAACAAATAGAAAACTAATAAACAAAAAAAAAGAACGACAAGTTTCCTTTTTAGATTTGTATATAGGGAAGATTATATGTTCTTTATACACATGTAATTATTTCATTATTTATCAAAGGCAAATTGTGATGAAGAAACGTTAGGCAAAGGCAAATTTGGGACTAACACACTGCATTGAGAACAAATGAAATTCAGACATACGGCTTTTAGTGATGTAGTTAGCCAGCCTGATTAATCTACTATAAATTTAATAAGTGTTGAATTTTTTCGATTTGAAACAAATGAACATAGGACGCTTTTGTGAAAAAGCACTAAAAAGGAAATGAAAGCTTGTTTCTTGATAGTATATTAAAACATAAGATACTGTAGGCAATCTATTCAAACACGAGTTTGAAATTTCTCTATTTCGGCTTTCATTTACATTATTTCTACATAAAAAAAATTTAAAATTTCCATTAAGCGAAATTTTTACAGGATAGTTAGGTTAGTTGCAGTGATTTGTATTTTATTCTGTCCGTTGCCGAGATATTTACAGGCCTATTCAGTAAAATCGAATCGTTATCATAACGAAATCGTTATTATGAAAATCGTTATTTCTAGTTAACAATAATCGTTATCTTCGTATCCGTATTATGTAACATATTATGAAAAATAATAACCTTGGGATCAAGTTAAGAACTTTATTTCCTAAAATCAAATTATAATTTTAAATGAAATATCTAAAATAATTCAATATAACTCACAAAACTTCTAGGTTAGATTAGTTCTGGTTGGAGTCTGCTGTCAACCTGTCAGCTGTCGGCCTTTCTTTTTCTTGTTGTAGGTTATGCTAGAGCAACTATTACCATCTGTAGACAAATTAGAAGCTTGCGCTAGGTGCTACGAATAAAAACTTATTAAATTATTTTAATATTATCTTGCAGAAAACTGTAATATGACTGGTTTTTGAGCTCACTATTCAACATAATAGCAATTTTATTTTGACATGAATTAAAATACTGAATTATTGACAAAACGTTTAGATAAAGAATGATTTTTCCAATCGTTAAGAAATAACGATATCGTAATCTGTTTTTGTTATGTAGAATTAAATTATTGTTTACAGAATACCACTTTAACGATTATCGTTATGATAATGATTTAACAATGCAAAATGTCATAACGATCGATTACAGAATAAGCCTATTAAACGATTTTCGTTATTACCATGACGATATAACGTTTTAACGATTCGTTATGTCATAACAATCTTACAGAATAGCCCTATTATTGTATTTATTTCAGTCATACAATTCCCAATTAACACAAAATGTCACCAAATATCGTTTAAGAATGAAATTCCTTTTAGCCTCAATAAGTGTGCTAAAATATACCATTTCCGTTGACCGTTTATTAATAAGTTATGTTAAAGTATAGAAAATCATTCGTTAGTGACCCCTATTAATGCACGATTAATAAAAGATTCTAGTGGTAACCATAGATACCACATATCTTTGTTGAACAATTGTCAAAATGTATGTGTCAAACGCTACTTACCTAAAAAAAAATTGACATGGGCTAAAATTATATTTTTCAATTCAGTAATGATCTCAACAATTAATGCCCCCATTAGCACTTGTTAATTAAATAACTATTCTAAAACCGAAACTGATAAAAGTATTTATTTATTTTTAAATAACTTTAAAACATAAAAATGCTCTTAGATCCTTTTGAGTGATATTACTAAATTAATTCGTCAATAATTAAATAGTCCATCTTTGTTAGTTATTATATATTATTCAAAACAATTTTTATTTTTTGAAAGACGAGGTAACACCCATTTTATTCTTTTAAAATTTCTTATCCTATACTATATTGTAATTCTGATCCTCTTATAAACCGTATCTATGTCTGTTACGTCGCATGGTACGAGTACACCACACAAATAAAATCCCAAAAAATAATGAAAAAGATTTATCAAACTATCGGAATGTGGATGAGAGCGAGCGTAATTTATGGCGCTGGATGTGCAAACGAAACATTTTCGGACAAGTTATTCGTTGCTGTAATGCCGTCTTTATTTATGACCATACACTAACAATTGGAGAATCATGATTCTCATCTGGTTATAAATATCCGTTTCCACGTATTTGGGTGATGTGAGACTTTGGCTATTGGAGCTGGCTGTAGGGTAATAGATCGGAAATAAATAATACCACGAATGAGAGAGTTATTCACAAGGAAATAAAGAAAGTGGACTTATCAAGAATGATACAACCCTATATTTATTTTACTTGTCTGCGTCATGGATCGCTTAATACTTGAAATGATATTGGGCTTATCAAAAACTTCAAGATAAATAAACTCAGAACGGTTTTGATTTGCTTATAAGGACAACTTATTTTAATAAAAATAGCCAATGGTATATGGATACTGGTGATCTCAGGTAGTTTACCCATTCAATTATTAACTATTTGTCTCCTTGCTTGACACTATAGATCACTTACGAACAGGGATGGAAAACGTAACGTAACGATACCCGATAACGTTTCATTTATGATTTTTTTTACATAACGTTATAATTACAAAATAATGTTATGCAACCGCAACATAACAAATAACGTTTCACTATAGCATTATCCAAGTTTACAAATTTTACAAGATTTTAGCCGTTTGAAAGTATAATTTCCTGTTCTTTTTTTCGTGTTTTATAATAAATAGATGTCATTAGTGGTCAAATATAAATGTTGAACAAATTATTTCCTTTCTAGAATAAGATGTAAGTTTTGTTTTTAATTTTTAACGAATTTTTATTAAAAAGTTAAGAAAAACACGGTTATTGCAACGTTATAATAACGAAACAAAAATAACATTATTATAACGTTATTTTATTTTTTATTAAGTTACTTATAATGTAATTAATTTTTATTTAATATTATGAAATAACGTAACAATTTGTTAACGTTATCTTATCCCTGGTTAGGAATCTTCTAAGTATTTACAGTGACAAATGTAACGGTAAAAATAAATTTATAAATTTTTGTATTAGTATTTCTTTATTTGTTCATATAATAAATTCGTATAGTTGTTATAATTATTATGTATTTCATTTTTGATATATATGGACTTTGCTCTTATTTCCTTTGTATATCAGAGCATGTCAAGTGTGTAACCTTCAAATGATTAATCAAAATTATATTATAACCTTCATAAAATAAATTAAATTAGGCTGTAATAAATCTTTTCAATATAGAGATAGAAGAAAGGTGCAATGGGAATCAGGCATAGTAAGCCAACAACTGGCGGGAGTCATGGTTATGCGCTTGCCGTGAGATCCGTGGCGTTTATTATTTAAAAATTTATACGTAAAATGTGTTTGACAAGTTCTCGAAAGAAGTGTTCAAAGGTTGAAAATATATACAAAAGCATACTGTGTTTTTTTATAAAAATCTTTCCGATGATCGATTTCGGTTATGGATGGTCATCTTCGGATCTAGAGCGTCAAGAAAAGTTAAAGTAATGTTAACATTGTTGAAATTAGTTGGAAAATTGATGAAGTTTGAAAATGGCATCCGCCCGCCATATGTAAAGAGATTCATAATTCATTTCCATCTCTTGACTCTTATACAAGTTTTCAAAACATTTTCAATAATAAATCGACCGATTTATTGATTAACTGCAACATTCAATTTAAAGGTATGTGTAATACAGGAAAATCGATCGATTTATTTACGAAAATAAATTGAACAATAAATTGATGATATAGAACGAGTTCTATTTTCCGTCGATTTTTTGGCGAATATTTGATTACTTTTCTAGCGCCAACTCTATAACATTTGACATTTCAAACTATATTTGACGTATGCGGGTTATAAGTTTTCATTTCTGTTTTTACCTTCCGTCACCTCTAGGTAAGGAAGGTATTGTCTTTGGTCAAAAAATTCGGTGGTTAGTTTTCATTGAATAAGCACGTTTTAGGGTCTTTACAATACGATTTTACTATTTTTACGATGATTTCTGTATGTGTGTGTGTGTTCGTGTGTGTGTGTGTGTGTGTGTGTGTGTGTGTGTGTGTGTGTGTATGTGTGTGTATGTGTGTGTGTATCCCCGCCGTTTCGGACACGATATCTCCAATACTAGAATTCCAAAAATTACAATTCTTGCGTATTCCTCTTCCTTACAACCATATGCAGATCTGTTTAGATTTTGGTTATAATTGGTCAACCGGAAGTACCCTCATTTGAAGATTTTAATAGTTTTTCTTGACAAACTCAGTTAAATGTTATTATAACTTAAAGAATATATTATTATTTATACGATTTGATTGCATTTCATATTTGTTATTCAACAGATATGAGTTAAAGAAGAATAAAGATAATAAATTTGATATAAATTTCATTATTCAGCCAGCTATGCTAACTTAACCATGGAAACTGCTAATATATTCAGGTAATTCAAATTGACAGATGTCAGTATTAATAAAATGTAAATCAATGAAAGAAAAAGGGAAGTAACTCTAGTGTTAGAAGTTTCTAGATATAAGAGAGACGATTACATTGGTTTGAACATGTTATGAGGAGAGATGAATATATTAATAGAAGGTGAAAGAAACATAGGAAGACCAAATATAAGATGAAAAGACTGTATTGCAGAAGACTTGAGAGAAAAGGAACTGAATGAGGACGACACGGAAAACAAAAATGAGTGGAAGAAGAAAATAAAAAATAGCGACCCCCTAACGAATGGGAAAAACTAAAGAAGAAGATGTCAGTGTCTAGTGCAATTTGCATAGTTTGTTTATGAAATAACTTTACTGGGAATATAGGATCTTTTGCAAGAAAATTTATGTATAGGGCGCGTGTAGTGACATCACTTTGCTGACTTTGGTAAGCAGATATGGGACCCGTGTCAAAATGACAGCAATTAATTAAGTCCATAACTGACAAGTGTTATAATTTTTCATTCAAAATATCATAATTTCTTATTATTATTTTTTTGTTATCAGGAGTATGGAATTCAGTTGCCGAGAAAGGGAATCACATAATACCAAAAATTTAGAATCTTTAGTAAGAAAATTTATGTATGGATTTTGTACATAATACACAGGATTGACGGAAGGTATTGTGCTGGCCACATCAGATTTTTTATACAAAAATGACATGATCGGTGCTTAGCACGTATAAGAAGAATCGAAAATCCAAAAAGGATAACGTTTGCGTTGAGATGTGGGTGAGATTAGTGATGCCGTGGGATCTCGCGTGTTCGAGATCTCGTCTCGAAAATCGAGAAATTTCGAGACGAGACTTATGATAGTCGAGAGACGAGAGGAATGCCCTCGAGATTTGCTCGAGACGAGAGCAGGTATTCGAGATCTCGATTGCACGAATTTTTTTTTAATATGTATATAATTAAAGATACAATAAGAAAAATAATTATCAGTACAAATATATTCATTGCCTGTTAATTATTTATTTATTCATTTTAAATTTATAGGGTTTTAGTATAAAGAATAGGAACAAAAGTGTTCCCTGTGATGTACTCTCCACGCTAGTATTAAATGCCCTTGCTGCGAGTAATATTTGTTCAGTATTTTTTTACTTACCTGTTAAATGCCAGACTTAGTAAAAATAAAGTTTCAATCAGTAGTATCTACTTACTCCTTTATTACGTCCAAGTTGATGCTAATTTATTTTCCTGATAGATGTAAGTATAGAAAATTTATAACATGTAAGGGTAATATTTTATGAATTTATTTTATATGTATTCATATACAAATAATAAATAATTAGAGCGTCACTGCTTGCTACCTTCAACCATACAAACACGCTCTGACCTGCCAACTTATGGAACACCCATACAGCTAATTATAAATTCGAGAAATTCGAGACTCTCGAGTCGAGATAGAGAATAGAGGATGAAAAATATGACGAGACGAGACGAAAACAAATCTCGTCTCGAATTTTTGAGACGAGACGAGAGTGAACTGTTTCTCGCCGTTTCTCGTCTCGCGGCATTACTAGGTGAGATCATGGTTTGATAAAACCAAAGGAAATTTATCTTTGTCCTTGTTAACAAAGATCCGGACCAGTTTAAATTATTTTTAAGAATGGATAAACCAGCTTTTGATAAACTGTTAAAATTAATATCACCATTCCTTAAAAAGGAAGATACTTTTATGAGAGTATAAGAGTCAGTTTCTGTTGAAGATAAATTAATAATTAGAATTCCAACAAAAATAAATTGATAGAAAATCGTTGTGTGTATTCTCAAGATTCTACGATAAATTGATCGATTTATCGGTCAATAAATTGACCGATTTATTGTTACGTGTAAAACCGCTATTAGTAACTGCAATAGTTTTGACGTTTCGTTTAACAGCCCAGTTAACAGTTACAGGCGCCATTTTACTTACTGTGTGCAGAGATACAAAAAAGATAGTTATTAAAATGAAAAGGTCTATAGAAGCAGTAATAATACTAATTACGTTATAGCAATAATACCACAAATTTTAACAATGAAAAATATTGTTTATTATTATTTACACATTTACAATATGTACATCAAAATCTAACACCTTCTTGTTTACCATCCATGATGTCCAAGTCCAAGTCCAAGACCATGGGACAAACCAACACCATGTCCCCAGGCGGGGGCGGCAACCGCAGCATAGGCAGACGGTCCAACAATGGTAGCATGAGCAGTGGGTCCAACAATGGTAGCATGGCTAGAGGGCCCTACAACAGCGGCGTGGGCAACGGGGCCACCGATCCAAGCGGGGGCAGCGTGACCCAGAGCGATGGGAGCAATACCGTGGGCAATGGGGGCAACAGCAACGCCGTGTCCGTATCCAATACCAGGTCCAGAAAGACGGGCGAGTCCACCGTGGGTAGCTACATCACCAGCAGGGCCGGAGAGCTGGGCACTAGCACCATGACCGTGGATACCGTTGTCGGTGCGTACGCTACCGGCAGGTCCAGCGATCACGGCGCCATCAATGCCTACGGATACGCTTCCAGAGGGAATGTGAGCAGCGGGGTTCAGACCATAACCTAGACCCAAGTGGCTGGCGGAAGAGCCGACTACGGCAAGAGCGAGGACAACAGCGGTCTAAACAAAATAATATACATAATTAATAAGAGATTTTTTTCTTGATATAATAATCTAGGTAATGGTGCAATACTTACGAAGGCGTTCATTTTGATGTAGCTTGATTGAGCACACAAATGTTTGTGATAATATTACAACTTTACAACCGAAATTTATATCAAAATAAAAACCTTGATATGAATTTCGTTCACTAACAAAGTCAATACTTTCACAATGGAAACAGTAACTGCTTCCGGAATGTATGACGTATTATTATTAACGAATTGCTCTATAAAAAATCATATTTACATTCAAAGTATTTAATTAATATTACAAACAAATTTAAAATAACTAAATGTAGCCAACACGTTGTTTCCTGCAAATTATTGTTTATACAGCAAAGCTGGCATTTTTATGATACATTACATTTTGCCAATTTATTCGTATTTTCATTGTATGTTTTTCTACAGAGATAATAGCTACATTTATACACTTTCATATTCATTTTTAACGCTGAAATTTGTCTGTCAATTACAATGATTTTGATAATTCCATTGTTTTCCTGTGATGGAATAGCATAGGAAAAGCTACATGATTTGTTAAAAGAGTGTGTTTTATAATTTTTGTATTATATAGGTATACTCTGAATCATACCGTTAAAATTTTGTGGATAAAGTTTTTTCTTAGGGAAATTATTACAATTTGTTTTATTTCTATGGTGCGAAAGTTTTTTAGGTATTTTATATATTTGGTTGTAATGTAGGTTTATTTAGTTTCTATAACAAGATTATTATTTTGTTACATGAGTAAACGTTATAAGTATTTGTGGATTTCAGCTATTTATGCACAATGCTTCCAGTGCATCATTTTATTTTTATTTTTAAAGTTTAAGATTAGTTTGTGATGCCATTATTACTAACCAGTGGCACTCAACCAGTTTATTTTCATGTAATATGTATTTTTTTAAATTTAAATACGATTCTTTCGGATCCGATCACTCCAACAATGCAATTCAAAAAATTACATTTTTTTCGTATTCCTCTTCCTTACATCCATATGCAGACGTGATTACATTTTGGTTACAATTGTTTAACCGGAAGTACCCTCATTTGAAGATTTTAACAGTTTTTTTTGAAAAAACGCTGTTAAAAATCACATTTAATGTTGTTTGATTGAATTTTATGTATATAATCAATGTATTTAGAATTAAGCAAATATAAAGAAATTAAATTTCATAAAGCATCCAGCTATGCTATAAAGATGGAAACAGCTAGGTACTATATTAAGAAAATTCTGATTGACAGATGTCAGTGTCAAGTGCAATTGATATACAAGCCCAGACTCATAATAGATCGGCTAGCTTACATTTTCAGCAAATTATAAAATCTAAAATTTAGCTTGTACCGCTACCCTTTACTTTTAGCCAATGAAAAATAACACTGCGTACAGGAATTAAACCTACCTTGCTAAATATATAGAACAATAATCACATGAAAATGTGCAGGACTTCGGGATACAATGCTTGATAGAATTAAAGCTGGTATTACTAATAAAGACGATGTAACCCAATATTAAATGGTGGAATAATTGAGCACCATATGAGTTTCTGCATGGAAACGTAATATGTTGGTCAAATCAGATTTCTTGAAAGTTAGTTAAATATTTCTATACATTTTAACAATATTTTTGACGTGTTCATGGCGCTAGTGTGCTTGTCATGTGTTGTTGAACTAAAAAAAAAATAATTTATAAACTGTATGTATAAAATGGTTCCATATTTTATTAAATAAAATTTGTATCAATTATGTTTCTGAATTAATGAGGAGAGTGGGCTTTTAATGTTCAGCTAATGAGAAGCTTAATTTCAAAACTAGTCCTGATGACGACACGAATATTATAAACCTTTATATAGCGGAGCTAAATAAACTTTTAATAATTTTTCTTTTACTAATCATAATTACAGAGCATATAAATTTTATTTTTCACGCAAATTTATAATAATTAAATGGCACAGTTTTGTATTAAGTACTTTATCTTTATTTAGAAGAAAATTTTTTACATGATAATTTTATATTATATTTATCATTAATACGCCATCATATTCTGGATAGATGGCATTTTGCACGTTTTTATATTTTATCTTTTTACCTCCCGCTACCCTTGGTAAGGGAGGTATACGGATCGTGCAAAAAATCGCATATCGAGATTTTGGTAAATGATCACGTTTTAAGGTCCCTACAATCCAATTTTAACATTTTCACGATGCTAAACTTTTAGGTTTGCATATTAGTGCAAATATAAACTGGACGTATCATGTTGACTTCTTCTATATATGCGTTACGCAAAACTATCTCTGGTTTTTCCTACAGATGCCCTTTTAGCAGCCTATTTTGCAATTTTTTATACACACCTTACCTACGGAATATTAATATGGGGTTCTTGCAACCAATCTATCAATTTATTCAGGATACAAAAGAAAGCTGTGCGAATTATTGCTAAAGCAAATCCCAAAACAAAAATTGTAAGCCATTGTTTCAAAATTTTAAAATATTGCCTCTGCCTTGTATTTTTATATATCAGTGTTTAGTCTATGTAAAAAACAACATGAATATATATCACATGCTGATCTACATAATTATGAGACTAGATCAAAAAATCTGTTGTGGCCAGCACAATACCTTCCGTCAATCCTGTGTATAATGTATAAATTCCATGCATAATTTTTCTTGCAAAAGATTCTAAATTTCCAGTAAAATTATTTCATAAACAAACTATTTAAATTACACTTGACACTGACATCTTCTTCCAATTTAGCTTTTCCCATTCGTTAGGGGGTCCCTATTTTTGCGTGTCGTTCTCATTCAGGTCCTTTTCTCTCAAGTCTTCTACAATACAGTCCAGCCATCTTATTTTGATCTTCCTCTGTTTCTTCAACCTCCTATTAGTAAACTATTCAATCTTGTTCCAATATAATTCTTCATTTTTCCTCATGATATGTTCAAACCAATAACCAATGTAATCGTCTTTCGTGTATCTTTCTAGAAACTTATAACACTAGAGTTATTTTCTTGCCGTATCTTTCCGTGTTTCCCCAACATCTACTTCAACATCCTTATCTCTGCCACATTAATTTATTTTTATTGATACTGACATCTGTCAATTTGGATTATATGAATATATTAGTAGTTTCCATGTTTAGCATAGCTGGCTGAATTATAAAATTTAATTTCTTTAAAAAATTTTAACTCTGTATCTATTGAATATGAAGTATAAAATGTAATCAAATCGTATAGAGAATAATATATTCTTTAAGTTATAATAACGTTAAATGTCAATAAATCAAATTTAACTGTTAAATCTTCAAATGAGGCTACTTCCGGTTCACCAGTTACAACCAAAATGTAATCACTTGTTCTTCTGGATGTAAACTTGAGGAATACGAAAAAATTATAATTTTTGGAATCGTGGTATTGAAGTTATGGGATCCGGAACTTTTGTCACACACACACACAGACACACATACATACATACATACATACATACATACATACATACATACATACATACAGACATCAGCGTAAAAATGGTAAAATCGT
Organism: Harpalus rufipes; assembly: GCA_951394225.1. Classification (NCBI taxonomy): domain Eukaryota; kingdom Metazoa; phylum Arthropoda; class Insecta; order Coleoptera; family Carabidae; genus Harpalus; species Harpalus rufipes. The sequence goes on along the minus strand of OX596277.1, from coordinate 52,465,422 downwards.
ATTATAGGGACCCTAAAACATGCTTATTCAGTAAAAACTCATCATTGAATTTTTTGACCGGACAATACCTTCCTTACCTAAAGGTGGCGGATAGTAAAAATAATATTATACCAAAATTTTTAAACTTAACAAATGTAAAAACAGTGTTGAAGACTGGGGGCCAACTTTATTTAATAAACTAAATAGCGAGCTAAAAATAATCCACTAAATTTGTTTAAATCTAAAGTGAAACAAATCCTACTTTCAAACTGCTTTTATAGTATAGATGAATTTCTAGATTATTGTAAAATGTAACATTATTTCGTGTTGTTCATTCTATTTAGTATATGACCCTGGGATACATTTTGTAATGTCTTAACCAAAATAGATATTATTATTATTATTATTTTTATTATTATGGCAGAGGTCTAAACAACTCATAATTAGATAGAAATACAATTGTTAAGACTTTAAAGATCATGCGTATATATTTATATTACAATTTGTTATTTATTCCTTCCGCAAAGATTTCAAGATAGAACATCTTCTAGATTAGTTATTAATACGTAGCTAATCTCAAACAATACATCAAGAACTAATGAGCTAATTTCATATTTTGAAAATCATCTTAGTGCTATTGACTACCTGATTAATAAATAATTAGTAATTTAGATCACAGAAAACGTCAAAATAACCGCTACTGTTGTTGTTCATACTTGATGATTATATTTAAATTATGAACACATAGCGAACATGACTTTTCATTATTTACTAATGAGACAATGAACAACATAGAAGTTATAGATCTTATAGAGATAAAAGAAATATTAGATGATATAGAAAGGATATTCTCTCTGATAAAATCCGCAAGTAATCATTTGTTAATAATAATTTTAATTTGTTATTAATACTCACATACAAGCTTCAAATATTTTAGATTAGAACATTAAAAATGTATTCAAAGAGTGAAGATTCAAGTAGTTAAGATAACTGTAACTGTAATAACTTTAAACTGTCAGCATATTAACGAAGTTAAGCTTCCAATTTATGTAATTTATGTTTTCAAAGAATGAATTTCGTGGAACGAATGAAATACGAGATCATTAATTATAAAAGAATGTGAAAATATAAAACTAAAGGCTTTAAAATTAAGAACTATGAATAAATAATATTTAGTTACTATTGGTTAAAACTGTATACTGTATAATGTATACTGTAATTATAATTATTTAATACTTGCATTAAATCTTTGTAAAAAATCTGTCGTGGCCAACACAATACCTCTCGCCACTTCCGTTTTTGGTTACATAAGTATAGGGTGCGACCATTCATGTGACATTGTTGGCCTTGACTAGCAGATATGGGGGCCGTGTCAGACTGACAATTATTAATTATGTACATAGATGTCAAATATCAGATTTTTTCTTAAAAAATTCAAGCTTTTCTAAATTCACGAAATTAATTTGCCACAAGGAGTGTGCAATTTACTTGCCAATCACCAAATTTAGAATTAAAAATTATGATATTTGACATCTATGTACATAATTACTAGCTATCATTCTGACACGGCCACCATATTTGCTTGTCAAGGGCAACAAAGTGACATGACTGCTCGCGCCCTATTGTAGTTAATATTTCTTGTATATCTACACTGTACACCAAAAATTCTACTTAAATCTATTCTTTATATTTAGATTTTTTTATTTTAAATTCATTCTATGAAGAAATTTTGTCCTACTCTTCTAATTTTTCGATATTTTTCCAATTCATTATCGGGATTGACAGTATTTTTGAAGGGTATATGTAATATACCTACATTATAATGTTAAATATTTAACTATTAATACACATAATGTAGTGTATGTACTTCCAAGAAAAAAATCTTCAGTAATGTTTCTGGATTTTTTACACTCACATTTATCTGTCAGTTACAAACATTATAATTTCTCAATTGGTTTCCATGAAATTATTTGGGCTGTCAAATTTATTACAACAGATTAATATATAACTAATATTTCTTTATCTCTAAATCTATAAAAGATATAATAAAATATTTATATGTATCAGATAGAGAATTTACTCTTCTTTAATACGAGCAAGAACAAAAATTTTCGAAAAATAATATTTAGAAGATTTTTTTAAAGAATCTTCTACTTGATGACACATGTCAGATTTAACATGATGACATGAAGAAGCAAGCCATGTATCGAAGGTACTCTCCTAATTTCGAGGATGAAATAATAAAAAATCTAATAAAAATATTATTAATTAAAGGTGTAAATGATTGAAGTGTTTCAAGTCAAGCAAAAAAAGTTCTTTCTATAACATTTCTTTGTAAAATCAAAAATACAGATTTTTCCCTCTTAAACTCAAAAGAAGAAAAAAGAGGCTAATATTATCAAATGGAAAGTAATTTATTTAAAAACTTACGTTAAGTTTTCAATTTGAATTGTACAAGTACTATAAGTTTTAAAGTAATCGTTTTTCATACTAAAGCCCTTAGTAAAAAAATTGTTAAAATTATTGTTCTCGGATTTTCTCGCCGATGTAATTAACCTAAAAACTTTAATTGAAAAATTTTATATATTGGAAAACTGTATTAAAATTTTAATTGAATTTATAAATTGTAGAACTTAATGACACAGACTGTATTAATGAAAATATTAATAACATTATTTCAACAGCAAATAATGAAAATTATTATTCACAATGATTAATCAATAAAATTTAACACTAACTGAAATTTATTGTAAAAAATACAATTAATTTATTTAATAAATGAAGCCTGAAAGTTCATATAGCAATGTTTGTGATATTCATTATAAATTAATAAGTTATTCATAAATTCATGTCAAATAAATTAAATTGTACCGCAAAATAAACAATGACTGTCAATGTTCGATTTGATATTCATTATAATAACGTAATAAATTGCGTATAAAAAATTAATCAATGCCCACGGTATCATTTGTTACATTGGTAATACAATAGTAATTTTTTATTAATGAAAATATTTGAAATTTAAAAAATATGTATATATAATTATCTCTACTTATGTATTTCACTTAATTTTTAAGAGCGATTGTGTACATTATTAATGTTCCTATATCATGAGAGAAGTATATTTTTCAAGTTGTATACTAATAATTCAATGTTAGTAGAAACCGTTTTATTAGTTACATTATTACTTGGAATGTGTTCTGACTCACCGTTGAAGTCTCGACTGGTGCTGCCATCTGCGAGGTTTCTTCATGAACGAAAGTGATGACTGAAACAAAAAACTTGATTTAGAACATTATAGAGGTAATTAACTTTAGAATTTGTTTTATTATATTTTATTTAACACTAAAAACAATATATTTTTAAAATAAAAGTATACAATTACTGTAGGGAAAAAGTATTCAGGTTTTTAAAGAAATAGAGAACCATTTTATTAGGAGATATAATTTTTTGCCATTTTAAGTTAATTGGCTCTAAAAAATTGTATCCATGGTTCAAAAAAATTGCATACTTATCTAATTTTTCCCATAAAATCGAATGGTTATGTCCGTTATAATATCTCTACCCATTTTAGGGTTATTATCTAAAAATTATATTTTTGGGGTCTAAGTTTGCCTGAGTGTCTGATGTCTGCTCGTGAATCTAAGGAACCGGGTTTGATCCCAACCGACGCCGAAAGAAATATTTCTAATTTTAAATGGCACAAAAGTGACCCTTGTGGTGCACTCTCCTCGCCAGCAATGAGTGCCTGTAAGGTGACGCCTGGTAAAGGCCCGTACGGTACAAATATGTCATCATTATCGAAATCTGTGTACAAAGCAGATTGCTAAACTCATCAACGCCGTGAAGATATAGTTTTTGTGTTTTTACCTTCCGTCACCTTTAGGTAAAGAAAGGTATTGTCTTTGATCAAAAAATTGAATGAGTTATTAGTGAATAAGCACGTTTTAGGGTCCATACATACCACTATTCCAAAAATTATAGTTTTTTCGTATTCCTTAAGTTTACATCCAGAAGAAGAGTTGATTAGATTTTGGTTATAATTGGTCAACCGGAAGTACTCCCATTTTATGATTTTAACAGTTAAATATTGACATTTAACGTTATTATAACTTAAAAAGTATATTATTCTCTATACGATTGGATTACATTTTATACTTCATATTCAACAAATATAGAGAATTATAAAGATATTAAATTTCATAAATCAGCAAGCAATGCTAACCATGGAAACTGCTGACATATTCAGATAATTCAAATTGACAGATGTCAGTATCAATGAAAAGTAAATGAATGAGGCAGAGATGATGTTGAGATAGATGTTGGGGAAGACACGGAAAGATACGGTAAGCAATGAAAGAATAAGGGAAATAATTTTAGTGTTAGAAGTTTCTAGAAAGATACAAGAGAGACGATTACATTGGTTTGAACATGTCAAGAGGAGAGATGGAGAATATATTGGAAAAAAAGGAATAGCTTAGTAAGAGAAGGTTGAAGAAACAGAGGAAGACCAAAGATAAGATGAAAGGACTGTATTGCGGAAGACTTGTGAGAAAAGGAACTGAATGAGAACGACACGCAAAACAGAAATGAGTGGAAAAACAAAATAGAAAATAGCGGCTCCTAACGAATGGGAAAAGCCAAAGTAGAAGAAGAAGTGTCAAGTGCAATTTGCATAGTTCGTTTATGAAATAATTTTACTGGAAATTTAGAATCTTTTGTAAGAAAATGTATATATGGAATTTATACATAATACACAGGATTGACGGAAGGTATTGTGCCGGACACATCAGATTTTTATTTTAAGTTTTAATGTAAATTTCTCAGAAACTAAAACAGATTTAAAAAATCAACCCAAAATTATAGAAAAGTAATAGTTTTTACCTTCTATAATTGCATACATCCATCGCAAAAAAAATATTTACAGCGTTCTAAGAGAAACTTTTTGGAGCTTCATTCAAAATGCTATTTCCGGTTTGCTTCTTAATTTGAATATTAATTATCTTCGATTGCAGTCATTTTAATTTTTCCACTATTTAATTTTTTTGTAAATGTTTTGAATTACATTACTCTATATTATTTGTTTAATTTGGTTAAAGAGATAAGATTCCTTACTTTTAAAGTTGCAAAAGACAATACACGCCGTATAAAATATTATAAATCACTAAAATAGCATTCCATCCAAGATGCTGTAGGGTTCATTATTTTACAGCGACCACATGCAAAGATAGGATCAGAGCATAATAAGAGAACGCTAAATGAAAATAATATTCTATGAATGGGATAAATATTTAAGTTAACAGTCATAAACATTCATGGAATTGACTTGAAGTAGTTTAAAGGGACAGTTGAGAGTTGAGGTATTTAATATTAGCATCACGCATATGTATAGAACGCACGCAGAACGTAGATTTAAACAAAGCCAAGCTTAGCCTGCGTTTCTCAACATTTTCGAGTTGTGGGTTCTTATTAATATTCATTACTGTCTTCCTATATGTAAATTTGAAACATTGTAAACAGATTTTGATAAAACATGAGATATTGAAATGAGAGAATTAAAAACTAACAACACAATAATAAAATGAAATATATTTCTTTTTCTTTACACATCTATCATATCAATAATTAATTAATGTGGCGGTGCTTTAGATATCCTTAACAATGAAATATCACATTATTTATTTCAACAAGAAAACTTCAAATGTCTTACGTGTCTGTGTCAGTTCAATTTATAATTTTGAAATTTTGTATAATAAATTTATAATTATTTATCGAAAACATCTCAAGATTACTAGAGGCGCAATTGCAATTTCCTATAAATTATTATAAGCGAAATCCGCACAAAAGTATTTGTAGACATTTTTTACTTTTTTGCTCTAGACACTTATGAAATATTTCAACCCGTTGCCTATGGTAAGTAGCTCTTGAGTGTAAACTGTTACATACTGTCAACAGTGTCAACAAAATCATGACAATATCATATTTTCGGACTAGATATGACGAAAAAGAATTTTTAGACGACCTCTTCAGAAAATAATAGGTATCGCAACAGTGGCCTACTAAAGGAAGTTGAAATTATCGTACAACTGCATATCGTACTAGGATGAAATGATTATGTCTCAATGATGAATTGTTTTAAAAAAGCAATCATTTGAAACAAAATTCACGAAAATACTTGTGTTATTCTCTGTGATCTAAAAAATAGTGTCCATAACACGCTCGAAAGTAATACCATATTGCTCGTGTGTACATTACATTCGCACGATATTTCTCATTTTTGATACTCGTTATGAAATATGTTATTTACTCATAGCCGAATTCCCCAACGATACCTAAAATTTAAGTAATGCCCAGTATCTATTATCTACCACATACGCATAACTTAGTAAAATTTCGTTTTAATCAACGACAAAAGGCAGTATCGTATTATTGGTTAATTATTATTAACACTTGTTTCCGCAATCACCTCGTTTTTAGAAAATCTTCCCACCAATCATTTTTTCATATTAGAAAAAATCTGATGTGGCCAGCACATAACCTCTCGCCGTATATTTTACCTGGCTGTATGCATAAAGCAAAGAATATGTTTATAAATACAAATAATATATTCATATAAATCTATGACGTATAAACTTCTTTGTTATTCAATAATAGCATGTCTCAACATGAAGATATTTTACCATAAATTATGTTACAATAAATTACAAAGTAGAGTACTATATATAAATATTAGGCTGGTAACAGCAATTTTCAATTCGAACAACGTTGTTTACTTTCTCTTCATATTCTTCTAGTAAAAACATTAATTTTGGGCGGTCTAAAATGTATATTATAGGTTTGTTCCTACAGAAAATCCCTGACTTGTTGCTGACAGTTTCGTACTAATTTGTTGTACGCATGCACGAGCAATGACTGGTTTGAAACTAGTCAGTGATTATTTACTGGAACACATGATCAACAGTCAGAAGAATAACGTGGTTTTCGGCGTTTGTATAAAATTCAGATTTAACCTATAATTATTTTTTGTCAACATAATTGTAAAATAATATGGAAGGTAGGTACAATTTTTTTAATTGTAAATTATAATTACTTATGAAAAAATCTGTTGTGGCCAGCACAATACCTCTCGCCACTTCCTTTTTTTGTTACATAAGTATAGGGCGCGAACAGTTATGTTACATTGTTGGCCTTGACAAGCAGATGTGGGGGCCCGTTTCAGAATGATAATTAGTAATTATGTACATGGATGTCAATTGTCAATTTTTCATTCAGTATTTCAAGATTTTCTAAATACTCGTAGTTAATTTGTCACCAGGAGTGTGGAATTTACTTGTCGAGGAAAATAAACCACATGGAATTGGAAAATCACTAAATTTAGAATGAGAAATTTTAATACTTGACATCTATATACATAATTACTAGCTATCATTCTGACATGGGCCCACATATCTGCTTGTCAAGGCCAACAAAATCACATGACTACTCGCGCCCTTTATTTAACATTTCTTGTATACCTACACGCTACACGAAAAATTCTACTTACGTATATCTATTCCTTATATTTAGATTGTTCAATTTTAAATTCATTTTATGAAGAAAGTTTGTCTTCTAATATTTCGAAATGTTTCCAATTCATTGTCAGGATTGACAGTATTTTTGAAGGATATATGTAGTATACCTTTTATTTTTTAATTTTTAACTATTAATACATTAAGAAATAATATAGGTAATGTATGTACTTCCCAGAAAAAGTCTTCAGGAATGTCTTCGGATTTCTGACACTGACATTTATCTGTCAGTTACAATTTAAATTTTCCATGGCATTCTTTCGGCTATAAAATTTATTATAACAGATTATTTTATATATTATATTTCTTTTATCTCTAAATCTATAGAATGTATAATAAAATATTTAAATGTATCAGATAGAGAATTTAATTTTCTTTAATATTACCAAGAAAAATTTTCAAAAAATATTATTTAGAAGATTTTTTTTCAAAAATCTTCTACTTCCGGTTGTCCAATTGTTACCAAAACCTTTTCAGATCTTCCCATGAATGTCCGATTGGGAAATACGAAGTTAAACAAATTTAAAGTCTTATAGTTTTTGAGTAATCGTCCTTCCAACATCCTACATACATACACACACACACACACACACACACACATACATCCACACACACACACACACACACAGACATCATCGTAAAAATGTTAAAATCGGATTGTAGGGATCTTAAAACGTGCTTATTCAATAAAATCTGGATATGCGATTTTTAGCATGAATGCAATACCTCTCTTAGCGAGAGGTAAAAAAAGTAATAATCAGAGGGAGTTAAATTTGGAAAATAGAGGGATGTGGAAGTGGAACAAGTTAGAAACCTAACTCCATTAATTTTGCTGTTACAAAATTGAGCAGATGCATTGTTGTGATGGAAAACGATTTTTCGTAGGTATCGTAAACGTCTAATAACGATGAATAGGATACACCTATAATAGTTTTATCCCTTTTCAATTAGTTGATAAGGATTATTCATTGAAAATCTTATAAGACTATCACCATAACCTTCCTGGCTGAGGGAACGATCGGTATTTCTTTTGGTGCAGATTCCCCACTGACAATCAATTGTTTGTACTATTCTTTGGGTCAAACGTGTAGTGGCTTGTCTATGTTTCTTACACAGTGTAAACACGACACCTAATCTTGGGGATTCCGCTGCCAGCAGCTGTAAATTGCCCTCGGAACACAAAACTAATACGACATTTTACGATTACAACGAATGCCATGTACAGAAAAATAGACCAATATGGCTAAAACTTGGTGTGTGTTTCTCCAAGAGATGCTACTAACTCAAAATAAGTCCGATAAGCACCAGTAGTGCCATTTCTCTAAATTTTCATTGATATGTTGAACCAGCCCGGTAGTATTACAAAATAGTTCTGCATGAAAAGAATGGACGTATAGGTTAATAGGTTGTACATTTCTGAATATTTATTTGGGAGACAATAAATTGCAGTAATTGTTGTGATTCTCTCCCTTGTTGGGAATCGCTGCCGCCGAGTCGTGAGCAGCGAACAGGTTGAACGATCGCCTCGCGGTGACAGATCTGTAACGTGCTCCCGTCAGTGAGTTACGTGCGAACGCCCATGAGTGCTGGCGGCCGAGGTCACAGCGATTTCACCGCACACCGCCCCAGACCAAATAAAAACACAAAACATCCACAAACAGGTTCCAGGGCCTCGCGTGGCGGCCAGTGGTTCGCGTGCCCGAGCCTACACGAACAATTCCGAAGGGAAGCGTGGACAGAACGACACTGGAATACCTTGAAGACGATCGGCAAGATCCACTACGTTTACATGAGGACTACACTGTTAAATATTGAGGAATTGATGTTTATTGCCACATGATTCAAACCCTGTTTTTGAACACAAAATTCAATTTTGGCTAACACACTTCAAGTGGTTTGCAACCCATTTTAATATGTAGGTTGTAAATCATTTGAAATGATGATAATCATCATTATTAATGAATTCTATTTTTTGACAGGTCTCAGCGGAAATGCGTAACCCACACTAGTCTGGTCGCGGTGACGTAATCTATTGTACATGCTGTTTACCAATAGAAGTTCTCCAGGAGGTTCTAGAACTAAGTCGCCAGGTATATAACCCGTCACCAAAGCCAGCGAACGCACTCTGTATTATAGAAGCAACGAGTAAAGAAGTCTGAAATAAATAAGCATCGTGAATATTTGGTGATATAAACAAACAGTCGACAAGAAGTGAGCATAAATGTAATTAGTGACATAAATAATAGTGTTAATTGTTTATATAAATAATCTTAGTGTTTAAGTATCTTATAATATTCTTAGTCTTTAAATTAGTGTTAATATTTGTTTATCATAGTTTTTGTTAAATTTATTATCTTTTAATTATCTTTTTAATATTTATTTATCGTTTAATAAACATATTCTTTTAATTAATATTTCTGTTATTTGTACACTTCACCCATATAAATAAAAACGTTACAATAATTTGATGGCGATTACTTTCAAAATAGATATTAAAAATAATCACTAAATTAATATTAATTCTAAAACCGGCAAAAAATAATATGTTGATCACGACAATAAATATAGATTGACAGCTTCACCAGCATTCATTATAAAACTGGTATTTTAGTGCCCAGTTAAACAAATTACTATTTCACTGCGAATCAGTACAGTGAAATGTGTGTCCTCAAGGTTTCTTACTATTTTTAACTTCCTTGTACATAAGAAAAGGAAGTATTGTAATCGCGAAAAATTTCGGTTTTCAGATTTCAGCGGAAATATCCATTTTGATCATCCCAAAAACGGTAAGCCGTAGAAAGTTGAAATTTTGTATTTAGGACTGCTATAATATCTAGTTGTGCACCTCCCTTTCTGGTTATTACACAATTTCCAGAAGTGGCACTTTACATGAAGCCTATAATAGATTTTAATGAAAAACTGTTTTAAAATATAATCCAAAACTTTTCAAATTTGGTATATAAGACTTTTATGTCAATCGAAATAACATAATAGATTTTGGTTCAAATGGGCTAACCGAAAGTGGTACATTACTTGAAGTTGTTAACAGTTTTTCTTGAATAAAATGATTTTATTTTGATTTTAGAAATAAATGCTTCAAATAAAAGTTTTAGAGAATTAATTTCTGCGTCCAGCACATGAAGTATCATTAAATTAGCCCTTTGTATAAGCGAGATATGTAAATTTAAAAATAATATACTTTTTTGTTTTTGTAATAAAGCTTGCTATGGATTAGGACAAAAAAATAAAAAAAATGTTCATGTCAAATTACGTTAAAATACGTGCAATTTTATGATTCGTACAATAATAAATATATTTTTCTTGTGAAATTAGTCATATTCATTGTTGTAATCAAATATTTCTTTGTTGTAATCAAAACTCTCTTTAAGAATGATAGTAGTAAATGATTTTTTTTTCTATATAAAAATATTTCTCGGGCTTGGCTTAAGCCTGTCAATATTTTGTAATTTAGTTATTAAAAAAATATGTATAGTTTAATAATTGTACAAGGAAGTCGTGTGGTGTCCACATCAGATTTTTTAACTCCCTGAATATGAAAAAGCATTAATTGTTTTATAAAAATATGAATGACCTCATTTGGCCGTTGGGTCTATTTCATGTGTAATTATATCTTCATCTTCTAAATTTGTACACCTGTGCAATCTCACACTCTCAATTTCTCCCAAAAATATTTACTTTCGATTATATTTCTACCCTACGCATGGAAATTGATTCCTAGTGGAAAACGCTCGGGGAAATGTTCCTTAAAGTCATTTGATTAAATGGTAAAATAATGTTTGTATATGTAAATGGTGAATATTATTTTAAATATAAGTATATCTTTTAATAAATAATAACGTATATACTGCATATTTACGAATACATTTCATTTCAATTCAAATATACTTGTTGAATATAAAACACATATTCGTTGTTCTATTATGTATGCATATCAATTGTGTATTGTGTCGTGCAAATCAAGTTTGATAGAGCAGTTTGAAGTTATCAATATAATATTTAATAACCATCAGAGAGATAAATTGGTGAACAATCACTACACAGAACGACACAAATAATAATACATTTTCTGTCTTTAAAATATATGTACAGTAAAATTTTTGAAAGATCCGATTAAGTTTATCTACGAATTGCATGAATTAAGATTTTTGTTTCGCCCATTCTGACAAATTCAGTAGTGTCGTTTGCTTAATTTTTGTGTGGGTACATAAGATACTACTGTTATTTTATTATTATAGAAATATATGTTACTGTAAAAGCATTCATAATTCAAAAATAAGCCAACAGGTAAGTTTATTAGCAAATGTAAAACCAGATATGTTAAAAATAAGATACTGATTAGATTACTGACAGTGTCAATGTCAGTGACACTGACAGAAAATAACGTGTTATTCGTACGAATATGAATCAAGGTAATGTATCTGAATTAATAAATAAAGTTACGTTACAGCGTAAGTATTATCAACGAGCATCATTTTAATGTGTCAAGTCTTCCGAAATATAGTCCTTCCATCTTATATTTGGTCTTCCTATGTTTCTTCCACCTTCTATTACTAAACTACTGATTTTTCTTCCAATATATTAATCCTTATGACATGTTCAAACCAATGTAATCGTCTCTCTTATATCTTTCTAGAAATATTAGAGTTATTTCCCTTATTCTTTCATTCATTTACTTTTTATTGATACTGACATCTGTCAATTTGAATTTTCAGAATATATTAGCAGTTTCCATGGTCAAGTTAGCAAAGTTGGCTGATTTATGAAATTTAATATCTTTATAATTCTTTAACTCTCTATCTGTTGAATATAAAATATAAAATTCAATCAATTCATATAGAGAATAATATATTCTTTAAGTTAAATAATATTTAACCGACTTTTTTCAAGAAAAACTAATAAAATATTCAAATGAGGGTACTTCCGGTTGACCAAATGTAACCAAAATCTAATCAAGTCTGCATATAGTTGTAAGGAACAGGAATACGTAAGAATTGTAATTTTTGGAATTCTAGTATTGGAGATATCACGACCGAAACCACGGTCACATACACACACGCACACACACACACACGCACACACACACTCATACATACATACATACAGACATCATCGTAAAAATAGTAAAATCATATTGTAAAGACCCTAAAACGTGCTTATTCATTGAAAACTCACCACCGAATTTTTTGACCAAAGACAATACCTTCCTTACCTATAGGTGACGGAAGCTAAAACGAAATAATATATTGCCACTCGCCGTTTATTAATTTATTTCCATATTTAAAATAAGATTCAAGACGATTTATGTAAATAACATATTTGATATTATCTCGTGTCAAATTGACATTTAATTAAATACTTCTAAATTGAGACATACGTTTCTTTGTTCATAGTCTACTCCGAGTTAGGTTTTTATTTGAACAAACGTAGTTAAAATATTACGAGTACCTAAGTACTTTCATATTATAGATGCAAGAATTATGTGCATTTTAAAAGTTTGACATGCAGTGCCGGATTAAACCATGTAGAGGCCCTTAGGCAATCGAAATCTCGCCCCCCCCCCCTCCTAATAAGTTTACGATTTTACGCCGAACAATTTTAATAAAATAATTTTATTAAAAAAAAAAATTAACATACTTTGAAACAAATTAATATAAAATATATATAAACATACAGTTTTCTCAATTTTAAAGTACATAGGTAGTGAAGTCTTTGTTGGTTTTGTTAATAAATTAATTTTGAAATTAATATTTTTAAAGGTTTTTCGTTGTTTTTCTGTCTCTACTAAAGTATACGTGTTAGTAATCTACCTATAACACTTTTTGAAAATGGTTTTAAGTTGAAAAACTTTACACTCTATTACAACGAATTTTTCGTTTTGTGATATATTAAAATAAGCCCTTCATTTATTATAAATATAAAAATTTTATAGCATCGTTAATCGTTATGCAAAATAATGATTACGAAAATCAACATAAAATGGTAAACACTGGTATTTGGTATTGGTATTATAAAAATCAAGTTGTAACAGTAGGGTGTTGTAATATTAATTGACATTTTTTATTATTGTAATCAAGTTTCCATTATTGTAAATAAGCATTTCTTTGTTGTAATCGAATTTTCTGTATTTAAGGATTTCTTTGTTTATAATAATAAAAAATCTCAAAATCAAATAAATATTATTTTAATCTAATGTAGCGAGGCGCGGGGCCCCTAAAAGGCGCGGGGCTCATAGGAAATTGCCTAGTCTGCCTATTGGGTAATCCGGCACTGTTGACACGTGTACCTACATATAGTATATTGGAATTATTTCGCTAATTGCCCATACGAAATTTAGTAAATTTTCCCATGGAAGTTAATGAATGCAGGATGATCGTTTTTTAAATCCGAATATAAAACAACAGTCAGCGTTCACCTGCTCTCTGTTCTCAAGCCCTGAGCACCGTTGCACCGCCAGGCCAGCATGCTACCTGATTTATCTTAGTCGGTGTAAAAAACCGGCAGTGAGTTCCTGGCCTTTGTTAACGGGTTAACGCATAATGTAGTGTAGTGTTGTACATATATACAGCGACCCGGTACTATACCGGATCAACACAGCCTCTTATTAGCCACACAAATCCGATGCTCAATAAACAATCTGCAAAATAAACCTGCTCGAGTTCAACAACAGAGATTTTGTACTCATTTAAAATTTAAAAAAGCTATTTCAACATTTTAAGTTGCAATAATACGAGTATAGCGTTTACCATTTATACAGGCTAACAATGAAAAATGGACCACTTGAAATCACTTTTTACCTTCCGTCACCTTTAGGTAAGGAAGGTATTGTCTTTGGTCAAAAAATTCAATGATGAGTTTTTACTGAATAAGCATGTTTTAGGGTCCCTATAATACGATTTTACCATTTTTACGATGATGTCTGTATGTATGTATGTGTGTGTGTGTGTGTCTGTGTGTGTGTCTGTGTGTGTGTGTGTGTGTGTGTGTGTGTGTGTCTGTGTGTCTGTGTGTGTGACAAATTTTCCGGATCCCATAACACCACGATTCCAAAAATTATAATTTTTTCGTATTCCTCAAGTTTACATCCAGAAGAACTAGTGATTAGATTTTGGTTATAATTGGTGAACCGGAAGCAGGGCCGGATTTAGGGGTGGGCAAGGTGGGCGACAGCCCACCCCAAAGTTTGCAAGGGGCGGCAATTCACAAAAAAAAAATTACTTGACATAGCATTTAATTCTTTACATACATACATACATACATACATAAAATCACGCGTGTCCCACTTAGTGGGTTCGCACAAACCCGATAACAATAAGAACAACATCAATCATACAACAATCCTTACTCTTAACATATTAAAGTGACCGATTTTCGGTAGCGAAATACCGCATCCGGATCACAATAATAGTTAGGAAACAATCATCCTTCGCCAAACATTCCTATCTAAGCAGACTTCTTTCGCCTCGGCCACACTCATAATCGAATTCATACATGCTCTTCTTCTCTTCACACTTGGAAACTCTCTCTCTTTAAGCACCCTACCAATCACATCCATCCACTTACACACTGGTCGGCCACGCAATCGAAAACCCTCAACTTCACCAAGATATATACGCTTAACAAGCCGTTCACTCGCCATTCTCTCCACATGCCCAAACCATCTCAACTGACTCACACCAACTCTCTTAATCACATTGTTGCTTACCATACATTCTTCATACACCAAATTATTCCTCACGCGATCCCGTCTGACATACCCACATACACCACGTAAATACCTCATTTCCACGGCAGTCACTCTCTTTTTATGCTTCCCTGTCCATGCCCAGCATTCACTTCCATACATCAAAGCAGGCACTAGCACTCCATTATATACACTCAACCGAGCATCCCTTGATACGTTAATATTTCGTGCAAACGTACCCAGAGCACCCATTACCTTACATCCCGCACTCACTCTCCTTTCTATCTCTCGATCAATTCGACCATCTCTCGACATCATGCTACCCAAATATACAAACTCATTTCCCTGCTCCAGTTTCACTCCATCCACCAACACATTGCACTCAGTCACCAATTTACTTCTTTCAAATACTAACACTTTGGATTTATCAACATTCAACATCAGATTCATACTTCTTCCAACTTCATGTATTCTCTCTATCATTCATAGATGCACTTCACTATTACATTTTCATTTTTATTTAATCTAAAAATATTAGTACCATGGACTCCAAAATATTGAGAAATAATATTAATATAGGTACACTGTGTTAAAAAATACCTAACTCGGAGTAGGCTATGAACAAAGAAACCTATCTGATCATTATTCAATCCAAAAGTCAAGTTGTCAAAAATTGATCTTGAAATATAATTTTAAAGAGAAAAGTTCATAAAGAAGGAAACAGTATATTGCCATTTGCCGTTTTCTAATTTAATTCCATTTCTAAAAAAAAGATTCAAGAAGAAAAGCTTTGATTTCATTTTGACAATATCTCGTATCAAATTGACATTTAATAAAATACTTTTAAGCTGACATACGTTTCTTTGTTCATAGCCTACTTCGAGTTAGGTTTTTTTCAAACACACTATATATAGAGCGTTTATTTTAAATGAGCCACCATTGCTATCTCGAAAATTATAAGAGCTACAAAGACGACTAAATGGGTAAATAATTTAAAGATTTTTTTTTCGATTCATGGTTTTAAAAATATGGGACCTAGCTTTTTACCTCTCGCTAAGAGAGGTATTGGATTCATGCTAAAAATCGCATATCCAGATTTTATTGAATAAGCACGTTTTAAGGTCCCTACAATCCGATTTTAACATTTTTACGATGATGTCTGTGTGTGTGTGTGTGTGTGTGTGTGTGTGTGTGTGTGTGTGTGTGTGTGTGTGGATGTGTGTGTGTGGGATGTTGGAAGGACGGTTACTCAAAAAATATAAGACTTAAAATTTGTTTAACAACGTATTTCCCAATCGGACATTCATGGGAAGATCTGAAAAGGTTTTGGTAACAATTGGACAACCGGAAGTAGAAGATTCTTGAAAAAAAATCTTCTAAATATTATTTTTTGAAAATTTTTCTTGATAATATTAAAGAAAAATAAATTCTCTTTCTGATACATTTAAATATTTTTATACATATTTTATAGATTTAGAGATAAAAGGAATATAATATATAAAATAATGTTGTAATTAATTTTACAACCGAAAGGATGCCATGAAAAATAGTTGCAAATTTAAATTATTTGTAACTGACAGATAAATGTCAGTGTCAGAAATAATGAGTAATGCAAGAAAAAATGTATTTGGAGAATCCCTTAATTCTTGATCTGTGACTATTATGGAGATGACAAGTCTAGGTTGAAGGACTTGAATTTGTTTCAAACATTATGGGACAATGTACACCAGTACTGTAGACTAGAGTAACTTTGAATTGCGAAAAAGCTATCAAATTCTTCTCAAGTAAGTTGTAAATATTGACAAAATTACACATCGATATAAGAATAATCGGAGTGCAATCTATCCGTCACTTTATTAAAGGGAATTAATGTTATTTAGATATAACAAGTATGAAAAAATAAAATGTAAAAGAAGATATATAAGAATAGATGCACAATCCAGATATATACATTTTAGACCGCCCAAAATTAATGTTTTTACTAGAAGAATATGAAGAGAAAGTAAACAAAGTTGTTCGAATTGCAAATTGCTGTTACCAGCCTAATATTTATATATGGTAAACTCTACTTTGTAATTTATTGTAACATAATTTATGGTAAATATCTTTATGTTGAGACATGCTATTATTGAATAATAAAGAAGTTTATACGTCATAGATTTATATGAATATATTATTTGTATTTATAAAAATAATCTTTGCTTTATGCATACGGCGAGAGGTTA
Source organism: Harpalus rufipes (assembly GCA_951394225.1). Lineage (NCBI taxonomy): Eukaryota > Metazoa > Arthropoda > Insecta > Coleoptera > Carabidae > Harpalus > Harpalus rufipes. Next base: position 52,447,948 of record OX596277.1, on the reverse strand, counting down.
TGTGCTGGCCACATCAGATTTTTTATTTTAAATAAGAACATATATATTTTAATAGAATAATACAACCTTTTTTAGTAAAATTCTGTTTGTCATTCAGAAAAACTGGAAGAAGAAATGAAAGAAATTAAAAATATTTTTATGAAGAATGGTTTTTCTAAATCTTCAATCGAAAAATATGCCTGAAACCGAAAAGACCAATGAACAATGCTAATGAAAGAGACGTATTGTTTGCTACACTTCCTTATGTCCAAAATGTCACGGACAAGATTGGTAGAATTCTTCGTAAGAAGAACATGAAGATTTCGTTTTCTCCATATATTAAAATCCGACATATGTTGAGACAAGTTAAAGACGTCATCCCTCTTCAGTCATCAGGGATTTACCAGATTCCATGTGTCTGCGGGAAAGTTTACATTGGCCAGACTGGTAGAACCATTTCTACAAGATTGAATGAACACCAGCGTTCGATCAGGTTGAACCAGCCAGAAAAATCTTCAGTTGCAGAGCATGCAGGTAGAGAATTTAACGTTCTTTAATATTTGTAATAACATAAATTTTCAAAAAATAATTCTTCCCATTAATATCGGTTTGAGGAATGCGTAGTTAAACAGGTCTTTAGTTGTATAGAATTTTAGAAATAGTTTATTCAACACACACACATACATCATCGAAAAATGTTAAAATCGTATTCTAGGGACCCTAAAACGAGCTTATTCATTAAAGGCTGAATATGCAATTTTTAGCATAAATCCGCCTCTCTTAGCGAGAGGTAAAATTGATCAATTTGCTATCACAGACTACCTGATATGGTGAGCCACCTGGAATAATTAATACATAGGTTATGTAGCTATGAATATCATTACACAAGATTCGGGCTGTGAAGACTTAATTTTTACATCCATTGTACTTACAACACTTTTTACCAGTCAAAATTCATATATGAATTTGACAGACTGCACTTACAAGAACTGACGATCGTAGTAAGTGCACACTTAGTAAGGTCCAGTTTACTCGAAAAGTATACATGTAATACGTAAACTCTGTTAGTACGCACTGATAATATAAATAGATAATAATGTAATGCAATCAGTGCAAAAAAGTGCGCATTAAATATAAAACATAATAGGCATATACGGTCTTATTCATTTAACCAATCATAATTATACTTAATGATGAAGCTTCTGACTGGATGGGTAAATTTCTGGATTGCAGTCAAAATAATTTTATTTAATTTTGTTATTATTTTAATGTGTTCATACAAATGCATAAAAAAAATTCACGTAAATATAAAAAAACGATGTATTTAAAAGGTTTTCAAAAATTTTTGTATCAGTTTGTAGCTCCGGAAGAAGGCATAAGTGATGCCGAAAATAAAATAAAATTATTTTGACTGCAATGCAGAAATTTACTTATTTCCATTACTTATACTCCTCTTGTGGAATCTTGCAGCTAAGCTGATATTATCTTTTAAGAATCCGTATTTATATTTTTATATCTCTTGTATGTAGAGTCCATTATTTTGTTGTATTATATTGTAACTATAACTGATTTTTCCAATCTCTTATGTGTAATTCCTGTTATACATTTTCTCCATTTCGTCGGCTATTTTTTATTTCCGCTGATGAAAAATTGTTTCCGTCGTAATAATCTTTTCCTATTTTCTTAATCCATTTTTGTAATCTCCTCTTGTGTTCTTGCAACTTTCTTGTAGAAATGATATTTTTGTTTCTCCTAATCTTTCTTTATATGTTCCTGCTTCCTTCCTGATTTCTGTCTTTATGTTTAGTATTTTCATTTCTCTTAACTCTATACAGGCTGTTCATTTTAAATGGATCATCAATGATATTTCGAGAACTATAAGAGCTATAAAGAGGGTTAAAAGGGCAAATAATTTCTATTTTACAAAACTAATGTAATGAACAGAGTCAATATGGTTTTTGACCAGTTGTTCTTAAAATATAGAACCTAACTTGTTTATTGTAAATAGAAACAAATATTTTTTATTTGCTTGTTCGCTAGAGAATTTATTTCTGAACTCAATGATGTCTTTCATAGCCTCAGAAAAAAATATATGAAGTTTAATATTACTTTTGTTTAATTTGAGAGAGATTCAAATAGGAAACATTAATGCCCGGTTGCACCGTTGACGATTAAATTTTAAGTGTTCTTTAAATTGACAATATCGCCTCGAAAAGAAACGCCAAATGATTAAATGAATATTAGGAGAGGTATTGGATTTATACTAAAAATCACATATCCAGATTTTAGTGAATAAGCACGTTTAAGGTTCCTTGAATCCGAGTATAACATTTATACGATGATGTCCGTGTGTGTATATGTGTGTGTGGGTGTGTGTGAATGTATGTAATAGTTTTTGGTAAATTTGTAAATTAGGAAGAATAACGGCCCGAACCTTGCGGTACTCCATAGCTAAAGTATTGTAACTACGACTAAGGTACGATATTATTTGAAATAGCTTCTTTTTCTTTAACTTATTGTTCAGTTTAAATGCTATAAACCATTGTGTCCTAATAATATGATCGTATCAATTTAATTTTACCACATAATAAAAAGGAAATTTCTAAACGTTCTAATCTTCATTTTCGTACTTCTCTATCGCAGTCTCGCCTCTATCTTCTCAATTTGGGCAAAGTCCGCACTTGACAATTTTCTAGCAGCAGACTCGAAAGCTGTGAACTTACAGCAACGTTGCAAACGAGCCCGTTCGCCGCTTGCAAAAAGAATAAAAAAACGGTGGTGTGTTGCAAAACACACATGAACACTTTATTATCAATTCTGCCCGCTAGGTGCAGTGCGAGCAGACTCGCTTAACGTTTTTCATTTGTTGTTATGAAGTTGAAGCTGCAAATCGCAATAAGAAGTCTGAAAGTAGCTGGGATTTGTTTGTATTCTGGCTCAAGTTCGTACTCGAGTGGAGAGTAATTTATGTGATAGGATTATATTTGACGAGCGGTTTAATCAGTGTCACGGACCACGTACTTGCATTGAATTGCATTGCGACCAAGCATATCGTTTATAATTTAAGTTTATTGTAAGTGAAGTAATTATATCTTTAAGCCATATGTGTTATGAGAGAATCTAATCCTTTTTTGATATTAAATGAAATAGTCTCCAAGCAATTATAAATAGTATTTGTTTCATTTTCTTTTTTATTGAAGCTGTTGTACGAAGAGACTTTTAAATATAATGTGGATGAGTATTTAAGCTGTGTCCGAATTTTCAATTTCTTCACACTAATGCAGTAATTTTCATACATAAATTTTCTTGCAAAAAAATCTAAATTTCCAGTAAAATTATTTCATAAACAAACTATGCAAATTGCACTTGACGTTAACAGCTTCTTCTTCTTTAGCTTTTCCCATTCGTTAGGGGTCGCTATTTTTTATTTTCTTCTTCCACTCATTTCTGTTTTACGTGTCGTTCTCATTCAGTTCCTTTTCTCTCAAGTCTTCGCAATACAGTCCTTCCATCTTATCTTTGGTCTTCCCTTATTTCTTCAACCTTCTATTACTAAGCTATTCAATATATTCTTCATTTCTCCTCATGACATTTTCAAACCAATGTAATCATCTCTCTTGTATCTTTCTAGAAACTTATAACACTAGAGTTATTTCCTTACCGTATCTTTCCGTGTCTTCCCCAACATCTACTTCAACATCCTCATTTCTGCCACATTAATTTACTTTTTATTTATACTGATATCTGTCAATTTGAATTATATGAATATATTAGTAGTTTCCATGTTTAGCATAGGTGGCTGATTTATAAAATTTAATTTTTTTAAAATTCTTTAACTATATATATATATATATATATATATATATATATATATATATATATATATATATATATATTGAAAATGAAGTATAAAATGCAATTAAATCGTATAGAGAATAATATATTCTTTTAGTTATAATAACATTAAATATCAATAAATCAAATTTAACTGTTAAATCTTCAAATGAGGCTGCTTTCGGTTCAGTAAGTATAACCACAATCTAATCAGTTGTTCTTCTGTATTTTAACTGGAAGAATACGAAAAAAATATAATTTTTGGAATCGTGGTATTGAAGTTATGCGATCCACACACAGACACACATACATCTATACATACATACAGACATCATCGTGGTAAAATCGTATCATAGGGACCCTAAAACATGCTTATTCACTAAAAACTCATCATTGAATTTTTTGACTAAAAACAATACCTTCCTTACCTAAAGGTGGAAGATAAAAAGTACGGACCAATGACGCCGCCGGCCCAAAATCCGCACCAAACAGCAACTTTTTGTGGATACATTACCGCCTGGTGAACCTCGTGTGGGTTGGCGTCGTCCCATATACGGAAATTATGCTTGTTAACATAGCCATTCATCCAAAAATGCTCCTCGTCGCTAAATATGATTTATCGGCCAAAATTGGGGTCCTCTTCTAAACGCTCCGAAGCCCAGTCAGCGAACAAACGACGTTGTCTATGGTCATTAACTTTGAGCTTCTGGGTCAGTTGGCTCTTGTACGGGTGTAGGCCCAAGTCTCGATGCAAAATTCGCCAAGTTGAAGTCTGCGAAAGGCCGAGTTCTTGTGCACGGCGAGGAATTGACTGCCTCGGCTTCTCCCGCACACTTCTACGGACCGCGACAATGTTCTCGGCGTTCCTTCGACGTACGGATGTTGGCTGATTGTTTACCGAACTGGTAGTCTCGAATTTGGTCATCAAACGTTGGAGAGTCGACTTTGAAGGGCCACCGCGTCTGCCGTAAATGGGCGCAACGCCCGCAACATTTGCACTAACGAACGCTCATTGTGATAATATAGTTTTATCATCTGGACATCCGATTGAGAAATACGTAGTTAAACAGATATTAAGTATTATAGTTTTTGAGAAATCGTCCTTCCAACCTCCCCACATACACACACAGACATCATCGTAAAAATATTAAAATAGGATTGTAGGGACCTTAAAACGTGCTTAATCATTAAAATCTGTATATGCAATGAACCCAATACCTCTCTTACCGAGAGGTAAAAAGGGAAGCGAAGGGTGCAATATTTTTATAGCAAAAAATCTGTTGTGGCCAGCACAATACCTCTCGCCATTTTCATTTTATCTTGCATAGGGCGCGAGCAGTTGTGCCTTTGTTGGCCTTAGCAAGCAGATATGGAGGCCCGTGTCAGAATTACAGCTGGTAATATATACATAGGTGTCAAGTATCATAAGTTTTCATTCGAAACATTATGATTTTCCAAATCCATGTGGATTATTTTCCTCGACAAGTATATTCCATACTAATGGATGACAAATAAACAGAATATTATGAAATTTTGAATACTAGCCGTCATTCTGACACGGATCCTCATATCTGCTTGCCAAGGCCAACAAAGTCACATGGCTGCTCGCGCCCTATAATTAACGAATTTAACATTTCTTGTACACACAAATAATTGGAATTGTTTCTCTTCTTTCGTGCTATGAGAAATTTTATCCTACTATTCTAATATGTTCAAAATACTTCAAATTCATTGACGGTATTAGCGGTATTTCTTAAGGATATATGTAATATTGACATACCTGTAATTTAAATAAATATTTAATTAATAATACAATAATATATATTAAATGTACTCATACCTCCCAGAACTGACACTGACATTTTGCATTTATTTGTCAATTACAAAAAATTTAATATCGCAACTGTTTTTCTGGCAACGAGATTTATTACAACAGATTATTCTATATTATTATATACTATTGGGTCGATTCTGTTCATCTTTCTATAAATTTGTAAATTTATAAATTTGTAGCTTACAGTTGATCTGTAAGTTTACCCCTTACGAATTTACAAATAAGGTAATTTTGTTCGTATGTCTGTAAACAGCTGCGCTACAGATACTATAGTTACAAGGTTATCTCGTAAGAGGCTCTTGCTCTAACTTCATTCCAAACATTTTTATGTCATTCAAATATTATTATTCTGCTATTACAACAAACAATTATTTTTTATTTGAATATGCCGTCAGGATTATCAATATAAATATATATTAAAGTATTTTTTTTTAGTAAAGATTATCGTTTACGTATAATACAACATTATAACCTATATTGTAAGATAACAAACTTGAAATATTGATCCAGAAACTATAATTTAGAAGAGTGTATAAAAGTTGTGACATAGTAGTCTGACTTTTGGTAATCCAATTAATGCAGCCAACATAATTTTGAAATGATCCTGTACCTAAAAAGTTGAGAGAACCTAGTACCTATAATAATAAAAAGGGGAATATATATCAGGACGGCAAATTAGGGGTTCGGCGGTTCGGAACGGCAATTCATGCGCCTCAGAATATGTACTTGAACCGATAAATTAGGGACTCTATTTATCTGAGTTTTATAAGTTACTTTTAACAATCTCAGCGTATGTTAGGTTTGGTAGATAGTAACAGATGAATTAGCTGCTCTTTTACACTTTTTGTCGCTAGAATACATATATTGCTGCACATTTACACTTTTTGCTGTGAAACTACATATTTTGTTGCTCAAATACAAAAATTGCCGTTGTCAATACATAATTTGTCGTCAAAAATACCTAATTTGCCGTCTCGAAAAATGTCACCCTAATAAAAACAATTAATAATTAGATACCTTCAAATGTATTGCAATTGCGTCGCTTCGCAACTGAGGTAAATGTGGTTGCAAAATTGCAATTAAATTGATTACATTTTTATTTTATCTAGTCTAAACATTTTTTTTAAATTATTTTCTGGCTCTTCAAAAAGATTTGTCGTATCCCTTAAATTTCTACGAACTAACCTCACATAATTCCTTAAATGTACATTATTACAAAATAATTACATAATTTTTACTAATTTGAATAATTGCTTGCTTGTTATCATCTTCTTCTAATAATATTCCCATAAATAATAAATTTTGTTGTTGATTCATTATAATAAGGTCAAAGTATGTAAGCTTATGGCTAGTTCATCTGTCCCTGTAAATATTTACGAACCTGTAAGAGTTTACAGAAAAACTGTTAGCTACAGAAGTGATCAGAATCGCAGTTTTGATCGTAGCGTTATACAGGCGTAACGAGAAGAGTTACAGACCTTACAGATATGAGCAGAATCGACCCATATATCTCCAAACCTATACGAGATATAATAAAAAAATTAAATGTGTCACATTGAGAATTTAATTATCTTTAATATTTGTAGTAACAAATTTTCAAAAAATAATATTTAGAATTTTTTTTTAGAAACTACCACTTCCGGTTGTCCAATTGTTACCAGAACCTATTCAACTCTTCCCATTACTGTTAGATTGAGGAATCCGTAGTCAAACAGGTCTTTAGTCTTATAGAATTTGAGAAATCGTGTCTCCAACAACCTCACACACACACACACACACATCCACACACACACACACACACACACACACACACACACACACACACACAGACATCATTGTAAAAATGTTAAAATCGGATTCTATGGACCTTAAATCGTGCTTATTCAATAAAATCTGGATATGCGATTTTTAGCATGAATCCAATACCTCTCTTAGCGAGAGGTAATTATTATAAGCCTGTATATATTTTACGGAAGATCCTTATAATTTATTATATATTTATAGCAATATCGATAAATAAATATTTTTGAGTATAAGATTTGAATATTTGGAATTTTTTGTCCCGAAATAGACTTAGTATTTATTGATTGTCCAACGTTTGTAGGCTACCCATATGAATAATAAAACAATGATAACGTTTGTTGCATTTTGATGAGTTATTTAGCCGTTTAAATTAGAAGTAAACAATTTTCGTATTTGCCTATCTTTCTGCACATAACATTCATGACTATTATATTGTCAACTCTGTAAATATGGTATGCATGACAACATTGTTTACATGTTTTTGTTGTTGTTTATGTCAAATTTTGTTTTGAATACATCAATTTTTCAGGAAGATATGGTTGGATTCATGTAGGACAACAATGATTTTTAGTCAATATAGTACATTCATGTTTATACCTATAATATATTTCATTTTTTAAAACAAAATATTCAACTGAAATGATATAAAATATACTTATAAATATAACTTTGTAACTGAACTTTGGCAACAACGAGTTTTGCTTTCCACCTAGTCGTTTATAATTTAAGTTTATTGTAGGTGAAATAATTATGTCTTTAAGCTATATGTACGTTATACATATTTTTAAAGAGTTCTTGAAATAGCCCTATACTACATACTTGTTAGTTATTACATTAAAGATAAATGCACACAGCGTGAGGGGAAATGATTAAACTCTACGTAATTAAAATTTATACCGAGTTAAAATTTCATACTGCATCCATGATTTCATCTAGCACGTTGTAGTTAATTTTATACTATGTATTACAAAAAATATGAGTATGCAGTTTAAATTACTTCTTCACTTACACTTAATGACAAAATTACAAAAAAAGAACTATTTGCTACTATTATGATTTTGTATGAAAAAGAAAAGATTTTCAAAACATTTTTTCACGATAATATCTGTAATGTTTTAAAGGAAAAAATAAATTAACTTAGAAGTTGACCGTTCTTAAATTCATATGTACAAAGTAAAAGAACTATACTCGTGTAATTTTTTTACACTAGATAAAAATTAAATTTTCACTTAACAATGTGGAAGTTGACTATAGGTATTAAAATAGATTATAGTGTATTATACCATCATATTTTTCATGTTTTATTATTCTCTGGTTGAATCCGAATGAAAGATTAAACAGAATTAAACTGAAACTGTTCTGAAAAGTCTTAATTGTTATTCGTTAAGACTTATTATTTTTACCTTCCGTCATCTTTAGGTAAGGAAGGTAATGTCTTTGGTCAAAAAATTCAATGATGAGTTTTTACTGAATAAGCACGTTTTAGGGTCCATATAATAAAATTTTACCATTTTTACAATGATGTCTGTATGTATGTGTGTCTGTGTGTCTGTGTGTGTGTGACAAAACTTCCGGATTCCATAACTTCAATACCACGATTTCAAAAATTATATTTTTTTCGTATTCCTCAAGTTTACATCCAGAAGAACAACTGATTAGATTTTGGTTATAATTGGTCAACCGGAAGTAGTCTCACTTGAAGATTTAACAGTTAAATTTGATTTATTGACATTTAACGTTATTATAACTTAAGGAATATATTATTCTCTATACGATTTGATTACAATTTATACTTCATATTCAATAGATACAGAGTTAAAGAATTTTAAAGAAATTAAATTTTATAATTCAGCCAGTTATGCCAAATTTGGGAACTAGTAATATATTCATATAATTCAAATTGACAGATGTCAGTATCAATAAAAAGTAAATTAATGTGGCAGATATGAGGATGTTGAAGTAGATATTGGGGAATACACGGAAAGATACGGTAAGAAAGTAACTCTAGTGTTACAAGTTTTTAGAAAGGTACAAGAAAGACGATTACATTGGTTTGAACATGTCAGGAGGAGAAATGAAGAATTATATTGGAACAAGAATGAATAGTTTAGTAATAGGACGTTAAAGAAACAGAGGAAGACCAAAGATAAGATGGAAGGACTGTACTGTGGAAGATTTGAGAGAAAAGGAACTGAATGAGAACGACATGCAAAAATAGCGACCCCTAACGAATGGGAAAAGCTAAAGAAGAAGAAGATGCCAGTGTCAAGTGCAATTTGAATAGTTTGTTTATGAAATAATTTTACTGGAAATTTAGAATCTTTTGTAAGAAAAATTATGGAATTTATACATTATACACGAGAATGACGGAAGGTATTGTGCTGGCCACAACAGATTTTTTTATTATTCTATGACGAAGATGTTAAGCTTTTTACCTCTCGCTAAGAGAGGTGTTGGATTTATGCTAAAAATCGCATATCCAGATTTTAATGATTAAGCACGTTTTAAGGTTCCTAGAATCCGGTTTTAATATTTTTACGATGATGTCTGTGTGTGTGTGTGTGTGTGTGTGTGTGTGTGTGTGTGTGTGTGTGTGTGTATGTGTGGATATATATGTGTGTATGTGTGTGGGGATGTTGGAAGGACGATTTCTCAAAAACTATAATACTTAATATCTGTTTAACTACGTATTTCTCAATCGGGCATTACTGGGAAGAGCTGAAATGGTTTTGGTAATAATTGAATTAGAAGAGTAAATTCTCTATCTTTTATAGATTTAGAGATAAAGAAACAGAAGTTATATAATAGTCTGTTGTAATAAATCTCACAGCCCAAATAATATTATGGAAACCAATTGAAAAATTAAAATGTTTGTAACTGACAAAAAAAATGTCAGTGTCAAAAATCTAGAGACATTACCGGAGTTTTTTTTCTGGGAAATACATACATTATATTATTTCTTATTGTATTAATAATTAAATAATTAAAATTATAGGTATATTACATATACCCTTCAAAAATACTGTCAATCTCGACAATAAATTGGAAACATTTCGAAAAATTAGAAGAGTAGGACAAAATTTCTTTATAGAATGAATTTAAAATAAAAAAATCTAATCATAAAGAATAGATAAAGTAGAATTTTTGGTGTAGAGTGTAGGTATACAAAAAATGTTAAATACAATAGGGTGGGAGCAGTCATGTGACTCTGTTGGCCTTGACAATCAGATATGGGTGCCCGTGTCAGGATGATAGCTAGTAATTATTTACATAGATGTCAAATATCATAATTTTTCATTCTAAATATAGTGACTTTCCAATTCCATGCGGTTTATTTTCTAACAGTAAATTTCACACTCAAGAATTTAGAAAATCTTGAAATTTTTAATGAAAAATTCTGACATTTGACATCTAGGTACATAATTACTAATTGTCATTCTGACACGGGCCCCCATTTCTGTCACATGTCTGCTGGCGCCCAATACTTATGTAACAAAAAACGGAAGTGGCGACAGGTATTGTGCTGGCCACAACAGATTTTTTTGTTCTGAAACAGTGAGGTTCACTAATAATTGAAGTCACATAAATTGGCCTATTTCATCACGTATAAAAATATATAAATATGTTTTTCTACAGTCTACATAAAAAGTAGCCCTTTGCGCTCTCACTTTGCCGCTCTAGCTCGACAAAGTAGAAAAAACGCTCGCTGTCCAAATTTCTAACTATACAATGGTCAGAAATGTCACTTGGCTACATTATTAATGGAAACGTTTAGTCAAGGAATAAATCTGACATAATAGCACTATCGGTATATTACATAACCAAAAAAAAAAATGCCGCACTATTGTGAAAATAAAATAGGGCATTCATTTAGAAAAACTAAAGTATAAAATGTTTAGATTAGATTGAAGCAATAGGTCAAGAAGAATGGGAAATAACGATAAATTAAAATTAAATATAAAAGACGTTTTTTTCTTTATATTAATCCTTATTAATTGAGTAGTGTAAGTACAAAGTGTACATAATTTTTCGTTATCGTGGAGGACCCCACTGTGGCGACTGTAGGAAAAATCTTGTGTGTGTTTCGAGCGCAAATGGACATTGTCGATTTCGAGAGAATGCCACGCTCCTGCGTCGCGCGTCCTCTATCGACAATGTCCTATTTTGCGCTCTTAATTCACAAATACCTATTATAACAACTTTCGTGGCCATTGCTCAATAATAGAAAATATGTATGTAAGGATAATAAGCAATTAAAAAAAAAACATAGTTTGTGTTTAACAAAAATAAAGGCTATTAATCGCATTCATTGATGCCTTAGAAAATAATATGTATGAAACCTTGTAAAATATGTCGTACCTATATCTAATGTTTTCTGAAATAATTCACTCCAATATATGGTTTACACATTAGAGATCACAGAATTTTGGAATTCACAAGGGTACCGGGAGGTAAAAATGAACCATGTTCTTATTTATTACTATAATGCAGGACCCCATAAATAAAGAAATAACGATAAATTAAAATTAAATATAAAAGACGTTTTTTTCTTTATATTAATCCTTATTAATTGAGTAGTGTAAGTACAAAGTGTACATAATTTTTCGTTATCGTGGAGGACCCCACTGTGGCGACTGTAGGAAAAATCTTGTGTGTGTTTCGAGCGCAAATGGACATTGTCGATTTCGAGAGAATGCCACGCTCCTGCGTCGCGCGTCCTCTATCGACAATGTCCTATTTTGCGCTCTTAATACACAAATACTTATTATAACAACTTTCGTGGTCATTGCTCAATAATAAAAATATGTATGTAAGGATAATAAGCAATTTAAAAAAAAACATAGTTTGTGTTTAACAAAAATAAAGGCAATTAATCGCATTCATTGATGCCTTAGAAAATAATATGTATGAAACCTTGTAAAATATGTCGTACCTATATCTAATGTTTTCTGAAATAATTCACTCCAATACATGGTTCACACATTAGAGATCACAGAATTTTGGAATTCACAAGGGTACCGGGAGGTAAAAATGAGCCATGTTCTTATTTATTACTATAATGCAGGACCCCATAAATAAAGAATTTTTTCACTGAACTCCACTCTACCGTTTAGTTTATCAGGGTGTACTTCAGCTGATGAAATTAAATAGATCACCGACTTCCATGTCCTCAATTTTAATTCGCTGCCTCCACCTCATATAAACACACTATCCTTCCCCACCCCTCAGATCCCGCCAGCTACTCAGCATCTTCTACATCTATCCAGCTTTGGTACATCTCGGCCTCCTTTGACTTCACCTTTGCCGTTGCTGTGTACCATGCACCTGCTTCTCTCACGACACGATGCTGCTGCAGCCAGACTGACTGCTTGTCATACCTCAGAGGCGGAGATCGCAGATAATGCAACAGGGATCGGATCATCAGGTGATGAGAGATGGTGCGTAGATATAATGAGTGCTTCTATGAGTTTGTGAGGAATTGGAGAAATCGGGATTGACTTTTTGTATGCATGATGTAAAGTTTGAATGTCACTTACTTATTAAGAGATGACAGTTGTCTTGTCAACGTGTAATGAGGATGTAGGCTTGCATAATTTTAAATGATTGGAGCAAAAGTGTAATGAATGTATATCCTATCTTTAGCATCTCGTGAAGCGACATATCGATGGATGGACTGCTTGAAAATTATAGTGTGACATCAAATAATTACAAATGGTATTAGTTATAGTAGAATTCAATAATGTTGATCACATTGTCGAAAAGGATTAAAACATATTTCTAATTTATGTAACACACTTCTTCTTCTTCTTCTTCTTCATTGTGTTAGGCCTGTTGGGTCTCCCTGCATTAACTAGGACGGCAATGACACATTTCCTGAGATTCGCCCTTCTCGTCCAGTTAAACCCGTTTATTAGCATTGGCACAAAAGTGGCCCAATTTATTGTTGATATTGACTACTTGGAAAATTAACGTTACTTGCTAGCTATAGGGTTCGCATATATACACCCCCATCTCTACTTAACTCGATCTGACATACTCTGGAGAAAGATTGATATGCATTACTCGTACGAGCCCAACCCCAAATGTATTCGTACCCTCTGAAAAAAAGATACTAACAGCAAGAAGAAATTTTTTTTTAGATTACAATAGTTAGGACTATATTTGGGCAATTTTTTATATTATGTATAAAGTGTACTGTATTTAAATACAATGTTATTACGTAAATGTATCATTTTAACAATAATTTACGGGCAAATATATGGCAACAAATACTTGCTAATTTTTTTAGTTCCAAAAGTAAATAATACAATATTTATGTTTGTATTATTTATAAAACTTAAGATAAAGGAAACTGACAATATATTCAATTAATTACTATATTAAATTTTATTGTTTTAGTAAAATTATTTGCAAAGTGATATTTATTTATTAAAGTACCACCTACAATTATATTAAAAACAATAATAAATAAACTTCTGAATGATGTATTACTCCAATTCAACAAATTTTGATATGGTGTGTTAATAGAGTGTATGAAACTTGAATACATTGCTTATAATAAAATTTCTGAGGTTTAATAATAATTTATTTGCAAATAAACCATTGTCTGCATTTAACAAATGTTTTCGTCTTTAATAATTCTCAAATAATTTTTATTAAAGTAATAAAATTTAAGATGGCAATTAATTGAGTATATTGTCAATTACCTTTATCCTCAGTTTTATAATACTAACATAAATAATGTATTTACTATTGGAACGAAAGATTTTGGGACTTGTCTTTTGTCGTATATTTGCCCGTAGATTATTTTTTAAATGAGAAATATAGAAACTCTCAACATCCAGTACACTTTATTAATACATAAAATTAAAAAGGCCTTTAATATAGTCTTTACTATTGTAACCTAAAAATTATATTTTATTTCTGCTAATATATTTATTTCAGAGGGTACGAATACATTTGGGGTTGGGTTCGTATATATGAATATATCTTTTATGCAGTCGACCCATTATTATGAACCCATTTTTATAGTGCGTTTTTGATAAAAATTACGTTTAACAACTTCATAATCATATAATTTAAAAGCCATAATAGCGCTTCTATTTTATTTTAGAGGTATATATAAAATGTTAAGTGAATTATTTTTCATTACAGATTTCAAAATAATTTGTTCTCTCTTTACTAATTTATGCATGTCTTACTATTTTTTCTCATACCTATCAAAACATTCACTTATAGAATTTTCATTTTGAAATAACAAGTAGTGTTACACCTTTGGAAATGCTTAGTGATTTGGGCATCGGAGAATAGATTATTAAATTAAAATAGGAAAATCTTAATCTCTGGTGAAAATGAAATTTGGTAAGTAATACCAATATAATACACATAAAGCATTTGTCACTTAAATTTTTGGAATCGTTAATAAAATCAGCCAGATCATCATTTAATTGAATCGACTATTTATGTATAGGTACTCCAGAAATCTCACATCTTTTTTCCTGGACATATTAATAAATATATCTGTACCTCTTCACCTACAAGGCACTCAAAGTTGTCGTTGGGAATATACCACAGGGGTAATTGTTAAACTTTTACAAATATTTGTTATTTAATTTGCAATTTAATTATTAATATAACAATAAGATTTCTATTAAAGTAATAACACCACAACATTTCCTTGATAATCATTTTACTCTATATCTAGTCTCTTGGTTAATCACTGTTGTTATCTTCACATACTCTCAGGTGAGCTGGTAAGATAGTGAGATGGTGAGCAGATGCCCGGTACTGGAACCATATATAATCCGTGACTGCCGACCCTGGCCGCACAGGGGCGTAATGACAACGTTGTGTTCGCGCCGAGCTACACCCGCTACAAATCATGGCTTTTTGTCCTACCGCTACAACCCTACCAAACCGGGTGTTAACTGTGACCAATTTCATAAGTAGAGGAAATCACGGGTTCTTTCTGAACTTTAAAGGATTTATAGAGTGTGAAGAAAGGGATAATTCTGTGAATAGTTACGGATTAATCAGTGTATAACTTGAAGAGTGTAGCAAATAGGTATAAACGCTATAAGAATAATATAATACCTATTTTTTGAAATGCATAATAAAAGAATGTGTAAAATTTTATTGTACCTTAAAGCCCATGTAAAATTTATACTTATATTCTTATTTATGTATCAATTTTAAATGTCGCCGCTGGAGTTGGTCAACAAGTGCAAGAAATTAATGTTTTTTTATAGGGTGTTAAAATAGGGTATTTTTTGACGGTATATACATTTCGATATGCTGATTCTGAATCAAAAAGAATTTTCCAAAATTCGAAAAATTATTTCTTTATCAGCATGAATTTTTTATTAAAAATAATGAATATCTAATCATGGTACAGACGTTAAATAGGAAATAATTACCAATTAATTAATAATTCATTATTTTTAATAAAAATATCATATCGGCAATGGCGCACTAAAAAAGAATTAAATGAAAAATATGAAATAATTTTCTAAATTTTGACAAAATTCTTTTTGAATGAGAATCAGCACATCGAAATGTACTTATGTACCCTTATTTTTTATCTTTTTTTAATACCCTCTGTATGATATTCTACATTTTTTTTAATGTACTATTTAATGTGGTCCTTCACTATAGTAACAAATTAGAACAAAGATAATTTTATATTAAAACTAGACATTAAAACTGTATGATAGGGACAATCAAAGTTTAAATTAATTTTTAAAATATTCGAGTTTTTAATGGCCTTAACTTCTACGTCACACATGTACGTGTGTGTATGTGTGTGTGTATTGGACAGACGTATTTTCGAATCTATAAGATTTGAGACCTATTTAACCACGAATTCTTTAATCGGACAGTAATGGGAAGAGTTGAAAAGATTTTGGTAACAATTGGACAACCAGAAATAGTAGTTTCTTAAAAAAATCTAAATATTATATTTTGAAAGATTATGTTATTATAAATATTAAAAAACATTACATTTTCAGTTTGATAAATTTAATTTTTTATTATATCCTGTATACATTTTGAGATTAAATATATAATATATACCTAGAATAATCTATTGTAATAAATCTTAGTCTCCAAACCACTCCAAGGAAACCAATTGTCAAATTCAAATATTTGTAATTGACAGATAAATATCAGTGTCAAAATTTAAGTGTTTTATTGACATTACTGTAAGCCTTTTCTATTTCCTATTTCATTATACGTATTATATCATTCAGAAATATTACTAATTCCGTATTATGTATTTTTAATAAATACATGTATATATGATTTGGATACGAAAAATAAATAAATTATACCTATCAATCCCGTCAATAAATTGGAAGAATCTCGTATATTTAGAAGAGTAGGTGAAAACTCATAGCATGAAGATTTTTTTTATTGTGTTTCTGCCCTAAAAGTACAACTATAAAGTCAAATCCACATGAAACAATGTTAATTATTATAATTTTTACGATTTGTATAACTAAAAATTCATTTTTCTAAAAATGATCTGCATAAACAAATACTTATTTGGTATTTGGATTCAAATTTAATTTTTTTCTTTTCTTTCATCTTCTGGTAAACTATAAATATTATTTACACTTTTGCATATACTACAAGAACGCATTTTTTAAAGAAGAATCCAAATAACTTAAACTTTCTGTCACTTTTAATACCAGATTCTCAAATTTTGAGTACTTTGGGCTAGCGCGCGCCAATTAAAGTGCACAAATTGTATCACATAGTTCTAGAAAGTACACGGCTATGATGGCGCCATAGTTCCACTATATCACAAAAAAGTCCCTATTTTAAAGCTAGAGAAAGAACAAGTTTGATATGTAAAAAGTAGTGCCAGTAGAAAGAGTACAAGTACTTAAATATTTTAAGTAATATGTCGGTATTATGTGTTTAGCACGTAGTAGTTGTAGTAGTGGATATTGTTTTTCGCAAAACATTTTGTTAAATAAATTTAAATTATAAAAATGGTAATGTGATCAATAAAATTGTTCATCAGTTCTTTTTGGTTACTTCTTACTTTTCTCAGAATTTTATTCAAACCTCAAAATATCATTGTTTCTTGTGTAACAAAAAGACACCACATACGAGTATACTGTTAAAAATCCTTTGATTTTTCATTTCATTCTGAAGCACATTTGTTTTGTAGGTACACATAGTCGTACAAAGTGCTGACACATCAAAGATCAACCGCGTATCACTATGATGAAGCGAAATATCAAAGTTAACCCCATTCACAAGCACACAATACACCTTGATTAAGAAAGTCTCTTTATGCACCTCTGGAAGTTTGCTCTCGCATACTCGCATGTTTCATCTTCCCAGTTACTTATCAGTGCGACGTTGACCACAAACGGCTGAGGAATTGTCTTTTCAGCGCTTTATACTTCGCTTTGTACTGCCGAGTATATGATAATTATCTCTTAACATAACAGATTCATATAAAGTTCGAAACTGGGATGTGGCGTGGTGCGGCTGGAAAACGCTGCGGAAGGAAGTTCATGTCTTCCGGTGTTTGTCACGCCACGCCACGCAGAGGACTCTACCGGCGAGATGCGACACTATTCGTCATTGCCCTTTGAAAACGGGAATATATTATGAGCCTTTCTTCAACACCTATCGAGCTATATTTTTATCTATTGATTTTCACTATTTATAGGTGACGATTAGTTTCTGTTTCTTATTATTTAAATATTTTTTAATTCATATTCAATCTCGGAAATGATGTACAAGGACTACGCTAGAATTATTGAGAATACGAAAGTCAGGAAGCCCGTGCAAAATTTACACTATTATTCTAAGCAGTTATTTATCTTTTTGAAAGTTAAATTGCAATGTTTAAGTCAGTTATTTCTAGTTGGAACTCTGAGATTTAAATATTAATCTAGGCTTAAACAAAAAACTAAAAAAATCTGTTGTTGTCAGCACAATACTTTCCGTCATTTCTATGTATTTTATATAAATTCCATATAGAAAGTTTCTTGTTTTTTCACTCAAATTATTTTACAAACATATAGTGTAAATTGTACTTGATACTGATATCTGCCAATTAGTAATATTGAAACTGGTCTATGGTGACGCAGCAAAGATTACAAATATTATGAAAATTAACTTCTGTATATTACAAATTTTTAAAGCCTTCCCAAAAAAGATTAGTTTAAGAATTGAAAGAAAAGAATGGTGAATTATTGTACAAAGGAAACTACTTTGTAGGGGAACATTATTTAATATAAAATTTTAAAAAATATTGTAACGTTTATTTATTTGGGTGAAGTGTAAAAATCAAAGAAATATTATTAATTAAAATAATACGTCTATTAAACGATAAATAATTAGGATAAATATTAAAAGATAATACAAATAACTAACACTATGATCAAATAATTATAAACACTAATTTAATACTACGAATATTATTAAATACTTAAACACTAAGATTATTTATTTAAAAAATATTTATATCACTATATTTATTTATAAATAACTACATTTATTTATGTTCACAACTCGTAGACTGTTTATTTATATCGCCAATTCTTTATTGCTCGTTGCATCTATATAACAGACTGTTTTCTCGGCTGTCCTCCCGACGGTATTTATACAGTCAATATCATCGAATACAAAGGATCAGCCCACCAGATGTAATTAAACCGTATAGGTTTTTCCCGCTGCGATTACGTCATCGCTCGGGTTTCTACAACATTCGACCAATGCCGGCGTTAACACACGGGCCAGACTCAGTGGTGCACTACAATATGAACCATTTGTATTATTTTTAAATAATATTCTAGCGTGACCTTCGTAGGAAACAATAAGTTTTTCACACAAAATATTTTTACATTGTGTGGGGCGTTGGGATGCTTTTCTTAATAAAATAATTCGGGATGGATCAAGAAAGTATAATATTAATTTGTCACGTAAATTACCACCTTTCAACATAACATCACCTCATAATAATGGCTAACACACCTCCTCCTACTTCACCTCTTCTTACGCTTCACATTTTTACTCTCTCACTCCTAGTGGCTAATTAGCGCACTACATGGCGGGAGAATTCAAATTTCATAAATATGCCTACAATTGTTTTATTTAAATATTTGAAAATTATGGGTAGATATTTTAAAGCTATTATTAATAATTAATGAAATTAATATTAATTTATTATTTATTGTATGTAAAACTAAAAATAATTCCTGTGCTAAACCGATATGAATTAATAATTATGAAAACAATATATATTCTATAATTTAAAAAATAAAATAGTAATGCAAATACTAATTAAAAACAACTTTATATATTTTTTGGAATTATTGTAATTTAAATAAATATTTTAACAAATAGGAATAGGAGTATTAAATAACTTTTCATAAATTATAGATAAAATTTATAATTTTGCATAAATATTTAAATATAAAACATCCAACAAACAATAGAAAACCTAGAAACTTGGTCAAATCAAACTGGATTCAAATTTTCACAGCTAAAAACAAAATGTATGCACTTTACAAAAAAACGAAAAATTCAACACAAGCCTAGTATTATGATCAATAACACAGAAATAGAATACGTAAATTCATTTAAATTCCTTGGAATAGTTCTCCATAATAAATTAAACTGGACACCTAACATTAAAAACTTAAAAAAAGAATGCTCGCAAAGAATAAACCTTCTGAAAACATTAAGACATCAAAAGTGGGGTGCCCAGAAAGAAACTATATTAAAACTATATAGATCCCTAATTAGACCAAAGCTTGACTATGGATGTATTGCATATGCTACCACCAACAAAACAAATTTAGAAAGCCTAGATCGAATATCGTTCCAAGCAATAAGAATAGCATCAGGCGCATTTCGGACAAGCCCCACTAAATCTCTCCTAAATGAAGCAGGGGAACCACCATTGGAATACCGAAGAATTCAAATGTCCATATCCTACATCCTAAAACTCTCAACAAACACACAAAATCCCGCTTACAACCAAATATTTAACAAGAATACAGGAACAATTAAAAACCATATTGCCACACAACAATACTTAAACTCCTCACTCCAAAAAATTAACTATAACCTTCCAAAAATATACCCAAAAGGCTACGGCAATACCCCTCCCTGGAAAATAAACATACCCCCCTGCATCCTTGATCTCCTACACCTCAAAAAATCAGAAACCCCACATGAAATGTACCAAACAGAATTTTGCCAAATTAAAAACAAACTCAAAAATTTCCACTTCATATATACGGACGGTTCCAAGATAGAAGACAAGACTGGAGCAGCCATAATCGAAGGGCAAACAACCATCAAAATCCCTCTACCAAACAACACCAGTTCCTATACTGCAGAACTAATTGCAATAAAGACGGCATTAAACCACATAAATACCAACATAGAACCGAACACAAACACTGCAATATGCTGCGATTCCATTAGCGCCCTTTCCAAAATAAAGCAAACATATCCACAAGACCAAATAACCCAAGAAATACATGAAAAACTACACACTGCAGAGCACAGCGGAAAAAGCGTAATCTTCATATGGATTCCTTCCCACGTCGGACTACAGGGGAACGAAAAGGCAGACCGTGCAGCGAAACAAGCGGCGAACGAGACTCCACCAACTGATACACCAATACCATCCTGGGACGCAAAAAGCACATTAAAACAGAAAATTAAAAGAAAATGGCAAGAAAAGTGGACAGAAGAAATAAATAACAAACTCCGAGAAATCAAAGATGACACAACTAACTGGCAAACAAATAGATCAAGAAGAGACCAAATAATACTCACAAGATTAAGAATTGGGCACACTCTAATCACCCACAATCATATATTAGAAAAAACAGAAACACCAATATGCTGCAACACACCCCTGACTGTAAAATACCTTATACTGGAATGCACACAACATACACAAGCGAGACAGAACCACAAAATACCAAACACACTAAAACAAGCCCTAGCCAACAATCCGGATAGAGAAGAAAACATAATAAATTATATTAACGAAATACATGTAACAAATAAAATATAACCAAATGTAACTAAAATTATAATACCATATACTTATCAAATGTAATAACTATGTACATAACAAACCGGTCTTAATAGCCTGAGACGCTGAAAGACCATAAATAAAAAAAAAAAAATATATATAAAACAATATCAATGTAGTATGAAATATTTAATAATAATATTTGAAATTTTAAAATCCCGTTGGTGTATTTTTCCCGTGTTGTATACACGGCATTATGATAATACAGGTAACCTAATTTAGAGGCTCCATGAAGTGTAAAATTTATATAGCTCGCACCTTAACATCGGCTTTGTGAAATAACTGTTTATCTTAATAATCAAATTTGTAGAACGAACGGTGCAGTATCAAAGGTTGAAAGGTTCACTTTTGATCAGATATTTAACGCAACGCATCTTTTTACTTTCAAAAGCGCCTGTCACTGCAAATCAAAGCGTTTATAACATTACTTTTATTTCATTTTCTCTCTTGATTCACATGTCAAAAGGATGAAATAAAGTGAAATGTTTTCATATGACAGGCAATCAGTATTTTCGATGTGAATTTATTTTTAGAATTATGTTATACTTTGTTTTTCAATTAACAAAGCAAAACATAAATATATCGCTGGAATTAGTTATACTATGTAAAATTAAGTGATTCATACTATAATTTAAAAATATCGACGTTTAATTAAAAAACTAAGGATATGTTTGGTATAACATTGAAATTTTAAACGTGCAAATTGAATTTTCAAAACTTTGTATTCGTTAATTGCGGAATGTGTACCTAGCAATGTAGAACTTCATTTTATTCTTGTTTACGTTCATGGTCTTATTTTAAACGTATTAAACTTTTTAGAAAACTGTAAATTGCATGCTTTGTTTAACTACTAATTTTGCATATGCTACATAAAAATAAGTAATTATATTTTTTTATTTATATCATATAAACACGTACGTAAAAATATGATATAATAAAACTGATAAAAATGATTTAGCATTCTAAAATTTCGTCATTCCATAGTAGCCAGCTGAATTTTGACTACCACAATTTCACAGTAATATGTAAACGTATTACAAAAAATCTGATGTGGACACCACACGACTTCCTTGTACGATTATTAAACTATACATATTTTTTTAAAGAGTTTTGATTACAACAAAGAAATATTTGATTACAACAATGAATATGACTAAGTTCACAATAAAAATATAATATTTGTTATTGTACGAATCATAAAATTGCACGTATTTAACGTAATTTGACATGAACATTTTTTTTTTTTTTGTTTTAATCCATAGCAAGCTTTATTACAAAAAAATAATTTTTAAATTTACATATCTCGCTTATACAAAGGGCTATTTTAATAATACTTGATGTGCTAGACGCAGAAATTAATTCTCTAAAACTTTTATTTGAAGCATTTATTTCTGAAATCAAAATTAAATCATTTTATTCAAGAAAAACTGTTACCAACTTCAAGTAATGTACCACTTCCGGTTAGCCTATTTTAACCAAAATCTATTATGTTATTTCGATTGACATAAAAGTCTTGTATACCAAATTTGAAAAGTTTTGGATTACATTTTAAAACAGTTTTTCATTAAAATCTATTATAGGTTTCATGTAAAGTGCCACTTCTGGAAATTGTATAATAACCAGAAAGGGAGGTGCACAACTAGATGTTACAGGAGTCCTAAATACAAAATTCAACTTTCTACGGCTTACCGTTTTTGAGTTATGCGAGATACATACGTCCGTACGTACGTACAGACGTCACGACGAAATTAGTCAAAATGGATTCAGGGATGATCAAAATGGATATTTCCGCTGAAATCTGAAAACCGAAATTTTTCGCGATTACAATACTTCCTTTACTTACGTACAAGGAAGTAAAAATCTGTTGTGGTCAGCACAATACCTCTCGCCACTTCCATTTTAGGTTACATAAATTTTGTCTTTAACATTTTTTGTATACCTAAACTCTACACCAAAAATTCTACTTATACCTATTCTTTGTATTTAGCTTTTTAAGTTTAAATTCATTCTATGAAGAAGTTTTGTCTTACTCTTCTAATTTTTCTAGATGTTTCCAATTCATTGTCGGGATTGATAGTACTTCTGAAGAGTATGAGTAATATATCTATAATTTTAAATATTAATAATATTTATATATTATATTTATCTCTAAATCCGTAGAAGATATAATAAAATATTTAAATGTATCACATAGACAATTTAATCTTCTTTAATATTTGCCATAGCAAAAATTGAAAAAAAATATTTAGATGATTTTTTTAAGAATCTGCTACTTCAGGTTGTCCAATTTATTACCAAAACATTTTCAGCTCTTCCTATTAATGCCCGATTGAGAAATACTTAGTTGAACAGGTATTAAGTCATAGTTTTTGAGAAATCGTCCTTCCATGATCAGCACACATACATACACACATACATCCACACACACACACACACAGACACCCACACAGAAATAATCGTAAAAATGTTAAAATCGAATTATAGGGACCTTAAAGCGTGCTTATACACTGAAATCTGTATATGCGATTTTTAGCTTGAATCCAATCTCTCTTAGTGAGAGGTAAAAAATTATGTTCTTTTATAAGAGATAAAATAAGTTTGGCTCAGCACTTTTTCACGCCACTGTAGGTAATTCCAATCGTACAACTTTGAAACAACAGAAGTCATGAATTTGTAACATATTTTTTTTACATTTTATGTTTAGTTATATTTAGCCTAGCCACACTAAACGAAGTTTGATTCGAGAGGGAAACAACACACTTGTGTTGATTGTAGGTGTAACCCATTCATTGGAACATAGACGCATGTGAATGTCGGTTGTGTTGTGAGTAGTGAGCTGAGCTGAGCACCGGCACTGACAACACATTAATCTAGCTGAGTGGTGCGAAGCATCAGAGAACTGCAGCACAGTCAATTTCCGACGTTATAACTTGTAGATTCGTCGAGAATTTCCGTGGTTCGATAATGTGTGGCAGCGGTGGCGATGGCGGAGGCGTGGAGGCGGAGTGCGGTGTACAAGTGGTCGTGATTGCAGCGCGACAATACTAACAATTTGCTGGTCCATTAGCTAATTGGAGTCATGCTGACTTCGCCAGCTGAACAGACGTGTGCTGTTGCTGGATGGGGTGGCGTGGAGGTGGAAGAAGTCTTGGTGGATGGAGAAATCGTCCACTGCCGACTAAGCCAACACTCACATCTACTCATAGATTTTACCATAATTATCTCTTCTTTAATTTTCTGCACTCTACATAGATTTAGTTCCAATTCATTTAAAAATTCTTTGTCCTGTTTTAATTCGCTTGAAAATCTTATTACCTTCTGTCACCTATAGGTAAGGAAGGTATTGTCTTTGGTCAAAAAATTCGGTGGTGAGTTTTCATTGAATAAGCACGTTTTAGGGTCTTTACAATACGATTTTACTATTTTTACGATGATGTCTGTATGTGTGTGTGTGTTCGTATGTGCGTGTGTGTGTGTATGTGTGTGTGTGTGTGTGTGTGTGTATGTGACCGCTTTTTCGTGCACGATATCTCCAATACTAGAATTCCAAAAATTACAATTCTTGCGTATTCCTCTTCCTTACAACCATATGCAGACATGTTTAGATTTTGGTTATAATTGGTCAACCGGAAGTACCCTCATTTGAAGATTTTAACAGTTTTTCTTGAAAAACTCAGTTAAATGTTATTATAATTTAAAGAATATATTATTCTCTATACGATTTGATTGCATTTTATATTTCATATTCAACAGATATAGAGTTAAAGAATAATAAAGATAAAAAATTCGTATAAATTTCATAATTCAGCCAGATATGCTAACATAACCATGGAAACTGCTAATATATTCAGGTAATTCAAATTGACAGATGTCAGTATCAATAAAAAGCAAGTAATTGAATGAAAAAATAAGGGAAGTAATTCTAGTGTTAGAAGTTTTTAGATATAATAGAGACGATTACATTGGTTTGAACATGTCATGAGGAGAGATAAATAAATTAATAGAAGGTGGAAGAAACATAGGAAGACCAAATATAAGATGAAAAGACTGTATTGCAGAAGACTTGAGAGAAAAGGAACTGAATGAGGACGACACGAAAAACAAAAATTAGTGGAAGAATAAAATAAAAAATAGCGTCCCCCTAACGAATGGGAAAACTAAAGAAGAAGAAGATGTCAGTGTCAAGTGCAATTTGCATAGTTTGTTTATGAAATAACTTTACTGGAAATATAGGATCTTTTGCAAAAAAATTATGTATAGGGCGCGTGCAGTGACATGACTTTGCTGTCTTTGGCAAACAGATATGGGGACCCGTATCAAAATGACAGCACTTAATTATGTCCATAACTGACAAGTGTCATAATTTTTCATTCAAAATTTCATGATTTTCTTATTTCATGTGATTTGTTTGTTATTAGGAGTATGGAATTCCGTTGCCGAGAAAGGGAATCATAAAATACCAAAAATTTAGAATCTTTTGCAAGAAAATTTATGTATGGAATTTGTACATAATACACAGGTTTGACGGAAGATATTGTGCTGGCCACATCAGATTTTTTCACATACACATGACAAGATAAAATTGGGCATGCTTCTATTGTTTCAACTGTTGCTTTGATTCGGGCTGAACCGAATTGGATTCACGATATGATCATGGCTGATTGGTTAATCCTACTCCAAAACTTACTAACCGATGACAGGATTGACAAAAAATTCTGCTAGGTGCTCTCACGGCTTCTGGCGGTTGACCAGAAATATGTTCGTTTCCAGACATCGTCTAACTTTTTACTCCGATATTAAGTTGATCCTGATATGTTTATGGATACATTAGTTACTATCGATGAGACATGAGTTTACCACTTCAGTCTGAGTCAATAGGTGCGTTCAATGAAGCTAGCAAATCGAGCAAAGCGGAAGTAAAATGTACTGAACGGCTTGCTAACTTAGCATTTGCTCGTTTTGCTAAGTAAGCAAAGCAAGCGACTATTTTCTCGCTTGTTTTGCTGCATGTAAAAATATGGCGCACAAATTCAAATATCATTTGTAATATTTGAATATATTTTCAATGAAAATTAATGAATTACGTAAAAGTAACAAAATATTTGTACTTGAGTTTACTTGCGTGGAATATCCTAATAAAATTAAATTATGCATGTAATTAATACCATTGAGAGTTTATTTTCTATTTATTATTTATCTGACACTGCATTCAATATATCAGTGTTCTATTCTATGGAAAAAATCAATATTTAAAAGTTTTCAATTTTCGTAACCTCACTGACTGACAGTCATCTGACAGTTCGATCGTAGCAAAACAAGCAGATCGTTCAATGCACGCTCTAGCAGATAGCAAATGCTAAGTAAGCATTTGCTCGATTTGCTAGCTTCATTGAACGCACCTAATGTAACAGTCGAAATGTACCGACTAGGACACTGCCTTAATATGAATGCAGGTATTTGGAATATTTATTACATTAAAATTATGAATTTTTGTAAGCCAAATTTTCTTAAAATGTGCTACATTAAAATTTTTGATATTTGTTAATCGTGCATGTAGGCTAATTTATTGGAAATAAGTGTTGATAATAAATAACTATAAATTTTGTATGTTGCATTTTAAAATGAACATTTATTACATTCCTGTCATTTTTTGACAGTACCGCGTAACCATGGAAGTGATTGACCATATGTTGCATTTTAAAATAAATTTCCTGTACCTATATAGGTCATATGCTATAATTTGTTCTACTTTCAAGCTATAACTCGTATTATAGGCACCCTAAAACGCAAGATAAAAATATCAACATTTTTTATAGAGAACACATTGATTTATATTTTTTACAACATTTTGAACTAAGACGTAATTAGTCAGTTTCAAGGGGCTCCAGTTTTTATAGAAAATATATTTCCATATTTACTATCTATATAGGGTCAGGTTTACCATCGGTTAAGCGTTGTACACTTGCTTAATAACACGCTCTATAATACCTACTTACTGTGAATAATTTAATATAAGGAGAAGCAAAAATCATTTTCGCTCAGAGCGGTGGCAGAACTAGATCTGATCCTAAATTATTTCATACTGTCCGCGCTATTTACTACTTTAGGTTACTAATTTGAGTCCGGGAAATGATACATTACAGTACCCGAGCCGGAAGTTGGACACATCCCTAATTATTTATTTTTAAAAAAATTCATATTTTCCGGAGGACTTTTTGGGAATTAGTTTCCGTATTTTGATGACAAGCAAACAAACAAAATCAACAAAAAAAAAATGAAACATACACAGGTAACTAAGACAAATTCTGATGTGATGTGATCTATTTTAAACTGACATATTGACATAAATTTAAAAATATTTAAATAACGTAGACAGTATGAAATAAAATGTTGTACGTCATATGGCCATGAAGTGGTATTACGGTACTTATTTCGAAATTCCTGACTCCTTCGTCGCCTCGTCAGTAAACTTCTCATACGTACCGTAATACTTCACTTCCTGGCCTTATAACGTAAATAACTATTTAGGTAGTCCTGGAAAAATTGTCAATTTTTTCGTTGGAGAACGATTCTGCACTGTACGAACCAGCACACCATACATAGACGATGTGGTCTGATACCGTCTTGTCTTTAGCATTAGCGTCTTCTTTGTGCTGTACTCATCGTGCCACCACTAATTTTCTCAAACTACTTACTCCACTATTGCAAGCTTTTTTCTTCATTTGTTTCTATTTCAATCAATTTTAATTATCTTTACAGCTTTTACATTTTAAACTTAACTTCGTCTAAATGTTCAAAATGGACGTGAATGTTTACACTACTTGTTACTTTCTTGAAACAAATATGTTTACCGTGGATGCCAGTCTCATACATTTTAATTAGACGTGTTTTCTTAAGAAATAAAAATAATCAATTCAATGGGAAATAATTAGAAAATAAATGAATTTTACGACTTGAAAGTTTACAGGTAATGAAATACCAATGAAATATCATTGCATATATACACATAAATTTTAGACATTTTAGTGGTGTATCATTTCATAAACAAGAAACTGTACCAATTTCAGGTTTTTATTTAATTTAAATATTAGTGTTAGGGCTACTCTTAAATTATTGAAAATAAGACACATGGTTCATATCGACGATGAAATATAACTAAATAAAACATTCCTTATCCCTACTCACTAAAAGTTTTGATTCCGGCTGGCCAGAAAGAGACAACTAGAGATAGAGATATATTTAGTATATATCCGGGCATTTGTCTCTAGATGCCATCCAGTGTTAAAGTCAAAATTTAAGCGCCAATATGATAAAAAATAGGTTTGTCGTTACAAAAATAAAAAAAATCTGTTATGGCCAGCACAATACCTTCCGTCAATCCTTTGTATAATGTATAAATTCCATACATAATTTTTGTTGTAAAATATTCTAAATTTCCAGTAAAATTATTTCATAAACATACTATTGAAATTGCACTTGACACTGACATCTTCTTCCTCTTTAGCTTTCCCCATTTTTGCGTGTCGTTCTCATTCAGTTCTTTTTCTGTCAAGTCTTCCGCAATACAGTCCTTCCATCTTATCTTTGGTCTTTCTCTGCTTCTTCAACCTCCCATTACTAAACTACTCATTCTTGTTCAAATATAATTCTTCATTTCTCCTCATGACAAGTTCAAACCAATGTAATCGTCTTTCTTGTATCTTTCTAGAAACTTGTAACACGAGTTATTTTCTTACTGTATCTTTCCGTGTCTTCCCCAATATCTACTTCAACATTCTCATCTCTGCCACATTAATTTATTTTTATTGATACTGACATCTGTCAATTTGAATTATATGAATATATTAGTAGTTTCCATGTTTAGCATAGTTGGGTGATTTAAAAAATTTCATTTCTTTAAAATTCTTTAACTCTATATCTATTGAATATGAAGGATAAAATGCAATCAAATCGTATAGAAAATAATATATTCTTTAAGTTATAATAACGTTAAATGTCAATCCAATTTAACTGTTAAATCTTTAAATGAGGCTACTTCCGGTTAACCAATTATAATCAAAATGTAATCAGTTGTTCTTCTGGATGTAAACTTGAGGAATACGAAAAAAATATAATTTATGGAATCGTGGTATTGAAGTTATGTGATCCGAAACTTTCATCACACACACATACACACACACACACACATACAGACACACACACACACACACACACACACACACACACACACACACACACACACATACATACATACATACATACATACAAACATCATCGTAAAAATGGTAAAATCGTATTATAGGGACTCCAAAACATGCTTATTCACTAAAAACTCATCAATGAATTTTTTGACCAAAGACAATACCTTTCTTACTTAAAGGTGACGAAAGGTAAAAACAATGCAAATATTTGAACTCTAACTACATCTACGACACGTCCGGAAGCTGAAAGAACATCTATTCAAAATTTGGCTTCGATATATTAAATGCTGTAGATTTGTATAGACGTCAAACTTTCACTTTTATATATGACGTAAAAAATATATACTTATATACAAATTACCTTAAATTACTAATTTTATTTTGTTTGTTTTCATATACGAGTAAAATGCTCTACACATAATAATTATGGTTTTATTAAATAAAATTTTGTTACTGCTAATCTGTTTAGTAATTTTGCTTCATGTTCATGTGTGACATAATTATATTCCAATACATCAGTTAATTTGACAGAACATGTTATTAGTGTCTATCTGCGCGAAACATAGTATAAATAAACTAATGACAGTAGGTAATGGTTGATATTATACACTCAAATAATTTTGGACTAGTAATATGACTATAATTTCAATTTAAAACTAGTTTTTCAATAAGTTAAAAATACATTTCATAGTTAATAACTATGATGTGAATAGAATATTCACACACTTAATGAAATAATTTACATATGCTGCTGAATACCTGTTAGTTAGATGTAATTATTTAAGATTTATACCTATACCTAAAATCAACATAATATCATGATTACAGCCTAGCAAACTGGTACCTATTAGAAAAATATTCTCATTTTTATGGTTAAAAATTAATTTCTTAAGCGGCAAATATTTTTGTCGTTGCAGAGTAGTAATAAAACTATAAAGTTGGGAAAAATTTTACGATGTAACTAAATTTATAGTTATTTTCTATTAGCCAGTCCTGTCTTGCTCTACTACGTGATTGTAAACAAAAAGATGACAAAAACATTGCTGAATAAAATTAATGTAAACTACTTAAAATTTTATGACACTTGTAATGCTTTCTACTTTATTACTTTACCTTCGGACATAAAAATTTGAATGAGATGCTAACTGTATAAACAGGAAGAAATTGATACATCTCGCGAGGCCATGTGCCTCAGTGTGTGGTTGCGAATCTGTGGACCTGAGTTATATCCCGACCGACGCCAAAATAATTTTGAATTTTAAACAGAACTAAAGTGAGGCCCTGTGGTGCACTTTCTACACCAGCAATGAGTGATCGTGTGCTGGAGCCTGGTAAACGCCCGCACGTTACAAATATCATCTTTGTCGATATCTGCACATAAAGCAGATTGGCACATCCAGCAATGGGTAATAAAAATTATTTCCCATATATCTTAATTATCATATTTTTCTCGAATTTTTTGAAACACATTAATTAAATCTAATACATCGTTGAAAAGAGAAAAAATCTGATGTGGCCAATACAATACCTCCCGTTTAATTTAATTTTTATTCATGTAAATACTTAAAATTAAATTAAATTTAAATACCAGGTTCGATCCCGACCGACACCTGGTAAACTATGACATTGGTCAGTTATGGACATAATTAATAGCTGTCATTCTGATACGGGCCCCCATATCTGATTACCAAGGTCAGCAAAATCACGTGACTACTCACGCCCTATGGAATTTGTGCATAATACACAGGATGGACGGAAGGTAATGTTCTGGCCACATCAGATTTTGTTCTATTACTTATAATAAAAAATCGTATGTGGACACCACACGACTTCCTTGTACGATTATTAAACTATACATATTTTTTTAATAAATAACTTACAAAATATTAATTTTAACTTCAAAACAGTAAGATATATAGCGACCATAAAGGGAATTTTTAAAGAGAGTTTTGATTACAACAAAGAAATATTTGATTACAACAATGAATATGACTAATTTCACAATAAAAATATAATATTTGTTATTGTACGAATCATAAAATTGCACGTATTTAACGTAATTTGACATGAAAATTTTATTTTTTTGTCCTAATCCATAGCAAGCTTTATTACAAAAAATAATTTTTAAATTTACATATCTCGCTTATACAAAGAGTTAATTTAATAATACTTGATATGCTAGACGCAGAAATTAATTCTCTAAAACTTTTATTTGAAGCATTTATTTCTAAAATCAAAATAAAATCATTTTATTCAAGAAAAACTGTTAACAACTTCAAGTAATGTACCACTTCCGGTTAACCTATTTTAACCAAAATCTATTATGTTATTTCGATTGACATAAAAGTCTTGTATACCAAATTTAAAAAGTTTTGGATTATATTTTAAAACAGTTTTTCATTAAAATCTATTACAGGCTTCATGTAAAGTGCCACTTCTGGAAATTGTGTAATAACCAGAAAGGGAGGTGCACAACTAGATGTTATAGGAGTCCTAAATACAAAATTTCAACTTTCTACGGCTTACCGTTTTTGAGTTATGCGAGATACGTACGGACGTACGTACAGACGTCACGACGAATTAGTCAAAATGGATTCAGGGATGATCAAAATGGATATTAAATCTGAAAACCGAATTTTTTCAATACTTCCTTTACTTACGTACAAGGAAGTAAAATGTTAAGGGGGGGCGACCTCTTCCCAGACTCACCCTGTATATATTTGAAGCTTTATAACAATGAAAAATAAATTTTTAGTTAAACAGCTGATAAAACTTATAATAATTAATATTGTCTCATGTGGATTTGACTTTCTAATTGTACAGTTAGGATAGAAACACAATAAAAAATGCTGTCACTGTTTTTGAAGCCATGCGGGGAGCTTTGCTCTCCTACTCTCATTACAAAGTTGAGAGCGAACTTAACGCTTTCACACCAAAAAGTTCGCCACCAAATTTGTAATTTAAACTATAGTTTTAAAATTAATAATAAGTAAATATGATTGATGCTGTTCTTATTGTTATCGGGTTTGTGCGAACCCACTAAGTGGGACACGCGTGATTTTATGTATGTATGTATGTATGTATGTATGTATGTATGTATCTCTTCCCAAATTTTCATTCATCCCATATTTATTGTACCGTAATATGAAGAAGCATATTTTTTAAATATTTAATATATGCATTTCAATTACAAGTTTTATTTATATTAATATTGAATTCAAATTGGAAATTAATGAATACAATAAAAGTAATTTTCAAAATATAATTTAAATAAAATTTTGCAAAACATAATTATTTGCTGATGCAAATTCATTACAGAATGATTGAATAATTATGAAACGACATATCGGTGTGCTGCGTATAATTTTTATTTACAACCCAATATCGCGTATTAATTTAGACATTTAATTATTTCCTCTTTGCACCGCAATCATTTATTATAATTATGACATGCATACATTCTCATCTATGTTTACATTTATTAATTATAATTCCAGATCCATATTCATAATATTTTCGTTATAAATTGTATCATGAATTATAATATGTAATGGAATTTATAAATAATGCTGTTGATATTGCAGAATAAATAAATTCTGTAGCAATCGCATACAAACATATTTTACTGCGTACGCAATGCAAGTTGAGCTCAATCCGATTACGAATGGCAGTTGTAAAATCAGAAATATTTTCAATGCAATTATTTACTGTTTGTATTGGAAAATTATTTGCAGCTTGTATAATTACATTGGCATTTATGTTACAAGATTCAGGCTCTCAATTCGTATCGCAACACGGTACCACTGTAATTTTATCGAAATATAATTATAGTTATGTAGGTATAATAAAGTTTTGCTTCGCTGGATTCAAATAGGTTTTATATAGCACCAAAAAATTATGTGGTTTAATTATAAAGCAAAATATAGAAATGCAGCTCAGTAATTAATTATTCAAGAATACTTTATAAAATTATTACAGCGCGACTCATAAGAATGCATATGTCGTTGCCGTTGCCAAATTGTAAAATCTTAGGCATTTTATAAAATGAGATCTTATTGTCAAACTTTCGTCATAACTCTCGAGCGTTTAGTTGAGACTGATAGTGCGCATACTAGCCAATCTGAAAACATCGACTACAACTTTTTACCTCTCGCTAAGAGAGATATTGGATTCATGCTAAAAATCGAATATCCAGATTTTATTGAATACGCACGATTTAAGGTCCATAGAATCCGATTTTAACATATTTACAATGATGTCTGTGTATGTGTGTAGATGTATTAGGTTGTTCGAGATACGATTTCTCAAATTCTATAAGACTAAAGACCTGTTTGACTACGGTTTCCTCAATCTAACAGTAATGTGAAGAGTTGAATAGGTTCTGGTAACAATTGGAAAACCGGAAGTGATAGTTTCTAAAAAAAAAATCTAAATATTTTTTGAAAATTTGTTACTACAAGTATTAAAGATAATTAAATTCTTAATGTAACACATTTAATTTTTTTTATTATATCTCGTATAGGTTTCGAGATATAGAATATAATAATATAAAATAATCTGTTGTAATAATTTTCGTTGCCCAAAAAATAGTTGAGGTATTTAAATGTTTGTAAATTACAGATAAATGTAAAATGTCAGTGTCAAAAATTAGCAGTTTTAATAACATTACTGGAAGATTTGTCTGGCTGGTACGAGTACATTTAATATACTCTGTATATATATATATATATATATATATATATATATATATATATATATATATATATATATATATATATATATATATTGAACATAGAATAGTAGGACAAAATTTCTCATAGAACGAAAGAAGAGATACAATTTCAATTATTTATGTGTACAAGAAATGTTAAAATCGTTAATTATAGGGCGCGAGCAGTCATGTGACTTAGTTGACCTTGGCAAGTAGATATTATGAGGATCTGTGTCAGAATGCCGGTTAGTAGTTATTTACATAGATGTCACAATTGTAATAACTTTTCATTCAAAATATTCTGACGTTTATTTGTCATCCATAGTATGGAATACAGTTGTCGAGGAAAATAATCCACATGGATTTGGAAAATCATAGTGTTTTAAATGAAAACTTATGATACTTGACACTTATGTACATTATTACTAGCTGTCATTCTGTCACGGGCTCCCATATCTGCTTGCCAAAGCCAACAAAGTCACATAACTGCTCGCGCTCTATGTAACATAAAATGAAAATGGCGAGAGGTATTGTACTGGCCACAACAGATTTTTTCTCTCTTGTAGACAAAAGGTTAAAAAGTACTCCTACCAAATTTCAAACATTTATGTAGGAAAACAAGAGAAAGAGTGATTTTTACCTTCCGTCACCTTTAGGTAAGGAAGGTATTGTCTTTGGTCAAAAAATTCAATGATGAGTTTTTACTGAATAAACACGTTTTAGGGTCCATATAATACGATTTTACCATTTTTACGATGATGTCTGTATGTATGTGTGTCTGTATGTCTGTGTGTGTGTGATAAAACTTACGGATTCCATAACTTCAATACCACGATTCCAAAAATTATAATTTTTTCGTATTCCTCAAGTTTACATCCAGAAGAACAACTGATTAGATTTTGGTAATAATTGGTCAACCGGAAGTAGTCTCATTTGAAGATTTAACAGTTAAATTTGATTTATTGACATTTAACGTTATTATAACTTAAAGAATATATTATTCTCTATACGATTTGATTACAATTTATACTTCATATTCAATAGATACAGAGTTAAAGAATTTTAAAGAAATTAAATTTTATTATTCAGCCAGCTATGCCAAACATGGGAACTAGTAATATATTCATATAATTCAAATTGACAGATGTCAGTATCAATAAAAAGTAAATTAATGTGGCAGATATGAGGATGTTGAAGTAGATATTGGGGAATACACGGAAAGATACGGTAAGAAAATAACTCCAGTGTTACAAGTTTTTAGAAAGATACAAGAAAGACGTTTACATTGGTTTGAACATGTCATGAGGAGAAATGAAGAATTATATTGGAACAAGAATGAATAGTTTAGTAATAGGACGTTAAAGAAACAGAGGAAGACCAAAGATAAGATGGAAGGACTGTATTGCGGAAGATTTGAGAGAAAAGGAACTGAATGAGAACGACATGCAAAAATAGCGACCCCTAAGGAATGGGAAAAGCTAAAGAAGAAGAAGATGCCAGTGTCAAGTGCAATTTGAATAGTTTGTCTATGAAATAATTTTATTGGAAATTTAGAATCTTTTGTAAGAAAAATTATGGAATTTATACATTATACACGAGAATGACGGAAGGTATTGTGCTGGCCACATCAGATTTTTTAATTTGCCATTCGAATATACTATTAGACGTTGATAATTTTACGATAAATGTAATTGTCAGTGACGTTTCGAGTTAGTTGTAACACGTAATAAATTTGTAATTATCTCAAAATTACACTTGGAGATCATTACAACTATGATCAAAACAAAAATTGGCACGGCAAAAAGTTGTGGTAGGATTTCCAGTAAAGAGCTGGCCATTTTCTAACATAAATTGTGCTATTATGCGACTCAATTTTCAGAAAACCTGAAACAGTTCGTTTACCATTTCTGAATTTTTGTCATATGTAACAGTTGCTGACCAGATTGTTGAGGTTTTAAATTAGGGCAGAAAGAAAACAAAACTTTACAGGGCTAAAATCAATGATTTTAGCAATAAAACAAATGAAAACACAATTAATTACTCGTATAGATTATAATCTGTTTATTTTCATGGCTACTTTACTAATTTAGTTTTCAAAATTTCATTTAGTCCAATTACTTTTAATATTTTTATGAAGACGTCATAGCGGGCGATGACATATTGAAAATGAAATATGAAAGTGTGTCAGTGCTCAGTAAATTAAAAATATTAATGAAAATGAATATATTAAATTTAAAAATAAACCCATGATAATATCTAAATTATAATATGTTTCTTTGTCACAACCCAACAGATTGGTACACCCAGCAATAGATAATATGCCGTGATGATATATTTATTTATTTTATTTTATTGTTTATAATTTATTAATAAACGACTTGGCGTCTATCAAACACGATTGTCATGCACTACCTACTAAATTTATAGTTTTTCATTTTGTCAAAATTAAATATTGTAATGATTTTTCTTATTATTTCGTCAATATTGAATAAAATATGGTATAAACCATGTGAGTGAAGAATGTTTATTCACTCAAAGAATTTATCTCACCTGCTCTACAGGCTTGTGACTTAAACTTTCTTTTCATGAAGAAATATTTATCTTAATTCAGTTGGTGTATAAATATCTATTATTTCTCTCGGCAATCTGAAAGCAGTCTGAAAATGAGACTTTTAATTTGTATCTATTGCGTGGCAAAAATATACTTATATTATATCCATAAATTTTGGTATTTACACTTTTATTCTAAATTAATTAGGAAAGCAACAATAATTATATGAAAAAAATTGAAGTGGCCAGTACAATACTGTGTATTATGTATAAATTCCATACATAATTTTTTTTGCAAAAGATTCTAAATTTCCAGTAAAATTATTTCATAAACAAACTATGCAAATTGCTTCAGCTTTTCCCATTCGTTAGGGGGCCGCTATTTTTTATTTTCTTCTTCCACTCATTTTTGTTTTGCTTGTCGTTCTCATTCAGATATTTTCTCTCAAGTCTTCCGCCATACAGCCCATTCATCTTATGTTAAGTCTTCCTCTGTTTTTTCAACCATCAATTACTAAGCTATTTATTCTTCTTCAAATATATTTTTCATCTCTCCTCATGCCATGTTCAAACCAATGCCATCGTCTCTCTTGTATCATTGTAGAAACATCTAGCACTAGAGTTATTTCTCTTATTTTTTCATTCCTTACCGTATCTTTCAGTGTCTTCCCCAAAATCTATCTCAACATCCTCATCTCTGCAACATTCATTTATTTGTCATTGATGCAGACATCTATCAATTTGAATTATCTTAATATATTAGTAGTTTCCATTGTTAGCATAGCTGATTGATTTATGGAATTTAATATCTTTATAATTCTTTAACTTTATATCTATTGAATATGAAGTACAAAATGCAATCAAATTATATGGAAAATAATATATTATTTGTTATAATTACGTTAAATGTCAATAAATAATATTTAACTGCGTTTTTTCAACTGTTAAAATCTTCAAATGAGGGTAGTTTTGGTTAACCAATTATAACCAAAATCTATTCACTTCTTCTACTGCATGTAAACTTGAGGAATACGAAAAAAATATAATTTTTGGAATCGTGGTACCTATTGAAGTTATGCGATCTGAAACTTTCGTCACACACTCACACTCAGACACACATACATATAGACATCATCGTAAAAATGATAAAATTTAACTTAACTTAAACGTGCTTATTCACTAAATCCCATCATTTTATTTTTTGACCAAAGAAATACCTTCCTTACTTAAAGGTGACGGAAGGTAAAAACTGGTATTGCTTTTCCCTATAATGCGTAAATAAATTCACCACCCGGTATGTACATCGATGAAAAAATAGAAAAAAAAACCCTTTTTCTACTACCACTACTGTAAGAGGGTCATTACTGAACAGACAACTAACAATGTAAGTTCGTTCTTACGAATAGTGTTACGTAATGAAATTTCATTACATAACACTGTTACGTAATGAACAGCAAATTTAAGTTGTCAGGACTGATTGTCAAACTGTAAGAAATGATTAAAATTTGACAAATAAAATTTAAGATTTAAATATAATAGAATGAAATTTATCTGACATACATATAAATACTTATTTTTTTGGGTTATTATATTAATATTATATTATGTCAACAATACATATTTCATTTCAATCAAATTTGCAGTAGGGAACTATTTTTCATCGTATATCCCTACGCTTAACAGTAACCATGGTAACATCGTTGCGCAGTTTTATGTTTGTAAATAAAATCCACCAAACTTTAGGCGTTTCGAACTGCTGCTTTTTTGTGTGATTACAAATACATATACTGAGGTAATAATTATTATTATAAACAAAATTAGTTGATAATATTATTTGTAATTTGTAAGTAATGCAATAAAAAAATAATTAATTTACAACTATGTATCTGAATTTTGCTTCAATTTAGAAATATTAATGAGTGGTCGTAGAAAAAGTATAGTACATAATTCGAGATGTAAAGCAATTACTCACTCGTAAAATTACAAACTCGACGCTACGCGTCTCGTGTGTCAATCATTTTACTCGTACGTAATCTGCTTCTTACATCTCTCATTACGTAATATACTATTTCAATTGTGTAACTTTTGCAAGTGCAAACTAAAATTCCATATTATTTCATACTTAGAAGTTATTCATACAAAATAAAAATCGACAAAATTTGAAATTTTGTACTTGCATTTTTTGGGAAAAACAAATACATTACGAGTATGATCTATTAATGGGACGCCTTTACACTAATCCCAATGAGGAGCTTACAAAAACAACCAAAGTGTATTTTATATTTTTAAGGTAATTGCATCTAACCTATATTCCTAAATACGTGTACCCCATTGAGTACAGTCTCCAGCGTCACTTTAGTAGGTCTTCAGGTTTAGACGACGCTAACTGTAACATCGAGAGTACGGCGGAGTCTCAGCGCCTCTCTACGGACGCCGAATCAATCATAGATCCTGACAACGACCACACAATGCTGCATTTATTTTCATTTGTCGACCAAGCACTCTACACCTCTACATCATTTATTTGTTGCCTTTTTTACCCACAACACGTCTAGGATTTGTCGAAGAAACTACACAAACTCAAGTGAGATCTATGAGGTTTACATTTTAGAGGAGCTCCTGTTAAGAAGTTGTATGGAAGTGTACCAAGGCAAACTAGGAAAAGACATAAATATTGTATTAGGACAAGGGAGGAAAATTGTAGTTCTAGCAGTGATATTTTTTAAAATTAATTCGTAATACAAGCTTCTCATCAATGAAATTCGTAGTCTTTTCAAATTAATGATTAGTCGAGCTTTGAAAATCTGAGTATTCCTGTAATCTGAATGCTTGGCGTCCTCAATTTATTTTTTGTTTCGGTAAATATTGCATATCTAGATTTTGATATAAGCACCTTTCATTGCCCCTAGAATCAGATTTTAATATTTTTACGATGATTTATAAGATAAAGTTTCTTATAAATCGCGAAGTGGTTTTAATAAAAAATAGTAAATGCTTATACTGAAAGTTTTAGAAGTAAGTACTTATATCTGTATTAATAAACTTTCAGTAAAATCTGATATTATAAGAAAATACTTATTTGGCAAAAATATGTACAGATGTCTCATTTTTGATGTTTTTTTAAAATACCTCGAGTAATAGTAGAGTAAAACCGTTTGCACATTCTAGGGTCAACTTATTGAGAAAAGTTTAATAGTCGGCACATGAATTTTTTATCTTCTTTTGTTTTTGAGCTACAGGCAAATAGTCGTTTTTCGCTAATTTCGAAAATATCTCATATCTTATTTATTATAACAGTTAAAGAAAAATGCGTTGCCTGTAAAATTTTGCGCCACAAGTCCAGGATTCTTAGGTTTCTGTGATAATATGCCATTGTTAACGACCCTGGAAAGGGAACATTAAAAAAATCTGATGTGACCAACACAATACCTCCCGCCATTTACCTATGGGGTCTCGTTGTCGCGTGCCTGATGTCTGGTCGCGAATCTGGGAAAGCCGATTCGATCCCGATCAACGCTAAATAATTCGAAATTTAAATGGCATCAAATTAACCCTTGTGGTAAACGCCCGCACAATACAAATATGTCATCGTCATTACCGAAATATGTGTACAAATCAGATTAGCACACCCAGCAATGGATAATATGCCGTGATAATATATTTATTTATTTCTTTATTTAAATACATATCGGCATATTTACTAATGCTAGAAATTATGTATATTAAGTTCCTTTCCATAAAACTATTGTTCTATTTACAATTTTTCTTTTAAAATGTTACTATTATTAATTCGAAATGATTAATTTTTTGACAGTGACATTTATCTGTTAGTTACATACATTTGAGCTGAACTATGTAACCATTTTGAGATGTGTTAAAAGCTAAGCTCCGAGATATAATTTTTAGTAGCGGGAGGTAAAAAAGCCGAAAAGTTGTATTACATAGCATCAGGTTTTCAGATTGGTGTGAAGACAACACTTTTCTCATTAATAAGTTTAATTAATAAGTTTGCACAGTTTCTTATGGAAATAGTCGCAGCGCTGCCGTGTCGACTAGTATGCGCACCTCCATAAGAAACTGTGCAATCTTATTTCTGTCGATAGGCGCCCAGGTGGTTGGTGTCGCTGTGTTCCGAACAGTGTACGATAGCCTTCATATAACATTATATTTAATAGTTAAGAAAACAGACTGTCTCCACTATTTTCCATAGAAACAAACCAGTAAAACAATGAAAACAACGACAACCCATTAGAAATTGCAATTAATTAAAAAACCCCAGTGTTTACTCTAGAAAAAGTGACAATAACAACCTGGTAAGTGTAATGGGTTGTCGTTGAAGACGCCAGCGTGCTGCGTGACATCGCTGTTGCTGTTAGACATCACTGCCTGCAGCTGTGGCAGGAGACTGACGCCTGGTGTCTCATAATCAGCGGTTCCTGCAAGTCCTGCTCTTACCAAGCAGTCAGAAATAGAGATAGATAAATAGTGATTGGTTGATCTGCGAAGAAAATGATTATGAATGAACGGTCGAATGGAGTTGTGTTAAATGAAACTTTCAGAATGGGAAGGGTGTAAA
This sequence comes from Harpalus rufipes, assembly GCA_951394225.1. Taxonomy (NCBI): domain Eukaryota; kingdom Metazoa; phylum Arthropoda; class Insecta; order Coleoptera; family Carabidae; genus Harpalus; species Harpalus rufipes. The sequence continues at coordinate 52,406,380 of OX596277.1, read as the reverse complement.
TAAATATATACATATACAGGATGGTGACCGGCACAGCCGGACAAAGGACATTAATATGTAAAATCAAACTTTCCTAATTTCCTGCTTCACTAATTATTGTAAAAAAGCTTCAAACAATTGTAGAGCATAAAATTCTGCATCTGAATAAAAAGCAAAAAATATTTTGTATGCCTTGTAACGACAGAAATTAGGTATGAAAATATGGAAAATCACCTCAAAAATAGCAATAGCCATGGAATTGAAACAAAATAAATAACAAATGTATTATTCTAATTTCTGTTCCAGTTAACAATTATCTGTTACTTTAAATTGATATTTGTTCACTTCGACAAAAATTATAAATAATAAAAATAAATTAACCGAGTTTGATAGATCAATTATTGTTAACATTTGTTAATTTTTACCTCCCGCTACCCTCGATCAGGAAGGTATAGGGATCGTGCTAAAAATCGCATATCGAGATTTTGGTAAATGACCACGTTTTAAGGTCCCTAGAATCCAATTTTAACATTTTCACGATGATGCTGGTGTATATGTGAGCATGTATATATGTGGTGTGTGCGTGTGTGTGTGTGTGTGTGTGTGTGTGTGTGTGTGTGTGTGTGTGTGTGTGTGTGTGTGTGTGTGTGTGTGTGTGTGTGTGTGTGTGTGTGTGTGTGTGTGTGGATCCTGTTTACGCTCTAACTCAAATACTATCATTCAGAAAGTTTTAAAACCATGTATTTCTACCTTATTCTAATATGGAAAGAAGCCATTAGATTTTGGTAGTAATCAGATAACCGGAAATGGCAGTTTACTTGAAGCTCAAGATTTTTCTTCAAAAAATATTTTTAAATGTATTTTTTTCTCAATTTGTTAATATAAAAATTTAAGATTATTCCATTTTCTACAAGTTTGCTTTCATATTTTTTCTATATATTTTATGGATAAATTTATAACTCGGAGCTTATGCTTTAAACACATCTCCATGGTTACATAGTTCAACTCAAATGTATGTAACTGACAGATACATGTCACTGTCAAAAAAATAATCATTTCAAATTATTAATAGTAACGTTTTAAAAGAAAAATTGTAAATAGAACAATAGTTTTATGGAAAGGAACTTAATATACATAATTTCTAGCATTAGTAAATATGCAGTTATATGTTTAAATAAGGAAATAAATAAATATATTATCACGGCATATTATCCATTGCTGGGCGTGCTAATCTGATTTGTACACACTTTTCAGTAGTGATGATGACATATTTGTATTGTGCGGGCGTTTATCACAAGGGTTCATTTTATGGCATTTAATATTCGAATTATTTGGTGTTGATTGGTGTCGAATCGGATTCCCCAGATTCGCGACCAGACATCAGGCACGCGGCAACGAGACCCCATAGTTAAATGGCGGGAGGTATTGTGTTGGTCACATCAGATTTTTTGGGGCGATTTTCGATATTTTCATAGCTAATTTCTGCTGTTATAAATTTAAAATTTAGTAATTTTTTTAAAAAATATATATTTCAAAAACCATACAAATTTGGAAAGTGTAACAACCGGTAAAATTTATGATTTTATTCAATATTTCAGAAAAGAAAAACAAATGAGTACCGGAATCCATTATAGAGTTATGACCTAATTGCCAAATATAGAACTTTAATATGTAAAATCATGGTTTTGTAATTTCCTGTTTCCCTAATTATTTTAGGTAAAAATGCTTCAAAATTGCAAAGAGATCATAAATTTGTCCATGTTTTCTAATGATTAGACTTACGTATAAAAATGTAAATCCCTAAAAATAGCGATAGGCATGAAATTGATACAAAAATTGTCAAATGGTTTGTCTTTCAAATGGGTAAACAAGACAGTACTACATCATATTGAAAGCCGCCTTCTACCATCTTGACCAAGTCAACATCTTGATATATTTAAATTGTGATGAATGTATGCCATAAGCTAAATAATAATAAATGGGGATAGTTTATTTTTCTTAGGTTTTAGTTGTAGTTTTTGCTCCAATCTAATTTAAATTGAACATTTTTGATTAATTCAAAATCATCAAATAATATTTACAACAAATACAGCAGGACTTACCAAATAATATGTACCACAAAGTAGGGACTCACCTGAAAATAAAAATAAAAAATTAGTAACGTAATGTAATATTTTAACACAAAATGTGTCGTTTTCAATTAATGACTACAAGATTTTCAACTAATTAAAATAGGAATAAATTTCAGGATATAAAATAGTTGTTAACAATTACTCGAAATCTTTTTCAAATAGTGTTTTGACGAGATGGTACATTCACGAATCTAGTCTCGTTTCGGCTCGCCGAGACGAGAAAGCTATTTAAACTCACGAGACAAGACGGGACTTATATGTCGAGAGTCTCGATTCTCGACTATTATTGTGAGATTTATCGACAATTTATTTCATTTTTAAAAATGCATTTTTAAAGAGACGAGATTCTATTGTTCGAGACGAGAAAAAAAGAGCCGAGAGAAAATTTCTTTTCTTCTAAACGAGACGAGACGAGATGAGACAATGTAGTTTCCTTTCTCAACCGCCTCGTCAGAAACACTACTTTCAAACAGGATTTATTCAAATTGAAGTTTCATCAGAGTAGGAAGATCTTAAAGATTCAATAACTTAAATTCAAGTACACATAAATACATTCAGTTTTACAAACATCGTAGAAAAGTTTTCAAAAAACATATACATCTGTTCGCTCAAAATATACAACTGTAGTAGAGGGTTAGAAATACGTGTTGCGGTCGAAGTAAAAACAAAATTTTCGATATAGGTATAAAAAGTTTCATTCCCCTAGATTCTGATATTGATTTGGAGAAAGTAAATTAAATATATAAAATCTGATGTGACCAGCACAATACCTCCGGCCATTTACCTATGGGGTATAATTTTTATATTACTTTATAAATTTATCCATAGAATATACAGAAAAAGTAATAAAGCAAACCTGTATAATTTTATAATAACAAATTGAGAAAAAAAAAACATTTAAAGATATTTTTTGAAGAAAAACTATCTTCAGCTTCAAATAAACTGCCATTTCTGGTTATCCGACTGCCACCAAAATCTAATGGCTTCTTTCCATATTAGAATAAGGTAGAAATACATGGTTTCAAAACTTTCTGAATGATAGTATTTGAGTTAGAGCGTAAACAGGCTCCGCACCCACACACACAGACATCATCGTGAAAATTGGATTGTAGGGACCTTAAAACGTGGTCATTTACCAAAATCTCGATATGCGATTTTTAGCACGATCCCTATACCTTCCGTACCAAGGATAGCGAGTGGTAATAAAACTGGTGACAACATTTCACGAAATATATATACGTGTAAAGTGATTTATGAAGTCCGGTCATATGTTACACAAATCAGATATCACATTAATGAATTATAAATGATGGGTGTGGGTAGGTGATGGAATAAATAATGAAAAATATATGAATTGCGTTATTTTATATGAGTTATGTATATTATTTTATCACATACTAAGATATACTTAAAGAATGAGTATTTTGTTTAAAATATATAATTTGAAAACATTAGCACTTGAAAGTATATTATGAGTAATATTATACGATTTCTTGCAATTTCCTAATAAATGAAATAGCGTTATTTGGTATGGATCATTAATTTGTAAAATGTTTATTATCTACTTGAAAGTTCATGGAATTGTAAATTTTACATTAATTTCATTATTATTACATATCGTTTTTGCAATTTAATTTGCATTTTAAATGAACATGTCATGAAATTTTATGTGGCTGAATAAAACATTATTAAAACATAAAGTTTCTATACACATGTGAATTATATAATTTCTTATTATAATTGTAATATGAGCTTTATAGATAGCAGCTTATGCATCCATTATGTATTATATGATGTCATTAAATTTTTTATCACTGAGTTAATTTAATGTAAAATATGAATTATTTATTTTACTTTTCTACAATTTGAAGTGTGCAGAATAGTATGTTACTTCCGAGGTGGGATATGTTTCAATACAGCCAAGGGCTTATGTATTTTTTTAGATACATCGCGAGACTATGATGAAACTTCTACCGACATATGTACAGTCATAAATAGGGCGACTCCGGGGCGGTATTCATATTACAGTAAAGCTTTATAATGCAATTTTTTTGAATGTAAAATATCATATAAAAACATGAAATTAGAGCGCGGAAACATGTTTTAATATTTTTTAACATAAAATTGAGTTTTTGACAAGTTAACCTCTACGTGTCATGCCAATTTTAATCGGAGATTCGCAGATTAAATAGACTTCAATCTGTTATTCACCTTATGTTACGGGTAATATAATAAATCAGTGATTATGCATATTCACCGGCTATCATAATTAATCTACAATACTTACTTTTAAAAATACCAAAAATAACGTCACCTAACGCACAAACATCACTCTTGGAAAACTCGGGGCAAGTTTTGTGCGTTAGGTGAAATTATTGTTCTTATACTTATTCATTTTTGACCCACAATATTCACATTATTCGAATTGCCTAACAGTAATAGCCGATGATTATGCTAATCTCCGGATTAAACAAATTTACCGTAGTGGCACTACTAGTTCTTACAAATATTGACATTTGTGGTAAAAATATGTGTACACATCATGCGTAACGAATTTTACTACAAAAACTCACCATATCATAACAAATCCTTGCTGCCGCTCTCTAATTTTGGTTTATTTTATTGAATAGACGGCTATTATTCCGATATGTTGCCATTTAAATGTATTTTAAAGCAGTACTGTAATCTGTATATTAGCCCGACTCCGTATGATTTAATAAAAAATATTCCTCTAATTTTAAATATTCATATTTTCAAACTGTTTATATAAATAATATAAAGGTGACATAAAATTATTATGGATGTTAAATATGTAAATTCAAAGTACTTTATATACTTATTCATTAGAAATTCGCTAACGATTTTTTTGACCAAATAAGACAATACCTTCCTAACCTAAAGGTGACGGAAAATAATAAACAATATCACGTATTTAATACTTTGTTAATTATTTATAATAGATTGCATTCATCGTGGCATCGAATTAAGTAAATTATCGATTTGTGATTTATAGATTTCTATGTAACCGTTGCAATTTGAAATAATTGCTTAGAATTATTAATATTATTCTTTGCAATATTTTTACCTCTCGCTAAGAGAGGTATTGCATTCATGCTAAAAATCGCATATCCAGATTTTATTGAATAAGCACGTTTTAAGGTCCTTACAATCCGATTTTAACATTTTTACGATGATGTCTGTGTGTGTGTGTGTGGATGTGTGTGTGTGTGTGTGTGTGTATGTGTGTGTGTGTGTGGGATGTTGGAAGGACGGTTACTCAAAAACTATAAGACTTTAAATTTGTTTAACAACGTATTTCCCAATCGGACATTCATGGGAAGATCTGAAAAGGTTTTGGTAATAATTGGACGACCGGAAGTAAAAGATTCTTGAAAAAAAATCTTCTAAATATTATTTTTTGAAAATTTTTCGTGGTAATATTAAAGAAAATTAAATTCTCTATCTGATACATTTAAATATTTTATTATATATTCCATAGATTTAGAGATAAAAGAAGTATAATATATAAAATAATCTGTTGTAATAAATTTGACAGCCGAAAGAATGCCATGAAAAATAGTTGATAATTTAAATTATTTGTAACTGACAGATAAATGTCAGTGTCAGAAATCCGGAGACATTACTGAACACTTTTTCTGGTAAGTACATACATTATATTATTTCTAAATGCATTATTAGTTAAATATTTATAGGTATATTACACATACCCTTCATATATACTGTTATTTCTGACAATGAATTGGAATCATCTCGAGAAACAAGGGTAGGACAAAACTTCTTCATAGAATCTAATTATGTGGAATAATTTAAAAAATCTAAATATATGGAATAGATATAAGTAGAATTTTTGGTGTAGAGTGTAAGTATACAAGAAATGTTAAATTCATTAGGGCGCGAGCAGTCATGTGACTTTGTTGGCCTTGACAAGCAGATATGGGAGCCCATGTCAGAATGATAGCTAGTAATTATATATATAGATGTCATATATCATAATTTCTCATTCTAAATTTAATGATTTTCCAATTCCATGGGGTTTATTTTCCTCGACAAGTAAATTCCACACTCCTGATGACAAATTAACTACGTGAATTTAGAAAATCTTGAAATTTTTAATGAAAAGTTCTGACATTTATGTACATAATTAATAATTATCATTCTGAAACGGGCCCCCACGTCTGCTTGTCAAGGCCAACAATGAAACATGACTGTTCGCGCCCTATACTTATGTAATCAAAAAAAGACAATGGCGAGAGGTATTGTGCTGGCCACAACAGATTTTTGGCAATGGTTTCCAACAGAATTTCAATTTTATTAAAGATCAAATGACTCTCACACGGTTAAAAATAGGATAACGCGGTTTCAAAATATGAATTTAGTATGAAATTCTCTTATTATGTATTATACAATTTTAGTGAATGAGTGGTTCATAAATAAAACATATCTTCAATTCCAAAGAAATATCTTTAATATTATGAACAGTTTCAAATCGGCAAATTTCTCGTATTTCATCTATTTCTCCGACACCATTAAAGACAAACAGAGGTTTGAATTTGACATGAATTTTTCTTTCCTATCATGTATTAGCATGATAGTTGCTGAAATTTACAGAATTTTTAATTACACCTAACACACACTCGGTAACAACGGTTATTATTAACATTTTTTGGTCTTACTAGGCACCATAACAGATATTTTTACAGCGTTGCCAACGGATTTTGTGGATCCCAATGAACTGAGTCTGATTCTAGGAACCTTAAAACGAATATACTTACCAAATCTCGATATGTATTGTTTAGCACGACTCCAAGTGTAGCGAGAGATTAATAAAAACATCTAAATACTCCATTTCATACAGAAATTACCTTACTAAAAATGTTATTCAATTGGAAGAAATGAAAAAAAAAAAAACTCTTTGGAATACAAGTATTACAGGATTATATGTACATCTGGTTTATCGAAGCGAAATGACTAAAATAATGGAAAACATGTATTCATGGGTAGAGTGATTACGTTGCATATTCATGAAGCAAATCACACAAATGAATTCCGCAGTATAAACAAAACAAAAGACGTCTGTGCGCTGTGATATTTGTCTGGGGCTTGTGCGTTGCGTTTCGCTTGGCGATGACGCTAGCGACGACGTCGACGCGATTGCAGATCGTCCGAGGGAAATTGCTGACACAAACTCTATCGTTAAGCGACGTCGCGATGAGCGTCGTTGTCAACTATTTCATTGTGTTAACTTCATCTTCTTGAGCCGCAGCCAGCTGGATCTCCAACCAGCTGCCGCATCGTTATTTAACTGTTTACCATCGAGAGACGATAGCTAGATACCGATACATTCTTGAAATGGAAAAATAATCTTGGAATGGAATTTTCTTTAGCTAATACATATATTTTTTAATAAATTTCTTATCTAATAAAACAATATGAACAGCATAACTCAAAAGATTAAGTAATCGTATAAAAAAAATATGCTTAGAAATTTCTGCAAAATTCTTTCGGCTACTTTAAATATATACTGCTTAAAACTATGGGTCTTGACTAGTGATAATAGTTCAACCTGTATTGTAAGGATCATCTTCTAATCCAGACATAGCTTCTACGAAGATTCTTACTTTTGGCACAATGAAAAGTAGCTCCGTAAAAATCTAGTGCGAACAGTAAAATCTTCAGTGATGCCGCGAGATGTCGAATTGTCGAGACGAGATTAAATATTTTATATTGATATTTTGAGACGAGAGTAATGCCCTCGAGATTTGCTCGAGACGACAGTAGAAATTCGAGATCTTGATTCTACGATTTTTTACCTCCCGTCACCTCTATAGGTAAGGAAGGTATTGTCTTTAGTCAAAAAATCGATGGTGAGTTTTCATTGAATACGCACGTTTTAGGGTCTTGCAATACGATTTTACTATTTTTACGATGATGTATGTATCTGTGTGTGCGTGTGTGTGTTTGTGTGTGTGTGTTTGTGTGACCGCGGTTTCGACCGCGATATCTCAGATACTAGAATTCCAAAAATTACAATTCTTGCGTATTCCTCTTCCTTACAACCATATGCAGACTTGAATAGATTTTGGTTATAATTGGTCAACCGGAAGTACCCTAATTTGAAGATTCTAACAGTTTTTCTTGAAAAACTCAATTAAATATTATTATAACTTAAAGAATATATTATTCTCTATACGACTGGTTGCATTTTATATTTCATATTCAATAGATATATAGTTAAAGAATTATAAAGATAATAATTTTCATAAATTAGCCAGCTATGCAAACTTAACCATGGAAACTGCTAATATATTCAGGTAATTCAAATTGACAGATGTCAGTATCAATAAAAAGTAAATGAATGAAAGACTAAGGGAATTTTTTGTATTATTGTATTAATTTTTGTCATGTGCATTGTACCTTATTTGTATATTTTTGTATTTTGTAGTCTCTCCCGAAATTTGAAAATGATCATATAAATGATCGAAATCGGTCAGTCGAATTAAAAAAGAACAGTGTAAATAAGACATTTTAAAAACCTTCTCCCAAATATCTATTTACACTTAGACATCACCAATTTTATAATGAAAGAAGTTGTTGTTGATAATTTGTTTACCAATTTACTTTGACGGCACTCTTCACATATTTCTGAAATGATGATCAATTGTTAATTATATATTTTGTAATAAATTAACATCATTTGCGTAAGTCCTCTTAAGCAAACTTTGAATCTAATTACTGGACTCGTTTCTATCTACATAGTCGATGCCGAGAATATTTTGTTTTGTACATGTAATCTACACTAGTTAGTGAACAAATATTTTTTCCAGTTATCAGTAAAATAATTTGTATGTAAATTTCAAGCATAGAAAACCATGAAAAAACCTAAAATCAATTTCTCGTCTTAAGCATGTATAAATGGAATGAAGTGGCAAATATGTTTACACACATTCACTCACGCTTCCATTAACTGGCACATGAATTATTACGAGACGTACATGTTCTGTAAAGACTTTTATGCGTGGTCTTATTACACTACAAATATGGTATAAATTATTCAGTACCTATATAGATTTCCATCCATCTTCTGCATTAAACTAACTGTCAACGTTGTCAGTTATAATTCCAACCGCACATGTCTTGCCTTTCGTTTTCTTCAACACGGAAAAATCAGACGCGCATGTCAATAACCACAGCGGGCTAGATTTGCCACGAGCATAACATTCTCCGCAGGGGCGTTCGTCACAAAACAACCCTTTATATTTTCAAGCAAAATAAAATTACCATTTTGAAAAAGAAGACATAATGACGTTATTTTATGAGTAAATTGAAAAAATCATGGTTTAACATTGATATAGTTAATTACTAATTGCTGGCTGCCAGCGCCGGTTTCCATTTCTGCAGCCGGCGCCAGCTAAATAAAAAGACAATGGGTAGTAAGAGATGACTAGGAAGGAGATGACTAGCGGTGTTTTAAGTCTGTCTTTATGGTTTATTTTAGAGAAAAATACTTCAAATAAAAATTGCGTTCAATTCATTTTTCTATAATTCAAGTGCAAACTGCAAAAAGAAAATTGCGAATTTCTCAGTGAAACAAACAATATAATAAAAATTACAAAGTTGCGTCTAGTTTCACTACTTTACAACTTCTGAGTCAACTTCCATGAAGCCATCGTCAGAAGTCGGCAAGCACAACAAGTAACCAGAGACGCATTTCGCACTTATTGGTACTCTTCAGTGTGGTGTAACCTGTGGTCTCTGTCCGGTCCACAGTGAGACCACAGGTTACACCACACTGAAGAGCACCAATAAGTGCGAAACGCATCTGAGGTTACTTTTTGTACTGGCCGACTTCTGACGATGGCTTCATGAAGTTGTAAACTAGTGAAGCTAAACTTAAATTTGTAATTTTTATGCGTAAGTTTTGACTACAATTATTAAAAACTTAACTTAAAGCCGGGGAACCCATCTCGAAAATTTTTGGTGTTCATAACTCATTAATCAGAATATATAGAAAGCGGTTCATAGGAGACGCGCAAAGCCTTTGCTAGATATCGAAAATTGTTTCGGCGATCTGCCATTACTATATTGTGATCCTTAATCAAATTGATGTTTTCTTCACTGGTAACAGTTGCAGGCCTTTCAAAGCGACGCTAGAATTCAACAACAGAGATTTTGTACACATTTAAAGTTTATAAAAGCTATTTCAACATATTAAGTTGCAGTCTTATAGCATTTACTATTCATACAGGCTTGTGGCGGATCAAGTATTCAATATATTTAGTAAGTTATTCGCCACGTTACCCTCGCCCATTGTTGATCAGCTGTTCCGAGGTTACCTTGGAACAGCTGACAACCAAAACATCATTAATTTTGTATTCATTGTCCAAGACAGTCAAAATTATTTAATAAAATTATATTTACTATCTTTGTTTATACAATTTAATTTCAAAAAGTTTATTTTACACATTGTAACGATTGGGATTATCAATCAAAGATAATCCGTTTCGCTACAGGCTCACACTGAAAAACGGGCCACTCGAAATAACTTTTTACCTCCCGCTACCCTTGGTAAAGGAAGTATAGGGATCGTGGTAAAAATCGCATATCGAGATTTTGGTAAATGACCACGTTTTAAGATCTCTAGAATCCAATGTTAACATTTTCACGATGATTTATGTGAGTTGGTGTGTGTGTCTGTGTTTGTGTGTGTGTGTGTGTGTGTGTGTGTGTGTGTGTGTGTGTCTGTGTGTGTGTGTGTCTGTGTGTGTGTGTGTGTATGTGAATCCTCTTTACGCTCTAACTCAAATACTATCGTTCAGAAAATTTTGAAACCTTGTATTTCTACCTTATTCTTATATAGAAAGAAGCCATTAGATTTTGGTGTAAATCAGATAACCGAATATGGCACTTTACTGGGAGCTTAAAATAGTTTTTCTTCGAAAAATACCTTTAAATGTTATTTTTTCGAAATTTGTTATTTTAGAAATTAAAGTTTTTTAAATTTTCTACAGGTTTGCATTAATACTTTTTGTATATATTTTATGGATTAATTTAAAAATTCTCTATCATTTTAATCCCGGAGCCTACGCTTTAAACATGTCTCCATGGTTACACTGTTCAGATCTCAAATGTTTGTCATTGTCAACAAACTAACTATTTCAAATAATAATATTAACGTTTAAAAAAAAAATAGTAAGTGGAACAATAATTATATGGAAAGAAACGTAATACAGTGTCCAGCATAAGTAAATATGTAGTAATATAGGTAAGATAATAAAAATATATAATATATCATCACGGTATATTACCCATTGCTGGGTGAGCCGTTACTACTTGTCTTGATCATTGAACGTGTGTAAGCAAATAGGGTAGTGGTTGTGTTTGTCTAACGCAAGTAGTTATAATTTATTTGTTTCTGTCTGACGCATCGGCTTGTATATGTATATGCAGCATATAACACAACGTAGTTACAAGTTTGATGTGACCCAAGCAGCGCGTGCACTCGCGCCATTCTTTATCTTGCTTTCAACATAGTGGTTTCGTTTGCAAGCAACATTAACGACACGATGGACTGACTTTTAAATTAAAATTATTTTATTTTTTCGCTTTTTTTTCTGCTTTGATAAATTTGGGAATCGCCACTGAGATAGACTATTTGAAATTTTAGTTTTTCAGTAGCGTCTATGTACTTCGCTTGAGTAATACCATACAACTCGTGCTTGCTACACTATGATAACGGAAAACGCACGAGCATACATCTTATAAAAGAAAATAGAATTGACTGTGAATTTCGTGTTCGCCATACATACTACGATACTTTCGTTATTTACGGAAATGGAACACTAAACAAGTGACATGTATTGTATTAAAAAATGATGGATGCACTGACGCCTTTTTAAATAAATCATCTCGGGTCTATTCACTAGGCGCTCCTTTGTGCAAAATCAAATCAAATCAGCCCGCAAAAAATTGTGTGATGTGCTTAAACCTATTTATTTTATGCATTTCAAAATGAAAATGAAACAAATGTAATTACCTACCTATTAAGTTTAAATCTACGTCAAAGAAATTTAATATTATACGCGTAACTATTTGCACATTTTTACCTTCCGTCACATCTAGGTAAGGAAGGTATATTGATGTCTGTGTGTGTGTGTGTGTGTGTTTGTGTGTGTGTGTGTGTGTGTGTGTGTGTGTGTGCGTGTGTGTGCGTATGTGTTCGCGTGTGTATGTGACTATAATTTCGGCCGTGATATCGCCAATACTAGAATTCAAAAAATTACAATTTTTTCGTAATCCTCTTCCTTATTGATTAGATTTTGGTTATAATTGGTCAACCGGAAGTACTCTCATTTGAATATTTTAACAGTTTTTCTTGAAAAACGCTGTTAAATATTATTTTTTCACATTTAAGGTTTTTATAAATATTAAAGATTCTTCTTATGAATTGATTACATTGTATATTTCATATTCAATGGATATAGAGTTAAAAAACTATAAAGAAATAAAATTTTATTAATCAGCCAGCTATGCTATAAACATGGAAACAGCTAATATATTAATAAAATTCTGACAGATATCAGAGTCAATGAAAAGAAAATGAATGTGGCAGAGATGAGGATGTTGAGATAGGTGTTGGTGGACACGGAAAAATAGAATAAGGAATGAAAGAATAAGGAAAATGGCTCGAGTGATAGAAGTTTCTAGATATATACAAGAGAGACGATTACATTGGTTTGAACATGTCATGAGGAGAGATGAAGAATATATTGGAAGAATGAATAGCTTAGGAATAGAAGGTTGACGAAACAGAGGAAGACCAAAGATAAGATGAAAGGACTTGAGAGAAAAGGAACCGAATGAGAACGACACACAAAACACAAGTGAGTGGAAGAAGAAAATAAAACATAGCGACCCCTAACGAATGGGAAAAGCTAAATAAGAAGAAGTCGTCAGTGTCAAGTGTAATTAGCATAGTTTGTTTTCTGGAAATATGGATCTTTTGCAAGAAAATTTATGCATGGAATTTGTACATAATACAAAGGATTGACGGAAGGTAATGTGCTGCCCACATCAGATTTTCTGTATTTAACTTTCAAATTTAACTACTTATAAACATTCTTTAGATTATTACAAAAAATAATAATAATAATAATGAAAGCTTTTTACTAAGTCTTGCCTTAGATCTCGGCCAACTTATTAGTTTTCTCTTTTTTTATTAATTGCCTACATATTTCTTGAATTACAATGTTTTCTTTTTGATTCATAATAGTCCGAAAATGGTACTTTCATTTTTTCATCATTTTCAAATTTCTTTCTTTTACGTTTTGAAAAAATAATAGTCGGATAGAGGTAGATCTGGACTGTGTGTGTGTATGTGTGTGTGTGTATGTGTGTGTGGATGTGTATGGATGTTGGAAGTACGGTTTCTCAAATACTATAAGACTTGGGATATGGGAACTACGGATTCCTCAATGCAACATTAATGGGAAGAGCCAATAAGGTTTTGGTAACAATAGGACAATCGGAAGTGGTTGTTTCTTAAAAAAAAATCTAAATATTATTTTTTGAAAAATTTTGTTTTTGCAAATAAAGGAGATTTTCGATTTGATATTATATCTTCTATAGATTTAGAGATATAATATATAATAATTTAGAATAAACTGTAAATTTCCCTACCCAGACAGCTCCATGGAAATCATTCAAAATGTCAGTGTCAGTTTTACACAAATTACTGAAAGCTTTTTCTGGAAAGTAGGTGCATTTAATATTGCTTATTTATTATTACTTAAATATTTAAAATTATAGGTATATTAATAATATTAATTTAATATAACGTATGTGCTTAAGAAATACCGCTAATACCGTCAATGAATATGAAGAATTTTGAACATATTAGAGGAGTAGGACAAAATTCCTCATGGAACGAAAGAATGGATACAATATACAATTTAAATAATTTGTGTGTACAAAAAAAAATTAAATTCGTTTAATTATGTAATATAAAATGGAAATGGCGAGAGGTATTGTGCTAGCCACAACCGATTTTTGAATTTGATTAATTGTTTTCCAAGATGAATGTAATAATCTTTTCTCATGACTACGTAAGAAACATATTGTTTCTAAACGATTACCTGTGCGAAAATTGACAAAATGGTTTGTCATTATAACACAGGACCAGCTGACCGGTAATTTGGGTTTGTCTTTTATGAAAAATATATCAATGTTGAATATCAAAGTATGAAAATAAATTGTATGAGTGATAATCTGAAAATTTAACCCTTTTTCTATACAATATTATAGTCCTCCCTTGCCTCGTCTAAGGGGCCGCAACTGTTCACATGTAACCCGCCTTTATCAGGCGAATTAACAAATAATATTTAAGTGGGTTCTTGCCAGACTGGAGGTACAAGTTAGTAATTTCCAAAAGTATAATAAATAATAAATTATCTTACCGTTGCGACGTTGCTTGTAGAAAAATAAGGGTTTGAATAATAATAATGTTTATTGTAAATAGGTTTATTGACTAGTATAAAAATGATGAGTTGAAATGTATAATTGATGGACCCGACTGTATGGAGGAACGGTCTTCTTCTGGTCTCTCTCTTAATGGACGCCTCAATGGACTCTCACCGGACTCTAACTTTCCATCGTCCATACAGTATTTTATATTACCGTAAAGCAAAGTCAGCAAATAATTGAGATATCAACTAATTTTGAAACAATAATATTACTATTGTTTAGTCTGCAATATTTGGAAATACTAACACAAACTATTATGACCTCAAATGAAATGACCCTTTTTATGAGCTCGTGTAAATAACAATTTGATTCCTGCATTAACTAAAGTTTATAATGAGGAACCTAAGATTCATCTCCAGTGACACAATACGAGTTGTCCAGGACGGAGGTTGTTTTCAATTGACTGTGTTCCCATATAAATTACCGTACCTAAACGGCAGAGACATGAAATTGAAGTAAAATATCAAAACATTTCTATAATGTTACTATAGTCGTATAAAGAAAAGTATACGTGCAACTAAATTTGTACTAAGTCATTATAAATTAAACACGAAAACAATATATATGTAATTAAAATTCGACCTTAAAAATCATTCACCGGATATTATGTTATTAAAATTCCCAATATGTACTTTTACGCATAAAAAGCCGAATTCCTTTATAAAAAAAACTTCATACAAAACATTCTAAAAGAGTTGAAAAACTTCCTAGAAACAAATCGTGAACAGTAGACCAACCGTATGCTAGTCACGCGAGCATATTAGCACCTGGCACATATTTCACACTTCAGCTGAGAGAATTTAAAAGCGTTCGCTGTCAACCGCGCCCGTCAATGTCAAGTTTGCGTTTGCCAACCCCAATGAGCGGTGGTTGGTTAGGTTAGGGGATGGAGTTCGCGTTTTATTGGTTTTTGTGCCGGCCGTGAGTATAGCTGTATGCGGCGACTCCGCAACTTTACATATGCCATGAATAATTTACCTACTTGACGAACGAAAATTTGTTTTAAAATCCATGTCACATTATAACTGACAGGGTAACTTGGTTTGGCATACTTGCAAACTTTTTCACTTTCTAAAATTGGGATATTGTATTATTGTTGAGGTGTTTTGTTTGCGGGTGTAATTAGATTTTGAACTTAAATATTTCAAACTTTTTGCTAATGTTTTTAAAAACTTTTATCGGGAACCAAAGATTCGAATCTATTGATCATTTTTCTAAAAAATCTGATGTGGCCAGCACATAACCTCTCGCCGTATATTTTACCTGGCTGTATGCATAAAGCAAAGAATATTTTTATAAATACAAATAATATATTCATATAAATCTATGACGTATAAACTTCTTTATTATTCAATAATAGCATGTCTCAACATGAAGATATTTTACCATAAATTATGTTACAATAAATTACAAAGTAGAGTTTACCATATATAAATATTAGGCTGGTAACAGCAATTTTCAATTCGAACAACTTTGTTTACTTTCTCTTCATATTCTTCTAGTAAAAACATTAATTTTGGGCGGTCTAAAATGTATATATGGATTGTGCATCTATTCTTACATATCTTCTTTTACATTTTATTTTTTCATACTTGTTATATCTAAATAACCTTAATTCCCTTTAATAAAGTGACGGATAGATTGCACTCCGATTATTCTTATATCGATGTGTAATTTTGTCAATATTTACAACTTACTTGAGAAGAATTTGATAGCTTTTTCGCAATTCAAAGTTACTCTAGTCTACAGTACTGGTGTACATTGTCCCATAATGTTTGAAACAAATTTAACTCCTTCAACCTAGACTTGTCATCTCCATAATAGTCACAGATCAAGAATTAAGGGATTCTCCAAATACATTTTTCTTTCATTACTCATTATTTCTGACACTGACATTTATCTGTCAGTTACAAATAATTTAAATTTGCAACTATTTTTCATGGCATCCTTTCGGTTGTAAAATTAATTACAACATTATTTTATATATTATATTCCTTTTATCTCTAAATCTATAAAATATGTATAAAAATATTTAAATGTATCAGAAAGAGAATTTATTTTTCTTTAATATTATCAAGAAAAAATTTCAAAAAAT
Source organism: Harpalus rufipes (assembly GCA_951394225.1). Classification (NCBI taxonomy): domain Eukaryota; kingdom Metazoa; phylum Arthropoda; class Insecta; order Coleoptera; family Carabidae; genus Harpalus; species Harpalus rufipes. Next base: position 52,389,634 of record OX596277.1, on the reverse strand, counting down.
AATATTTAGAAGATTTTTTTTCAAGAATCTTCTACTTCCGGTTGTCCAATTGTTACCAAAACCTTTTCAGATCTTCCCATGAATGTCCGATTGGGAAATACGTTGTTAAACAAATTTTAAGTCTTATAGTTTTTGAGTAACCGTCCTTCCAACATCCCACACACACACATCCACACACACACACACACACACACACACACACAGACATCATCGTAAAAATGTTAAAATCGGATTGTAGGGACCTTAAAACGTGCTTATTCAATAAAATCTGGATATGCGATTTTTAGCATGAATCCAATACCTCTCTTAGCGAGAGGTAAAAAATGATTTGATTTTATATACAAAGTAAAAGATTATAATAGTTTATTCAGCGTCTTTATTTTTATTTAGATTTATTGTGTAAAAATTATTTAGGTTAATGAACAATGTTCTCTACTGGTGGTAAAATATCTCACTATGGTAAGCCAATGGCTTGTGGCGCCAATTAACATCAAAATTCATTGCAGATACAACAAACAGTAATGTTTGACTACTACTATACTGCTATTTATACTTCTATGGTGAGTAGGATTGTCACCCGTCCTCCTTTACAGAGCACATTCTTCCTTTATTTAATATTGTCCGTACTCTTTTGTGATGAAAATGTCCTCCTAACATTTTATTCGACAACTAATGGGCATCAATCGTTTCGATGATTCAATTTTAGAAGAAATTTTCTTTCAAAAACTACCACAAAATGTCCAAATTTAAAAGGTGGCAACCCTAATGGTGAGCCAATCCTGTTTGGTCCAATAAACAAAAACAACATAGCGAATAAAAAACGTGCACTGACTGAACAGAATGTTGAACATTCCAAAATATTAAAAACTACGATCAAGGAAATTTCAAATTGAAGAAAGAACAAGATATCTTTAAACGATTATTTCTTGAAATTTCTATCAGGAAGGATTGCATATACAACCCACTTTTGGGTAAAATTTTCAAAAATCTACTTTTTATACTATTACTCTTCAACGCGCTGATTCTAAATTTTAAAACCGCAATTAATATCTCTTTTAGATATTTACGTTCAAACTTTCATTGTCAGCTAATAACCCAAGTATGGGTGAACACAAGGACCTGGCCATTTGAATCTATAAGCAAAATTACATAAATCATAATTTTTCAAAAAATTTGAACAATGGATAGAATTTCAAGAGCAAAATAACTGAAAAAGGGCAAAAATCGCAAAAAGTCTAAGGTTACGAATTTGACCATTTTCAGAGATATTAGTTTTTACCTCTCGCTAAGAGAGGTATTGCATTCATGCTAAAAATCGCATATCCAGATTTTATTGAATAAGCACGTTTTAAGGTCCCTACAATCCGATTTTATCATTTTTACGATGATGTCTGTGTGTGTGTGTGTGTGTGTGGATGTGTGTGTGTGTGTGTGTGTGTGTGGGATGTTGGAAGGACGGTTACTCAAAAACTATAAGACTTTAAATTTTTTTAACTACGTATTTCCCAATCGGACATTCATGGGAAGATCTGAAAAGGTTTTGGTAACAATTGGACAACCGGAAGTAGAAGATTCTTGAAAAAAATCTTTTAAATAATATTTTTTGAAATTTTTTCTTGATAATATTAAAGAAAAATAAATTCTCTTTCTGGTACATTTAAATATTTTACAATATATTCTATAGATTTAGAGATAGAAGAAATATAGTATGTAAAATAATCTGTTATAATAAATTTTACAGCCGAAAGAATGGCCATGGAAAATAGTTGAAAATTTAATTTGTTTGTAACTGACAGATAATGTCAGTGTCAGAAATCCGAAGACATTACTGAAGACTTTTTCTGGGAAGTACATACATTATATTATTTCTTAATGTATTAATAGAATTGGAAACATTTCGAAAAATTAGAAGAGGACAAAATTTCTTCATCAAAAATGAATTTAAAATTAAACAATCTAAATATATATGGAATAGATATATGCGTAAGTAGAATTTTTGGTGTAGAGTGTAGGTATACAAGAAATGTTAAATACAATTGGGAGCGAGCAGTCATATGATTTTGTTGGCCTTGACAAGCAGATATGGGGGCCCATGTCAGAATGATAGCTAGTAATTATGTATATAGATGTCAAATATCATAATTTCTCATTCTAAATTTAGTGATTTTCCAATTCCATGTGGAGCAGAATTAAATGTTAAATATCTAAGGCATACAAGTAAACTTTAAACTCCTGGTGATAAATTAACTACGTAAATTTAGAAAATCTTGAAATTTTTAATGAAAAATTCTAACATTTGACATCTATGTACATAATTACTAATTATCATTCTGAAACGGGCCCACACATTTGCTTGTCAAGCCCAAAAATGTAACATTACCGTTCGCGCCCTATACTTATGTAACCAAAAAAAGGAAGTGGCGAGAGGTATTGTGCTGGCCACAACAGATTTTTTAGCTGAGCAAACTGAACTAATGAGATAAATTTTATACTATAATAAATGCTTATAGGCTACATTATTTCTATATTTATTTTTATATTATTTATTAATGATATTAATTCCTGTTTTCAACATTCTAAATTCATAATATATGCTGATGTTCTTAAGAGGTCTCGTGGTCGCGTGCCTGAGTGTCTGTTCGCGAATCTGGGGAACCGGGTTCGATCCCGACCGACGCCAAATATATAGAATTTTAAATGACACAAAAATGGTACCTGTGGTGCACTCTCCATGCCAGCAATGAGTGCCAGTGTGGTGACGCCTGGTAAACGCCCACACGATACAAATGTCATCATAATTACCGAAATCTGTATACAAAGCAGATTGCCACACCTAGCAATGGATAATATGCCGTGATGGTACATTATTTTTATTTTTATTTATGTTCTTAAGTTATATAAAAAAGTTATTTCTTTGACTGATTGTCTCAGTGTTCAAGAAGATCTTGATAGACTAAACATTTATCTTAAGCAGAATGACTTATGCTTCAACTAAACTAGAGTAAATGTTCCATTCCCTCTTTTTCACGTAGTAGAAATGTGTTTGAATTTAATTACAATATTGATGGAAATGGTATCAGTCGTGTACCTCAAGTCAAAGACCATGGGATCATTTTGGACAAGAAATTAATTTATGATGTACATATTGACAGCGTAGTTAAAAAGGCATGTAAAATGCTTGGATCACATTTTAAAAATCCCACCACGTTTGTTCATGTATACCATACTTTTGTCAGATCTCAACTGAAATTTGTTGTTGTATGTTAGTCGCCACATTATTAAATATATGTTAACAGAGTTGGGTATTCAGCCTAAATTTATTTCTGCACTGAATTCTAAATTTCTTATTAATTAAATTTATTTTACCTCCTTACAAAAACGTGAAGAAAGCGGGACTTAATTCTTCTTTATAAAATCATAAATAGCCACATTGCTAATCCAACTCTTTTCAGTAAAATATCTTTACATGTACCTTCTTATTCTACTCGTTCATCAGATATTTTTTCTGTAAAAATGTATAGGCCTAATTTTGCAATTTGTTCCCCGTTAAGTCGCCTATTGTGTTGTTATAATAATTTATTATGCTTCTGCGATATACCCGATATATTTAGTTGCACTTTGTATTTATTTACGAAGTTTATAAAAATAGCTTGACTCATTTATCTACCTCTTTTTGAGTTTATTTTTCCTTTTCCATGTTAACTAATTTTCACCATATTTGTTGTCTATAACAAGAATTTTTTTTATATAATTTATAAAACGTTTTAAAATAATTAGGACACAGAATTAGATCAACTATTCTTTTCTATTAATACCACTAGCCCCAGTAATATTTACTATCTTTTCATTAATGCACATTTACTGATTAAACTCCCTGTAAGTTAATCCGTGACTTGCTACATAAATCAGGTATTGACAAAAAGTGAAATCACGCGATGAGCGTTCGTTGAAGTGGTGATTATGATGATGGGAGCTCTAATAGCTACTCTACTCACATACGATCTTGTTAAAAACGTGGGTGTATACTGCTGCTTACAACACAGCCTACCTCGTGCATCGTGCATGCTCCACGCACATCTGTACACCACGAGGTAATGTGCATTGCGCTGCAATTAAACGGTTTATTGATCAGGTCGCCTGGATTACACCTAGGAGCTTGTTGGTAATTTATTGCACTTCAATTATGTGATAATACTCATTCAATAGGTACGTGGCTCGTGAAGGGTAACAACTATTACAGTTTTAAAATAGAAACTAATTGTGGTATTCTGAGCGTTTTTATAAATTCTATTAGAATTGTTTTAAAGACTTATAGATCTTAATTGACCGACTGGTATTCTGAGCGTAGGTATCTATAGCTTATAGGTTTATCTTAAATGTCATACAGTTCGCTATAACTTGTCAGAGAAACAAATACAAGTATAATTTGGGTTGAAAATATATAACAATTTGCAAATTTTATATTTTGCACATTTGTTATTAGAAGATTATTTATTAAAATACTTATACTTGTCAATATTTGAGATTAATTATTGTTGTATTTTTAGTAATAACATACGCATCATAAGAAATAATATAACGGATGTAATTAATTCATTTTAATAGACAAACATTTTAAACAAATGTTTTGTCTTCGAAGGGAATATGTGAGAAATATAATTCAGTCTTTGCAGTCCAATATGTCGATGGTACATCTCGAATACTATTTCATAGCAAAATACTATTGCTACATTACATTTTTGTGCATCTGGTTCATACCAAAGTAGTATTGAAAATAACGCTTGGGTGTCAATGAGCCAGCCAACAATTAACAAGGTTTTCTTTTGCTGTAACACAATTTTATATTTTTATTTATAATATAATTACATATCAAACCTTTTGATTAACCTTCATTGAGAAATATATAAAATGACAAGTATTAACAAAATCTTCTGTCAACTTCTTACAGTAATAGGCGCTTTCTTTTAGGGGGAAAATGAACTGATCCAAATTCGTACTAAATTGAATTGAACTACTCCTAAAAACACTGTTTTTTAAAATAAGAAGTAGAAAATAAAAACATATGCAGCATTATATTTATAACATGATAAAAAATTACATCGCATTTTAATGGCACAAAATTGACCCCTGTGGCGCACTCTCCACGCCAGCAATGAGTGCCCGTGAGATGACGCCTGGTAAGCGCCCACACGGTACAAATATTCCATCATTACCGATATCTGTGTACGAAGCAGATTGGCACACCCAGCAATGGGTAATATGCCGTGATGAAATATTTATTTTATTTATTTATTTATCTGCTAAATTTGCTTGTGGTTATAATCTGTTGTATATTTAAATATGGATTTATTTCTTATGGCAATGAAACATGATATAACGTTTCTGTTTCTAAATTACGAGTAAACTAATTTCTTCTATTTCTGTCATTTTAATATCAAAGGCTTAAAAACAAGACAAAATACATAAGAATCAGTCATATTGAGCCCGGGGGCAGAACTTTGGTCAGAAATGATTTAAAATATCGAAAAGAAATAATGTAACGAAATGGAGCCAATATTAAGACACAGATAGAAAGAGATAAAGAGAGAGAGAGAGAGCGAGAGAAAGAGAGAGAGAGAGAGAGAGAAAGAGAGAGTAGTCATGTTTCTCAGGCGCGACTGATTGAAGACTTTTGGCCATTTCTTAGCAGAAAAGTATACAATAATGGCTGGGAATGCCAAACGAACAACAATATTTCTGATGTCCAGCGGCAAAAGATATTAAAAACTCTGCGTCGTATTGAAGATAATGACCCCTATCAGTGTTGTAAAACTAGATTTCTTATCCCCTTAATTTATCGGAACAACCACGTTTGTCAGTGTGTTAATAAAAAAATTCTATCTACTTGAAGAACTTTAACTTTTTCTAAAAACTTTTGTTATACGTACGTTATTTAATTTTGGTTTGCTTGTTATTTTATTTCAGTTTACTACCTTATGTCATAACATAGAGTTAGTTGTTACTTCAAGATACCTAGACTAGAGTAATAAGTATTTTGATTAAAACCGCGAATAGGAAGGTAATACTCTAGTGCTTATATGAAGTGTAAAATGGATTAAATAGAAGCTTGTTAAAATCAAAAGGGATTACTGAAACTAGTAACGAGATGAAATCAGATACTCTAAAGACGTGAATAGGTAGGTAGATAACCAAGTAGACGACTGATAATTTTACTTAGGATAGAATTAAACTATACGGAAACCGAACATTAGGTTACAGATACAACATCTTGAATATGTCAGGAAAAGATATGTTAAATGGTTATATTATTTCCATGCTCTGTTTAAATTTTATCGAAGCTTGTTGCTTGTAATGTGATTCGGCCGCAATCAAAGAATATGGCGCCATTACTTAAAAATCTTTAAATGAATTTAAATGAATATAATATTTTTTTCTACAAATCTATTAAAAGTTGGCTTTTTAATGTTTGTTTTTAGAGTTAAAATTATCATTTTATGACACCAATATTAAAAAGTAACATATCATTGCAACTTTTAACATTAGTGTTAAAAGTGAATTAGTTATCTTGGACTAATGTCAACAAATCGACCTTTTACATACATCAAAAAATTATTAGAAAAAGGAATTTAAGGGCCTGTTTCATAAAGGTCCAGTTAAATTTAGTTTCAAATTAAATTTAATTGTATGAACAAATTCGAATCAGTTTCCACGTTCTTATGACATTAAATTCATTGCAGTCAAAATATCGCGTTGCATTTGTTTAAATTTTTAAATTTATCACGGAAGTAAAATTTGTCATAGATTAAATTGTTTTATGAAACCGGGCCCAAATGAAAAAAAATCTGATGTGGCCAGCAAAATACCTTCCGTTAACTCTGTGTATTATGTATAAACTCCATACATAAATTTTCTTGCTAAAAATTCTAAATTTCCAGTAAAATTATTTCAGAAACAAACTATGCAAATTGCACTTGACAATGACATCTTCTTCCTTAGCTTTTCCCAATCGTTAGGGGTCGCTATTTTTTATATTCTTCTTCAACTCATTTCTGTTTTGCGTGTCGTTTTCATTCAGTTCCTTTTCTATCAAGTCTTCCGCAATACAATACTTCTACCTTATCGTTGATCATCCTCTGTTTCTTCAACCTTCTATTACTAACCTATTCATTCTTCTTCCAATATATTCTTCATCTCTCCTCATAACATGTTCAAACCAATATAATCGTTTCTCTTGTATCTTTCTAGAAACTTCTAATACTAGAGTTATTTCCCTTATTTTTTCATTCCTTACCGTATCTTCTCCAACATCTATCTCAACATCCTCATCTCTGCCACATTCATTTACTTTTCATTGATACTGACATCTGTCAATTTGAATTAACTGAATATATTAACAGTTTCCATGGTTAGCATAGATGACTGATCTATGAAATTTAATATCTTTATAATTCTTTAACTCTATATCTATTGAATATGAAATACAAAATGCAATCAAATCGTATTAGAGAATAATATGGTCCCGACCGACGCCAAAAATTACATCGCATTTTAATGGCACAAAATTGACCCCTGTGGCGCACTCTCCACGCCAGCAATGAGTGCCCGTGAGGTGACGCCTGGTAAGCGCCCGCACGGTACAAATATTCCATCATTACCGATATCTGTGTATGAAGCAGATTGGCACACCCAGCAATGGGTAATATGCCGTGATGAAATATTTATTTATTTATTTATTTAAGTTATAATAATTTTAATTATCAATAATGATTTCGCTTCCCGCGAAACTGAAAGTAGGATTCCTGATATTTTCACACCAAATAGTGGCATTTAACTTCACGCGCAAGTTGTAATTTAGTATAGATCCCAAATTAATAATAAAGAAAATAGCTATTTGTCTCTAGTTTTTCAATCACCCTGTATCTGCAGCCGCCATGAACAAACCAGTTAACTATTTTCACGTACACTGTAGACGAGGTATCGCTGTCCATAAACAAAATGACGAATAAATATTCCATCTTATGAAATTTATCCAATATTTATAGAAAATTCCTTGTCCAGTTTTAAATAAAATATAAATTAAATTGCAAGTGGTCAACAATCCAGTCCTCCTTATTTCTAAATCGAAAGACAATAATTGAATTGAAAAATCCAATATATAAGTCGAATCGTAAATGGTCAGTTGCTGCAGACTGTCTGTAGCAGAAGAGACCAATTGTGATTTCTCGCATCGTGTGGAAATCAAGACGACATATGAGCGAGCAGGAATCTTTGTTCCGCTTCACTCGTTCTTACGCTGTACTGTTTTTACTCCGAACAGTGCCACACACAGGCATACATCTCTTCAGATGCTGAGATACAAACTCTGCTTCACATCAGCAACGAAGAAATCTCTTAATAGTATATGCAAGATATCGATCTATTGGGTATGCAAGGACCTGTATTCTTGTAGTTTATGGAGAAGTAAACATCATTGTTAAGATAAATTTCCCTCAATAAAAATTTAAAATTAAGCTTTACATAATTGAAGCATTAAATTCAAAAGAATCTAAGCGGTTTTATACAGAGTGATTAAAAATGGTTGAAGAGGGCCACTCCATACCATTTTGACATTTGTCGCTTACTTAGTGTAACAGTATTACTATTTCCATGGACGTACCTTTCAAATTTTGCTAGCTGTCATAAGAATAATCCTAAAAAGCTGGATTCAGAGATTGCGTAGTAAACACAGCATAGGAATACACAACACAAGAAAACATAGAAACTTAAAACCAATTCAGAGATTGTACAGAAAACATAGAACTGTTGTACTCGTATGTAGATAACTTCATGTCAGTATTTGTTGCTGCTTTCACAAGTTTTATTTAGCTGTCACTACTTAAATAATTATAATAAACACAACTGTAATACAAAATAACTTAAAAGTTGTCTTAACCAAACTTCAAAACAAATGTTAGCTAGTTGTCAACATCAACGCGCTGTAGAAGTAGGCGTGGTTTAACTACGAATACTCACGAAACATAGCGCACATGGCCGAACATGGCAAAACATAGCTTCGAAATAAAATATGACCAATTCCCTATGTTATGCTGTGCTGTGCTGTGTTGTGCTATGCTTTGTCTGTAACTGTGAATCAGTACATGCTTTTCCGTATGTTCATTTTCTATGTTTTTCTGTGCTATTCTATGCTATGTATACTACGCAATCTCTGAATCCAGCTTCAGAACCGTCTTACGTTCACCCGAACGAGAATATGCTACAAGAAGAAATTTGTCCCGCTCTTTATTTACTGTTTTTACGATTAAGTCTCTGTATGTGTGTGTATGTGTGCGTGTGTGACAAAAAATTCTCCTTCGATAACTTTAATACTACAATTCCAAAAACTATAATTCTTTCATATTGCTCTTCCTTACGCTCATATGAAGAGTTGATTAGATTTTGGTTATGATTGGTTAACCCGAAGTACCGTAATTTGAAGATTTTAACAGTTTTTCTTGAAAAAACGCTGTTAAATATCATTTTTTGACCATTTATATTATTATAAATAAAAGAATATGTTATTTTCTATTCGATTTAATTATATTTTTTTCTTCATATTCAATGAATTTAGAGATAAAGGATTATAAAGAAATATCTTTTAACCTAATTCTGCTAAAAGCTGCACCATGGAAACAGTTAGTGTTAAATAAAACTTCCTAGAAATACAAAACTAAATAATTTAAGGTGGCAAAAACAAATCACTTAAGGTAATGCAACACATAATATCCATGCGCTAATTATTTTAACATTTAATTACTGTTGAAATGGATGTTGTCACTTAAAGAATATATATTGGCATAATTTTTGCTTTTTTATCAATAAATACAAATAATTCTTTATTAAAGCTGTTTGAATTTTCACTTTCCTCATCAAAAGAGTAACATGAAGAATTTAATAATTTGATGTACACAGAAAAACTCACTTCCATTGTAAATAAAGCAGGTTTTCATCACAACCGTTTCTTTAATCCTGTCTCATCGGTTCCATCGAACATTTTTTGATGAATAAAACAAGTTGCTTTATGGCTAGTGTTCTATATTTCTGTTTTTTTTTTTACTAAAAACGGATACTTTAAAAAATTAATTAACCATGTCATAAATCCTAAACAACTTAACTTTTGCAACTTACTTTCAAATGACATAAATAACTAAAATAATAACACTATTCTGAACTTCCATTGTCTTTATTAAACAAAAAGTAATAATAACACACAACGTTTCAATTGCTAATAGAATCTGCAATCGTCATCAGATGATAACTAATAACTGGAAGTCCAGAATAGTGTTATTATTTCAAATACAACATTGTCTATTTCATTCAAACGGACGAGATAAATAACTATTTAAAATGATAGAGCAAATTTAGTTTCTCTGATTATCTCGAGGATTATCTTCTTTTCCATTGTTCTAGCGTGACCCTATTGCAATCATTTGTTCATAAAATTAGTTTCAACTTAGCTACAAATTTCAAAAACATATGGAATTTATAATACTTAAATTATTTCTAAAACAATGAACTTGGTTTATACAATATGTTCAATAAAAATCTTGTATATTTACTAGACAAAATTATTCAACGATTCATCCATCATTATACGAGTACCTGAGTGTAATTCTGATTTATATCTTTATATTTCTTGAGGCAGGAATATACCGCATATTAATTATAATTTTACTTGCATTATGTTGATGTGGTTTGAGAGCCTGCACCCTCTATAAGAACAGTATAGTTTATGCCGGATTTTAAGTTAAACAACGCAGTAAATATTTATACTTAACAGTTAGTTGGTACATATTATAAACATCTTGGCTACTTGGTTGACTAGAGTTAGTCTGAATATTTAAATAATTGCACACAATCACACAAATACTATAATGATATTACAATTATTGGTAACAATTTTGTAAAGTTGTATAAAATGATAAAAAAAAGTATACTCGTGTTTTACCTTGCAGCTACTGTTAGGTTAGAAACGCCGGACGTCAGATTTCAGGAACTCAGTTTTTTTTCAGTCCACTTTTACACATTCACAATAAAGTGTATCACACTCGCGATATAATAAACTTTTACTAATTGTTTTATGAAAAGTTTTGTTATTTATGCACACAAAAGTCACACGAACAAAACACTACCTAATTACAAATATGCAATTACTATGTTTGACAAAAGCAAACTGGAACCAACGCCACCTTTATAAACAAATGTAATGTTAAATCAGCGCTTCTAAACCAGTGGTACGTTTTTAATACATTGTATATTTTCATAATCTTCAAACTTTTCATCAGGTAAATGCAAAATTTCTACAAAAACCAAATAAGTCCAGTTGTTTTTTACCTTCCGTCACCTTTAGGTAAGGAAGGTATTGGCAGATCAAAAAATTCAATGAGTTTTTAATGAATAAGCACGTTTTAGGGTCCCTATATTACGATTTTACTATTATATTATGTATGTGTGTGTATGTGTGTGAGTGTGTGTGTGTGAATGTTGGAAGGACAATTTCTCAAAAACTATAAGACTTAACATCTGTTTAACTACGTATTTCTCAATCGGACATTAATGGGAAGAGTTGAAAAGGTTTTGGTAGTAACTTGATAACCGGAAATAGATTCCTAAAAAAATTCTTCTAAATATTATTTTTTGAAAATTTTTGTTCTTGCAAATATTAAAGAAGATTAAATTCTCTATTTGATACATTTAAATATTTTATTATATACTTTATTGATTTAGAAATAAAAGAACATAGTATATAAAATAATAAATAAAATAAATAAATAAATATATCATTACGGCATATTACCCATTGCTGGGTGTGCCAATCTGCTTTGTATACAGATATCGGTAATGGTGAAATGGGTAACTGCCCAAATATTGCCATGGAAACCAATTGAAAAATTAAAATGTTTGTAACTGGTAGACATTACTCAAGACTGCCTGGGAAGTATATATACAGGGTGAGTCATCGAAATCGCCGTCTTCGATATCTCCCTTGTCGTTAGAAATACAGCATAAGTTTATTAACAGCATTTATTCGTCTACTTAAGGAGCATAACGTAAAATTATTTTCACATATACAGGGTTTCAAGACTTTCTAAATTCACGTAGTTAATTTGTTACCAGGAGTGTGGAATTTACTTGTCGAGGAAAATAAACTACATGGAATTGGAAAATTTAGAATGAAAAATTATGATATTTGACGTCCATGTACATAATTACTAGCTATCATTCTGACACGGGCCCCCATATCTGCTTGTCAAGGCCAACAAAGTCACATGACTGCTCGCGCCCTATTGTATTTAACAATTCTTGTATAAACCCTACACCAAAATTTCTACTTATATCTATTCTTAATATTTAGGTTTAATTTTAAATTCATTCTATGCAGAAATGTTCCAATTCATTGTCGGGATTAACAGTATTTTTGAAGGGTTTCTGTAATATACCTATAATTTTAAATATTTAACTATTAATAAAAATAGAAATAATATAATGTATTTATTTCCCAGAAAAAATCTTCAGTAATGTCTCTGGATTTTTTGACACTGACATTTATCTGTCAGTTACAAACATTTTAATTTTTCAATTGGTTTCCATGACATTATTTGGGCTGTGAGATTTATTACAACAGATTATTATATGCCGTATATTTATTTATCTCTAAAACTATAAAAGATATAATAAAATGTTTATATATATCAGAAAGAGAATTTACCCTTCTTTAATAATAGCAAAAACAAAAATTTTAAAAAAATAAGATTTAGATTTTTTTTAAGGATCTGCTACTTCCCGTTGTCCAATTATTACCAAAACCTTTTCAGCTCTTCCCAGTAATGTCCGATTGAGAAATTCGTAGTTAAACAGATATTAAGTATTATAGTTTTTGAGAAATCGTCCTTTCAACATCCTCACACACACGCACATATATACATACAAGTAGAATTTTTGGTGTAGAGTGTAGGTTAACAGAAATGTTAAATAGAATACTTATGTAACCAAAAACGGAAGTGATGAGAGGTAGTGTGCTGGCCGCAACAGATTATTTTATTTTGTTTAATGGTTGCTTAAAATTTAAGCCTTATTGATGCAACTTCTTGAATCTTATTTTAGAAATCGAAACAAATTAGAAATTATTACCTTTTCTCCTTAAAATTACATTTCAAGATCAATTTTGACATCTTGACATTATAATTGATTAATGATCAGACATAGTTTCTCTGTTCAAAGCCTACTCCGAAATAGGTTTTTTTCATTGAACATACTGTACCTTGTTACCCTGAAGAAGGTATTAACAGCAACGTTGGTTAAATAAGAATAAATGTTGCATAATTGAAATTTCGAGTATTTCATTTCTTTCTTTATTGTTTTCCAAATTCTAATATTGTCATTTATACTACTTTTACAATGAATTATTCTTTTCAATATGCCTTACCTATGTAAAAATTCAAATAAAATTGGGCTGGGACAAATAGAATCATAATTTGTTTACAGATACCCCAGCAACAAAATGTTCGTGCTATTGCTGTCCCATGGTACGGCGATCCATATTTATGAGTAGGTGATATCGAAAACATGTAGTGGGTCTTTTTACTTGAGTATTCTTAGTATGCAGCAGGGGCTTCGGAAACATGCACCGGGTCCACAAGTGCAGAGCGGTGCGCGGATGATCGTGCCTTGTATTTCACGGTTGACAGAACAAAAATTTCATATCATGTTGATTTTGTGACCGGCAATGTGTAGCCTTTTGTTTTCCAGCCCGAGCTGCCGCGACCCTCGTGATTTGCCTCGTAAGAATGCCAAGAATTTAATAGGATTTTAATGTAATTTGAAAAAGATATACACAAGTGCTGCATTTTCATCAAAGGATTATTCCTGCCATTATAACTTTTTTGTGATGCAATTTTAGTCTTCTAATATTAATATTAAATTTGATAGCCTAGAAATAGGAAAATTGGAAAATGTTTTAAAAAATGTAAGGTAGATGCCCTTAAAGATACAGATAATAGAGGTACAGTAAAAAAATTTAAAGATGTCCGATCAAGGTTGTCTACGAATTGTATGAATTCAGATTTTTGCTCCGTCCATCATGACAAATTCAGTAGTATCGTTTGCTTAGTTTTTATGAGGTACGTAAGATACTACTGTTATTTTATTATTATAAAAATATATATTACAGGAAAAACATTCAAAATTCAAAAATAAGTCAACTAGTAAGTTTATAAGCAAATGTAAAACCAAATATGTTAAAAATAAGATACTGTCACAATGTCAGTGTCAGTGACTCTGGCAGAATATAACGTTATACGTACGGCTATGAATCCAGGTAATGTATCTGTATCAATAAATAAACTTACGATACAGCGAAAGTATTATCAACAACGAGCATCGTTTATAAATGGAATGTCCTAACTTAGTCGAAACAATATGAATTTTTGAAAGATAAGCGTGTTATATCCATCCTTATCACACACTCTTACAGCCTTTGCAAAAGAAAGAGATAAATGTATGCCTATTTGTTAATTCGTTAGTGATACAGGTGCCCTTGATCGGACATATTTCAAAAATTTTACTGTAAGTAAAGTTGTTGCGTCCATATTAATATTTTTACTTCCCGTCACCTAAGGAAGGTGTTTTAGGCCAAAAAAAATTGATAGTGAGTTTTTAATGGATAAGCACCTTTTGAGTTCCCTAGAATACAAATTTACTATTTTTACGATGATGTCTGTATGCATGTGTACGTCTGTGTGTGTATGTGACGATCGTTTCGGATCGCATAACTCCAATACCACAATTTCAAATATTATAACTTTTTCGTATTCCTCGAGTTAAGATCCATATACAGACATGATTAGATTTTGGCTATAATTGGTCCACCTGAAATGCTCTCATTTGCAACTTTTAACAGTTTTTCTTGAAAAAAAAAACAGTTAAATATCATTTATTGACATTTAATGTTATAAATTAAAGAATGTATAATTTTCTATACGATATAATTGCATTTTATACTTTATATTCAATAAATACAGAGTTAAAGAATTATAAAGATATTAAATTTCATATATCAGCCAGCTATGCTAAACATGCTAACTGCTAATATATTCAGATAATTTAAATTGACAGAGGTCAGTAACAATGAAAAGAAAATGAATGTGGCAGAGATGAGGATGTTGCGATAGATGTTGGAGATGACACGGAAAGATAAGGTAATGAAATAAAGGATAAGGGAAATGGCTTGAATGATAGAAGTTTCTAGAAAGATATAAGAGAGACGATTAAATTGGTTCAAAAGGAGAGATGACGAATATATTGGAAGAAGAGTGAATAGCTTAGTAGTAGACTAGTAGAAGGTAGAAGAAACAGAGGAAGACCAAAGATAAGATGGAAAGACTGTATTGCGGAAGACTTGGGAGAAAAGGAACTGAAAGAGGACGACACGCTAAACATAAATGAATAGAAGAAGAAAATAAAAAATAGCGACCTCTAACGAATGGGATAAGCTAAAGAATAAGACGATGTAAGTGTCAAGTGCAATTAGCATAGTTTGTTTATGAAATAATTTAAAGGAAATATAGGATCTTTTGCAATAAAATTTATATATGTAATTGGTACATAATACACAGGATTGACGGAAGGTAATGTGCATGAAATATTAGAAAAAAATCCAAAAGAAATTACTTGTATTATGTCTCCTAACTGTTTATATTGTGCACTTGAATTTTTCATAGGTACTAATAATTATTAATTAAGTATTTCATGATATATACAAAATGTAGAACAACTAAACGTAATCATATTATCCATGGATATAAATAAATAAA
This sequence comes from Harpalus rufipes, assembly GCA_951394225.1. Classification (NCBI taxonomy): domain Eukaryota; kingdom Metazoa; phylum Arthropoda; class Insecta; order Coleoptera; family Carabidae; genus Harpalus; species Harpalus rufipes. The sequence goes on along the minus strand of OX596277.1, from coordinate 52,373,786 downwards.
TAATGTTTTTGCATTTCTTATAAATATTGTAAACAAATCGTTGTATAGTCGTAATATATATATATATATATATATATATATATATATATATATATATATATATATATATATATATATATATATATATATAACTCGGGCTTCGAAAATCATCTGAATATGCAGTTTGCGGACTCGAAGCGTTACTTGAAAACATATCTCATCCTCTCGACTATATATTCGATTATTTTCGAATCTCTCGTATAACAACAGATAATATTTCAGATGTGTCAAAAGCAGAGTTATAAATTCATTTTTAAAATGTATCAACTTCGTAAGATTATTAACTTATTATCGTCGAAAACGGTATTTATATATAAAATATGAAAGGATAGAATGTATATTTTCTTTTTAAGCTGTTCAAGGATGTCTGCTGAAAGCTTTTTGTTATTCAAGGATGTTTGATAAAAACTTAAAAATTTCTGAAGTGTACATGTGCTATTAACAATAAAAACTTTTGATATTATATAACATTAGTTCAACCAAGAATCTAAAGAAGATATTCAGGATAATAAAATGGAAAGAATAGATATATTTTACATTTAAAATGAAGACTTCATTGCTGTGAATTTCAGGATTTATTTTTTAAATCATTTGCTATCATTTTTACATATAAAAGAATATAACTTAATATTTACACTCATATATACAAGAATCCATTCAAAATCTAACGCCTGGTTTACCAGCCATGATGTCCATGTCCAACTAATCCATGGGAGACGACGGCACCATGTCCCCAGGAGGCGACGGGAGCAACGATTCCAGCGTGTCCCCAAGAATGAGCGGGGCCAGCGATGATTCCAGCGTGTCCCCAGGAATGAGCGGGGCCAGCGATGACTCCAGCGTGTCCCCAGGAAGCAGCGTGTCCGTGGGAAATGGGAGCAGCGATCACAACGGGAGCGACGTGGTGGGCGATGGGAGCAATAGCGATACCGTGTCCGTGTCCGTGTTCAGCACCAGGTCCAGTCAGAACAACGTGTCCACCGTGGGTGGCCACATCTCCAGCAGGGCCGGCGATCTGGACACCAGCACCATGACCATGGAGACCGTTATCGGTGTGGATGCTTCCTGCAGGTCCAGCGATCAAGGCGCCGTCGTGACTCACGGACACGCTTCCGGAGGGGATGTGGGCGGCATGGTTCCACAGACCCAAGTGGCTAGCGGAGCTACCGGCAACAGCCAGAGCGAGGACAACAACGGCCTACAGAAATAAAATTTTATATCCAACATGGTTTCCCAGAAAGTTGCTTGGATTTGATTTGGCTTAATTTTTACCTCCCGCTGCCCTTGGTAAGGGAGGTATAGGGATTGTGCGTTTGATAAATGACCACGTTTTAAGGTCCCTACAATCAAATTTTAACATTTTCACGATGATGTCTGTGTGTATGTGTGTGTGTGTGTGTGTGTGTGTGTGTGTGTGTGTGTGTGTGTGTGTGTGTGTGTGTGTGTGTGTGTGTGTGTGTGTGTGTGTGTGTGTGTGTGTGTGTGTGTGTGTGTGTGTGTGTGTGTGTGTGTGTGTGTGTGGATCCTCTTTACGCTCTTTAACTCAAATACTATCGTTCAGAAAATTTTGAAACCTTGTATTTCTACCAAAATAGTTTTTCTTCGAAAAATACCTTTAAATGTTACGGAGCCTACGTTTTAAACACAACTCATACACATGGTTACACAATTCAGATCTCAAATTTTTGTAACTTACAGATATATGTCATTGTCAACGAACTAATCATTTCAAATAATAATATTAACGTTTAATAAAGAAAATAGTAAATGGAACAATAATTATATGGAAAGGAACTTAATAATAAAAACATACATCACCACGGCATATTGCCCATTGATGGGTGAGCCAATCTGCTTTGTACGCAGATGTCGGTAATAATGATGACATATTTGTTCCGTGCAGGCGTTTACCAGGCGTCACTGGTAAAAAATGGCACAAAATTGCCTCTGTGGTGCACTCTCTACGCTAGCAATGAATATAGGTAAGTATATAAATAAATAAAATAAATATATCATCACGGCATATTACGCATTGCTGGGTCTGCCAATCTGCTTTTTACACAGATTTCGATAACGTTGATGACATATTTTCACCGTGCGGGCGTTTACCAAGTGTCACCTCACGAGCACTTATTGCTGGCGTGGGGAGTGTACCACAGGGGTCATTTTTGTGCCATTTAAAATTCGAAATATTTGGCGTCTATCTGGATCGAACCCGGTATTTATATTTAATTTAATTTTAAGTATTTACATGCATAAAAATTAAATTATACGGGAGGTATTGTGTTGGCCACATCAGATTTTTAATATAGAAGTGTGCCACTTTGTATAACAATGACAACTGTCCAAGAAAAGACCGCTTGCATTTTATGGTTAACCGAATTGAAATCCATGGTTCAATACGAAAGTTCACGGAAACAGGTTATGTTAATTTGGAAAAGAAAAAGAATAATTGAGAAAACCCTGGACATCTAATGAAACAGTAAAATTAATTTGTCAAATGGCAACCCAAAGAAGCTTCTTATTTGTCGAAGCCTACCATTACTCCCAAAATAAACTGTACAAGATGTCATGCAACAGATTCTTGTTTTAAAAATTTAATTTAGCTATAAATATTTCATATTAAAATTCGAACAACCTTTTTCAGAAACCCTCTATAGTACTATAGGTATAATTATTCTAGTGTAGTAATACTTACGAAGGCGTTCATTTTGAAGTAGATTGATTGAAAGCACAAATACTTGTGATATAGTTTACAATTTTAGCGTGGGATTTATACTAAATAAAAGACCTTCACTTTAGTTTAATTGTAATATAATTTTTATATAGTTCTTTTACTCATGTTGCAAAAAATGGTAATGAAATTACAATTCCGTACATTTCACACTGCGACATTGAACTTGTGTCCCGTACATTCTACAGTAATTAGCGAATAGGATACGCCCGTGATGAAGAAATCGTACGATACGAGCTAAAAGTACCGCTCAGGCACAATCTAAAAAAAAAGTAATAGCAAAAAGTAAACATCATGCGGTATTATGAAAAATTGCAAATCATAGTAGATAATATCAATAAATACTCGCATACATTCTTCGGATGTAGTAATATAGATGTGTTATAATAGCCAGTAATATACAGGATGTTGACCACGACACCATAACATAGGACTTTAATATGTAAAATCATATATAATAATAATAATTTATAAATATTGCCCCTTTGAAAGAATTCTCCGGTATATACAATGTACTTAAGCCAACCTTGTTTCCATTCATCAGAACATTTATAGAATTCAATTTGTGATAGTCTTCGATTCCTTACGCAATTCAGCCTTTATCTTCTCTACAATTTGAAAAAAATCTGTTGTGGCCAGCACAATACCTCTCGTCACTTCCTTTTTTTTTGTTACATAAGTATAGGGCACGAACAGTCATGCTACATTGTTGGCCTTAACAAGCAGATGTGGGGGCCAATTTCAGAATGATAATTAGTAATTATGTACATAGATGTCAAATGTCAGAATTTTTCATTAAAAATTTCAAGATTTTCTAAATTCACGTAGTTAATTTGTCACCAGGAGTGTGGAATTTACTTGTCGAGGAAAATAAACCACATGGAATTTGAAAATCTGACATGGGCCCCATATCTGCTTGTAAAGTCACATGACTGATCGCGCGCTAATGTATTTAACATTTCTTGTATACCTACATTCTACACCAAAAATTCTACTTACATCTATTCCATATATTTAGATTATTTTAAATTTAAATTCATTCTATGAATTTTGTCCTACTATGTCCTATAGAAATTTTGTCCTACTCTTCCAATATTTCGAGATGTTTCCAATTCATTGTCGGAAGTAATAGTATTTCTGAAGGGTATGTGTAATATACCTATAATGTTAAATATTTAACTAATAATACATTAAGAAATACTATAATGTATGTACTTCCCCGAAAAAGTCCAGTAATGTCTCCGGATTTCTGACACTGACATTTATCTGTCTGTTACAAACAATTTAAATTCTCACCTATTTGCCATGACATTCTTTCGGCTGTAAAATTTATTACAACAGATTATTTTATATATTATATTTCTTTTATCACTAAATCTATAGAATATATAATAAAATATTTAAATATATCAGACAGAGAATTTAATTTTCTTTAGTATTACCAAGAAAAAAATTCAAAAAATAATATTTAGAAGATTTTTTTTCAAGAACTTCTACTTCCGGTTGTCCAATTGTTACCAAAACTTTTTCAGATCTTCCCATGAATGTCCGATTGGGAAATACGAGTAATCGTCCTTCCAACATCCCACACACACACACACACACACACACACACACACACACACACACACATACACACACACATCCACACTCTTAGCGAGAAGTAAAAAAAGAAGACAAATGCTGTCCACATCAGATTTTTAAACTTAACAAGAAGACTTGTTGACAGAACAGAAAAGTAAAATAATTTTAATTGAAATTCCAGGATAACATTAGTTATCAATTACAAAACGGAAGTCAATGGATCTTAATTACCAAGACGGTATGTTTACAGAATTAACGTGACCCAAATTAAAATTCAACTTAATTAACAATGCCGACCGAATTGAATTCTTATTCGATAATCGTGATCAAGTTAGCTAAGTTAATAATTCCCAATGCTGAGCTTGAGCGATGTGTTCAAACTTTTCTAATCATCAACAAGTGAAAAAAGAATTGTGAATTGTGCGTTCGCGTTTATTTTTTCATTGAATATGTAAGCATATTTAAAAAGATTAAAAAAAGTTTTTCAATTACATGGTTTATTTTGGCACAAGCAGCAAAGAAAGGCAAATGCACATTCTATTGCTGAATTTTTAAAATTTTCAAGATTGAATCCAGCCAAGCTGAAGGGAATATACGGTTTGATCAAAGGACTTTATTCACTTTTAGAATTTTAGATTTTAGAATAACAATAATTTAAACGGAGTATCTATCTCTACAGAATTAAGAAATGAAGGACTTCGATGGATACTTTGGTTCACAAATTTATTTCTAATGGAAATGGGAAACCTATGACTTGTAATGAGTTATGTTAAGTATACTACTGTACAAGAAAGTTAAATGAAATGCATATACAAGGTGATTAATCGGTTTATTCTTTTTTTAATAAATCAATTATCATTAAAATATATTAAAATAAATAAATTTGCGCTTGTATTATATGGCTTTAGTCAAAGTATCTCTCGGTAGATGGCTCTGCTGGTATTAACTTACCTCTACAGGCATTTTACCATTGCAGATGATCATATGATCACCGCCAGCACAACGAGTCATTGTCTCTGCTCCAGGAGTCCACTCACTGTGGACCGGACAGAGACCAAAAGTTACAGCACACTAAAGAGCACCAATAAGTGCGAAAGGCGTCTGTGGTAATATAATAATTCATTTACTACTATCATTCTTAAATTAACATTAATCTAACCCGGTTCTTTTTAAAGAGAGTTTTGATTACAACAAAGAAATATTTGATTACAACAATGAATATGACTAATTTCACAATAAAAATATAATATTTGTTATTGTACGAATCATAAAATTACACGTATTTAACATAATTTGACATGAACATTTTTTTAAAAAAAATTTGTCCTAATCCATAGCAAACTTTATTACAAAAACAAAAAAGTATATAATTTTTAAATTTACATACCTCGCTTATACAAAGGGCTAATTTAATAATACTTGATGTGCTAGACGCATTTAATTCTCTAAAACTTTTATTTGAAGCATTTATATCTAAAATCAAAATAAAATCATTTTATTTAAGAAAAACTGTTAACAACTTCAAGTAATGTATCACTTCCGGTTAGCCTATTTTAACCAAAATCTATTATGTTATTTCGATTGACATAAAAGTCTTATATACCAAATTTGAAAAGTTTTGGATTATATTTTAAAACAGTTGATCATTAAAATCTACTATAGGCTTCATGTAAAGTGCCACTTCTGGAAATTGTGTAATAACCAGAAAGGGAGGTGCACAACTAGATGTTATAGGAGTCCTAAATACAAAATTTCAACTTTCTACGGCTTACCGTTTTTGAGTTATGCGAGATACGTACGTACGAACAGACGTCACGACGAAATTAGTCAAAATGGATTCAGGGATGATCAAAATGGATATTTCCGCTGAAATCTGAAAACCGAAATTTTTCGCGATTACAATACTTCCTTTACTTACGTACAAGGAAGTAAGAACAGGTATAATAATGAAATATCAGTTTAAAATACATGAAATATTTGATGAATTAATTTTCTTTAAATTTGAAAGGCGTAATGTTAAAATAATGTAATGTAAAGCTTATGGTATATAATAGAAATGTAACATTTAAATCATTCGCCAATGTATTTTTACCTTCGGTCACCTATAGGTGAGGATAGTATTATCTGTGGTCAAAAAATTCGATGCTGAGTTTGTAATGAATAAGCACGTTTTAAAGTCCCTACAATACGAATTTACTGTTTTTACGATAATATCTGTATGTGTGTGTGTATGTGTGTGTGCGCGTGCGTGCGCGTGTGTGTGTGTGGCAAAAATTTCTTTTTCCATAACTCCAATACTACAATTTCACAAATTATAATTCTTTCATATTCCTCTTTCATACGTCCATATGAAGAGTACATTAGATTTTGGTTATGATTGGTTAACCGGAAGTAACTTAATTTGATAGATTTTAACAGTTTTTCTTGGCCTTTTATGGTATTATAAATAAAAGAATATGTTATTCTGCACCATGGAAACAGTTAGAATATTCAAATATTATTAATTGACAGATCTCAGTGCCAAATAAAATTTACATAATATCTTTTTAATATGATTTTACTGGAAATATAAAAATGTAAAATAATTTAAGGTGGCAAAAACAAATCACATAAGGTAATACAACAGATTATAGCTATAAGCCAATTCAGCAGATTATTATGCTATAAATATAATTCTATATATGTTTTTACCTCTCGCTAAGAGAGGTATTGGATTCATGCTAAAAATCGCATATCCAGATTTTATTGAATAAGCACGTTTTAAGGTCCCTACAATCCGATTTTAACATTTTTACGATGATGTCTGTGTGTGTGTGTGTGTGTGTGTGTGTGTGTGTGTGTGTGTGTGTGTGTGTGTGTGGATGTGTGTGTGTGGGATGTTGGAAGGACGGTTACTCAAAAACTATAAGACTTAAAATTTGTTTAACAACGTATTTCCCAATCGGACATTCATGGGAAGATCTGAAAAGGTTTTGGTAACAATTGGACAACCGGAAGTAGAAGATTCTTGAAAAAAAATCTTCTAAATATTATTTTTTGAAAATTTTTCTTGATAATATTAAAGAAAAATAAATTCTCTTTCTGATACATTTAAATATTTTTATACATATTTTATAGATTTAGAGATAAAAGGAATATAATATATAAAATAATGTAATTAATTTTACAACCGAAAGGATGCCATGAAAAATAGTTGCAAATTTAAATTATTTGTAACTGACAGATAAATGTCAGTGTCAGAAATAATGAGTAATGAAAGAAATATGTATTTGGAGAATCCCTTAATTCTTGATCTGTGACTATTATGGAGATGACAAGTCTAGGTTGAAGGACTTAAATTTGTTTCAAACATTATGGGACAATGTACACCAGTACTGTAGACTAGAGTAACTTTGAATTGCGAAAAAGCTATCAAATTCTTCTCAAGTAAGTTGTAAATATTGACAAAATTACACATCGATATAAGAATAATCGGAGTGCAATCTATCCGTCACTTTATTAAAGGGAATTAAGGTTATTTAGATATAACAAGTATGAAAAAATAAAATGTAAAAGAAGATATATAAGAATAGATGCACAATCCAGATATATACATTTTAGACCGTCCAAAATTAATGTTTTTACTAGAAGAATATGAAGAGAAAGTAAACAAAGTTGTTCGAATTGAAAATTGCTGTTACCAGCCTAATATTTATATATGGTAAACTCTACTTTGTAATTTATTGTAACATAATTTATGGTAAATATCTTTATGTTGAGACATGCTATTATTGAATAATAAAGAAGTTTATACGTCATAGATTTATATGAATATATTATTTGTATTTATAAAAATATTCTTTGCTTTATGCATACAGCCAGGTAAAATATACGGCGAGAGGTTATGTGCTGGCCACATCAGATTTTTTATTTTCTATTTCTGATTTTAAGAAACATACTGTTCTTTTTAGGAGTAGTTCAGTTCAGTTCAGTACGATGTAAGATCAGTTCATTTCTCCCCTAAACAGAAAACTCTCATAGAATAGTTTCCAAAAAAATTATGTGTGGAATTTGTACAAAATACGTAGAATTGACGAAAGGTATTGTGCTGGCCACATCAGATCATCAGATGTTTTAATAATATAACATAATATTGTTTTTAAACTATTTTATAGAAAATTTAATGTAATTTTCAAATTTGAATAAATATATAGGCTGTTCCATTTTCAAAAATATATATAAAGATCATTGCGTAAAAAATGGAACATTCTAAAAACCTATAATGTAGATTTATATACCTTTTAATACAAAACAAACTTTGATTTTTTTCAATAAATAAAGTTGTTCTGCATATTATTACTTTTTAAATAATATTAACAAATTAAACTTTGTGCATATTTTTTAACACACCCTTATTTACTAATTTATCATAGTATATCTTCAGTGTTGTGCTGTTGACTTATTTAAATGCAGAAGAAACTTTGATTAAATAAAAGAAAACTTAATTCATTTCGTTTCAAATTCCCTTCCGAGTAATTTACATTAAACAATTTGTTTTCCTCTTGACATTACAATTTTCTTTTTAAATTCTTTGTTCATCTGAGATAGCTCTTGTTGATTAAAATGTGGCCTCGTTGTTGATTATACAGTAGGTTCGTGAATGCAAAAACTCTGTATTTGTCATCATAATAAAACAGATTACTTAGTTTATCATCGTCACGCTTAAAGGTGCGCAATGTCTAAAATATTTTAATCCGGAAAACGCTAAGAAATTTTGAGCTTTTGTACGGGAATATGAAATAGTTTATGAGTTTATTTATATGAAGCGGCACACTCATTTTGCATATAAAATTTATATTTTAGTATATCTACTTCATTAACTATTGACAATAATGGAACAACTTCTACGATAAAGTCAACAAAAAATTAATTATGCTCAAGTGTATTTTTTGTATACAAAATGGAAATTGAATTGAACTTATTTTTATTCAATTATTGTTACATTTATGAAATTTAATTTTACCTGTTATTAAAGATAATGTTGAGACACAAGAAATATGGAATATCTATTTTTATATTTTTAATAATATAAAAAGTACAATAAAAAATAGACGAATAAATTGGAGTAGAATTTTATAAATGACTTTTGAAACTCATTTTTTTTGCAGAGTTAAATTTAAATACATTGTTGAAATTTATATTAACTTGCGCCTACATAAATCTCACTTTGTATTAATTTTAATTAAAACGACATTTGCGAAGATACTTATATAAAGTTTCTTGTTTTAATATAATTTTATTTCCCATCTACGCTTACATTCAATTTACAGGTAAAAATATCACAAATATTTTGTCAAGAACTTGTAGAAATAATAGTTATTTATGTTATAAGCGTTAAAAGTGATATTTTATTTTATGATAAGCAAGTTTATAACACAATGCGAAGCGGAGGGGTCCAAACCTTCGAACAAAATAAAATCACTTTTAACATATATATCATAGGTACACTATTTTTCTACAAACACAATTTTTTATTTTTACCTCTCGCCAAGAGAGGTATTGCATTCATGCTAAAAATCGCATATCCAGATTTTATTGAATAAGCACGTTTTAAGGTCCCTACAATCCGATTTTAACATTTTTACGATGATGTCTGTGTGTGTGTGTGTGTGTGTGTGTGTGTGTGTGTGTGTGTGTGTGTGTGTGGATGTGTGTGTGTGTGTGTGTATGTGTGTGTGTGTGGGATGTTGGAAGGACGATTACTCAAAAACTATAAGACTTTAAATTTTTTTAACTACGTATTTCCCAATCGGACATTCATGGGAATATCTGAAAAGGTTTTGGTAACAATTAAACAACCGGAAGTAGAAGATTCTTGAAAAAAATCTTCTAAATATTATTTTTTGAATTTTTTTTTGATAATATTAAAGAAAAATAAATTCTCTTTCTGACACATTTAAATATTTATATATATATATATATATATATATATATATATATATATATATATATATATATATATATATATATATATATATTCTATAGATTTAGAGATAAAAGGAGTATAATATATAAAATAATCTGTTGTAATTAATTTTACAACCGAAAGGATGCCATGAAAAACAGTTGAAAATTTAAATTATTTGTGATAGATAAATGTCAGTGTCAGAAATAATGAGTAATGAAAGAAAAATGTACTTGGAGAATCCCTTAATTCTTGATCTGTGACTATTATCGAGATGACAAGTCTAGGTTGAAGGACTTAAATTTGTTTCAAACATTATGGGACAATGTACACCAGCACTGTAGACTAGAGTAACTTTGAATTGCGAAAAAGCTATCAAATTCTTCTCAAGTAAGTTGTAAATATTGACAAAATTACACATCGATATAAGAATAATCGGAGTGCAATCTATCCGTCACTTTATTAAAGGGAATTAGTGTTATTTAGATATAACAAGTATGAAAAAATTAAATGTAAAAGAAGATATGTAAGAATAGATGCACAATCCAGATATGTACATTTTAAACCGCCCAAAATTAATGTTTTTACTAGAAGAATATGAAGAGAAAGTAAACAAGGTTGTTCGAATTGAAAATTGCTGTTACCAGCCTAATATTTATATATGGTAAACTCTACTTTGTAATTTATTGTAACATAGTTTATGGTAAAATATCTTTATGTTGAGGCATGCTATTATTGAATAATAAAGAAGTTTATACGTCATAGATTTATATGAATATATTATTTGTATTTATAAAAATATTCTTTGCTTTATGCATACAGCCAGGTAAAATATACGGCGAGAGGTTATGTGCTGGCCACATCAGATTTTTTAATTATGTTGTTCCATTCGTAATTACCACGGTAAACAATAAAAATCTGTTGTAGCCATCACAATACCTATCGTTCTTTCCATAGAGGGATATATTAGTAATGTATTTAACATTTCTCGTATACATCTAATCTTTATATTTGTGGCGAAATATTAACTATCGTTTCCAGAAGAAGCTTTCAGTACAATTTCTGAATTTTTGACACTGACATTAGCGACATTTATCCGTCAATTACAGACATTTTAAGTTCTCAACTGGTTACCATGGAGATGTTTGGGCTGTGAGATTTACTACAACAGATTATTTTATAGATTATATATTTATATCTTTAAATCTATAGAAGATATAATACAAATTGTAAACGTGTCGGATAGAAAATTTTGTTCTTTAATATTTGTAATAACAAATTTCCACAAAATTATATTTAGAAGACTTTTATTAAAATACTACTAATTTCGGTTATGCAGCTGTTATCAGAACCTATTCAACTCTTTCCATTACTGTTAGATTAAGGAATCAGTAGTTACACAGGTCTTTAGTCTTATGGAATTTGAGAAATCGTACCTCCAACATCCACACACACACACACACACACACACACACACACACACACACACACATCCACACACACACACACACACACACACACACAGACATCGTCGTAAAAATGTAATAATCAAATTGTAGGGACCTTAAAACGTGCTTATTCATTATAATCTGGATATGCGATTTTTAGCATAAGAAGTTTGGAGAAATTTTGTTGCTCTTCGAAAATATGATATACGCACCTATTATGTAACTCAGTAATAAATTTTTAGCAACTGGTTAAAAATTATCCAACAGATATTCATCTCAATTCTGTAACAAAGTTACTAACTTTTAACAACATTGCTATAGCAAATAACCAATAATAATTGTGATCATTGAATAAAACATGAAATGACAGGCTTTACATTTGTTTCTGTTAGTTAAATTTTTTAGCAACGTTGCTAAGACAGAATTGATGTGATTGATTTGACAACTAAAAATCCATTTTTTTTTGTTGTATATTAACATACTTAAAAAATTATAAATAAATATATCATCATACCAATCTGCTTTGTACACAGATATTGGTAATGATACAATATTTGTACCGTGCGGGGTCTTACCAGACGTCACCTCACGAACACTCAATGCTGGCGTGGAAACACTCAGGTACACGGCCACAAGACCCCATACTTGATTGGTTAACTTTTTTGTAACAGCTACAGAATAGGCCCGAATGTTTGAACATGTTCAACCTGGGCATATTTTGTTCACCGTAGTGTTTTGTGTTGATCTGCAGAGATAACAGAAAACCAAAGAACTTATCGTTTATTCTTATAATGTTGCAACAAGCTTTTGTTAAACATATCCTTTATGATTATATTTTACTATATGGTTTCTGCGATTAGGACGAAATATTCCGCTAAGCGGTACCCATGAACAGAACTATCCAGCAGCTTAGTTTCTTTGATAAGGTTTCATTCCCTCTGTGGCTTGGTTGCTCGAACAAATTATACAGGAAGTTGTCGAGTTTACAAAGTATTTTCCACACTCTACTTTGTTGTTCCACTATCCCAAGTTTCACGAACAAGATCTTCTATCCCGTTTTATTTTGCCATATACGTATAGTTAAATTCTTTGTCTATGACGCCCCCATTGATCTACATAAATAAAGGTAGGTATCTGCTTTTAAGCGTGCAGTGTTTGTATGCGAAATTGCTTTGTTATATTTCTAATGATTTTGCGCTTTTTGCACTGAATATTTTATTCATATTAAAAGCACCTTTAAATAGGATAGTAATTTTAATATTATTTTATTCATCTACGATATATTGTGGTGGATTTAAAATTAGCAACCTGAAGCAGAAAGGGTATCACTCTCGACTCATAATTATTACGGCTGAATTCACCAGTAATCTGTTGATTAAAAATCATAGCTTGCTGATATATGAAATTTAATATCTTTATAACTGTTTAACTCTATATCTATTGAATATGAAGTATAAAATGCAATAAAATCGTATAGAGAATAATTTATTTTTTAAGTTATAATAGCGTTATATTTCAATAAATGATATTTAACTGCGTTTTTTCAAGAACACCACACGACTTCCTTGTATGATTATTAAACTATACATATTTTTTTAATAAATAAATTACAAAATATTAATTTTAACTTCAAAACAGTAAGATATATAGCGACCATAAAGGGAGTTTTTAAAGAGAGTTTTGATTACAACAATGAATATGACTAATTTCACAATAAAAATATAATATTTGTTATTGTACGAATCATAAAATTGCACGTATTCAACGTAATTTGACATGACCATTTTTTTTATTTTTTTGTCCTAATCCATGGCAAGCTTTATTACAAAAACAAAAAAATATATACTTTTTAAATTTACATATCTCGCTTATACAAAGGGCTAATTTAATAATACTTGATGTGCTAGACCCAGAAATTAATTCTCTAAAACTATTATTTGAAGCATTTATTTCTAAAATCAAAATAAAATCATTTTATTCAAGAAAAACTGTTAACAACTTCAAGTAATGTACCACTTCCGGTTAACCTATTTTAACCAAAATCTATTATGTTATTTCGATTGACATAAAAGTCTTGTATACTAAATTTGAAAAGTTTTTGATTATATTTTTAAACAGTTTTTCATTAAAATCTATTATATGCTTCATGTAAAGTGCCACTTCTGGAAATTGTGTAATAACCAGACAGGGACGTGCACAACTAGATATTATAGCAGTCCTAAATACAAAATTTCAACTTTCTACGGCTTACCGTTTTTGAGTTATGCGAGATACGTACGAACGTACGTAGGTACGTACGTACAGACGTCACGACGAAATTAGTCAAAAAGGATTCAGAGATAATCAAAATGGATATTTCCGCTGAAATCTGAAAACCGAAATTTTTCGCGATTACAATACTTCCTTTACTTACGTACAAGGAAGTAAAAACTGTTAAAATCTTCAAATGAGGGTACTTCCGGTTGACCAATTATAATCAGAATCTAATCACCTATTCTTCTGGATGTAAACTTGAGCAATACGAAAAAAAATATAATTTTTGGAATCGTGGTATTGAAGGTATGCGATCCGAAACTTTCTTGACACACATACATACAGACATCATCGTAAAAATGAAAAAATCGTATTATAGGGACCCTAAAACATGCTTATTCACTAAAAACTCACCAAAGACAATACCTTCCTTACCTAAAGTTGACGAAAGGTAAAAAGTATAAATATGAATTTGTTACAAAAAAATGTTGCACACAAGTTTCAAAACTTTTTAAAGAATATTTATCTAATACGAAGAAGAATATTTATCAAAATGATGCTGTCCAATGCGATTAATTTATTTGGCATGTAAAGTTGCTAAACGTTTTAAAGTTAATATATTCAAAATTTTCAGCGAAGCTTCAAACAAAATAAAAGATTAAAAAGTTGTGAATATTAACTTGACTTTAATCCTATAAAACGGGGAGTCGTAATTAAAAATCACTTAGAAAATGGAATATATTGCACGTGGAAGGCAGACGTAGGCAGACTTAGCCCCCACCAACTTCTATAACTTTCAAATAGACATTATTTAAAAATGATGAGAGGGATTCATCAAGCTAATACATTTTGGCAGTTTAATGTAATAAGTTCGGAAAGTTTTTAAACGTTGTCAGAATTTAGAAAAGGTAATTGGAATGTCTTACCGTCAAAGAACTTATGCCATCTCTTTAAAACAACAATGACAGTTTTTTATGCCTCACCGAAGAAAAGGAATCTGATAGCTAACTTACAATCGACCACCGCAATATTAATAGTACTATTAGTACTGTTAAATGATTTCCAACGATAATAATATTTATTTGCATAAGTACTAATAGTCAAACTAATATTTTTTTTAGCTTCACCGTAGACATATAAATATAACAAAGAAATAATAGTTCTTTGAAATTAATAATGAGATACACCACTGTATAAAATTGGAACTTGTGTTATGTATATTAAAACTAACTCTAAAAATCTGTTGTGGCCAGCACAATACCTCTCGCCACTTCCGTTTTTGGTTACATAAGTATAGGGCGTGAGCATTCATGTGACATTGTTGGCCTTGACAAGCAGATATGGGGGTTCTGTCAAAATGACAATTAGTAATTTTGTATATAGATGTCAAATGTCAGAATTTTTTATGAAAAATTCCAAGATTTTCTAAATTCACGTAGTTAGTTTGTCATACTTGACCTAGACAAGCAGATATGGAGGCCCTTGTCAAAATGACAGTTAGTAATTATTTATATAAATGACAAATGTCGTAATTTTTCACGTGGTTAATTTGTCACCAGAAATGTGGAATTTACTTGTCGAGGAAAATGAACCACATGGTATTGGAATATCACGGAATTTTGAATGGAAAATTGACATTTGACGTATATGTACATAATTACCAGCTGTCATTCTAACTCGGGCCCGCATATTTGCTTGTCAAGTCCAACAAAGTCACATGACTGCTCGCGCCCTATAAATTTCTCATGTCTTTCCTTTATGTTTAGATTATTTTTATAATTTTAAATTTATTTTTTGAGGAAGTTTTCTCCTATACTTCTAAATGTTCGAATTTCTTCCAATTTCTTGACTGGATTTCAGATGGGTATATGTATACAGGGTGTCCCTTAACTTCGAGCAAAAACTTTAAGGGCATATAGTACTGACCAAAATGAATAAAAAAGCTTCTTCAACATAGGAATGATCTTCAACTGTTTCCGAGAAAAGCGAAAAATCTAAGAAAAACTGACAAAGATAACGATCGAATAAAATTTTGTCTATGTCAGTAAAAAGACTATAAAAAACAATAAAATTTTATATGAAACATTTTTCTCAATTTCTTATAGTTACGTAGTCATATGAAAATTAAATATTGACCAAGGTCGCCACAACATTTCACTTTTGATTTTTATAAAATAACAAAAGGCCATCTAAGATTACCTCTCAAAGGTAAACAAAAAGTCTCAATGAATCAAAATCGTAATTCTTATAGTTTTTGAGATAGCAAAGGTAAATCTCGTAAAAACTCATTTTTCACTGCGTTATATCTGGGAAACTATTAAAGATCGGACACATTTTGACTGAGCTTTTTTTACTCATTTTGATCAGTATTATATGCCCTTAAAGTTTGTGCACCAAGTTAAGGGACACCCTGTATACCTATAATTTTAAATATTTAATTGTTATTATTGTTATACAACAAGAAATAGTAAACTTACCAATATCTCTGAAAAATTCTTCAATAATGTCAGTTAAACTTCTTCATTTGACGTAAAAGAGTATTTTGACGTTTTACTACTATGTTGCCAAAAAAGTATTTCTAAGATTTATTTTCAGCTAAAATCTATATAAAACCATATTCGTACTATGGCAAATTCTGAATCGGTTCTTATCCACTGTCATGTGTTTAGTTAAAATAAACTTAAGGTCAAATTTTAGAATTGAGCTGCCAATATCGCCCGAACAGGTTTATGAACTACTGTTGATTTTTGGCAATGACATTTTCCTGTCATTTACAAACATCTGATGGTTACTATAGAGTTGTTTAGGCTCTGAAATTTATTACAAATTATTTTATATTATTATATACTATATCTCCAAACCCATAGGAGTTATAATTAAATTTTAAAATGTATCGAATAGAGAATTTTATGTTCTTTAATGCTGATAATAAAAAAATTCAAAAAAATAATATTTAGATTTTTTTTTTAAGATACTACTACTTCCGGTTTTCCAATTGGTACCAAAACCTATTCAACTCTTCCCATTAATGTTAGATTGAGGAATCCGTAGTCAAAAAGGTCTTTAGTATTATAGAATTTGAGAAATAGTGTCTCCAACAACCTCACACACACACACACATCCACACACACACACACACACACACACACACACACACAGACATCATTGTAAAAATGTTAAAATCGGATTCTATGGACCTTAAATCGTGCTTATTCAGTAAAATCTGGATATGCGATTTTTAGCATGAATCCAATACCTCTCTTAGCGAGAGGTAAAAATTGTATGAAAGAGATTATCAAACGTCACACATCTTCTCTGTTCCAATTCCATAGCCGTTTTGAATTCAAGAATCCATTTTCAAAAAAAAAAACGAATGCTGAAAATAACGAACAACAAAATAAACCAAATAATATTTGAATTTATTTATTCATGAATAAAGACTAGCTCACGTACTTGTATCGTAAATACCTATTTGGTGTTTGAAGAAAATAATTTATATATTTTTTTCTATTTCGGTGGTCTTATATAGGTCTATAAAAGCACTGTACACACGTCGTTTAGAAAATCTATAAGCGCACGTTTGTTACTATGTATTAATATATGCAAACACAACACACAATATACAAACTGACAAAATGTGAAATTTCAAGGGTGTAGCGGGAAGCGCTACCAACATAACTGACAAAAAAACACCAAGTTATATTTTGATACGTAACATTTTTAAATATTTTTATTGTAAAATTACCTCAATAAAAAACATAGTATAAAGCCCGGTAACTCACTCGTCCTTTGTAAAACTAACCTACGTATTTTTATTTACAAATTCCACACAGAATTTTTTTGGCAAATTATTTTATGGGTATTTTCTCTCTAGGGGAGAAATGAACTGATCTTACCTCGTACTGAACTGAACTGAACAACTACTAAAAAGAACAGTATGTTTCTGAAAATAAGAAGTAGAATATAAAAACATATCATTAAATTTATAACATAATAAACTGCTGAATTGGCTTGTGGCTACAATCTGTTGTATTACCTTATGTGATTTGTTTTTGCCACCTTAAATTATTTTACATTTTTATATTTCCAGTAAAATCATTTCACAACGATATTATGTAAATTTTATTTGACACTGATATATCTGTCAATTAATATTTGAATATTCTGTTTCAAGGGTGCAGCTTTTAGCAGCATAGGTTACATGATATTTCTTTATAATTCTTTATCTCTAAATTCATGGAATACGAAGAAAAAAATATAGTTAAATCGAATAGAGAATAACATTCTTTTATTTATAATAACATTCAAGAATAACTGTTAAATTCTTCAAATTGTAGTACTTCTGATTAACCAATCATAACCAAAATGTAATCAACTTTTCATATAAACGTACGAAAGAGGAATACGATTATAATTATAATTTTTGGATTTGTAGTACTGGAGTCATCGAAGGAGAATTTTTTATCTCACATACACACACGCATACACATACATACACACACACACACACACACACACACACACACACACACATACACACACACATACAGACATCATCGTAAAAATAGTAAATTCGTATTGTAGGGACTCTAAAACGTGAAATTTCATGAAAATAAATAAAATACTGGAGGATCTCATTGCTGAACTTTTGTTTCATGGCTAGGAAGAGACTATATCACTCTCGTAGAATCACAATGCCAGTGGTTATAATTACTTTCGCTTTAATTGACCTGCAACATAAATCCAAGTTTATCAAGTATGTTGAGTGTCATCAGCAATTAATTACTATCGTAAGGTGTGTGCTTGTGGTCACTAGGCCCTAACTGATAACGCCTCCGGTGTCTGATAGCGTCACACCTACACAGTATAAATGCCTTAACTGTCATCACCAACCCACCCCCTACCCTTGACGGCTGACGCCAAGCCCTAATTGGCGCCCTTTGAGAAATTATAACAATCATTATCAATTTATCTCAGTTTCAAGGAATCACTATTATTAAATTCAAGATGCAGGTAGAGACGACAGAAGACTGCTATTGCCGCGAAAATAATTGTTCCTGTCAAAGGACTATTTTAATTACGTTTAATTTCCAAACAAGTGCTTCATGCCTCGCTGGAATTGTAATTAAAACAAATTACTGGAAATGTATCACTTTTGTCGCGTCACATTTGTGTACGCAAGAGAAATTTACACTGATAAAACCATGACAACTACGGTATTCATAAGACGGCATGCTATTTACTATCAAATGTCTTTTACAAACGGCGTTGAATTTAATCCTGTCAGAAACGATGTAAATAGTGTTTTTATGTAACTTTATTTTTGAAAAATCTGTTGTGGCCAGCACAATACCTTCTGTCAATCCTGTATATAATGTATAAATTCCATACATAATTTTTCTTGCAAAAGATTCTAAATTTCCAGTAAAATTATTTCATAAACAAACTATTCATATTGCACTTGACACTGACATCTTCTTTAGCTTTTCCCATTCGTTAGGGGTCGTTACTTTTGCGTGTCGTTCTCAATCTATTTCTTTTCTCTCAAATCTTCAGCAATACAGTCCTTCCATCTTATCTTTGGTATTCCTCTGTTTCTTCAACCTCCTATTACTAAACTATTCATTCTTTACAATTAATTATTGAAATTTGTGTAATATTTTGAAAAAGGCACGTGAACTAAACCATAATCTGACGTCAAATATCATGCAGCTTAAAGTGGGACAACATATTTTCCCTGATCACGTTTACGTTAGTATATAATCAATGCGCAAGTTTATTTATTTAAATGATGGTTACACCACACTGATGAGCACCAATAAGTGCGAAACGCGTCTGTGGTTACTTGTTGTGTTGGCCGACTTCTGGCGATGGCTCCATGAGAGTTGACTCAGATGTTCGTAAACTAGTGAAACTAGACGTAACTTTGTAATTTATTTTGACGTTGTTTAATTTGGATAGCATAGATCATAATGCAAAAGAAATGTTTAAAAAAATACTGTAAATAGTAGATATTTATATATTATATTATTTAACACTGTACAAATTTTACACATTCGTGTAATTTTGAGGATAACATAATATAAATTTAAATATTACTGAAAATGGTATTAGATATTACCCTATGACTAATATAATCCTTAAATATTGTGTCCTATTTTTCGAACATCTTATGTATAATTTGGAATACTGGTTTATGATCCACATTATTCTCTTGGCTATTAAATATACATTTTTAAAAAAATCATTTATCAGAATATACTTTTTAATGAAATGTTAAATAGCTTTTATTGAAAGAAATACTATGTAATTATAGGAAAATTCATTTGCAGTATAAATTTATACATTGTAATTATTATTTGTTAATAATAGCAAAATAATATACATAAATGCATGTAACAATAACAATAATAATAAATATACATATATTTACATAATGTGTGTGTCTATTGGCCATTAAATTTTGTAGCAATTTAGCATTAAATTGTGTTACCCTCAAGCAAAATTAAAATAGCTATTGTGTTCTGGTATAATACATATGTTTGGAATGATACAGGAAAATTTTTAAAATGATAAATACTAAACTTACTATTGCTTACTAGGTTAATTATCCATCATATTCTCTTACATTTTTAACATATTTCTTCAATAAAAATGCACTTCAAGATAAAGCGTGTCCCATTTGAAATATGAAAGTTAATGTCACTTGAGCTTAAACCAAATAATGATTTGTGAGTCTGTAAGCCTAGTTTACAAATATTTAAAGGAATTAAAATATAATTATAAATAAAAAAAATCTGATGTGACCAACACAGTATCTCCCGCCATTTACCTATGTATATAATTTTTATATTACTTTATAAATTTATCCATACAATATATACAAAAAGTATTAAAGCAAACTTGTAGAAAATGGAATAATCTTTAATTTTTATAATAACAAATTGAGAATAAATTACATTTAAAGGTATTTTTTGAAGAAAAACTATCTTGAGCTTCAAGTAAACTGCCATTTCCGGTTATCCGATTGCCACCAAATCTAATCGGTTCTTTCCATATTAGAATATGGTAGAAATACATGGTTTCAAAACTTTCTGAATGATAGTATTTGAGTTAGAGCGTAAACAGGATCCACACATACATACATACATACATACATACATACATACACACAGACATCATCTTGAAAATGTTAAAATTGGATCCTAGGGACTTTAAAACTTGGTCATTTACCAAAATCTCGATATGCGATTTTTAGCATGATCCCTATACCTCCCTAACAAAGGGTAGCGGGATGTAAAAGTTATGTTGAAAATTTAAATTGAAGTACTTTATCCATCCTTGCTATTAAAATATTATTTTAGCTACCCGTGAAGTTGCCGATAAAAAGATACTTGATCTACTATTTTCAATAGACAAGAACACAATTTAAATCTGTTATACAAAAAAAAAGTCTTAAGTATTAACTACTACGTATGTATGAATACAGATAGAAATAGAAAATTGAGCTGTTCTTGAAACCTTAGATATATTTACGAAGTAAATTTATAAATAATATAAAAATTTATAAGTTTTT
Source organism: Harpalus rufipes (assembly GCA_951394225.1). NCBI lineage: Eukaryota > Metazoa > Arthropoda > Insecta > Coleoptera > Carabidae > Harpalus > Harpalus rufipes. Next base: position 52,352,208 of record OX596277.1, on the reverse strand, counting down.
ACCTCTCGCTAAGAGAGGTATTGGATTCATGCTGAAAATCACATTTCCAGATTTTAATGTATAAGCACGTTTTAAGGACCTTACCTTACAATCCGATTTTAACATTTTTACGGTGATGTCTGTGTATGTGTGTGTGTGCGCGCGTGTGCGTGTGCGTGTGTGGATGTTGTAAGGATAATTTCTCAAAAACTATGATACTTAATATCTGTTTAACTAATAATAATAATAATAATTCTTTATTGTATTTAAAGTTACATCGAACTTATTACAAATGATGTATGGGGGTGATATTTTGCTTAATATTTTATAACATTTGCATTATATATCTTTCGTTGATGAAGATGAAATGATGAAAGACACATACAACAACCATGCCTTATCCGGGATTCGAACCCAGGACCCTTGGAGCGTGAAGCGATTGCGCTACCGCTACTCCACCTGGGTCGGCATATATCTGTTTAACTACGTATTTCTCATGGGAAGAGTTGAAAAGGTTTTGGTAATAATTGGAAAATCGAAAGTAGCATATTCTTAAAAAAATTCTCATAAATATTTGAAACTTCTTGTTGTTGCAAGTATTACAGAACATTAAATTCTCTATCTGATACATATAAATATTCTATGGCGTCATGTGACCGTGTGCCTGAGTGTCTGGTCGCGAATCTGAGGACCCGGATTCGATCCCGAGCGACGTCAAAAATTACTCCGAATTTTAATGGTACAAAATTGACCCCTGTGGTGCACTCTGACAATCAAATATGAGGGCCCTTGTTAGAAAGACAGCTACATATATGTATAATGTCATAATTTTCCACTGCAAATTTCATAATTTTCCAATTCCATATGGTTTGTTTTCATCAGTGGTCAAGGCGAACAAAGTCACATGACTGGTCGCATTCTATAGAATGAATGTAAAATTAAGTAATCTAAATATAATAAAATAGGTACAAGTAGAATTTTTGGTGTGGAGTCTAGACATACAAGACCATGTTAAATATAATAATGTTACCAAAAATTAAAGTAGCGAGAGGTATTGCGCTGGCCACAATAATTTTTTTAAAATGATACTTATATTTGTCATTTGAAACAGATTGGTTTCCTTAAATTTATTGTACGTTGAATTTTTGTATAAATTAAAATATTACAATGTATGTATTAAGGTGAGTGAGTAAAATAGGTGGTATGTAAGTAAAGTAGTTTAGTGGGGAATATAAAGCGCGCGCTGTCGACCGTCTTCTGTCTCGTCGTCCTTTGTCGTCAGTGCCCTCTTCTCTGTTCTCTGCTCCATTCCCATGGCCAGGCCGGTGGTGACCTTGCCCAAGGCATTTCTCATTCCGCGATGCGAGTAAATCATTGTGCTTAAACTGTGACTGCTGAACAAATGAATTCGTTTCTGCAGACGTTTCTTACATTCCACGCTAGATTTATGCACGCTCACAGCCTTCTTCATATTCGCTCATTATTTTAATTATTTTCATGGAAACTGAAAATAATTTTAGCCCGGCCCTTCCTTACGCAAAATTTAATTTACTTTTGGCTTTCTTACTTAAGTTTCGGTAACAAACTGCAGTCATTTCGCGCATGAAAAATTTTAAACAATTCATAAAGAGGAGAGTACTTAAATTATAAATTTTCACGCAATGTTATTACTTTTTCTTCAAGATTTATTGTTATTTTTGGCATAAATTTCCGAGTTCTGGGAAAATATTGTCACTGAACATGCTAACGCATAGTGATGGACGGGAGACGAGAAATTTAAATAACGATTTCTTCTCGTTTTCGGGTACGTAATCTCGATCTCGCACATTTTTTGTCCTCGTCTCGTTCTCCAGCGAGAGTCTCGTTGTAAAAATAAGCACATGCACACTGCGTATTTACGTCACAGTTTAACTACCAGAAACAACAGGTTCGCACCAGTCGTACCGTCGTCCGTGTATTTACAGCCGAAGAACTTTAACTATAATAATGAGAAGAAACACTAAATTCTGGTTACCAAATTAGGAGGATGAATCAAATATAAACAAGACTATTTTTACCTTCCGTCACCTTTAGGTAAGGAAGGTATTGTCTTTGGTCAAAAAATTCAATGATGAGTTTTTAGTGAATAAACATGTTTTAGGGTCCCTATAATACGATTTTACCATTTTTACGATGATGTCTGTATGTATGTATGTAATGTATGTGTGTGTGTGTCTGTGTGTCTGTGTGTCTGTGTGTGTGTGTGTGTGACAAAAGTTCGTATTCTTCAAGTTTACATCTAGAAGAACAAGTGATTAGATTTTGGTTATAATTGGTGAACCGGAAGTAGCCACATTTGAAGATTTAACAGTTAAATTTGATTTATTGACATTTAATATTCTTATAACTTAAAGAATATATTATTCTCTATACGATTTGATTACATTTTATACTTCATATTCAGTAGATACAGAGTTAAAGAATTTTAAAGATTAAATTTTATAATTCAGCCCGCTATGCTAAACATGGAAACTACTAATATATTCATATAATTCAAATTGACAGATGTCAGTATCAATAAAAATAAATTAATGTGGCAGAGATGAGAATGTTGAAGTAGATATTGGGGAAGACACGGAAAGTTACGGTAAGGAAATAACTCATGTTACAACTTTCTAGAAAGATACAAAAAAGACGATTACATTGGTTTGAACATGTCATGAGGAGAAATGAAGAATTATATTTGAACAAAAATGAGTAGTTTAGTAATAGGAGGTTGAAGAAACAGAGGAAGACCAAAGATAAGATGGAAGGACTGTATTGCGGAAGACTTGAGAGAAAAAGAACTGAATGAGAACGAAACGTAAAAATAGGGACCCCTAACGAATGGGAAAAGCTAAAGAGGAAGAAGATGTCAGTATCAAGTGTAATTTGAATAGTTTATGAAATAATTTCACTGGAAATTTAGAATTTTTTACAAGAAAAATTGTGTATGGAATTTATACATTATACAAAAGATTGACGGAAGGTATTGTGCTGGCCACAACAGATTTTTAAATTCTGGGTTTATTTTAAAAAGTATACAAAAACATATTATTTTTCTTCATAATCCCCCGCCCTAGAAACGCATTTTTCCCAACAGATTCATCGTAGAAACTAGCGAGACCTTCACATAGCCATTGGACCACAAATTCCTCCACCGCACGGTCGTTGTCAAATCGATGGACTTACGTCGCTTCTTTGAGGGGCCCAAGACGGTGAAAGTCACATGGTGACAAGTCGGGATTATAGCGTGGATGTTCCAACGTTTCCCAGCCAATTCTGTTCAATTTTTTCCTCGTAGTGTATGCTATGTGGGGCCTGGCGTTGTCATGAAACAAAATGACATTTTTGACAGTTTGCGTCTTTCTTTTCCTTCGATAAGACAATTTTGCGGCATCCAGTAAGTTGCAATAATATTGCGCATTAAATGTGCGTTGATCATTATGCGTTTATCAGTCTTCATTGGCGGCAATCGTGGCTCTCATTCTCGACACTTTCTCACCATTCAGAGGGCACTGGGCCTTCAACCTCCGTAAAATTTCGGTTGGACTTACGCCTTCCTTGGCCAAAAACTTGATAATAATCCGTTGTTCCACGGAGACATGCTCTTCTTGTTCGGTCATGGTTTTCTTTAGTACTAGAGAGACCTAAGCGAATTGGGGTCATATCTACCCCCTTCCTAACTCCATACGGGTCTATGACTCCTCTGGAATTTAAAAAAGAATCAATTCCGTTTATATTTGATTCACCCTCGTATATCAATACGAACATATGCTTATTATTTATTATTATATTTTGTAAAGTTATGTATTAGCAAAGTGAAAGAACAGCATTGCTGAACTCTTGCTTTTGGTCTACTTTTTGATCAATAAATATTATTATTATTCATTTATGGTAAAACCAATTGAACATTTTTTTTTTAATAAAAGTACACTTTATCATTGAATATATGCCATCATATAAGTATGATTGTATTCAAGAAACTGTTACACTGGAAACCCGTCGGCAACCAACCACTCTGCTTCGCTCCGTGATTAATACAACATCCCTAACTTTTCAGGAACAAGAACTCTATGAACCGTGGTTTTATGTTTTAAATACAATGAAGGAGGGGCTGAAATGTTGGAGAAAAACTAGTGTTGTTGGTCTTTATTTTGGAACCGATACCGATACGATTCTAGATACAGTCAGAAATATATAGTGGATTTTCAAATACTCGTGTTCTATGCACGAATTAGCGTTGACCCCACCTCTTATGAATCAAAGATACAAAGTTACTAAGGCTTTTTATTGCGAGACACTCGCGAGAATATCGCGAGATTTCTCGAGTCTCGCAGTTATACCAATCTCGCCTCGAATTTTAAACCGGAATCTCTCTTTCGTTCTTCTCTCGCATAAAGCAACGATACAAGACGAAATGAGATGTAAGAGTACTCTCGCCTCGTCTTGCTTCAATAATTAACGTATCGCATATTTTAATATTATACATTGTTTGCCATTTCGTCCCCTAGTTTGATTCTACTAATTTTCTGTAGTTATAAAAATCATTATTAATTATATAGAATGGATACTTTAGTTGCAATTTTGACAAATAAATAATGTAACCAAATAGACAGCGGTACATCTTGAGCAAATCAAAATCATCTATTTGTTCTATTGTTTTATTTTCTATTATTCATTTTGTTCTTAATGGCTCTTCTCCTTTAAATCCCATTACTTTAGTTATCTTGATTGATATTTTCAAATTTTATTTTGGTAATTTTTGAGTGTGCATGGCTCGTAAATTATCTTTTTCTTCAGCGAAGATTACGTGAGCTTCAGCAAATGATATAAGTGTTTACTCTTACATTGTTTATTAAATAGTGATTTTTAATTTTCCTGCCATTCAGTAAAGTCTTGGTCAATTTATAAATTAAATAAAGTGGGTGATAATGGGCACCTTTGTTTAACTCCTTGTGAATTTTTTCTACAATCTTCGCTAATTACTCCATCAATCTTAATTTTAATATTTGTATGCCTGTATAGGCTTTGAATGCATTTAATTATATGTTTTGTAATTCCCTTTTTTAAATACTTCACAGAGAACATTTCTTTCCATTATATCGAATGCTTTTTCGTTGGAGCAATAATAAGTTCTCGTGACAATGGAGCAAATTCGTCTATAGCTAATAAGCAGTATCCGCTAATCAATCAAAGAGCGTACACATTCTGTAACAAACCATTAACTCCGGGTGACAAAGGATAACGGATATTAATTGTCGAAGCGAAGCGAGTACTCCATGTTGGAGAGAGAGCCAACTTCACTAGCATATCAACGACGTTGGATAGCACTAGCAGGATGATAATTGTTACGCAGACAAGTCAGTGTACATACATACAATGATCATCCATAAACCACAGCTCACTCGGCACACATATGCGAGAGGTTTAGCCGAGTTATAGACTAGAGCTTAATACTATTAACTTGGTTTCGTTTTCACTTAGAGCTATATCAAACAAGAGAAAAGATTTTAATACAATATATTTCTTTTTTTTAAATAAATCTGATTATTTATTGTTTTAAGTATGTATTTTCAACTCATTTACCTCCACCTTCCAACCAATTTAAAAGTCTAGTGCCAGTTGCAGAAACGGTCATCAACGCCTGGTTCAGTCAGTGGATCATCAAAATGAACAAATTTGAATCAGTTTCCTTGTTCTTATGACATTTAAATCATTGCTATCAAAAAATCACGTTGCATTTGTTCGTTTTAATGGACCGCTAACTGAATAAAGCATTGATAAACGTTTCTACAACCGGGCATAGATCTTTCGGAATCCTAATAGAAACTAGGGATATTCCTACTTAATACTATAATAGAAACAAGAGTATTAATCAAGAAAACCAGAAGCAGCACTTATTAAAGCACTAAATAATGTTTCTTATGAACTGTCTTTGTTTTGATTATCTTTTTACCTCCCGCTACGCTTGGTAAGGGAGGTATAGGGATCGTGGAAAATCGCATATCGAGATTTTGGTAAATGACCACGTTTTAAGGTCCCTAGAATTCATTTTTAACATTTTCATGTCTGTTTGTATGTGTGTATGTATGCATGTATGTATGTGTGTGCGTGTGAGTGTGTGTGTGGATCCTCTTTACGCTCTAACTCAAATACTATCATTCAGCAAGTTTTAAAACCATGTATTTCTACCTTATTCTAATATGGAAAGAAGCCATTAGATTTTGGTGGCAATCGGATAACCGGAAATGGCAGTTTACTTGAAGCTCAAGATAGTTTTTCTTTAAAAAATACCTTTAAATGTAATTTTTTCGTAATTTGTTATTATAAAAATTAAAAATTATTTTATTTTCTACAGGTTTGCTTTAATACTTTTTCTATATATTTTATGGATAAATTTATAAAGTAATATAAAAATTATATCTCGGAGCTTATGCTCCATAGTTCAGCTCAAATGTGTGTAACTGACAGGTAAATGTCACTGTCAAAAAAATAGTCATTTTGAATTAATAATAGTAACGTTTTAAAAGGAAAATTGTAAATAGAACAATAGTTTTATGGAAATGAACTTAAATTTCTAGCATTAGTAAATATGCAGGTATGTATTTAAATAAAGAACCAAATAAATATATTATCACGGCATATTATCCATTACTGGGTGTGCTAATCTGATTTGTACACACATTTCGGTAATGCTGATGACATATTTGTATTGTGCGGGCGTTTACCACAAGGGTTAATTTTATGGCATTTAAAATTCGAATTATTTGGCGTTGATCGGGATCGAATCGGATTCCCCAGATTCGCTACCAGACACGCGGCAACAAGACCCCATATGTAAATGGCGGGAGGTATTGTGTTGGTCACATCAGATTTTTTCATTATTTATATTATACCCAAAATAAATATTAATGAATTTTCTATAAGTATAATTTGATTTTAACTTGGAATTTAATTTCTTAATAAAGATGGGATTCCAAAAGTTTTATAAAAATATATTTTTCTTGAAAGAAATAAAACAATTTTTAAAAATTTAATCAATTTCTTATTGTTGAATTATTATTTTTTGCAGCCCAAAATATATTGGTTTATTATTTGTATTGAATTCGTGTATTCGACTTAAATTTATCGAATACATAATAATTTGCACAACAACACATTTAACATTGGCCCGCTAATGGCGGACAAAAACCGAGCCACACTATGGCCATACCCTGTATCCCTAGTCGACACGGTACAGTGACTCTGCGGCTATAAGAAACTACGCAAACTTATTTCTCTCGATCAGCGCACACCCGGTTGGTGCCGTCTTGCTCCAAACAGTGTGCGTTGACCTTTACCAAATTTGTAAATTGTTTATTTGTTCCAGAAACGTGTATTCAAATAAAATTAAAGTTTGATTATAGATATTAATTATTATTTCATAAATTTAGTACATTCAAATAATATCTTAATTAACATAATATATTCTATTTTTATTGCAAAGTCAGAGTCCTGAATATAAGAAGAAACTAATAAAGTAATCTTAATAACTAATGTAGTTCATCAGTCTTTGATATTTGAATTCTGCAAACACATAAACATAACGTAAAATTATATTACTTTCATTTCAATTATGTATTTTACTTTATAATTTACATGTCTAAAGAATTTATTATTATTTTGTTTTAAATGTAAATAAATCAAATCAGCTGTAATTAAATTAATCATTTTTATAAATAAGCAACATAATTTATATTTACATATACAGGATGTTGACCGCGATCAGGGCCGCTCCATGCGAAGGAACAGGTTGTGCCCCCCACATAGGCGCCTGACCATAAGGGGCGCCATTTCAAGACAGTAAATAATAGTAAATTTTTATAAAATGCTCTTATTCGTAAGGAAAAAAATAATTTACAACTTACACAGTAAGGTGATAGAAGTGAACAATATTTTTTTTTTTTAATTTGATATAAGTTGCAAATAAAATAATTATCTTAATAAACGAATATTTTTCTACCATTGCTATATTGAAATAATAACTGTGAAGATGTAGATTACAACAAAGAATATTTTGATTATAGTTCAAGAATATTGATTACAAAAATGAATCCGACAATTAATCTAACATTTAAATACTAACATTTTGAATCAAATGCTTATATTTATAATTATGAAATCGTAGTAAGATAATTTTATATCTGCCGATATTGAATTTCCCTAATTTACTATTAAAATAACTGAATAATATTGATTACAAGAATGAATGTAACAATGGATATTTCATCAATATTTAAATTATTTTTCGAAGATTCAAAAGTTTAATTTAAAGTTTAGTTTAAAGCGTGTGTTGATTTGCAAATAATTATGCAACATTAGCCATAGCTTTGGAAATTAATATATTGAAAATGTTTGATGTTTTACCTTAATAAATATATACTATTGAAGTATTATTTGTAATATCTATACAAGTGAATAATTATCTACGTATAATTTTAAATAAATATTTTTTCACTTTAACAGAAATTACAGATAATAATAAAAATAAATTAACCTAGCTTCACAGATAAATTGCTAACATTTGTTATTTTTACCTTCCGTCACCTCTAGGTAAGGAAGGTATTGTCTTTGGTCAAAAAATTCGGTGGTGAGTTTTCATTGAATAAGCAAGTTTTAGGGTCTTTACAATACGATTTTACTATTTTTATGATGATGTTTGTATGTGTGTGTGTGTGTGTTTGTGTGTGCGTGTGTGTGTGTATGTGTGTGTGTGTGAGTATGTGTGTGTGTGTGACCGCCGTTTCGTGCACGATATCTCCAATACTAGAATTCCAAAAATTACAATTTTTGCGTATTCCTCTTCCTTACAACCATATGCAGACTTGTTCAGATTTTGGTTATAATTGGTCAACCGGAAGTACCCTCATTTGAAGATTTTAACAGTTTTTCTTGGAAAACTCAGTTAAATGTTATTATAACTTAAAGAATATATTATTATTTATACGATTTGATTGCATTTTATATTTGTTATTCAACAGATATAGAGTTAAAGAAGAATAAAGATAATAAATTTGATATAAATTTCATAATTCAGCCAGCTATGCTAACTTAACCATGGAAACTGCTAATATATTCAGGTAATTCAAATTGACAGATGTCAGTATCAATAAAATGTAAATCAATGAAAGAAAAAGGGAAGTAACTCTAGTGTTAGAAGTTTCTAGATATAAGAGAGACGATTACATTGGTTTGAACATGTTATGAGGAGAGATAAATATATTAATAGAAGGTGGAAAAAACATAGGAAGACCAAATATAAGATGAAAAGACTGTATTGCAGAAGACTTGAGAGAAAAGGAACTGAATGAGGACGACACGGAAAACAAAAATGAGTGGAAGAAGAAAATAAAAAATAGCGACCCCCTAACGAATGGGAAAAACTAAAGAAGAAGAAGATGTCAGTGTCTAGTGCAATTTGCATAGTTTGTTTATGAAATAACTTTACTGGAAATATAGGATCTTTTGCAAGAAAATTTATGTATGGGGCCGCGTGCAGTAACATGATTTTGCTGATTTTGGCAAGCAGATATGGGGACCTGTGTCAAAATGACAGCAATTAATTATGTCCATAACTGACAAGTGTTATAATTTTTCATTCAAAATTTCATAATTTTCTTATTTCATGTGGTTTGTTTGTTATCAGGAGTGTGGAATTCAGTTGCCGAGAAAGAGAATCACATAATACCAAAAAATTAGAATCTTTCGCAAGAAAACTTATCTATGGAATTTGTACATAATACACAGAATTGACGGAAGGTATTGTGCTGGCCACATCAGATTTTTTAGTTTCAAATCGATGGCTATCGCTATTTTTGGGGTGATTTTCGACATTTTCATACCAAATTTCGACCGTTATAGCGCATGTTTATTGACTCTGATATAGAATTTTGTGTTCTATAACATTTTACCTAAAATAAGTAAAGAAGAAGGAAATTACGAAAATATGGTTTTACATCTTCCTATGTTCCGGTGTCGCTGTCAACACCCTGTATATGTGAATATGTAGGAACAATAATATACACGTGATGTATTTTTAATAATATAAAGGTCAGTATATTTCTTTGTGTAATTGACCCAATTTTAAATATAATTTATTACAATTACACTTCAAGCGTGAAATAAGTGGTTTTCATAACATATATCCAATTTGGGAAAACTTAACAAACAAGAAAACAAGGAATTTTAATGTACATATTTTCTAACGTCAAAGAACAAAAAAAAATATGACAGGTAATAAAGAGTAAACTAAATAGATGTATATAGTATTACAATTATTACTACAAGTATGTTTACGTAATAATTATCTAAATTAGCTATTTCATTTTAAGTTTTCAATATCATTTTCTTATAAGTTCGAATTACTCTATAATGATAGGTCATTTTTTGCGAATAATGAAAGTAAAAGCGACGTGTATGCGAACTAAATTTTATAACCTGTCGAAGTCAATGTTAAGCGGATACCAGGAATGTGAAGTATGGTTCAAATACTAGGAAGTAAAAGTATTACTTACTAAAATAGCTATTGTGTAAACATGATCTTTATCACGCGTATCGAATTAGATTAGTTACACAATTATTTATGCTATTTATTGATATTATTATAATTAGAACCATTTGTTTGTAAGTGCTATGTCAAAATTCTATTCATAATATCAAAATAAATCAAAATTTATGTAAATATATTATAAATTTACTATGTAGGTAAAAATGAAGATAACTTTTGTAATGAATAATTTTGAGCGTTGCAAATTTTAAATTTTGACTGATGATGGCTTACCAGCTGAAATTATGATTAAGAATCGAAATAAAGTTTTTGTAAAACTTATCAAGTGTTATTTATTTACAAAAAAACGATAGATCCCATAGTTTCTCCTTTAATTCAATTTAAATTTCGACTTTTTACCTTCCGTCACCTTTAGGTAAGGAAGGTATATACGATTTTACCATTTTTACGATGATGTCTGTATGTATGTATATGTGTCTGTGTGTGTGTCTTTATGTGTGTATATCTGTATGTCTCTCTCTCTCTCTCTCTCTCTCTCTCTGTGTGTGTGTGTGTGTTTGTGTGTGTGTGTGTGTGTGTGTGTGTGTGTGTGTGTGTGTGTGTGAGACGAAAGTTTCGGATCCTATAACTTCATTACCACGATTCCAAAAAATATATTTTTTTAGTATTCGTCAAGTTTACACCCAGAAGAAGAAGTGATAAGATTTTGGCTATAATTGGTCAACCGGAAGTACCTTTATTTGAAGATTGTAACAATTTTTCTTGAAATATTAAATTTCATAAATCAGACACCTATGCTAACCATGACCATGGAAACTGCTAATATATTCAGATAATTCAAATTGACAGATGTCAGTACCAATGAAAAGTAGATGAATGTGGCAAAGATAAGGATGTTGAGATACATGCTGGGGAAGACACGGAAAGATACGGTAAGGAATGAAAGAACAAGGGAAATAACTCTGGTATAAGAAGTTTCTAGAAAGATACAAGAGAGACGATTTCATTGGTTTGTACATATCATGAGGAGAGATGTAAAATATATTGGAAGAAGAATTAATAGCTTAGTATAAGAAACAGTGGAACACCAAAGATAAAATGGAAGGACTGTATTGCATAAGACGAGAGAAACGGAATTGAGTGAGAACGATACAGAAGACAAAAATGAGTGGAAGAAAAATATATAAAATAGCAACCCCTAACGAATGGGAAAAGCTAAAGAAGAAGAAGATGCCAGTGTCAAGTCCAATTTGCTTAGTTTGTTTATGAAATAATTTTACCGGAAATTTAGAAACTTTTGCAAGGAAATTTATGTACGGAATTTATACACAGGATTGACGGAAGGTATTGTCCTATCAGATTTTTAAAATATCAAATACAAGAGCACCCGGTACATTTATTTCCCAATATATTAAATATATGAAATAGTTAATAAACTGGCTACATCAGATGTTTTTACCTCTCGCTAAGAGAGGTATTGGATTCATGCTAAAAATCGCATATCCAGATTTTATTGAATAAGCACGTTTTAAGGTCCCTACAATCCGATTTTAACATTTTTACGATGATGTCTGTGTGTGTGTGTGTGTGTGTGTGTGTGTGTGTGTGTGGATGTGTGTGTGTGTGTGTGTGTGGGATGTTGGAAGGACGGTTACTCAAAAACTATAAGACTTAAAATTTGTTTAACAACGTATTTCCCAATCGGACATTCATGGGAAGATCTGAAAAGGTTTTGGTAATAATTGGACAATCGGAAGTAGAAGATTCTTGAAAAAAAATCTTCTAAATATTATTTTTTGAAAATTTTTCTTGATAATATTAAAGAAAAATAAATTCTCTTTCTGATACATTTAAATATTTTTATATATATTTTATAGATTTAGAGATAAAAAGAATATAATATATAAAATAATCTGTTGTAATTAATTTTACAACCGAAAGGATGCCATGAAAAATAGTTGAAAATTTGAATGTTTGTAACTGAGAGATAAATGTCAGTGTCAGAAATCCGGAGACATTACTGAAGATTTTTTTTGGGAAGTACATACATTATATTATTTCTTATTGTATTTATAGTTAAATATTTAAAATTATAGGTATATTACACATACCCTTCAGAAATACTATTAATGGTCTCCACTCTGCAACGTAAAATACAGAAAAAAATGTATCTCATCGAAATAATGGGTAATGAAAGAAAAATGTACTTGGAGAATCTCTTAATTCTTGATCTGTGACTATTATGGAGGTGACAAGTCTAAGTTGAAGGACTTAAATTTGTTTTAAACATTATGGGACAATGCACACCAGCACTGTAGCTGGAGTAACATTGAACTGCGAAAAAGCTATCAAATTCTTCTCAAGTAAGTTGTAAATATTGACAAAATTACACATCGTTATAAGAAAATAATCGGAGTGCAATCTATCCATCACTTTATTAATGGGAATTAGTGTTATTTAGATACAGCATGTAATGTATGAAAAAATAAAATGTAAAAGAAGATATGTAAGAATAGATGCACAATTCAGATTATACATTTTAGCCGCCCAAAATTAATGTTTTTACTAGAAGAATATGAAGAGAAAGTAAACAATAACGTTGTTCGAATTGAAAATCCGTGTTACCAGCAGGTATATATAGTAAACTCTACTTTGTAATTTATTGTACATAATTTATGGTAAAATATCTTACAGATTTTGTAAGTATATGTGAAAATTGTTTTATGTTGAGTCATAGTTTATACGTTATAGACTTATATGAATATATTATTTGTATTTCTAAAAATATTCTTTGCTTTATGAATAGAGCCAGGTAAAATATACGGCGAGAGGTTATGTGCTGGCCACATCAGATTTTTTTTTTATATTCATGCATACTATTCTGCAGTAAAAGTAAAATTTATTAATTAAAATTTACAAAAATCTTTGTAAAACGAAATTACCATGGAGACAATAATTTGAAAACACCGATTAAGTGATAAATGCCCTTCACAACGTTCAATGGCAAATTACAAATATCATTTAATCGCCAGTTAAAATCTATGACAATACAAAATTAATTTGTGCTAATGTGAACATGATATGACGATGATTAACTCAATACGGGCCATTATAAATCTCGTATCGTCCACGTACACACCCACACCATACGATCGGTGTCCTAGTGAAATTTATTAGTTTAGAATTTGAATGACAACAGATTGATCATTTCACGGTGGAAATTGAGTTCTACGTAAAACAGTAGATTATGGTAATTTTAGAAATGCGATTGAAATTTGAATGTAGGCTTTGTGGCCATTGTATATGTAAATCACTCACTGATATTCTATTACGAAAATTAATGACCATCCCATCATACAAATTAGTCAGGGGTCTATTTCTGAAAATTTTCATAATTTTTGCACGTTGCACACCAAATATTCAGTAAAAGGGAATAGGGGGAAATGAACTTTTTTTTGTTAATAATGAAAGTTTAACTAATTCCAATTACACACCAGTCATAAAGTCAAGTCCATAGTAAAGTTAGTTGCTAGTAACAATATAGTAAATAACTAATAATAATTGCAATCACTGAATAAAAGATGAAAATGACAGATCTCACATTTTTTTTCTATTGGTTAGAATTTTTAGTTGCTGAAACTTAAATATTCAAGAATTGGTGGCGGGAAGAATGTACTACAGAACTCATGACATGTTCAAACCAATGTAATCGACTCTCATATCTTTCTAGAAACATTAGAGTCCCTATATCTGCTTGCCACAGTCAGCAAAGTGATGTCACTGCACGCGCCCTTTACATAAATTTTCTTGCAAAAGATCCTATATTTCCAGTAAAGTTATTTCATAAACAAACTATGCAAATTGCACTTGACACTGACATCTTCTTCTTCTTCTTTAGTTTTTCCCATTCGTTAGGGGGTCGCTATTTTTTATTTTCTTCTTCCACTCATTTTTGTTTTGCGTGTCGTCCTCATTCAGTTCCTTTTCTCTCAAGTCTTCTGCAATACAGTATTTTCATCTTATATTTGGTCTTCCTATGTTTCTTCCACCTATTAATATATTCATCTCTCCTAATGACATGTTCAAACCTATGTAATCGTCTCTTTTATATCTAGAAACTTCTAACACTAGAATTACTTCCCTTATTCTTTCATTCATTTACTTTTTATTAATACTGACACCTGTCAATTTGAATTTTCTGAATATATTAGCAGTTTCCATGGTTAAGTTAGCATAGCTGGCTGATTTATGAAATTTAATATTTTTATAATTCTTTAAATATCTGTTGGATTTGAAATATGAAAAGCAATCAAATCGTATAGAGAATAATATATTCTTTAAGTTAAATAATATTTAACTGAGTTTTTCCAAGAAAAACTGTTAAATTATAACCAAAATCTAATCAAGTCTGCATATGGTTGTAAGGAAGAGGAATACGTGAGAATTTAAATTTTGGAATTCTA
The DNA here is from genome assembly GCA_951394225.1 of Harpalus rufipes. NCBI lineage: Eukaryota > Metazoa > Arthropoda > Insecta > Coleoptera > Carabidae > Harpalus > Harpalus rufipes. Next base: position 52,337,199 of record OX596277.1, on the reverse strand, counting down.
GTATTGGAGATATCGCGGCCGAAACCGCGGTCACATACACACACACACGCACACACATCGTAAAAATAGTAAAATCGTATTGTAAAGACCCTAAAACGTGCTTATTCGATGAAAACTCACCACATAATTTTTTGACCAAAGACAATACCTTCCTTACCTATAGGTGACGGAAGGTAATGAACCATTTGTAATATATCTATCTTTCAAAAATTATTCAATGTTCGCACCTTAATGTCAGAGTTTACAGCATTATTATCTGTCCCCGTCAAATATAATTGAGATGGTGATTACGAAATGTTTAACAATGAAAAAGTGACCTAGTATTTATTATATTATGCACTTATTTATTAACTATAACTATTCAATATATTCAAATTCCTAATAAGAAGTAGGTCATTATTATGGCATTTCTTTTTGCCAATTATATACCTGACTGAATACAAACCAATTCCACTGAAAAATCGAGCATGTATTCACTGTAATGAATGCAGTAAGCTGAGAAATAAAGCAAGAAGAAATAATGTGAGTAAAAAGGCAGGTAAACATTTAAATACTCGTAGCTCTGAATGCCGCATTGAAATGTGCAAATTGTGTGCCTTTGGGGACACAAATATTTTACTGGAGTAGCGTATTGTTTGTTTATTTTTCTCTACTTCAGCAGTTCACGTACCCATAATGTACAAATAAACGTTGAGAAATACTTAGCATGTGAAATGCAAATTGTAAACAGGTGTATTCGCTCCTTTCATAAGGTAATATATCTGCTCTTGACGATGTATGCTTTGCTTGTAGTTGTTGTTCTCTATGGGTCCAGGTCTTAGTACCGACAGTCGGAATATCAACGAGAAGAAACACCAATGTGTTACAAGACCGACACTGTGCTCAATTTACGTATTAACTATTATTGTCTATTTCAAGTCAAATTAAAATACTCTCAATGTGGTCCTCCATTTATTTTTTAAATGAAAATTCAGCTTAATTGAAATGAATCTATACCAAAACTAAATTATTATGGCGGGCGAAATGGGCCCGTATGGCTTTTTAGAAATTATATGTTCCATATGAATTTTGAATATAAATAATTGAAAACGAAATAAAAATTATCTATTTTGTATTTTTATACAGATAAAACTATAATTATTTTTTTGTGACGTCAGCGTCACTACAGTCGTCCAATGACTCTGTGGAAATCACTAGTGTGGAACATGCATTTTTTGATTTAAAAAATACTCTAACCTACATATACTTAATATGGCGGAGTATTTTTTTTTTATTAAGATCAAAAGAAAATTAATTTAAATATTTTTTTATTATAATTTATGTTTTAATTATTGTAATCTCAATACTTATCATTGTTGTAATCAGTGGCGAAAGACGAATATAAATGTTGCATTATTTTTTATTATCAAATAAGTACGTTTTGATTATTGTAATCAATACATACTATCATTGTTGCAATTAATTATAAAAACAACAGGTGATGATGAGTATGATAAACTACAATATTTTATATTAAAGAAAGTATTAAAGTCACATTAATTAAAGCCAATAATAAACCTAATTATGAAAACGAGCCAAAATTATAAATTTTACTACTCTGATTTTTATTTAATATTATCGAAGGATTGAATAAATCAAAATTTAACACTACTCCTGCACCTAACCATGTAAGTAAATCACACAAATATATATTTTGAAATGAAAGAATAATTTTCTGACTTATTTTATTACCATTAATTTTAAAGTTTCTAATGGAAACGTATTTTTATTTTTTCAATAATTATAGTATATTACTATATTATTATGTCGGTTCTTCTCTCTACTTATGGCGGAGTGATGCTGACGTCATAACTTTCGCGCCAAAATTTTAATAATCATTTTAGGCGTTATTGAGCAAAATTTCAAACAAAAATAGGGATTTTCTACATTTAAATTGTTAGTAACATAAAAAGTTCAAAAAAAGTTGGACAAGTCCATGGTTCATTCAGTCTGCATATATTCGAGAGCGCTCGAATTAAAAATGTCGTGTCAGCCATTGGCACTAAAGATGTATACTTGAAAAACAATACCCTCAAAATTACGAATTTTGAAAGAAATTTGATTGAGAATCAACATCTTTTTAACACCTTGTAAATAAATATGTTTAAAATAACTTTTGTGGTCCATATTAGAATATATGCATGGATAATAAGCAATTTAATAAAACCATAAAAAACTACCTATTTTGCAGTTTAAGTTTTGATTGCCCCTGGCAACCAATATGTCATTCAACACATATCTTTTATTTGCATACAAAGGCATGTGTTTGTCATGGAATCATAAATTCAAACAAGTGTTATTTGATTTACTTTCGTTGTTCCGTTATTATGTGCATTCATTTATTTGAAAATGAATTCCGGATTTAAAAATCTGATGTGACCAACACAGTACCTCCCGCCATTTACCTATGTATATAATTTTTAAATTACTTTATAAATTTATCCATACAATATATAGAAAAAGTATTAAAGCAAACTTGTAGAAAATGGAATAATCTTTAATTTTTATAATAACAAATTGAGAAATAATTACATTTAAAGGTATTTTTTTGAAGAAAAACTAACGAGCTTCAAGTATACTGCCATTTTCGGTTATCTGATTGCCACCAAAATCTAATGACATCTTTCCATATTAGAATAAGGTAGAAATACATGGTTTCAAAACTTTCTGAATGATAGTATTTGAGTTAGAGCGTAAACAGGATCCACACATACATACATACATACACACAGACATCATCGTGAAAATGTAAAAATGGATTCTAGGGACCTTAAAACGTGGTCAATTACCAAAATCTCAATATGCGATTTTTAGCACGATCCCTATACCTCCCTTACCAAGGGTAGTGGGAGATAAAAAAGGCGATAGCTGAAGGCATTAATGTATAGTAAAAAATTGGAATATTGTAGAACACTCTTTAATATTTGTATATATTCACTTTATCTAATATAGTTAATTTTAATTGTAGTATAGTCATAGTCTGTCATTGTTGACCTCGTAAACTGTCGAAGTACATTTTGTCGGAATTGTTACCTTTTCCTTCTTTTACGATGCATGTTTTTCTTGTAGTAGTTATTCGGTTTCTTCTTCTGCGTTTTAATAAGACGGAATACCAGAATCCGTTCCATAAACAACAACGCCGGTACTTATGAATATGTAAGAGTGCACCTATAGAAGACTTCGAGTTGTTTGTCTTACTCAATTCTCAACTTAATACAACATGAAGTATTTCTTAGTGTCCATCACTAGCACTACCATTCAATCGATACTACATAGAACAGAGACTGATAGCATAAATTTTAGATCACTATACGTTTATTTGAATGGATGCTTAGCCACTAATTGACATATGTAAAATTCAAAATTTATAAACTTAAATTACAACAAAGAAAAATGCAACATATCATTATAGTACGATATCTCTTTGAAAAAAATCTGATGTGAACAACACAATACCTCCCGCCATTTAATATTTATTAATTTAAATACATATACCTATGGGGTCTCGTGGCCGCATGCCAGAGTGTCTGGTCGCGAATCTGGTAGTTTTAAGTAAGTTTTACTGTACCCCCTGGAAGATATTGTCCATTGTGCCAAACGTAAAGAGTCTCAGTAGAAGCTAAATTTGGACTAGAAGATGATCCTTAAAATGCCGGTCGAACTATTATTATCAATTGACCCACAGTGTTTTTAAAGTTTTAAATTTTGCAGAAATTTCTAATCAATTGTGTAGATATTATAATTTATTAAAAATGTAAACCGGCCGAATTATCATGAGTTTAGTCTCATAGATTTGGAGGCCCAAACCTATATTCATTTTGAGCCCCAGTTATTACACCAAACTAAATTCTTGACAAGAATATTTTTTTCCCAAGAAATTCACATTATTAAATTGTAAATAAAGAAAAGTATAAATCTTTTCAACACGGAAATACCTCTAAGTAATGTAAGAATTTAAAGAATGACATTATTTAATTATTTAATAGTAACTTGTAGAATTACCTATTTCTGTAATGGAAGCGTGATTTATCCTCTTGCAAAACAAGGAATAAAGTCCAAACTTGCTATGATATCTAATAAATCTGCGAGTAGATATTCTAAACTCGTAAAAGACAGGAAACTAGTTCCACAATCCCATTTGTGCCACATTGCAATGTGTCATGCAGTATATTCGCATTTCACAGTTATCAAAACTGGCAGTCATTCTAATTAATCTTCAAAATCCATTTGACACTTTAATGTATGAAAGCAGGTTAGCTGGCCGTGTTTTCAGATCGATCCGTGGCCAGACGCATTTCGCTGCAGCTGGACGGCCGTTTACATCATTCATGTTTGTCAATCAGCTAGTAAAACTCTTAGGTTCTTAATACGAATTTCCAAATCATTTGCCGACGTCACAACCTTATACTTTGCATATGTGATCAGTAAACTCCAATACGCTATTTTAGTCTGGTTTTCTTTTTACCTTCCGTCACCTTTAGGTAAGGAAGGTATTGTCTTTGGTCAAAAAATTCAATGATGAGTTTTTACTGAATAAGCACGTTTTAGGGTCCATATAATACGATTTTACCATTTTTACGATGATGTCTGTATGTATGTGTGTCTCTGTGTCTGTGTGTCTGTGTGTGTGTGTGTGTGTGTGTGTGTGTGTGTGTGTGTGTGTGTGTGTGTGTGTGTGTGTGTGTGTGTGTGTGTGTGTGTGTGTGTGTGTGTGTGTGTGTGTGTGTGTGTGTGTGTGTGTGTGTGTGTGTGTGTGTGTGTGTGTGTGTGTGTGTGTGTGTGTGTGTGTGTGTGTGTGTGTGTGTGTGTGTGTGTGTGTGTGTGTGTGTGTGTGTGTGTGTGTGTGTGTGTGTGTGTGTGTGTGTGTGTGTGTGTGTGTGTGTGTGTGTGTGTGTGTGTGTGTGTGTGTGTGTGTGTGTGTGTGTGTGTGTGTGTGTGTGTGTGTGTGTGTGTGTGTGTGTGTGTGTGACAAAAGTTCCGGATTCCATAACTTCAATACCACGATTCCAAAAATTATAATTTTTTCGTATTCCTCAAGTTTACATCCAGAAGAACAACTGATTAGATTTTGGTTATAATTGGTCAACCGAAAGTAGTCTCATTTGAAGATTTAACAGTTAAATTTGATTTATTGATATTTAACGTTATTATAACTTAAAGAATATATTATTCATATTCAATAGATACAGAGTTAAAGAATTTTAAAGAAATTAAATTTTATAATTCAGCCAGCTATGCCAAACTTGGGAACTAGTAATATATTCATATAATTCAAGTTGACAGATGTCAGTATCAATAAAAAGTAAATTAATGCGGCAGATATGAGGATGTTGAAGTAGATATTGGGGAATACACGGAAAGATACGGTAAGAAAATAACTCTAGTGTTAGAAAGATACAAGAAAGACGATTACATTGGTTTAAACATATCATGAGGAGAAATGAAGAATTATATTGGAACAAGAATGAATAGTTTAGTAATAGGACGTTAAAGAAACAGAGGAAGACCAAAGATAAGATGGAAGGACTGTATTGCGGAAGATTTGAGAGAAAAGGAACTGAATGAGAACGACATGCAAAAATAGCGACCCCTAACGAATGGAAAAAGCTAAAGAAGAAGAAGATGCCAGTGTCAAGTGCAATATGAATAGTTTGTTTATGAAATAATTTTACTGGAAATTTAGAATCTTTTGTAAGAAAAATTATGGAATTTATACATTATACACGAGAATGACGGAAGGTATTGTGCTGGCCACAACAGATTTTTTATACTTTTCAGGTTCTGGCTCTTGATCGAGTGCACAGAAGATTCTTAAAGTACTTGTCTTATAAAATAGATCATGCTTACCCAGATCGTGGAACAGATCAAAATTTACTCCTTGTTCGACATAATATTCAAGCTTTAAGTTACAGAAGGGAATTATCCAGTGCTAGATTCCTGTGGATGCTGTTACACAATAAAGTGGATGTCCCCTTTCTACTATCTCGCATTTCCATCCACGTCTCGCAGTATACATCAAGGCACACTCGAACTTTTTACCTCAAGTCTCACAACACTGACGTCCTACGTCGTTCTCCAGTCCACATCATGTGCCATTTTGCTGATATTTACTTTCCCGATATTGTTCTTTATATTACTATTAATTCCATTTTTTTTTTTTTGTACTAAATTAAATTATTATTCCTTTCGCGCATATCATATTTTCTTTATTTTCTTGTATCCTTTGAATGTAATTTTTACCCTGTAATAGGACTCTGTTGGGTAATAAAGGTTATTATTATTATTATTATGACAACAATATTATAAAATGTCAAGAATACTATACTGTATTTCAGATAAGAATAGACTTAGGAGTAAGATAGGGCCTACGATACCAGCTTTCCAATTGGCCTAAACGCAAACCAAGTTTACAATAACGAAAAAATTTGGAAACAAAACGTTTCAGTCAGCTGTCAGTTGTCAAGTGTAGTTGTAGCATAATTGTAATCTGTGCTTATCTAGTATTATATAGTATACTATAATATTTAATATTTAAGAGTCAAGATATAAAGCGATTGATGATTGAACGAAGAAATTAAAGACAGAAATATGCAAGGTAGACTAGCAATATCGATATTAGATAGAAACGAAAGTAAAACGAGATGTTTTAACTTTATAGAAAAAGTATACTGCATAATATGGAGCTGAAGATTGGCAGCTCAGCGAAAGATGGAAACGGATTCAAAGCAATCGACATGGATTTTTGGAGACGAACCATAGGAAGATTCAGAAGGGAAAAAGTAATAAATACAAGAATCCGAGAAATTATGTATATTGATCACATAAATGATATTCAAACACAACTGAGATGGTTTGGACATGTGCAATGAATGAGAGAATAAAGATTACCAAAAAGAATATTAAAATTGCATTCAACTAAAATGCCTCGAAAACTATTGCAATAACAACGATCTCACCATTAACAACCAAAAAACCAAAGTGATGCAATTTTTCAGAGATAGACTACTAGTACAAACTTCCATTGCCAGGGCTCCATAATAGAAATGACAAGAGAATACACATATTTAGGAATAATCTTTACTAGTTCAGGTTACTTTAAGCAAGCCAAAGACGCTATGATCAGCAAAGCTAGATGCACAACAGTAATTGTCAAAAATTTAATGGCCACAACGAAGACAAAATCATGGGTCACCAGAAAACAGTTATATAAAACTGTAGTACTTCCCACACTACTATATGCAGCCGAAATCTATAGTTTGCAGTACGTAAACGACATAGAAATTGTCCAAGTTGGTTACTTCAAACAACTATTCAACTGATCTAAATGCAAACCCAACTACATAGTTCGAACAGAGACAAAACAATTGAAATTAGAAGTCACTGTCTTTGCATCAATTCTGAAATACGCAAAAAAACTGCTCCTTATGAACAACAACAGATATCCAAAAATATGTTACAATAAACTACTACTATTAGATAAAAAAAAATCCCTAAACTCAACTGGGCAACACAAGCTAAAAATATGTACGAAAAAATAAAGAGCACAGATATCTGGAACCAACAAAGCTTCATCATATTAGAGAACAAAGGGAAAGAAATAATAGAAAAATATGCAGAAACACTACGATACGAAGATATAAACAAAATAGCGGAATCAACATGACAGCAACCTGAACTATCTAGAAAATAAGATCAACATAAATGTTATTAAAATCATCAGCCAAATTCGTGTAGCCTCCACCTGACATACCGCACAAATATATATAAAGGGAACGGCACACAAATTTAATCTAAATAATATATGTACTATATGCAATTGTTTACAGACTGACAACTTGTACCACTTCTTCATTAGATGCCCTATATACGAGCCACCACGCCAAGCCTTCCTGATCAAACATCTACAACAACATACGAGCGAAGACAACTTCCTCAGGATTATCCTGTACCCCCTACCCATCAACAAAATGTATGACATCTATAACTTTGTTATAACAGCCCGCCAAATAAGAGCATTTGCAATGAATAATTGAAATGTTAAAACGGCAATTACATATACAAACAAACAACAATGTAACTATAAGTACGAGTATATAACTATAAATATATTGTAAACATATCCTTCCAAATTTGTAACCTCTCTTGTATAAGTCAAGCCTTTTACAATAAATTACTATTATTATTATTATTATTAAAAATAAACCCACCTGGATAGTTTACATATTGTTTAATTCTGATTATTATGTTTCTTCATATATATAATAATCTCCTGAAAACTATTCGTCTTTACTTATTTCTTTTTATTACAGAAATCTGAAGATTAATATTTAAATTACACTTGGCAAATTTCAGTCTCTGAATCAACCTCTCGGTCATTTATCAGAGACTGAAATTTTATGAACTTTGCCAAGTGTAATTTAAATATTATTTAGAGCAGTTCACCAAGTGTCGCATTTGTACTTTGTATAGTTTTTTATTAATCTTAAGATTGCAAAATATGTAAGCAAGCAGGTATATTATTTATTCTTTATTCCATTTTAACTTTACAATCTATTTAACAACTTTAAGTACCTGTATATTTACTAAAGAATTAAAAATTATCAAATTCATGCACGAAACAAAGCTAATTCATAAGTTTTATGTGCGTAAAACAGGCTGGCTTTGCAGCGCCACCAAGTCTATTCTTATCTGAAATACAGTATAGGTACATTATTTTATAATTTCTAAATAATACTATGTAGTATAATGAGGTTGAATTAAAAAAATTGCAGCCTAGCACGCTTCAACTTTGTAGTATTAATGTTTGAAGTACCAAAATACCAAATCAATAACATTTCCACTAAAATTAGTTCCGAAATTGTTTGTTGCATCCACCTCTGTAATCACTGCAGTTCTTGATTGATTCCAACTTCACAGATTGTGGACATTTCCTTCACTGTCTAGAGCAGGACTTGAACCTCGTCTTCCTGAATAAATAATCGTGCAGGAATTGGACAAGTACTCAGCAGGCGAGTTGGAACTTCATCGAACTCCAACTGAATTGAGACATTCGCGTGTATGGCCTGCCAAGCAGGTGCTACTGCACTAGGTATTTAACATTCGTGACTCAAATCAAACGATAAGAATGTGGAACGTGTTATGTATTACAATATTTCCAATTTTGATATTCACGGGGAGTGATTTGTATAGTTTGGTTCACGAAAGATGACAATTCAAGGTCATTTATTAACCGCATAGTATAATACGAGGGCTGTTTGATAAGTCCGTGACTTTTTGAATTTCCCGCGCAGTAACTAAATACAACACTTCTCCCATCAACTGTCATCTATTAGTAGGGTACTGAAAAATTTTGAACAAGCTGCGCCATTTATTTTATGTTTGACAGCTATTTATATTAGACAACTTTGTTAATTGCATTGAAAATGGAAAAAATTGAATTTCGTGTGTTGATTAAGCATTATTTTTTGCGTAAAAAAACCATCACCGAAACCAAAGAAAAGCTTGATAAGTACTATGAGGACTCTGCTCCATCAATTTCAATGGTTAAGAAGTGGTTTACCGAGTTCCGTTGTGGTCGTACCAGCACAAGTGAAGCCCAACGTTCAGGTTGCCCAAAAGAAGTCGTCACGCCAGAAATCGTAGATAAAATTCATGGAATGATATTGAACGATCGGAGAATGAAAGTGCGTGAGGTGGCTGAGGCCGTAGGCATCTCAACTGAACGGGTGCATCACGTTTTGCATGAATATTTGGACGTGAGAAAGGTGTCCGCGCGCTGGGTGCCGCGATTACTGACACTCGACCATAAGCGCAACCGTGTGACCATTTCAAAGGAGTGTTTGGCGATGTTCAACCGCAATCCGAAAGAGTTTTTGCGTCGTTTCGTTACCGTAGACTAAACTTGGATCCATCACACCACACAAGAGACCAAGGAACAATCAAAACAGTGGGTTTTTTCGGGTGAACGTACACCAAAGAAGGCCAAGGTGGGTCTTTCGGCCAACAAGGTTATGGCCACAGTTTTTTGGGATGCACGCGGTGTCATTCACATCGATTACCTTGAAAAGGGTAAAACGATCACCGGCGATTATTATTCCGAGCTTTTGTACCGATTTGATATTGACTTGAAGCAGAAACGTCCGCATTTAGCGAAGAAAAAAAGTACTGTTCCATCAAGACTATTCCTGTTTCCAAACCTGAAGAAGTGGCTGGGCAAAGATTTATGCTCTTCACCTATGTATTTGCAAAACCCAAAAACATAGACTTGACAAAAACCATGGAATAATAATTTGATTTAAATGTCAACGTCACTGGGTAACTATTAGGACAGAGGGCAGTGCAGTAGATAATTAGATATCTGTAATTCTACGACCCACGTCATTATTATTTGTAATGTGTTAGAAAGTAATGTTACCATTTACGTATATCGGTCACACAACATAAACTATATAGACATACGTCAAATAATCTTTCTCTTTTTAACATGAAATGTTGCTAAGCTACTACTATATAAGTGCTGTATAATCTTTCCTCGAACAAGTGACCTGGAATAGTCATCTTTCGTGAACCAAAGTATATTTTGGTATTATGTTATAGAACTTAATCTGCATTCATTTGGGAAAAGTTGTTCTTAGTGTAGAAGTAGAATGAATACGAGTAGATTTATTTCAAATAAGTAGTTATATTTTAATTTAACAATTTCAATATAAAACTGTTATACTAGAATTATTGGAAATAAGGCACATGATTCATAAACTTTATTATAAATGTGTTCAAAGTAGTTTCCTTAAAAAATAATTCACTTCAACATTCTTTCCTTCCAATTGTTACCTCTCGGTAAGAGAGGTAGTGGATTCATGCTGAAAATCGCATATCCAGATTTTATTGAATAAGCACGATTTAAGGTCCATAGAATCCAATTTTAACATTTTTACAATGATGTCTGTGTGTGTGTGTGTGGATGTGTGTGTGTTAGGTTGATGGAGACACGATTTATCAAATCCTATAAGACTAAAGACCTGTTTGACTACGGATTCCTCAACCTAACAATAATGGGAAAAGTTGAATAGGTTCTGGTAACAATTGAACAACCGAAAGTCGTAGTTTCTAAAAAATAAAAAAAAATCTAAATATTATTTTTTGAAAATTTGTTGCTACAAATATTAAAGATAATTAAAATTTCAATCTGACACATTTAATTTTTTTATTATATCTCGGTAATAAATACTAATCATAAACAGTTCTTTCTAATTTCCCAAGAATAATGCTTTATGGAACTACTTCGTTCGTTCATGCAGCAAGGTCCTCAATATCTTTGCATTAATAAGCACTTAAACTTTTTTTGAAATCATTATAATTCATGTTTCGAAAATGCACTGGTTAATTATATATTTGTAATTGATGAAATAAGTTTTTATGAAATTAACTTAGGTACAGTAAAAACTTTGAAAGATGTCCGATCAAAGTCATCTGTATCATGAACGAATAACAAATTGGCATACATTTATCCACCTCCTTTACAAACTTTACTTTCGCTGTAACGTAAGTTTATATATCAATTCAGATGCATTAGCTTGATTCATAGCCGTACGAATAATGTTATTTCCACTGACATTGTGTCAGTATCTTAATTTTCACATATTTGGTTTTACATTTGCTAATGAACTTACCAGTTGATTTATTTTTGAATTTTTAATGCTGTTATTGTAACACATATTTTTATAATAATAAAATAACAGTAGTATATTATGTAACCTCACAAAAACTAAGTAAACGACACTACTGAATTTGTCAGAATGGGCGGAGCAAAAATCTGAATTCATACAATTCGTAGATAATTTTGATCGGACATCTTTAAAAAATTTTACTGTAAGTGTGACAGCTTAATTCCAAATGACAAAATAACTGACTGTCTGAAATAATAATGCTAATTTTGTTTTCCACGTTCTACTTGATTTATTTATTCTGATTTATTCTAGCGCAATTCACGTATATTAAAGAATTTTTTATTTATTTCATGTTTTAAATTTGTAAATGCCAATATTGTAAATATATTGCATTCCTTTTCAGTGAACTGCGTCTTCTTATTAACATTTTTATAAGAATTTTGCAACTGTTTCAATATGAGTAAGAAATGATTTGAAACAAACATTTTCTTAAAAGGCAATGTAGCTAATGATGTGAAACAGGAAACGGGTTTGGTCCTGTAACGAGACTTTTGAAATTATAATTATTGTAAAGGCTGTTTGTGGTTTAAATAGAGTGTAGCGCATTTGTAATTAGTGCACCATGTTTGCAGGCACTACGAACTAATTAAAATTATCGTAATATTACGCATACATGATTTTCATTGCGGTTTCTTATAAATAAGTATCTAAAGCAACGCGGCCAGTTTTTGTTTCTTAATTAGAACTCGACGACTATTTACCTATGTAAATTTTTCAAATATTTGACTTGTTTGAAAGCCTTGTGATATTTGTGTGTAATTAGGTTGCTAATTAATAAATTTATTATTACACTGTGTTACTTTCAGTTATACACAGGTGTTTGATATTAAGTTTTGCGAAGTTCGTTATAAATTGAAAATTACTTTGTGGTCAATAATTACAAGATATTATGAGTTCATAATTAATGTAATATTGGTATATATTGGTTGCAAAAATTAAAAGTTTCGCCACTAAATACACGTCAATCAATTCGGGAACTGATTAGGCCCTGTTTTATATACAGGGTGTTTCAGGACTAGTATAACAAACTTTAACAGCTTATTCCTGAGGTCATTTTGAGCTAAAAATGTCATATGAACATAGGTCCTATTCCTTCTAGTTACCAAAATACAAGAGGTTGAAGTTCTATAACACGAAATTTTATAATTTGTGTAATCAAAGTACTTTCGGAAAACAAGAGTTATTATTGAAAAGTCATACCTTATTTGTATTAATTAATTGTCTTAATTAAAATTATACTTTTGATTGTATTTTTGTTTCATAATGGATGGTTATAGTACTGCTGAATATGCAGATATGATTTTTATTTATGGATTATGTAATAGTAATGCCCGTTATGCATCCAAAGAATACCAAGACAGATATCCAAATAGACGCCAACCTTCCCATCGTCTATTTGCGCGCATTTTTCAGCGTCTACGTGAAACTGGATCAACAACTGTACGGGGAAGTGTTCAAAATGATGGCATTGGTGTCAATAATAACGTTGAAGATGAAGAGAATGTAATTGATGCTGTTCTCGATAATCCTGAAATCAGCACAAGACGCATCGCTGCTCAATTACACATGTCTCACAGCACTGTTTGGCGGATATTAAATCGTGAGGAATTACATCCCTATCACTTTCAGCGAGTTCAAGCACTGCAACCCGGAGACTATAGTCCTCGTTTAGAATTTATTTATTTGTCTATTTAATAATTGTGTCATCGTATGTTTTGTTGTCCAAATCGTATTCGTTAATATTAATAAATAAAATTAATTAATACAAATAAGGTATGACCTTTGAATATATAATACATATAAGAACGGCAACGCATATGGCCTAGCAAGATACTACATCTGTCTCTTTTTATTCACAAAATTATTATATATAGCTAGTGACTCCTACCACAAAACTATGAACTACAGTAAATCGTGCTGACAGCATTGCCAGATACTATTTGTTAGAGGTATTCAGTAATCAATAATTCAAAAATATTGTTTCATAATAACCAGATAATATATTTTGAATCTTCAATGTACATATATACTTGTTTTACAGTAGCAAACTTAAAAACCTTTATAAAATTTTATCTTGCTGTTCTAGCTATGTGGCAACACTGTGCAACATCCACCTATTATGTATTTTTTGAACTAACTCAGAAATAATTCATATACGGAGGGATAGATGGCACCTTCTCTCGAAATATTTAATCTAAATACATTACGTTGCCATTCTTATATGTATTATATATTCAAAGGTATGACTTTTCAATTACAAAAATTAGAAAATTTCGTGTTATTCATAGAACTTCAACCTCTTGTATTTTGGTAACTAGAAGGGATAGGATCTATGTTCATATGACATTTTTGGCTCAAAATGACTAAGCTATTAAAGTTTGTTACACTAGTCCTGAAACACCCTGTATTGTGACCAATCGAACATAGTACGATATTTGTATTCCATAGGTAAGGTTCAAAAACTATTATGAACTTATGCGTCAAACTGATAAATAACTGTCTAAAATGATAGTGCGAAATTTCGTTTTTTACAGTCTTGTTGATTTTCTTATTCTCAATAGTTCTAGCGTGACTGTGTTGTATTTATTTATTAAATTATTTTAATATCCGAACTACAAAAGAGCATAACAATTTTGTAGCAATAAACATAAATTCCTTTATAGTGCTTGAAATAACATCACATCCCCTAATTTTCTATATCCCCTACATAAGCTCCGGGAAAGTTCCTACGAAAGAAGCTTACCCCCTGTAGTCGTCATCGTCAGTGGCTGCACACACGATTGACCCCATCAGAGACCTCACGAATAATAATGTCACAAGCCCCTCGCCGTCATGCGAAACTTTAACCTCTACAATCAACCTTTCCCGCATCTGATATGTGCTTGATAACAATGTCGATAAATACTGACCCGAATTTACATTGCCCCGGAATTACACGTTTCTTTTAACAGCATTAAATTTATGTTTTAAGGAAATGTTACAGACGAAAGAAAACATATAAAAACGTGTCATAAATCAGAGCCTAATAGGGAGTGTGTTTCAAGATAAGAAAAGAAATGGGAATTAAGTTAATCACAGTATTTGTAAAGGGTTGAATATTAATTTTTTGTTATAATAATTTGTATTCAGAATATATTTAAATGTTAATTAATATTCTGTGATATACAGACTGTTTTAACTTTTATTTATTTTCACCTATACTATGAGCCTAATCAAGACATTGTTATTTTATCTAAAATTGTCTAATGTATCGTTGCTAGGCAGCATTGCTTTTAAGTTTTTACTGTATACATTATAGTGAAAATGACGAGGCAGACGACGCACGTCATCAACATGAGAAAACCTTATTAAATGAAATATAACTTGTAGAAATTATTGAGTATTACTTATTTTTAAAAAATCTGTTGTGGCCAGCACAATACCTTCCGTCAATCCTGTGTATAATGTATAAATTCCATACATAATTTTTCTTGGCAAAGATTCTAAATTTCCAGTAAAATTATTTCATAAACAAACTATTTAAATTGCACTTGACACTGACATATTCTTCCTCTTTAGCTTTTCCCATTCGTTAGGGGGTCCCTATTTTTGTGTGTCGTTCTCATTCGGTTTTTTTTCTCTCAAGTCTTCCGCAATACAGTCCTTCCATCTTATCTTTGGTCTTTCTCTGCTTCTTCAACCTCCCATTACTAAACTACTCATTCTTGTTCAAATATAATATACCATGCCCTCCAGATACCTGAATCGCTAACTCCTAGACGTCGAGCTACGTACCGCTGTGTTCGACCTTCTTGGATTAACGTAACGGCTTCAGACAATTCAATTTGACTCAAATGTCTTCTATTGCCTCTATTTTCATTCATAGCTCACAAATTTAGCGATCTTTCACTGCTGTACTTTAGAAAATAATTAATAAATTTTCGCAGAGAATTAAATTTCACTCTTGTTTTACGTCTTCTTTGATTAATACCAGTGTAGAAGAATAATGACAGAATCAAAACAAATAAAAAAATCTGATGTGGCCAGCACATAACCTCTCGCCGTATATTTTACCTGGCTGTATGCATAAAGCAAAGAATATTTTTATAAACACAAATAATATATTCATATAAATCTATGACGTATAAACTTCTTTGTTATTCAATAATAGCATGTCTCAACATGAAGATATTTTACCATAAATTATGTTACAATAAATTACAAAGTAGAGTACTATATATAAATATTAGGCTGGTAACAGCAATTTTCAATTCGAACAACGTTGTTTACTTTCTCTTCATATTCTTCTAGTAAAAACATTAATTTTGGGCGGTCTAAAATGTATATATGGATTGTGCATCTATTCTTACATATCTTCTTTTACATTTTATTTTTTCATACATGTTATATCTAAATAACACTAATTCCCTTTAATAAAGTGACGGATAGATTGCACTCCGATTATTCTTATATCGATGTGTAATTTTGTCAATATTTACAACTTACTTGAGAAGAATTTGATAGCTTTTTCGCAATTCAAAGTTACTCTAGTCTATAGTACTGGTGTACATTGTCCCATAATGTTTGAAACAAATTTAAGTTCTTCAACCTAGACTTGTCATCTCCATAATAGTCACAGATCAAGAATTAAGGGATTCTCCAAGTACATTTTTCTTTCATTACTCATTATTTCTGACACTGACATTTATCTGTCAGTTACAAATAATTTAAATTATCAACTATTTTTCATGGCATTCTTTCGGCTGTCAAATTTATTACAACAGATTATTTTATATATTATACTTCTTTTATCTCTAAATCTATGGAATATATAATAAAATATTTAAATGTATCAGATAGAGAATTTAATTTTCTTTAATATTACCACGAAAATTTTTCAAAAAATAATATTTAGAAGATTTTTTTTCAAGAATCTTCTACTTCCGGTTGTCCAATTATTACCAAAACCTTTTCAGATCTTCCCATGAATGTCCGATTGGGAAATACGTTGTTAAACAAATTTTAAGTCTTATAGTTTTTGAGTAACCGTCCTTCCAACATCCCACACACACACACACACACACACATCCACACACACACACACACACACACACACACACACACACACACACACACACACACACACACAGACATCATCGTAAAAATGATAAAATCGGATTGTAGGGACCTTAAAACGTGCTTATTCAATAAAATCTGGATATGCGATTTTTAGCATGAATGCAATACCTCTCTTAGCGAGAGGTAAAAAGTACTGATGTTTAAACAATACATAAGCCAACTTTAATTCTCAATATGGGTATTCTTGTTTTCTTAGTATAAAAGTTATTAACAAAAAAAAAAATTGACCCTTTAATTCTTTTGAGCAGTGTATAAATTTTCTTGCAAAAGCTTATAATATTTCCAGTAAAATAATTTCATAAACAAACTATGTAATTTGCACTTGACACTGACATTTTCTTCTTTAGCTTTTCCCATTCGTTAGGGGTCGCTATTTTTGAATTTATTCAACCACTCATTTCTTATTTACTTGTTGTCCTCATTCAGTTCCTTTTCTCTTAAATCCTTCGCAATACAGTATTGCGATCTTTTCTTTGGTCTTCCTCTGTTTTTTCTACCTTCTACTACTAAGCCGTTCATTCTGCATCTAATATATTCTTCATCTTTCCTCATGACATGTTCAAACTAATATAATCGTGTCTCTTGTATATTTCTAGAAACTTCTATCACTCGAGCCATTTCCCTTATCCTCTCTTTCTGTATCCTATTTTTCCGTGTCTTCCCCAACATCCATCTCAACATACTCATCTCTCTGCCACATTCATTTTGTTTTCATTGATACTGACATTTGTCAATTTGAATTATCTGGATATATTAGCAGTTTCCATGGTTAGCATATCTGGCTGGTTTATGAAATTTAATATCTTTATAATTCTTTATCTCTATATCTATTGAATAGGAATTAAAAAATGCAGTCACATCGTTTTGCGAATAAAATATTCTTTAAAATTAAAACTTTAAATGTCAATAAATGATATTTAACTACTTTTATCAAGAAAAATTGTTAAAAGTTGCAAATGAGGGTAGTTCCGGGGGACCTATTATAACTAAACTTTAATCATGCCTGCATATATAATATATAAATGTTGGAATCGTGGTATTGGAATTACGCGATCCGAAAAGATCGTCACATACACACACACGCAGACGCACACACACACACACATACAGATATCATCAGAAAAATAGTAAATTCCTACTCTAGGGACCCCAAAAGTGCTTATTCATTAGAAATTCACTCTCAAAATTTTTGACCAAACACAATACCTTCGTTGCCTAAAGGTGACGGCAGGTAAAAATAGTATATTTTTTTTCCTAAGGTCTGTTATCGCACTCGTCCTTTGAAAAACTTGGATTCGTGCTTTAACAGATTGCCTTATGAAACTTCTTTTTTAATGTACTACTATTAGCTATTTCAAATATTTCTATGTGTGCTTATTTATATTTTATTTCTCGCATTCAGTGCAGCGCTAAAATTATATTTTATTATTTTCTTTATTTATGCGTAGGTTAATGGGTATAAGTTAATAAGGATATTAAAAATGTAAGTAAATATATTTTTCTCTTGATATGTTTGCAGAAGAAAATAGAAAGCAGAAACTTGGCAAATATGAAATAATATTCTTGGGAGATGTAATATTTAGTAGTAATAAAACTTTTATCCCTATGAAATATTAGTAATAGAGTCTGTTATTATAAATTTATCCGTTCCTTTCTCTAGTTCATAAGATTTTAAGTTTGTCGTCTGGCTAAAGGTACGTACATAAATTATTTAAAATCACCTGTTTTATTTATAGTAAGTTTTTGTGACATTCTTTTATTCATTTCGAAATATATTTGCACAATTTCTCCTAAAGCACTGGAATAATGAGGTACGAATATAATATTCTAGTGGAAAAATAGTTACTTTTTTAAAATGTGTACTTCATGTTTAATGTTATATTTTTAATTAGTAACCTTTTTTGCATGTTGCAATATCACCATTTATAATTATAATATACCTATTGTCTATTTAATTAATACTTTCTTAGAGTCCGTATTGAATATGAAATATTCAAGTCTCTATAGAAACGCATATAGGTGTTATAGAAATACCTAGAATCCCATAAAAAACATTGCATGAGAAAAGTAATTATATTTTTCGAGAAAATATTTCTTTAAATTGTTGTATTTAGCATTTTTCTTCACATGCAGTTATAAATTGTTGTGAATCGTTTGGGGACTGAATGCGTCTTTCTTAACTGTGACATTAAAATGCACATAATTTTGTGTAACCATTTCATTAAAGCAAGTGCTTTTAAAAACAACACCATTAACTTACATTCCAAGAATGGGCATTGTAAAACATCGTCATTTGTTAACAAGCGCGATTCTCTGTAAAACTGGAAATACAACAACGATGGAGATAACAGTTTCACTCAACCTGTAGAGAGGATGTCGGAAAGCCTTCTCGACCATTCCCAGGTCGACAACTTATTACAGTTTTTTTTATTTGGACAATGCGATAACAAACACTCAAGAAAAAATTCTTAACTTTTTTCTCTAAATCGAAATTTGTAACGATTGAGGAGTGACAAATTTCGTTCAATCATTTTGCTTCGGGTGTACGCTGTTTCTTTGGACACAATAGCAACAAAAATTAATGAAAAAAAAAGTTACAACTATTCTATTAAAATGTGAATAAAATTTAAAATTTATGTAACATTTCATTAATAGAAATTTAAAATAAATTTACAGCTATTTGAAAATACAAGCAAAATATTTCGAAATAAAATTGTTCGAAATATTATTCGCATATTAAAATATAAGTTACAAAAGGCCATTAAAATATTTAACAATTTCTGGTAGAATTGTTAAACTGAGGACATTGATAAGTGTTTTTTATTCTACGAATTGCTTAAATATTTTGTGTATTTATTACAGTCATACTAATCCCCAATAACAGAATGTCAACAAAAATCGTTTAACCCTACCTTAGTCGCGCAGGTGATGTACGTCACCCACTCTACTTTAATAAACGCTAGAGCCGATTTCTGAAATTGTGTAAATCCATAAGTCTAAGTACTTTTAGGAATAATAGTAGCTATATATTTCTGAGTGGTTGACAATAGTCACCCACGCGACTAATGGTGTACCTGTCCGAAAAATTGGTTTTTTTTTACGTTTAAATAAAAACTACATAGCAGTCTTTTTATTATCACCTTTTACGCACCTTTTTGAGTTTATGATGATATTTGGACCAATAGGCTTTAGCTTGAAGCAAATATATCTGCACTAAAGACAAGAAAGAACGAAATATAAAAATAAATTAATATAACATCACGACATGTTACCCATTTCCGAGTGTGCCAATCTGCTTTGGACACAGATTTCGGTATATACCGTGCGGGCGTATACCAGGCATCACACGACGAGCATTCATTACTGGCGTGGAGAGCGCGCCACGCTGGTCACTTCTGTACCATTTGAAATTCGAAATAGTTATTTTGGCGTCCCGCGACGGTTCACTTTTTTGCTATTTAAACAAACTTTTGACAATTGAGTTCGTAAGACGTAAAGTAAAAGCGATCGTAAAGTAAAAGCGGCCGTAAAGTAGTCTTCGACAGATATCAAAATAAAAATGATACTTTACGGTTGCCAAAGAATACGTAAAAGAACGATTTTTGTAATGGCTGCTTAAAAAGCTATTTTCAACTCTTGGAATATAAATATTTTTCTTTATTTATTTGGTGTTTACAGTAATTCTTCAATTTTATCGTTATTTGAATCCTTCACTATTTTTAAACTTTAATAGTCTCTAACATACAGTTTTACGGTCCAGTTTGAATATGTTACTTTGGTGTAGGGCCCCATTGACATGGTTTAGATATATGGTGAGAATAACGAATAGTTTGTGAAATATTTATTTATTGAAGAGGTTAAGGGTGTACGGTCCCTAGAAAAGTAATCAAAATGTTCCTTCTCTTTCAGTGTTCCTCATCCTCCCATTTAACAATTGCGTCTGGCGTGGCGCTCAGCATCCGGCAGCTCTCAAGCACCTTGTATGTTTTCCTCTAGTGTCGCTGTATTCCCAGTCGTGTCGTTAAGTCATTCAATCAATCAATCGGTATTACGGTGCAGTCTGGGCACGGGCACGCTGTTTGCAATAATCACCGAGTGGCAATTAGCCCGAGGTTGTCAACCCCGAGAAAGTGATCGGTCCAGGACAGAGGGAAGAATTCTACGCACGTCGCACACATCAGACAGAAGTGTGACGCCGAAGGCTTGACGCCACTGAATCAGATATATGAGGAGGGTATTGGTATTGTAGCAGGAGAGGCCACAAGAAGTACATTTCAGAATAGAAATAGTATATAAACATCTCGTTTATAAAACGAGACACATACCTACTACTTTTTAAGACTGCAAATTTAAGACAACAGAAAAACAGAAACACTTTATAGGTTAGTTATTTTTATACACCTGTCTATAGCTGATGAAACTAAAATACAGGAAGTAGAAAGCTAACTTCATCGTAATGAATCAGCTGTTAGTGTCTATACGTTCGAAATCAATGCTTGTCAAATTGTTATAAAGATATTGTTTAGCGTCATAGAAATCATTTGGTCACATTGAAGGTTAGAAAAGTATAGCCCTAACTTTTCACATATCTACGTATAGGCGATTCATTAAATATAAAGAATTATAAAGATATTACATTTCATAAATCAGCCAGCTATGCTAACTATGAAAACTACTAATATATTCAGATAATTCAAATTGACAGATGTCAGTATCAATGAAAAGAAAATGAATGTGGCAGAGATGAGGATGTAGAGATAGATGTTGGGGAAGACACGGAAATATAGGATAAGGAATTAAAGGATAAGGGAAATTGATCGAATGATAGATGTTTCTAGAAAAATAGGAGAGACGATTACATTGGTTTGACTATGTCATACGGAGAGATAAAGAATATATTGGAAGGAACATGACTAGCTTAGTAGTAGAAGGTAGAAGAAATTAGAGGAAGACGAAGGATAAGATGTGAGGACTGCATTGCGGAAGACGAGAGAAAAGGAACCGAATGAGGACGACACGCAAAACAGAAATGAGTGGAAGAAGAAAATAAAAAATCTGATGTGACCAACACCGTATCTCCTGCCATTTACCTATGTATATAATTGTTATATTACTTTATAAATTTATCCATACAATAGAAAAAGTATTAAAGCAAACTTGTAGAAAATAAAATAATCTTTAATTTTTATAATATCTTGAGCTTCAAGTAAACTGCCATTTCCGGTTATCCGATTGCCACCAAAATCTAATCAGATATTTCCATATTAGAATAAGGTAGAAATACATGATTTCAAAACTTTCTGAATGATAGTATTTGTGTTAGAGCGTATACAGGATCCACACACACACACATACATACACACAGACATCATCGTGAAAATGTTAAAGTTGGATCCTAGGGATCTGAAAACGTGGTCATTTACCAAAATCTCGATATGCGATTTTTAGCACGATCCCTATACCTCCCTTACCAAGGGTAGCGGGAGGTAAAAAGTACTGTAGTACTCCATTTGAAACAACGCAAATGAAATGTTAAAAATAACTTTTGACTAATACTATCTCGCTGTATTTATTCCGCTATAGTGAAGTTAAAAGCTATAAATTTCCGTCGCGTCTTTAAGACGTCCTCGTTGCCGTCGCCGGTTGCCGGTGTGTTGACATGAAATGGCTGACCCTGTTTCGCTTCGCAGGTGTAGTTCACGCGTTCACGGTCATCCTGCACTGCCATAACTCCAACGGCGCTGCGAAGCACGACGTCGGGTCAAAGGTCGAGCGTACACTGACGCTGAATTCTCATTAGCTATGTATCAATCTCTCAGACTGATTAAACTGCAAGGTTAATTATTTATGTGACGGTTAAATGCATGAAACTAATTTAGCAAATGATATTGCATTTATGAATACATATTTTTACTTTTTACTTCTGTACTAGATTGAGATATTGTTATTTAAATACAAGTATAGTGATTATGAATATGTTTCAAATATAGAAAAATATCTGATGTGGCCAGCACAATACCTTCCGTCAATCCTGTGTATTATGTATGTATAAATTCCATACATTCCATAAACAAACTATGCATATTGCACTTGACACCGACATCTTCTTCTTCTCTAGCTTTTCCCATTCTTTACGGGTCACTATTTTTTATTTTATTCTTCCACTTATTTCTGTTTTGCGTGTCGTTCTCATTCCTTTTTCTCAAGTCTTCCGCAATACAGTCCTAACATCTTATCTTTAGTCATCCTCTGTAACACTAGAGTTATTTCCCTTATTTTTTCATTCCTTACCGTATCTTTCAGTATCTCCCCCAAAATCTATTTCAACATCCTCATCTCTGCCACATTCATTTACTTTTCATTGATACTGGCATCTGTCAATTTAAATTATCTGAGTATATTAGCAGTTTCCATATGGTTAGCCTAGCTGGTTGATTTATAAAATTTAATATATTTAAAATTCTTTAACTCTATATCTATTGAATATGAAATATAAAATGCAATCAAATCGTATAGAGAATAATATATTCTAAAACGTTGAATGTCAATAACTTGATATTTAACTGCGTTTTTTCAAGAAAAACTGGTGAAATCGTCAAATAAGGGTACTTCCGGTTGACGAATTATAACCAAAATCTAATCACCTCTTCTTCAGGATGTATATGTGAGGAATACGAAAATATAGTTTTTGGGATCGTGGTATATAAGTTATACGATCCAAAACTTTCCACAGACACACACACACACACACACACACACACACACACACACACACACACACACACAGACACACATACGGACATCACCGTAAAAACAGGTAAAGACGTATTATATAGACCCTAAAACGTGCTTATTCTCTGAAAACTTATTGAATTTTTTGACTAAAAGACAATACCTTCCTTACCTAAAGGTGACGGAAGGTAAAAACGGATCATCGAAATGCCGGATTAGCACATCTTGGAATTTCAGTTTTAATTTTCCAGATCGGAGGAATTCCGATATTTGGGTCTGGTCTGTGTTTATCCACATATTTTACTCTGCGTACGTCTTGTAGAAGTTGGAAGTAGTTTTAAAGAAGAATGCAACTCCTGAGTGTACATCTAGGTCGATATTGTTATATAATTCCAAAATATGAATAAAAGGTCAACATTTTTAATAAACTGGCCAAATTTTAAATTTGACCAGAACCAAAGATTTGGTTTAATGATTGGATTGGCCGGATTCATTATTAAAACCCCCTTCCATCACTAATTTTAATGATGACTTATGGCAATTTTAACATTTTCAGAAAAATAATTTTGTGCATAAATACTTGTGAATACCTATCTCAGGAAAATAATGTTTATTAAAAAAAACAGGAATAGTTAACAGCTAGTAAATCATTCTTTATTAGTCATACCTGCATATTAAATTCATCTTCAATTTAAATTCAATTACGACATGAAATATGGAAAAAACACGTGACATGTGAAACGATTTATGTGTAATTAATAAGAATAATTGGCGTTACTAAACGATTTGAAATTTATTACAAATTAAGCGTAACATATGTGATGTTGTTCACTAATTATTTGCGGAAATTAATGATACCAGCTCTTATTTTTAAATCAGTTAAAGGTTATTAATTTTACAATAATTACCATGCACACACCCATAGCGAAATCGTATTCTAGGGATTCTATGTAATATAATTAAAGAACGAGTTTATGACACGTTTTTCGCACGTGCGACAAACGTGTCATAAAATGAGTTTTTATACAATTTTTATATTTTGCGTTATTTATACACAGGTACATTAAAATATTTAAAAAAAACTTTTATATTTACCGAGTTGATTTAAGGATATTTGTATACGTAATGTTGTAGTTAGTAACAATGGACTGACATTTATGCAATTGTTTTAAAGTTAATGTCAATTTATGAACATAAGTAAATGTCATCTAGGAGCAACCCTCTAAAACAAAACACTGCATATCAAAATGAATGTTTTTACATTCCGTCACCTTTCGGTAAGGAAGGTATTGTCT
The DNA here is from genome assembly GCA_951394225.1 of Harpalus rufipes. Lineage (NCBI taxonomy): Eukaryota > Metazoa > Arthropoda > Insecta > Coleoptera > Carabidae > Harpalus > Harpalus rufipes. The sequence continues at coordinate 52,312,289 of OX596277.1, read as the reverse complement.
TTGGTCAAAAAATTTAATGATGAGTTTTTAGTGAATAAGCATGTTTTACGGCCCCTATAAAACGATTTTACCATTTTTACGATGATGTCCGTATGTATGTGTGTGTGTGTGTGTGTGTGTGTGTGTGTGTGTGTGTGTGTGTGTGTGTCTGTGTGTGTGTGTGTGACAAAAGTTTCGGATCGCATAACTTCAATACCACGATTCCAAAAATTATATTTTTTTTTCGTATTCCTCAAGTTTACATCCAGAAGAACAACTGATTAGATTTTGTTAATAATTGGTGAACCGGAAGTACCCTCATTTGAAGATTTAACAGTTAAATTTGATTTATTGATATTTAACGTTATTATAACTTAAAGAATATATTATTCTCTATATGATTTGATTACATTTTATACTTCATATTCAATAGATATAGAGTTGAAGAAATTATTTTTTTTATAATTCAGCCAGCTATGCTAAACTTGGAAACTATTAATATATTCATATAATTAAAATTGACAGATGTCAGTATAAAGAAAAAGTATATTAATGTGGTGGAGATGAGGATGTTGAAGTAGATTTTGGGGAAGACACGGAAAGATAGGTAAGGAAATAACTCTAGTGTTACAAGTTTCTAGAAAGATACAAGCGAGATGATTACATTTGTTTGAAAATGTCATGAGGAGAAATGAAGAACGTATATTGGATGAAGAATGAATAGCTTAGTAATAGAAGTTTGAAGAAACAGAGAAAGACCAAAGATAAGATGGAAGGACTGTATTGCGGAATACATGAGAGAAAAGAACTGAATGAGAACGACACGTAAAACAGAAATAAGTGGAAGAAAATAAAAAATAGCGACCCCTAACGAATGAGGAAAGCTAAAGAAGAAGAAGAATAAGAAGTAGATGTTAGTGTCAAGTGCAATTTACATAGTTTGTTTATGAAATAATTTTAGTGGAAATTTAGAATCTTTTTATACATAATACACAGGTTTGACGGAAGGTATTGTGCTGGGCCACAACAGATTTTTTTACACTAAATTTATTTTCTTTTTCTTTCACAAAATTTTCTAACTAGTCGAAGATCCCTTTCAGACCTAATCTTACAACAAGAAGGCATTTTTAAATACTTTGTATAAGTGACGCTGACGAGAACCACTAGCAGTTCGCCATTTGGCTCCAAAATTGAAAGGCAGAAATTTGCTAAAAGATATTTTAACACCTTTGCAGGATTATATACTTGATCAAGACCCTCTGAACTATTACGGGACACAATTATTAAATTTTATTTTAAATATATATTTTAAAATTAGAATACACCACGAAACGAAAGTTATTGTAAACAATGTAACAAGAATAGTAAGTTTTTTTATTCCGATATCTTCTTTATTAAGGTAGATAGATACTGAATTAATCGATTTAAAATATGTTTAATTATAATTCGTTTGTTGGTTTTAATCATAATTTAGTAGTTTATTTTTTATTTTCAAAAATATCTTAAGAACACTTGCTCTAGTGAGCAGTGCTCAAACGAGACTAAACATATCTCTATCTCTAGTTGTCACTGTCTGGCCAGCCAAAATCAAAACAAACCAAATGAAGTTTTGTCTAGTTATAACTTTCGTCGTTGGTATCGTCACCTAATCTGTCACATTGATTTGGAAGCATTCCAATAATTACTTGGATGTTGTAAAAAATGGAAGGCAGTGTATTATTGTCGAATGTTGAAAATATTTAAAATAAAATTCTATCTTATTCTCAAAAATCCTAGTGTGACCATCGTATCATGAGTCCTGTTTTTTATATAATTAATTATAAATATGAAACTTATGAACTCCTGCGATTTCAACTTCATGAAGCGTTTTTGATAGCGCAGTCAGCACGTCCGCATTCTCGTTTTGATGATATCGTAGGGCAGCGAACAAAGCGCCTACGGAGAAGACTCCGGCCGGGGGAGATTTATATGACAACAGAGAAAGAAACTGTGCTGTGTGAATGGGGTAACAGAACTCTCACAACCTAACCTGCCTGCAACCAAATCATGCTTAACTTACCCAACTCCATAAATATAACACATTCTTTGTTTCCCTCAATTTATACGAAGAGCTTTCAGCTAAATTTAGAATCAACTTAATAAAATGCGAATGTGAGAAGAATGTCAGATAGTTAAACGATATTGCCGTATAATTCTAATACGCAAAAATGACATGTTTGTAATTCTTATATCTTATACATTAAAATTTTATGTGCTCAAGATGTTAATAAGATATTACTTAGTGATAGTCGTAAATTATTCTCTGTAAAACATTATAAATCGTTCAAGTACATCATGTTTTATATCAGAAAAAGGTTAGGTTTGTACGCCAATGTAATCATTTAATGATATAAGTGTACACACGATGATATATTATAAAAAAATGTTTTTTTTTATATAGATTTATCAATATCAATGAAATTAATTATTGAAATTAAAGTTTTTCTCTCTTGTAATTTGTAATCAACGGTTGTATTGTTGTAATCTATAGTTTTAATTGTTGTAATTAAAATTTAACAATTAGCAAAGACATTGTTCTAAGTGCATGTATTCATATTAATTTTTACCTTCCGTCACCTATAGGTAAGGAAGGTATTGTCTTTGGTCAAAAAATTCGGTGGTGAGTTTTCATTGAATAAGCACGTTTTAGGGTCTTTACAATACGATTTTACTATTTTTACGATGATGTCTGTATGTGTGTGTGTGTGTATGTTCGTATGTGCGTGTGTGTGTATGTGTGTATGTGTGTATGTGTGTATGTGTGTATGTGTGTGTGTGTGTGTGTGTGTGTGTGTGTGTGTGTGTGTGTACGTGACCGCTTTTTCGTGCACGATATCTCCAATACTAGAATTCCAAAAATTACAATTCTTGCGTATTCCTCTTCCTTGCAACCATATGCAGACATGTTTAGATTTTGGTTATAATTGGTCAACCGAAAGTACCCCCTTTTATAGATTTCAACAGTTTTTCTTGAAAAACTCAGCTAATGTTATTATAACTTAAAGAATATATTATTCTCTATACGATTTGATTGCATTTTATATTTGATATTCAACAGATATAGAGTTAAAGAATAATAAAGATAAAAAATTCGTATAAATTTCATAATTCAGCCAGCTATGCTAACATAACCATGGAAACTGCTAATATATTCAGGTAATTCAAATTGACAGATGTCAGTATCAATTAAATGAAATCAATGAAAAAATAAGGCAAGTAATTCTAGTGTTAGAAGTTTTTAGATATAATAGAGACGATTACATTGGTTTGAACATGTCATGAGGAGAGATGAATAAATTAATAGAAGGTGGAAGAAACTTAGGAAGACCAAATATAAGATGAAAAGACTGTATTGCAGAAGACTTGAGAGAAAAGGAACTGAATGAAGACGACACGCAAAAAAAATTAGTGGAAGAAGAAAATAAAAAATAGCGACCCCCTAACGAATGGGAAAACTAAAGAAGAAGAAGTTGTCAGTGTCAAGTGCAATTTGCATAGTTTGTTTATGAAATAATTTTACTTGAAATATAGGATCTTTTGCAAAAAAATTATGTATAGGGCGCGTGCAGTGACATGACTTTGCTGCCTTTGGCAAGCAGATATGGGAACCCGTATCAAAATGAAAACAATTAATTATGTCCATAACTGACAAGTGTCATAATTTTTCATTCAAAATTTCATGATTTTCTTATTTCATGTGATTTGTTTGTTATCAGGAGTATGGAATTCATGCTGTTCAAAAGAAAATGACCAAAGTAACAGTATCTTATGTCTGTCAGTTTCATTAATTTAAATATTACACGTTGTTGTTACAGTGTAGATCTATAGATTTCTTTCTTTATGTAAAGTACTTTTCGTTTTATTTGTTTTTAATTACATTTGAACAAATTTATACTTTCTTGGTCGCATTATGAAGGTAAAATTTACATTTATTGTTTCATTTACAATGTAAATTCCACAACAATATTTTTGCGGGAAAATCCAGTTAATAAGGTTGAAGTTAAACTAGTGGTGGTGGTGGTGGTGGTAATATCATGCGGTCTTTATTGGACTATGCAAATACGTTGTATCAACATGAATTAATGAAACAATGCTTAGCAAAGCTCGGCGCAAACCTGGGCCTACAACCCAATCTTCAGGTTAACCCAAGTGGTCAGATGTGTTAAGACTCAGATTACACCGAGGTTTGTATTTCAAACTGATAGGACCACCAACACTCACAACGACACTCATAATAATAACACCAGCAGATCTAGAGGTTATCATTTTTTATCAATTGCCAACCAAAGACAAAAGAGGAATGTGAATCGCACAAAAAACACGAAAAAACTGATTTTGGTGAAAAATGTAAATTTAATTTGTACACTTACTTATATAGTGACACTTCATCCACAGAATTATTGCTGGTAAAATCATATTTTCATGGTAAAGATGGACAAAATAACAAATAAAGAAAAACTAAATACAAATTACAAATCTATAGAAACCAACAAAATTTTGCGTTCATAAATACATATAAAATTAAATTTAACTGTAATATCTTAGTCCAGTCATTAGAAACCAAAAACGGTCTTTGAACCTTTGCCTTACAAAAGATGGGGTAATGATTTGTATATATGTTGTTTAGGTCAGGATTCTGATGTAAATTCAAGTTTTCGACCTTGGGGAGGGTCGGCGAGAGCCGCCATCTTTGATTAAAGCTATAGAAAAAGTGTTTTTCTACATTCTACATAGAAAGTAGCCATTTGCGCTCTCTTTGTCAACGCAAAATGTCACTTTGCCGCTCTAGCGCGACAAAGTAGAAAAAACACTCGCTGTCCAAATTTCTAACTATACAATGTTGAGAAATGTCACTTGTCAACATTCTTAATGGAAACGTTTAGTCAGGAACTAATGGCACTGTAGTGACACATTTACCACCTTTACAAATCAATCTGACAAATAACTGTTCTGTCAGTATATTTCTTAACAAAAAAAAAAATGCCGCATTGTTGTGAAAATAAAATAGGGCATTCATTTACAAAAACGAAAGTATAAAATGTTTAGATTAGTTGAAGCAATAGGTCAAGAAGAATGGGAAATAACGATAAATTAAAATTAAGTATAAAAGACGTTTTTTCTTTATATTAATACTTATTAATTGAATAGTAGTGTAAGTACAAAGTATCCATTTTATTAATTTTTGTTATGGTGGCGACTGTAGAAAAAATCTTGTGTGTATTTCGCGCGCAAATGAACATTTCGAGAGAACAACCTCTCAATCGATAATGTCCTATTTTGCGCTCTTAATGGACAAATAGCTATTTTCTACAGTCTACATAGAAAGTAGTCATTTGCGCTCTCTTTTGTCAACGCAAAATGTTACTTTGCCGCTCTAGCGAGACAAATTAGAAAAAACGCTCGCTGTCCAAATGTCTAACTATATAATGTTGAGAAATGTCACTTGTCTACATTCTAATGGAAACGTTTAGTCAGGAACTAATGGCACTGTATTAGTGACATACATTTACCACCTTTACAAATCAATCTGACATATAACTACTCTGTCGGTATGTTACATAACCAAAAAAAAAAAAAAAAAATGCCGCACTATTGTGAAAATAAAATAGGACATTCATTTAAAAAACGAAAGTATAAAATGTTTAGATTAGATTGAAGCAATAGGTCAAGAAGAATGGGAAATAACGATAAATTAAAATTAAATATAAAAGTCGTTTCTTCTTTATATTAATCCTTATTAATTGAGTAGTAGTGTAAGTACAAAGTGTACATTTTATTATTTTTTGTTATGGTAGCGACTGTAGAAAAAATCTTGAGTGTGTTTCGAGCGCAAATGGACATTGTCGATTTCGAGAGAACCTCTCAATCGATAATGTCCTATTTTGCGCTCTTATACAGGGTGTTAATAAAAAAAACATTACACACTTTAGCAGGTGATAGTAGAGATGAAAACAAGAAAAAAATTCTAATACACTTAGGTCCAACACTCATTGGTTTTTAGAAAATTTATGTATGGAATTTGTACATAATACACAGGATTGACGGAAGGTATTGTGCTGGCCACATCAGATTTAACAACTAAGGACTCTAGGTGTTTACGATCAATTGTAAACAAAGTTGCAGCCGTCGTCGAAGAGACTCACGCACTTGATCGTAAACACCTAGAGTCCTTAGTTGTTAAATCTGATGTGGCCAGCACAATACCTTCCGTCAATCCTGTGTATTATGTACAAATTCCATACATAAATTTTCTAAAAACCAATGAGTATTGGACCTAAGTGTATTAGAATTTTTTTCTTGTTTTCATCTCTACTATCACCTGCTAAAGTGTGTAAAGTTTTTTTATTAACACCCTGTACACAAATAACTAAAATAAAATAAATATATCATCACGGCATATTACCCATTGCTGGGTGTGCCAATCAGCTTTGTACACAGATATCGGTAATGATGAAATATTGTACCGTGCGGGCACTTACCATGCGTCACCTCACGGGCACTCATAGCTGGCGTGGAGAGTGCACTACAGTGGTCAATTTTATGCCATTAAAATTCGAAGTATTTTTTGGCGTCGGTCGGAATCGAACTCGGGTCCCCAGATTCATGTATAATGCATTATTAAGTAAATTGAAATGATTAGTTGGTTAAATAAAACTTTACATTCCTATCCTAGACCCTAGACCCCATTAGCTATTCTCCACAAATTATATAAACGCCTGGCACTCTAGATAGCATTGTGCTCTCGATATTTGATATTCTAAAGATACAGCCAAGTGCTGACCTGAATGTCAAACAGTCTAGTAAAAATCCAGTTTAAATTTTAATCGGTCTCCTAGTTACATGTAGGTCACTCTAGCGTTGTGTGAAAATTTAAAACAAAAAGCCCTGAGAAGGGGTCTTGACGGCTTCTGACGTCATATGATTAATACAAGTTCGTGTTAATTATCAATCATCCTGATAGATGGAGCGCAGCACGAGGCAAGATCTGCCGTGAGTGGGCCCATTTGTATCGCGCACTGTTTTTGATTCTGTGAATTAACAATAAGAATCGTTGAATCTTGATGACGTACCTACTTCCGCTCCATCGTTCTTCAGAACAGCTAGCTACGACTATTTGTCAGAGACGGATTGAGGTAGGTTGCAGATACATCTAGGAAGATATTTTAGTGTACAGTGCCAGTGCCGGAAAAATATGGAAGGAGTATTCAGTTTATTATTTTTGAAACCGTATAGAATATTCAGTAGTTATATAACAAGAGGTTTAAAAATAATCGATTATACAGTGTGTGCAACGAAACGCGGAACATAGGAGTTTAACATAGGATTTTAAAAATGTGCGGAAATTGGCTCTCCTGTACATTTTAGAGCAAAAGTACAAGAATTAAAAGTTGTATAGAATTAATTTTTACTTAACCCTCTGGAGGTCGCGGTTGATCTGATAGATACAACCAAAATGTTTTTCGCAATATTATTGTATACACACAGTACATATCCCGATGACTTTGACTAGTTGTGCATGCGTATGTTTGTTATAAGATGGCGTATTATTTACGCCATTAGTTTTGTTTACAAAACGTGTTGTGTCTAAGTCTACACTAAATTGTATCTGAGAAATACCGCGACCGTTTGTGTTAGTATTGATTTAGTTCAACTCTATTTTTTTAAATGGCTAAAAATTCATATAAATTTGACAATCCATCAGATGTTGAAGCGTTGCAGAGAATATTACTCGAGTCCGATGAAGAGAATGACAAAATTGACTTTGAAAATGAAAGTGATCTAGAGGAAGAAGATTGTTTATTTTTTGGAAAGGATAAAATAGCAAATGAACAATAAGTCACAGAAGAATCTAATTAATTAACGTTATGAACAATTGTTCACTTTTTTTTTTTAAATGTATCAATGCGAGTTTTCATTTTTGTAACAATTTTGTTTAATTTCGTATCGCAGTCCAGGTCTAGATTATAACTATAAATAAATAAACAATCATTTATGATATTTTCATTTAATTTTTTCCATGTTTTTCCTAGTTTCAGCTGACGAAAATAATGAATGTATCTCTAAGATACACGCGACTTCTCATGTATGTTTTAGGACCGCGACTTCCGCAGGGTTAAAAAAAGTCCTCATTTACTGCAATAGAATATCTGTAGCACTAGATATTTAGAAAATAAAATATGATATTTTCATCAAAATTCAGATAGCCATGGAAATAAAAAACAAATAATACAATATATCAATTAAGATCATAATAAAAACAATAATAATATAATAATAATTTAAAATTCCAGTCCAAACGTTGATTTTTCGGGGATATTGTGTATGAGTCGTAACATACAGATGTTCATGATAGAGTCTCGTGGCCGTGTGCCTGAGTGTCTGGTCGCGAATCTGGGGACCCGGGTTCGATCACGACCGACGCCAGAAATTACATTGCATTTTAATGGCACAAAATTGACCCCTGTGGCGCACTCTCCACGCCAGCAATGAGTGCCCGTGAGGTGACGCTTGGTAAGCGCCCACACGGTACAAATATTCCATCATTACCGATATCTGTGTACGAAGCATATTGACACACCCAGCAATGGGTAATATGCCGTGATGAAATATTTATTTATTTATTTTATTCATTATTTTTACGCCAATATCTAAAATTTTGAATATTTGGCTCATTATTGAGTGTAAATGTGCTTTCGTCGGAAAACAAATATTTTCAATAAAATGTGAATATGTATTTGCCTTTTCCAGCATTAATACACAAAATGTTGCTCTCAGAAACTTCTCCTTCATTCAATTCCTGGTGTTTGCCATATTTATAAGATTTATATTTTTCTTCTTTTAAATAATTTCTTACTAAATGAAATTGAATGGAATTTAATGGCTACAATTATATTAATTTTATTTTCTTGTCTTTCTTCATCTTCATCTGCAATTAGCCTTTGACACTTGTATGGTTTTAAAACACTTCCTGTTTTATTAAATCTCTCAATTACACGAAATATTGTCGTTTTACTTGGAATTGGAAGATCAGGATAAGAGCCACCAAAAAGTGCTCGAATTTTTTCATAACTATTTCCTCTGCAATGTAATTTGACAACCAAAATTTTTTCTTCGGTACTGAACAAATCCATTTTATTATGCACAAACGAACTGTGATGCAATTTATTGATTACAACAGTGTAGACATAATGATTGCAACAATTAACATCAATAACACTGAACTGCTGTCAGAATGAGATTTTGTTTTATTTGTTTTTTATTTTCATGGCTATCTGATTTTTGACGAAAATGTCATATCTTCTTTTCTAACTATCTAGTGCTAGAGATATTCGAATGCATTAAATGAGGACTTTTTTTAAGTAAAAAATAATTCTAAACAACTTTTTATTCTTGTACTTTTGCTCTACAATGTACAGGGTGTTACATGTTTCGTTGCACACACTGTATAGTTGAGAGGACGAGTTGTGTTTTCAGGTAACACATCGAGTCCGCAAACTGTACCTATATTCAGATGACTTTTGAAGCTCGAGTTGTATATGTTAAGTATATACAATGAATTTTACAAAAAAAAATACAAAATGTCAAAAATATTATTTGTGTATCCCGGTTAAACCGTAAGCGCAACCATCATATCAAATACAATGATTTGTGAATCCTTAAGCCTAGTTTACAAACATATAAAAAAAAATTAAAAAATAATTATAAATAAGAAAGTTATTTTGAGTGGACCATTTTTCAATGTTACCCGGTATATGATTTCAATGGCAGGTTTAGATAAAATATTGTATTCTACTTACTTATAATGGTTATTATTCAATCGGATGATATACCACACTCCCCTGCGGCTCGTGTTCTAATCTCATTCTCGTGAATAATGACATCATAATACGCTCGTTGAATAATATACTATTAAACAATTACCAAATAAGCTGCACTTCTATCAAAATTAATTGTTTACCTGAAATTAGAAAGAAAAATTAATAGAATTTAAAAAATTGACTTTGTTCTCTTGCATTATGTAAACATTTGTAATACACGTATTCAATATAATTCTCGTGAATGATATATATTTAATAATTGTAATTATTATTTATAATAAAATACTATGATTCTATCAACACGCGCGTATCACTTCATTTGAACGATTTATATTTCAATTACAGTAAATGATCTGAAATAGATGAATAATTGAAATTTTAAACGTAGAATTTCATAAAATTAAATTACATAGATAAATTTACATTTGCTGCATTAACATTTTGTATTTTCATTAAATATTTGTTTCCGTATTATAATATGTGTACGCATTACTCTGTGATGAATTACACGACGTCATTATAAATTACATAAATGTGGGTTCCAGGCTCTAAAATTAATTTGTAAATGATTTATTTTACAACACGAATTCAATTACAACTTTGATTTTAAAACTGATGTCAAATAATATCGTTCAATGAATGCAAATATTGCAAATTCGAATGGTTAAATCGAATTTAATTTTACTTTTCTAATGATCTAATGCATAGCTCGTAAACAGTGGCTCGCGAACCACATATTATGGCTCCGCAATTGTTTTCATTCGTACCACATTTTACAACCTTTGTGGAAAAATAAGAGTGAGAATTCCTATTTTTACTTCTCGCTAAAAGAGGTATTGGATTCATGCTAAAAATCGCATATCCAGGTTTTATTGAATAAGCACAATTTAAGGTCCATAGAATCCGATTTTAACTTTTTTACAAGGACGTCTGTGTATGTGTGTGTGTGTGTGTGGATGTGTGGTGGGTTGTTGGAGGTTTTGGTACCAATTGAAAAACCGGAAATAGTATATCTTAAAAAAAAGTCTAAATATTATTTTTTTGAATTTTTTTAAATATTGAAAATAGCTTTCAGAACTCATAATAATAAAATAAATACAATATTTGGGATTAGTTCTGTTTATTTTATTTAACGTCGTCGTTAAATAAATCCCAAATATTGTATTTATTTGAATTATATCTTCTCTATATTGAAATTAAAATGTAATATATAAAATAATCTGTTAATTTCAGAGCCTAAACAACTCCATAGTAACCATCAGATGTTTGTAAATGACAGAAAAACGTCAGTGTCAAAAACCAACAGTAGTTCATAAACCTATTTGGACGAATATGATTTTATGTAGATTTTAGATGAAACTAAATCTTAGAATTTTTTTCTTGACAACATAGTAGTAAAACGTCAAATTACGCTTTTACGCTAAATGAAGAAGTTTAACTGACATTATTGAAGAATTTTTCTATGATATTGATAAGTTTACTATTTCTTGTTGTATAACAATAATAATGTGTGTGACGAAAGTTTCGGATCCCATAACTTCAATACCACGATTCCAAATATTATCTTTTTTTCGTATTCCTCAAGTTTACATCGAGAAGAATAACTGATTAGATTTTGGTTATAATTGGTGAACCGGAAGAAGCCTCATTTAAAGATTTCACAGTTAAATTTGATTTATTGACATTTAACATTATTATAACTTAAAGAATATATTATTCTCTATACGATTTGATTGCATTTTATACTTCATATTCAGTAGATATAGAGTTAAAGAATTTTAAAGAAATTAAATTTTATAAATCAGCCAGCTACGCTAAACATGGAAACTACTAATATATTCATATACTTCAAATTGACAGATGTCAGTATCAATAAAAAATAAATTAATGTGGTAGAGATGAGGATGTTGAAGTAGATGTTGGGGAAGACACGGAAAGATAGGTAAGGAAATTACTCTAGTCTTACAAGTTTCTAGAAAGATACAAGAAAGACGATTACATTGGTTTGAACATGTCGTGAGGAAAAATAAAGAATTGTATTGGAAGAAGAATGAATAGCTTAGTAATAGGAGGTTGAAGAAACAGAGGATGACCAACGATAAGATGGAAGGACTGTATTGCGAAAGACTTGAGAGAAAAAGAACTGAATGAGAACGACACGCAAAAATAGCAACCCCTAATGAATGGGAAAAGCTAAAGAAGAAGATGTCATTGTCAAATGCAATTTGCATAGTTTGTTTATGAAATAATTTTACTGGAAATTTAGAATCTTTTGCAAGAGAAATTATGTATGGAATATATATGTTACAGTTAAAGTATCAACTTAGTCAGTGCATACACTGTCTAGTTGATATATGCTTCCACTAGCTGTTTTAGTGAAAGTATACATTATTTTATATAGTGCATACTTTATCTAGTTAATGTATTCATTGACTAGTTAGTGTATACACCTTCTTTTGTCACTGTCTACCTAAATCCGAGTTCTGTGCGTTAGGTATTGTTTCTGTTTGTATTTTTTATAAAATTTATACGCCTAGATTGTTGGGTGGGCAGTTTGGGTGGGCATGTTGCGTGGACAACGCAATAATTTATACTTTCACTAAAACAGCTAGTGGAAGCATACATCAACTAGACAGTGTATGCACTGACTGAAATGTATACTTTAACTGTAACATATACATATGCAACAACAGATTTTTCATTGGACATCGTCAATACTTGTCCGGGACACATGCAATCCGTTGTGGCTCAGAGTTAATATTGGAACAGCTGTTTAGATATCTATATTTATTTTTAAAATATAAATGTGGAGTTCTGCGTTGTATGTAATATTTAATATTTAACACCATCCTGAAGTGGACAGTCGCAAAGAACAATGTCACCTATGTTCCTGCAGCCTGCTATACTGCAGGTACGTTTAAGTGCACATGTGGAAAGCAGGAAAGTGCTTTGTGCGACTCTCTCTTGCACATACTTTACCCGCAGCAGGAGTACGAGTAGCCACTTGCCAGGGTATTATACATGCCTGAATTATTTCTGCTATTGTCTACGTGCAGCCAGAAGCTTCTTACTTATTTAATCATACTTTTTGATACACGTGTGCAGTTAAATATGTAAAGAAGATGACGATAATGTTATACATTTTAAATGAACAGTTTATTCTAAAAGAATAATAGTTAATAAATTGGTCAAAACTATGAAGAAAGTATTATTTCTGATAGGTATTGCGATTCGTTATTTAAATAAAATATCAACTTGATTTTTATAAAATTTTAGTAGGTACCTGTCAGGTACTTTGTTTGAATTAGGATTTAAAATAAATTACTAATTATACTAATCATTATTAATAGGTAATAGGTTTTTGTAGTCTGTCTCAGTTATGAAAATGAAAATTATGTTTGTAAATATTTTGAATTACATAAATTGCATCGTTTTGAAACAGTCAGTGAAGAAGTGTCGCAGAATGACATCAAAATTTGACATTATTATGAAGAAACACCGCTAGATAATAATGAATTTTTAGATTTATTTTTTAAAATCGTTTATAAATATTCTTTTTATATTTTGTGTTCATAATAATATCATTACGAAACCCAAACTGCGTATCGAAAGGCCTTCATTTTGATACTTAATTTGTTGTTTTAGAAGGTTGGTACTAGATATCATTTAATTATGTTTATAAATCAGAATTGACATGAACTTTCAAATAATTGAATAAATGTCAATCTAATGTTACCAACTACAACATTACATATACAAATATCCCTAAATCAACTCGGAAATATGTAAAAGACGCAAAATATATAAAAATTGAATAAGAGACTCATTTTATAAGAATTTTTTTCAGGGCTCGTTTTATAAATTTTGACGTATGTGAAAAAAACATACCTTATATAACTCGTTCTTTAATATATTTTGTCATACATTTATAAAACAAGAAGTGAAACATTAAGGTCCTAGAACTTCGAAATGATATTTTAAAGTTCTAGGACTTTAAAATTTAACCTTTCATACTGAATCCTTTATTTATGCTGAATTAAATTAGTCTTCACCTTCACTTCATCCAAAATATTTCGAGAAATGTATTTTACATCAATTATAGCGAATAAGAATGTTAATGAAACCAGAAAAATTCAATTTCAATCTGCCAATCTGTCAAAATTTTGCTAGGATTTTTGAACAATTGCGACTCATACTCATACAAAACCCAAACTGCTACAAATTGCTGCAATTTTATTTTAATAATTTAATAACTAGAAACCAGTATGACATAAAAGTATATATGTACTTCAGACGAAAAGTGTATTTAAGGTATTCACAAGTAATAACGTTAAAGATGCTCTTTTCGTCCTAGATATACTGAAATACTATTTTCCGCTGACCGTTTAGTAATAGGTTATGTTAATGTATAATCATTCATTAATGGCCCCTATTATTGCACGATTTTTTCATTAATAAACGGTTTTAGTGGATAACCATAGGTCACACAAACCATTGTTGAACAATTGTCAAAATTTTGTGTCAAACGTTACTATCCTAAAAATTATTGTCATGGAATAAAATTAGATTTTCAGTAAGATACGATGTACGGAAAAGTATTGTAACATAAATTTAAATAACTATTTTAGCACTATTACCATTTACGTATTTTAAATAAAATTCTGAGATTCTAGATCATTATAGTTCTTGCACTTTGCAATGACTTTGCTAATAAATCTCTTGGTTGAAGTACTTTATTCATTTTATAATGAAGCACTTTTGATTAGGATGACTATGAGATTTTTAAATAGGGATAATAGTGTCCGTACCTAGTGCAGTATTTAAATTCTAAATGGAGGGATATTAATTAGTCTTTTTGCGGTTCCAATCCATTAATAATGCATGAAAAACCATTCCATTCCATTCTAGCTCCGTTTCCTTGATATAGTGGCTTTGGGCGCACTGCTGTTTTTAATATTAAATTTTATTGATAATGAACGACGCTAGGCGGGAACTTTAAAGAAATTCATTTACATTCAAGTACAATATGAATAGTTGAGCGTTGAGCGTGATTCATTGCTTTGCATCCGGCCTTTTCAATACTGTTTAAATGTAATTCTGAAAATATTTTAGCGAGTAAAGTGAGCGAAAACTGATTTTCTTTCTTTCCACGAACTATATATCTTTTCTGAAAGCACCAGCTGATATTGCACTTTGCGCAGCGGGAAATTTTCATATGAAATTGTTTGACTTGTGTACGTGAAGACATGCGAAACAATGGGACTGCACTATATAAATGAAATAGAAAACAACTGGTAATTTCTGTTAAATATTTTTAATAATGTTTCTAAGTTAAAGAATATGTTTTATGGAACAACCATTGATATACAGCGTGTTTCAATAAGCTTTTTTACTATTTGTAACTTTTTTACCTTCCGTCACCTATAGGTAAGGAAGGTATTGTCTTTGGTAAAAAAATTCGGTGGTGAGTTTGCATTGAATAAGCACGTTTTAGGGTCTTTACAATACGATTTTACTCTTTTTACGATGATGTCTGTATGTGTGTGTGTTCGTATGCGCGTGTGTATGTTTGTATGTGTGTGTGTGTGTGTGTGTGTGTGTATGTGACCGCGGTTTCGTCAACGATACGTATTCCTCTTCCTTACAACCATATGCAGACTTGATTAGATTTTGGTTATAATTTGTCAACCAGAAGAACCCTCATTTGAAGATTTTAACAGTTTTTCTTGAAAAACTCAGTTAAATGTTACTATAACTTAAAGAATATATTATTCTCTATACGATTTGATTGCATTTTATATTTCATATTCAACAGATATAGAGTTAAAGAATAATAAAGATAAAAAAATTCATATAAATTTCATAATTCAGCCATTCATACTAACTTAACCATGGAAACTGCAAATATATTCAGGTAATTCAAATTGACAGATGTCAGTATCAATAAAAAGCAAGTAATTGAATGAAATGGTAAGGGAAGTATCTCTAGTGTTAGAAGTATTTAGATATAATAGAGACGATTACATTGGTTTGAACATGCGTCATGAGGAGAGATGAATATATTAATAGAAGGTGGAAGAAACATAGGAAGACCAAATATAAGATCAAAAGACTGTATTGCAGAAGACTTGAGAGAAAAGGAACTGAATGAGGACGACATGAAAAACAAAAATTAGTGAAAGAAGAAAATAAAAAATAACGACCCCCTAACGAATGGGAAAAACTAAAGAAGAAGATGTCAGTGTCAAGTGCAATTTGCATAGTTTGTTTATAAAATAACTTTACTGGAAATATAGGATCTTTTGCAAAAAAATTATGTATAGGGCGCGTGCAGTGATATGACTTTGCTGCCTTTGGCAAGCAGATATGGGGACCCGTATCAAAATTACAGCAATTAATTATATCCATAACTGACAAGTGTCATAATTTTTCGTTCAAAATTTCATGATTTTCTTATTTCATGTGGTTTGTTTGTTATCAGGAGTATGGAATTCAGTTGCCGAGAAAGGGAATCATAAAATCCCAAAAATTTAGAATCTTTTGCAAGAAAATTTATGTATGGAATTTGTATATAATACACAGTATTGACGGAAGGTATTGTGCTGGCCACATCAGATTTTTATTTGAAAAGATGCAAAATTGGCGAAATCCCAAAATATGGGAACTAACTTTTTACCTCTCGCTAAGAGAGGTATTGGATTCATGCTAAAAATCGCATATCCAGATTTTAGTGATTAAGCACGTTTTAAGTCACTAGAGTCCGATTATAATATTTTTTTCGATGATGTGTGTGTGTGTGCGTGCGTGCGTGAGTGCGTACGTGAGAACGCGCGCGCGTGTTTCTGTTTGTGTCTATGGATGCTGGAAGTACGATTTATCAACTACTATAAGACTTAACATATGTTTAACCACGGATTCCTCAATCTAACATTAATGGGAAGAGCTGATAAGGTTTTCATAACAATTGAATAACCGGAAGTGATATTTTCTAAAAGAATTCTTCTAGATATTATTTTTTGAAAATTTATGTTATAACAAATAATTTGTTCTAATAAATATCGCTGCCCAAAAAACTGCACAGAGACCAGTTGATATATTTAAATGTTTGTAATTGACAGATAAATGCAAAATGTCAGTGTCAAAACTTAAAAGTTTTACTAACATTACTGAAGCTTTTTCTGGGAAGTACATTTAATATTTCTTATTGTATTATTAATTAAAATTATAGGTATATTAATATTACATTATACTTAAGAAATGTCGCTAATGCCGTCAATTAATTTGAAGAATTTTGAACATATTAGAAAAGTAGAACAATATTCCTCATACAACGAAAGAAAATATTATATTATAAATATTACTATTGCTTTCTGCAATATTTGGAAATACTAATACAAACTATTATAACCTAAATTGTGTGGTGACCTTGGTTTACAATTAAAAGGTATACGTTGAATTAAAAGTTTTAGTAAAAAGAAAGTGATGAATTATTATTTTGTTGTAATAAAAAGGCGTAATAATTATTATAAACGTACCGTCATGGTCCCTGGGGACGACCGGAGCCCACTATTCGGTAATTATTCGAGCGAACTGGATTTACTATTCGTTGTTTTTGGTTGAATTCGAATTAAGAACTATAGCAACACTAATGTCATCCTAATGAAATTGTCAAAATGTTTCATGAAATAGATTGAAATAATATTTATTTTAAATATTTTATTTATTTTGAATACATATATCTTTATTTCTGTATTTAATACTAATTCATTTGACAAGATAAAGAAGATTTAATAAAAATAAATGAAAATATATTTCTATTGCAAAGAATTTACAGTCCATACGATGTAACTTGGCGAGCCGAAAGAATGTAATTCAGTTCACTATTCCTAAGTTGCGCTTTGTCAAATATTTACTTTTACTTCGATGCCGCACAGCTTCGGAAGTGAAATAGTGATTTTACAATGTTTTATTGCCTTACACAAAGCAAATTTCACCCTAATACACTCAAACTCGAGGTGTCAGGTATTTTACAACCCAAGAAGTTATATTCATACATAAGCGTTGGTGCATTTTTTTTTCAATAGCAATAGAAATTTTATTTTCTTAACTTAATTAATTTAAAAAATAATTAATTATAATATGATTTATATAATAAATAATTCATTCCAATATTTGTAATATTTTTTTTTATAAATAATTTCTTTTTTTTTGTAATATTCGTAATTTTATTGAACTTCATTCTTCTTCGGTACGCCAGGTTACATCGTATGGACAGTAGATGGGGCCCCTAGTAACTGTTTGAGAAACATAACCAACTGGGGACTATGTCGTCTGACATTCAAAAATTCATATCTTGGCTAATAATTCAAATTTTAACATTGTCTTTATTAAAAAAAAAAACTCTTAATCATAATATGAAGTATAAATGCAATTCACAAATGAAAATTTGTTAAACACCTTTTCAATATGGCACACTCTTTAATGATTTCTTACTTTGTAACACAAAATTCTTTATGTGCAATAATTTTTCAGATCATTCTGATGTTCCAGAATAATTTATATCTAGTCTCCCTTTGGCAACACCTGACATTGTAAAACAATATTTTCGTGCAAAGGTTGGGCCCCTCGTAAACACCTGCTGTCGAAGAATGCGGTCCAAGTCCAGTGGACCACAGACTCTCGCTTTACGTATGCTATACTCTAGCAAGGGATTTTTTATCTTACTCACAATTTGCCACCTGCTTCTTGGTATTTCGAGTCTTATAAAAGAGGTTAATTATGAATAATGATGAAATCTGCGTCCCTGTCTTAATTTATCCACGAAAATTAGCTTTTATAGTATAGATTAACATATTGTACACCTGGAAGATACAGTTACAAATGAAGAATAGTTGCTCAACTGATTTGTTCCAGTTGAAATGGAGAAATTGCAAGTAATTTCTTGTTGTTAATTTCAACATTACAAATATGTAAATTACAAATAAATGACTATAAGAATCGATATTTTATTTTTTATTACATCATATTATAGAACAATTTAAATTCATAAGTCCATACATTTTTTCCTTCCGTCACCTTTTTGTTAGGAAGGTATTGTCTCTGGGAAAAATATTCAATAGTGAATTTCTAATGAATAAGCACGTTTTGGGGTCCCTAAAATACGAATTTACTATTTTTACGATGATGTCTGTCTGTATTTATGTGTGTGTGTGTGTATGTGTATGTGTGTGTGTGTGTGTGTGTGTGTGTGTGTGTGTGTGTGTGTGTGTGTGTGTGTGTGTGTGTGTGTGACAATTGTTTCGGATCGCATAACTTCAATACCAAGATTCCAAAAATTATAATTTTTTCGTATTCCTCGAGTTTAGATGCATCTGCAGACGTGATTAGATTTTGTTTATAATTGGTCCACCGGAAGTACCCTCATTTGCAAATTTTAACAGTTTTTCTTGAAAAACGCAGTTAAATATCATTTATTGACATTTATTGTTTTATAAATTTTAAAGATTATGTTTCTCTGTATGACGTGATTGCATTTTATACTTCATATTCAATAGATATGGAGTTAAAGAATTATAAAGATATTAAATTTCATAAATTAGCCAGAATAGCTGGCTAATTTCCATGGTTAGCAAACTGCTAATAAAAAGTACTAATATATTCAGACAATTCAAATTGAAAGATGTTAATATCAATGAAAAGTAAATGAATGTGGCAGAGATGATGATGTTGAGATAGATGTTTGGGACACGTAGGTAGGATAAGGAATAAAAGAATAAGGGAAATAACTCGAGTGACAGAAGTTTCTAGAAAGAGAGGCGATTATACTGGTTTGAACATGATGGTTGCTATAAGTATCGCTACAATTACTAGATAATACCTAGCTGACTTGTTCGCCATATTGGAGCCAAAATAAACACAGTAAATTATGAAATAAAAGTGGATTTTTTATATGTTTATGTAGTAACTATTTTCATAATAAAATATTTGCCGTTTTATAAATATTTATTTAAAATAATAAAACAAGAAAAAATACGGTTCGTTAAGATTTTTGAGGTTAGAGTAAAATATGTATATTGCAAGAACAACCCGCCATTATGGATAATTTCTATGATTAATAATACTGTAACACTGTTATTGGATTATTGAAGTTGGCTCCAACATGGCGGACGAGTCAGCTGTTATATATCTAGTAACTATAGGTGTTAGTGATGCCGTGGGATCTCGCGTTTTCGAGATCTCGTCTCGAAAATCGAGAAATTTCGAGACGAGAGTAATGCCCTCGAGATTTGCTCGAGACGAGAGTAGGTATTCGAGATCTCGATTGCACGTTTTTTTTTTAATATGTATATAATTAAAGATATACAATAAGAAAAATAATTATCAATACAAATATTTTAATTGCCTGTTTATTATTTATTTTTTCATTTTAAATTTATAGGGTTTTAGTATAAAGAATAGGAACAAAAGTGTTCCCTGTGGTGTACTCTTCACGCTAGTATTAAATGCCCTTGCTGCGAGTAATATTTGTTCAGTATTTTTTTACTTACCTGTTAAATTCCAGACTTAGTAAAAATAAAGGTGTAATCAGTAGTATCTACTTACTCCTTTATTACGCCGAAGTTGATGCTAATTTATTTTCCTAATAGATGAAAGTATAGAAAATTTATAAGATGTAAAGGTAATATTTTATGAATTTATTTTATATGTATTTATATACAAATAATAGATAATTACAGCGTCACTGCTTGCTACCTTCAACACGCTCTGACCAGCCAACTTATGGAACACCCATACAGCTAATTATAAATTCGAGAAATTCGAGACTCTCGAGTCGAGATCGAGACTAGAGGATGAAAAATATGGCGAGACGAGACGAAAACAAATCTCGTCTCGAAAATTCGAGACGAGACGAGAGTGAACAGTTTCTCGCCGTTTCTCGTCTCGCGGCATCACTAATAGGTGTCGACATGACGTCATATTGACTTCGAAAATCAAATGCAGTTAAACTAAAAATAATTACGACTTTTTAATATTAGGAATTCCTATTATTATCAGTGCAATTATTATTTGTATGGTTTAGTCAACGCATTAACTATGTCAAAAGAACATATGCATTGTCAGTCATCTTTGTATAAGATTTGTAAAAATCTTGAAACAAATAAACTTATTATTATTATTATTATTATTAATATTAGGAATTCTCTTAAAATTAAACTAATTATCAATTAAAATAATAAAAAATAATAATAGCGGAGGGTCCCATTGAGTTACGTATATTTGTTGTAGACCGTAATCTAAAAAAAAATTCTCTTAGAAGAATTTATGTATAGAAAGTCTGTTTTCGCTTACATTAATTTACGGTAGGCCTAACCATCGCAATTTGATTGCTTGCGTTCGTTGGGATTCTCCATGCCTCTAATCCATTTAAAATACGGTCAACACACGCTTCACATTTTTCACCGATATTTTGAAGATGCCTTTCACGTCTCTATAGGTTTTCGTAAAATAGTGATCTTATTTTTGCACGTATTAGATAATTATAAGAGGAAATATTTACGCTTGTACACTTTTCAGTTACTTAGAATATATAGTACCCATCATTCCTCTTTTATGATTCTGTGAGTGAGTGAGTATAATAATAATATCTTATACGTAAAATCTTGATTTTCTGATATTGGATGTAATTCAAAGCGACGTAGTAGGATGTCATGGATTAAAGTTATTAGCAGATTAATTGACTAAATATAATTAAATTATTAGCTTATGTTCTCTTCGTACGTGAGGTTATGACCGTAATTATATATAATAACCATCTAATTCTGTTTATTACATTTTCGAATATTATCTGCAAATAAACGATACGTTATTGATTATTTTTATTTGTTAAATGCAAAGTGACCTATAATTTCAAAATTTCAGTTACAACAACAAAAATGTACATCTTGAGAAAAACTAATCCGGTATCAATTCAGTAAAAATCTGTTGTGGCCAGCACAATACCTTCCGTCAATCCTGTGTATAATCTATAAATTCCATACATAATTTTTCTTGCAAAAGATTCTAAATTTCCAGTAAAATTATTTCATAAACAAACTGTTACAGAATAGACAAATAAAACTACCCGTCTTAAACTGTCTATCACAGATTCTTTTATTATACCGCGGTTAGTTCACAAAATACAAATACAGGATATAACAAACATATATTCAATCAATTTAATTCAATAATTATGTCACAAAATCAAAATCGGAAAAACAAAACGTGAAGTATTATTTTTTACATATTAATATCTAGGACTCTATATCTGATATCACTAGATATCAGCACAAGTGTCGCAACATACTCCCACCTTGAGGAACGATATAAAGTGAGAGACTCAATTCAAAAATTAAGACACGTGCGGATATCTAATGGGCATTCTTATTTTACGTCCACTACGCGTGATTAGAACACCTTCATTCATATCACTTTCATGAACACTGATGTGCTGATCACCTTCAGGAACTCTGGATATCGACAACTCGCCGAAGTCGATGTCCGTGGTACTCTCTAATGGGTAGATCCTTTGTATGGGACGCAAAAGTTGTCCGTTGGCTGTCTTCAACCGGACCAAACGAACTTCGCCATCCTTACCAGGAATCAGCTCTTCAATTCGACCTAACGGCCAGTCAAGCCGCTTGTTGTTGTCGCTCCCTATTAACACTACCTCACCAATGGATAGTGAATGTTTATTTTTCTGCCTGGAACTAGTATAAGCTAGTTGCCCCAAATACTCGCTCCGGAAACGTGAACGTAGATCTTCCAGCAGTCTCTGTCGATATCTCAATCTTTTATTGAGATCGGAATTATTGACGGCGTCGCAATCTGGTACCCCAATTTCTTGTTGTTCCCTAAGAAACATAGATGGAGTTAACGCAACTAAATCAGAAGAGTCATTAGTTATATAGGTTAATGGTCTTGCGTTGACAACTGCTTCACAGTCGCACAGGATGGTTGTAAACTCTTCGTAGTTCAGGCAGGCTCGTCCTAACACTCTTCTCAGCAGCTGTTTCAGGAGACGGACCAGTCTCTCCCACCATCCGCCCCACCAGGCAGCAGTTGGAGGATTAAACTTCCATTGAATTTTGTGTACAGAACTATATCTTTCGATTGCATTCCAATTCAGATGATTGAAAGCGTTCGCAGTACCGACAAAATTAGTTCCGTTGTCACTGTACACGATATTTGGACGACCACGTCGAGCAATAAACCGTCGGAAAGCTTGTATAAAACTCGCAGTAGATATGCTTGTAACCAATTCAAAATGTACTGCGCGATAAACGCCACATGTAAATAGTACAATCCAGGCTTTTTGATTATTTCGCAAGAAAACAGGGCCAGCTAGATCAACTCCTGTTATTTCAAAGGCTATAGCTTCTCTTACTCGGTCGCTTGGCAACGGCGGTGCCAATACTTCCAAGTTCCTTGCATTTTGTCTTCTACAAATGACGCATTTAGTCAAAACTTTTCTTATTGTTCTTCGACCATTTAAAATCCAGTATCGTTCACGCAAGATACTCATTAAACCTTGAATTCCAACATGACATGCTTGGACGTGTTTTTCTTGAATTAATTTTGTAATTACTGGATGTTGCGCAGGTAAAACGATTGGATGTCGAAAATCTCTAATATCTGATTTGTTAGATATTCTGCTTCGTAATCGAAATATTCCGTCTTCGTCGATAAATGGTCTTAATGAAGAAATTTGTTTATCTTCTACGCCAACAAATGTTTCTCCTTGAATTATTTTTAAAAGGAGTTTCTCTGCTTTATCTACTTCCTGAACTGTTAGTTCACTTTTCTGATTAGATCTTTTCCTGCAATTATTTATAAACCGTAGGATCCACCCTACAAGTCTTACTATTTGCTGGTATTTCGAAAAGTAGTGATTATACCATGGCTCACCTTGAGTGATTGTCAGAGCTGAAATCACTCCTTTCATTTTCTCCATATTTACCTCTACTTCATCTACATTTTCTTCAGTTTTCGGCCAGCAATTGGGTGGCTTGTACAACCACGAAGGCCCCTCCCACCATCTAGATTCCAAAAGTTGTTTTGGCATGCATCCTCGAGATGGCAGATCTGCTGGATTCAACTCTCCTGGTATATGATGCCAGTCTTCCATTTTAGATAGCAATCTTATTTCTCGTGTGCGATTCCATACGAATGTGGACCATTTATCTTCTCTTTTGATCCAAGAAATGACTGTACTAGAATCACTCCAAAAGTAACTTTCGATTTTTGGTTCATCGAAGTTTTCTTTGATTGAAAAATAAATACGAGCAGCAATTGTAGCCGCTAGTAATTCAAGACGGGGAATTGACATCTTTTTCAATGGGGCTACTCTCGTTTTTGCTTGTAATAAATGTACGTATACTGCACCTTCACTTTCAATTCTTAAAAAGACAACTGCAGCATAAGCATCTTGACTAGCGTCACAGAACGTGTGTAAACTCCATTCATTCTCCTTCTTAGAATTGCAGTGAATCCACCTGGGAACCTTTATTTCATATAAATAAAGTAATTGTCTAATCCATTTTCGAAACGCAATTTTTATTTCCTCTTCGACTTCTTCATCCCATTTAATTTTACTTATCCAAAGCCTCTGCAATAATAGTTTCGGGAAAAGAGTAGCTGGGCAAGTGAAACCAATTGTATCGAACACCCGTTGAGTTAACGACAAAATTTCTCTTTTCGTAATTTTCTCACATCTCATTTCATGGCAACAATCTTTCTTTATAGAAATCGTATCTGATTTACGATCCCATTCCATTCCAAGTATCGACGTCACCATTTCTTCATTTTCTTTTACGAGTGAAGACTCCCATCCTCTGAGTTCAAACATATCTTTGGCCATAGTCTGACTACTTACTTCAATGAACTCTTTAAGATCTGCTTCACTGGACACGCTAGTAATGCAATTGTCTACATAAAAACTTTTCTTCAATTTTTCTATAATTTCAGAATTTTGTCCAGATGAAAAATACATTTGCGTTAAATGATACTGAATAGTAGCTCCGAGAAGAAATGGGCTGCTACATATTCCAAATACAACTCTTCTGTGTCGGTATATCAGCTGAGATCCATCTTCTCGAAACCAGATAAATCGAAGGAAATCTCTATCTCTTTTATTTAGCCCAATCTGTAGAAATGCCTTTTTTATATCTGATACCACACCAATTTTATATTTTCGAAAGCCTAATAGAAGGGACGGTATCAGTTCGATCAAATTAGGGCCTTTCTCTAAGCAATCATTTAATGAAGGTTGATTTTTCTCGTGCGCTGACGCATCGAACACGGGTCGTATTTTCGTTGTAGCACTGCTCATTTTGATAACAGGCCGATGTGGTAGATAATGAGCAGAGTGCGTTTTCTCTTCTGAAGGAACCTCCTCTATAATTTCTTCTTTCAACCAATCATCAAACACTGCCTTGTATTCATCATACAGCTTGGAAGATTTTAGTTTTTTCTTAGTATTTTCAAGCCTGTTTTGAGCTATCTTGTAGTTGTCAGGAAGTGGAGGATGTCCCTCAAGCCAGGGCATGTTTACTTCATATCTTCCACTCGTATCAACAACAACTGTCTGCTTGAAATGTTCTAAAGCTGCCTTTTGTAACTCTTGTTTAGACTTTTCTTCTAATGGATCTTTTATCCCAAGAGTATCTAACTGCCATAAGTCAGTAATAGTAGAATTGTTTGAGAACAATGCAAGAACATTCATTGTTGTATTTCTATATCCAGAAAATTCTGGAACTTTTCCTTGCAGTGTCCATCCTAACAGAGTGTGCATTGCTACAAGACCGCATTCTAGATCTCTCTTTGTACCTGTAAACAATTTCCCGGAAACATCGGCTCCTAGCAACAGTTCAATTCTTCCTGACTTCTGAATGTCACTTATGTCAATATTCATATCTTGAAGTTCAGTATACCAAATGCCCTTGTGTATCGTAGGAATATTGCTACAGATGTTCGTTTGATCCAAAACTTCCATTCGGCATGTATACCTTTCATCTAGAGTACATATTTTAATATCATAACAACCGTGAAGTTGTTCTACTGTATTTACTCCACCGAAAAGTGAATGAATGATTCTTTCATTTCTTTTTACAGGAAACTGTAGTTCTTCAGCAGTCGACTTTAGAATATAGGATCGCTGCGACCCGCTATCAATAAGAGCTCGAACCTCTTTCTTTCTATTCTTGCCGATTACCAAAACTCTAAGTGTTTGTAAGAAAACTTGCGTGTCAGAACGATTTGCTAAAGAGTGTTCTGATTTTTCCATTGCTGCCTTTTTCTTCTCTATAGTTTGGTTTTCTGCTGAATTTTTGTAAATCTTCAGTTCCGGATCTTTTTTATTGACTGTTATTTCGGGACACATGAGAACCATATGCCTTCCGGAACAAACTAAGCATTTTATTTTTTCACGGCATCTTTTGCTTATGTGTCCATGTCTAAAACACAAGAAACATGCCTTTTTACTATTTAATATCTTACGCTTCTCAGTTAATGTTAGCTTCTGCGCCTTGAAACATTCATTGCTTCTGTGTGAGCCATCGCAAAACACACATTGCGTAGTATTACTGTTTATCAGTGCAGAAGCAGTAGGAACACTTTTCTCAAACTCTTTCTTCGGTTTATCAGGGGTTTTAATCAAACCAAATCCTTCTCTAGCAAGCGAAATTCTTTCTTCGTTTTCTACTTCTAGCTTTAAGAACTTCATCAAATCATTTAACCGATTATCCATTGCAGTAACATCAGTACCCTGTGAAAAACTCGCAGATCGCTGCCAGACTCGTAGCAATTCCTCCGGCAGACAGGATTCTACTAACGGATACAACATAGAGGCGCATTTGTCAGTTGTCACCCCGAGAGTATCCAGAGCGTTTAACTGTGTTTCAATTCTATCATAAAGTGTAGAAATTCCTACCTTTCTGGTATCACTTAATACAAGCTTTAAAAGTTCACGAACATAGACCTCTACCAATAATTCTTCGCGTCCAAACCTGGCCTGTAAGCTGTCTATGACCTTCTGATAATTTTCCTTAATTGGAGGAAAACTATCCACTAATTGTCGTGCTCGTGTGCCGGGTATGATAGCCTGCATCAAATATTGGAATTTATCTTCTTCGTCTAAATCTTTATCTTCGTGAATTTTTTTAAACTGTCCCCAGAATGACAGCCAGTGACATATGTCACCCCCGAACTTCTTAAACTCGATGTTCGGCAGCTTGTATCTACGTTTTGTGGTACCTCCTTGGGAATTAATAGTCAGAGTACTAACACGAGAATGTGCGTATTGGGAATTAACATTTGGATTATTAACACAAGAATTTTCATCATTAATTTTTAAGCTTTCATAACTGAGTTTTAATTTTAAAAATCGCATTGTATACTCATCTGCATCCAGTATTTCCTTCGTAAGGTCCTGCTCCGTGGCCTCACTGTTGAGCATCTGCATGTAAATATCTTTGTCAGATTCTTGGAGTGAATCTTCCTTCAGTTGAATTATTTGCCACGTCGAGTGAATTTCTTGTAAATCTGCTGCCTCAGTTGACAACAGTTCTTCTAACTTCTTTGCTCTCTCCGTAAACACTGCTCTCAAAGCCGATCGCGACCGTTTTGCTGCATCCATAGCCAAAATACGCGTCGAATCTATGTTTACGCACTATTTTTTCAAACAAAGATAGTTCTCACGAAATGTCGACGGCAAGTTTTCGCAATTTATACTTGTTATATCACGCACAAAGAACCAACCGGGTCCTGTCACGGTCGCCACAATGTTACAGAATAGACAAATAAAACTACCCGTCTTAAACTGTCTATCACAGATTCTTTTATTATACCGCGGTTAGTTCACAAAATACAAATACAGGATATAACAAACATATATTCAATCAATTTAATTCAATAATTATGTCACAAAATCAAAATCGGAAAAACAAAACGTGAAGTATTATTTTTTACATATTAATATCTAGGACTCTATATCTGATATCACTAGATATCAGCACAAGTGTCGCAACACAAACTATTCAAATTGCACTTGACACTGACATCTTCTTCCTCTTTAGCTTTTCCCATTCGTTAGGGGGTCGATATTTTTGCGTGTCGTTCTCATTCGGTTCTTTTTCTCTCAAGTCTACCGCAATACAGTTCTTCCATCTTATCTTTGGTCTTCCTCTGCTTCTTCAACCTCCAATTACTAAACTACTCATTCTTGTTGAAATATAATTCTTCATTTCTCCTCATGACATGTTCAAACCAATGTAATCGTCTTTCTTGTATCTTTCTAGAAAATTGTAACACTAGAGTTATTTTATTACCGTATTTTTCCGTGTGTTCCCCAACATCTACTTCAACATCCTCATCTCTGCCACATTAATTTACTTTTTACTCATACTGACATCTGTCAATTTGAATTATATGAATATAATAGTAGTTTCCATGTTTAGCATAGCTGGCTGAATTATAAAATTTAATTTCTTTAAAATTCTTTAACTCTGTATCTATTGAATATGAAGTATAAATTGTAATCAAATCGTATAATATATTCTTTAAGTTATAATAATATTAAATGTCAATAAATCAAATTTAACTGTTAAATCTTTAAATGAGGCTACTTCCGGTTCACCAATTATAACCAAAATCTAATCACTTGTTCTTCTGGATGTAAACTTGAGGAATACGAAAAAATTATAATTTTTGAAATCGTGTATTGAAGTTATGGGATCCGGAACTTTTGTCACACACACACAGACACACAGACACACACACACACACAGACACACACACACACACACACACACACACACAGACACACACACACACAGACACACATACATACATACATACATACATACATACAGACATCATCGTAAAAATGGTAAAATCGTATTATAGGGACCCTAAAACATGCATTCAGTAAAAACTCATCATTGAATTTTTTGACCAAAGACAATACCTTCCTTGCCTAAAGGTGACGTAAGGTAAAAAACGGATACTTTTTAAATGTTGTAATCTTCCCATTCTGTATATTATATCTAATCACTATACATGCTCCCGTTTCAATTGATTATGCTGTTACTATGGCAATATAGATGTAGTTCAATTCATATGGAGAGCAGTAATTATTGTAATCAGGTATTAACCTATACGAACGTCATTTATTACTAATATGGGATAATGGAACACGCCAATGAAATCACAGGATTTCCAGTGGTTAAAATCGTGAATTTAGTTGCACTTATTATTGTTAATAAACCGTGTAATACGATAATGTCAAAAATATTGAAAAACAATTAGTAAAATTATATATCAAAATTGGGTTATATTATTATAATTTTTACTGATTTTAGTTTTTATTATCTAAAAGTGAAACTATATTGGGACCAGCAGAGTAGCTGAATTTTACGGAACAAAACGAATGGCGACCAGTAAGATTTGTCAAATATATACATATCAGAAATTATATTTTCGTTTAAACAAAATCAAGTTTCCATGCTTTTATTTTGTAATATCATTTGAAAATGTATGAATTTTTCAATGAGCGAATTGAAGAAAATGAACGTGGTAAATAAATGTCTGCTCATTGTATTTCATAAAGAATGATTATTATTTTTATGTCATAAACATAATTGTACTTTTAATGAGAACTTTTTTATTTTTTGTTTTATTATGGCTGCTAGTGTGCTACCATAAACCCAACAATTAGGCATTTTAATGTTACAAAATACTAAACAAAAACGCACGTTTGTACTACATAAACTGCAAATATTTTGTCTAGATAAACATACATTGCTCTGTAGGAGTATGTATCTGCTGTAGCACTCGGTGTAGATGACGTCACTGTATCTGTTTACGGTCATTTCAAATAGCAGTAACTTTGGAACAAAACAATCATACAAAATAAGACATTATATGAAAACTAATGAACTTCTGATTTTATATTACATTTATTAATGCCTTTGAAAAATACGAAACATAACTTGCCAATGCTTTTAAAGTATAATTTTGACCTGTTCTGTTAATATATCAGCAATTTTTTTTAAGATAAAAATAGCTATTTGTGTATTAAGAGCGCAAAATAGGACATTATCGATTGAGAGGTTGTCGAAATCGACAATGTCCATTTGCGCTCGAAACACACACAAGATTTTTTCTACAGTCGCCACAGTGGGGTCCTCCACGATAACAAAAAATAATAAAATGTACACTTTGTACTTACACTACTACTCAATTAATAAGGATTAATGTAAAGAAAAAACGTCTTTTATATTTAATTTTAATTTATCGTTATTTCCCATTCTTCTTGACCTATTGCTTCAATGTAACATTTTATACTTTCGTTTTTGTAAATGAATGCCCTATTTTATTTTCACAATAGTGCGGCATTTTTTTTTTGGTTATGTAATATACCGACACAGCAGTCATGCCAGATTTATTTGTAAAGGTGGTAAATGTGTCACTACAGTGCCATTAGTTCCTGCCTAAACTTTTCCATCAAGAATGTAGACAAGTGACATTTCTCAACATTGTATAGTTAGAAATTTGGACAGCGAGTGTATTTACTACTTTGTCGCGCTAGAGCGGCAAAGTGACATTATGCGTTGACAAAAGAGAGCGCAAATGGCTACTTTCTATGTAGACTGTAGAAACATACATTTACCTACTTACAGTTTTGTTTCATAAGCGACAAAATTTTGAACTTAAATTAAATAAAGATGGATGTGTTGTTCCACAAGGCGCAATAGCTAGCATTGCGTTTTGTACGACATTTCAGACTTCGCACTGAACAACAACTCCGAAATAAGGGAATTGATGGCTTTTATACCTATACTGATAATATTGCAGAAGTTTCTATAGTAATGTCAGATATAAACAAAATGCCATTTCGCAGATATGACTTATGTGGGCCGAGAGAGGTCAAGCCATGTATAGTCAAAGGTACCTACATCAATAATTGTCTAATACAATTGGTTAATTTTATTGAAGAAGAACATGTTGGGAACGATTTTATCTTTTGGCGAGACCTTGAGTTCTGTCACTATGCAAGACAAAATCAAACTAAAACGTACCATTGTTACTTTTATCTCGAAAAGTTCGCTATTTGAGGATGGAAAGCTAAAATGAGGACGAAATTCAACGCAGAATATGCAGGAATCCGGAATGTTCATGGATGTAAATGTTGTCCAAACCATATGCTAGATGTCCGCAGAAAGTTGCGCTTTGTGGAAGAACACAGTCCTCTTTATTTAAGTTCATAATTCTCTTGCTTATGAAACAGTTAATTAGTAAGTATTGCAAAACTTTACGAAAAAGCATTTATTTTAAAATTTTGTTAAAATTTGTTCCAAAACTTTTGGGACATACGTTACATTAAATTTAGTAGTACTAAGTCACCCATAAAGGCAATAAAATGGTTAAAATCTTGAAGGTTTTGTCGCCGAAGAGTAGGTGGGATGCTTCAATCAGCCAAATTCCACAGATGAATAATTCATGCGCCACCGGCCGCCACTCCGTCCCGCCCGTCACACCTACCACTAATAATTCATCCGTCTACATTATACATTATATCCACCAATCAATACGTTAAATATTTCCCAAGTGTCTCTCTTCACTAACTTCACCCATATGAACTTTCACAACCGCAATCATATTCCTACTGTACTTATTTGGCTACCAATAAAGATTATATTTATTTTTGTATTTCATGCTCCTTATATTATTCATTCAAACAAAAATATAGCTACATTGAAAATAATCAGTTGTTATTAATAATGCTATATTATTTAAATATTTAATAGTGAGTTACTTTGTTCATTTTCGTAATTATTTTTAAATATTTTTCTGCAAGTGTGTTGTTTCAATCTTGTAGTAGAAGTTGTTATACAAATCTATCTCTTTGCCTCTTATTGCCTGTATACCCGATATTAGGGATGGCGTAAATTCTTACGTAAGGTCAGGGTATCGTGTCCGGACAAACCATTTAGATACAGGCTGTTTTTAGCATTTTTCTTGTTTACGAAGCTTTACAAGGCATTATTAGCGAAGTTTCCGCTGAAATAAGTTATTTTTACCCGAATTAGTACTTACTATACGCAAGAATTGTAATTTTTGGAATTCTAGTATTATTGTGTTATAATAATATATAATATGTGTTAGTTATTTTTAATATTTATCCTAGTTATTTACCGTTTAATAAACGTATTATTTTAATTAATATTATTTCTCTGATTTCTTACACTTCACTCAAATAAATAAACGTTACAATATCATACCGTGGTTATATAGAAAAAAACAAATTTACTTTTGTGTAATCTAAAGATTGATTTTATTGGTAAGAATAAAATAAGAGAAAATTAGATGTTATGTTGTCCCCACATGCGTAAACAGTAAACAAATCAATACTGCTTGGTACGCACGCAACACAAATAGGCAAGGTAAGCTGAGATGAAAAATTCAATATCAATGTTCAATAAAACGGAATTAGGAGCTTTGCTCGTCGAGCACTGGACAGTGTAGACAGAGAACCCAACCTTGTTTGCACAACATACAAGCCCAAATCAGTTTTTCTCAACATTGCTGAGTATGAAACTCCACTCATTCCGATTTAAAATCAACAGAATTTTAAAATTTGTTTTTGTTTTTTTGCTACTATCAGCTAATGTATTAAAATGAAGTAAGAAAATCGCAACAAAAAGGTTTTAATATAACGAAGAGCAGCTCTACATCTATTTTAAGAAGAAGATAATTAAAGTGTGAAAAGCAATTAAAAAATATTTTCTTTCGAATTATATAATAAAATTGGAATTGGAAAAAAGAAATTATTATAGCATAACCTTCAATGCTAGACATTCAATTATACTCGTATATCTTCTTCCATAATTATAAGAAAAACAAAAAAAAAAAATAATCACTTGTAGATAGACATTTAAGTCATTTGCAAACACACCCTAAGGTCTTTATTAATTCCAGTAAAATGTTTACAGCAAAAACAAATTTTAATATAACACAAAAAATTAAATTAAAGTAAAATACAGAATAGACGGACGGTAATGTGCTGGTCACATCAGATTTTTACCTCCCGCTACCCTTGATAAGGGAGGTATAGGGATCATGCTATAGTGATTTTGATAAATGACCACGTTTTAAGGTCCATAGAATTCGATTTTAACATTTTCACAATGGTGTCTGTGAGTGTGTATGTGTGTGAATGTGAATCTTCTGGTCACTCTTAGATCAAATACTATCAACCGCAGAATATTTAAACCTTCTGTTTCGATCTTACTCTAATATGGAAAGAATCCATTAGATATTGGTGTAAATCTGATAACTGGAAATCGCACATTACTAGAAAGTCAAAATAGTTTTTCTTCCAAAAATACTTTTAATTGTCATTTTTTCGCGATTATATATTAGTGTTAATATTATAGATTATTAAATTTTCTATAGGCACGCATTAATAATTTTTCTATATATTTTATAGATAAATTAATAAAATAATCAATTTTATAAACCCCGGAGTCATGTTTAAAAGATAAACAATTTCTTAGTTACACAGTTCATATTTTAAATGTATGTAACTAACAGATAAATGCCACTGTCAAAAAAAAATCCTTTCAAATAAATAATAGTAACGTTTTAAAAAGATAATTGTAAATAGAACATTTCTTATACATAATTTCCAGCATTAGTAAATATATGCAGTAAAATTTTTGAAAGATGTCCGATCAAGGTTGTCTACGAATTGTATGAATTCAGATTTTTGCTCCGCCCATCATGACAAATTCAGTAGTGTCGTTTGCTTACTTTTTTTGAGGGTACGTAAGATACTACTTTTATTTTATTATTATAAAAATATATATTACAGGAAAAACATTCAAAATTCAAAAATAAGTCAACTAGTAAGTTTATAAGCAAATGTAAAACCAGATATGTTAAAAATAAGATACTGACACAATGTTAGAATGACAGAATATAACGTTATACGTACGGCTATGAATCCAGGTAATGTATCTGTATTAATAAATAAACTTACGTTACAGCGAAAGTATTATCAACAACGAGCATCGTTTATAAATGGAATGTCCTAACTTAGTCGAAACAATATGAATTTTTGTAAGACAAGCGTGTTATATCTATCCTTATCACACACTCTTACAGCCTTTGCAAAAGAAAGAGATAAATATATGCCTATTTGTTAATTCGTTCGTGATACAGGTGCCCTTGATCGGACATCTTTGAAAATTTTTACTGTAGGTATGTATTTAAATAAAAAAATAATAAATATCTCAGGACGGCATATTACCCATTGCTGTGTATGCTAATCTGCTTTGTACGTAGATTTTGGTAATGATGATCACCAGATGGTACCCACGGGCACTCCTTTCTGGCGTAGAGAGTGCACCACAGGGGTCAATTTTGTGCTATTTAAAATTCGAAATATTTGGTGTTGGTAGGGATTGAATCCGGTTCTCCAGATTCGCGACCAGACACTCACGCACGCGGCCACGAGACCCCATAAGGTATATATATTCAAATTAATAAAAATGGCGGGAGGTATTGTGTTGCTCACATCAGATTTTTTATATTTATTAACAGCATGAAATTCTAATTTTTCTATTTTAACGAAAACTGTTAGTGAAAATTATAAAGCATTTTCTCAAGTTTTTATCACTTTTATAAAAAGAATAATTAATTTCCGGTTACATAAACGCTATAAATTTGCAAACATGCTTTTCAAAGTAAATTGCATGTTTTAAAACATCTAAGCAATGCACGTGGCTAGTAGATACGTAGAGCTTCATAAAAACCCTTTGTATTATAAAGCACAGATTTCCTGCCTGTAACAACTACACCCATCAGCCATCATCTGGTCAATGAATAGCCACCACACCACAACACAACACATACACATCCTTCACCTTCTATTCTTCATTGTTGTGCAAGGAAGTGTGTGGTAGCAGATTATCGCCGTTGATGCTCCCAGCCACACGTGTTAATATAGTTTAGTCGGTCGAATGTTCCCGACTGGACCGATTGGAGCGCTGGAGTGAAAATAAAATTTAATTAGACGGACATTACACGGCGTGACCCGCGGTTAGTCGCATGTTGTTACAGTGTCTGGCCGCCGGCATTTTAAATTACGTACCGTTATCTCCCTGCGGTTTGCAGATGCCTCTCAAAGAGGATGGGAAAATTTGCACTGAAAAAAAATTGACCAACTGATGAATTAAAGTGGGATTTGTTTGATACAGGGTAACTGCGGCTGGAGAAAATGCAACAAAAATAAATATTTGGACTTACATAAAATGTAGGAGTAGGACCTGCATTGACTAACGAGGGTTGAGCTAGATTTATTGAAATTTAACTATCAAGTGTGTTAATGAGGCCGATTAATGATCGAGACATTTTAACGCGTGAACATAGCGAACGCGTTAATTGTTGAGATCATTAATCGCCAATTAACACACGTGTTAGTTACTATATTTTTTCGTTGACCGTATCTTACTTAAATGGAAAATCTAATTTTATTCCATGACAATTTTTTTTAGGTTAGTAATGGTTGACCGAACGTCAAATTTTATGTCAGAAAATCAATAAATTTTGTCATCAATTGTTTTCAGTGGGTGCGTTCAGTTTACTTAATGCTAGACAACACAAGCGGTTTTTTATGTTATTTGAGAAATTTTATTCTTTCAAATTCATTTTAAAGGTATGCTACGTGAATATACCTAGCTAGAAAGTGTCAAAAGCATGACTTTTAATTCTGTCTACCTTTTTGCCACAACTTAGCGTTAGCAATACATGCTGTGTTCCATGTGGTGAACGCACCCAATAAATCGTTTATTAATAAAAAATCATGCATTAATAGGGGTCATTAATGAATGATTTTCTATACATTAAGATAGCCTGTTAATCAACGGTCGACAGAAATAGTTATTTATCTGTCACCAATCAATTTGGAACGTTTTACCTTCCATCACCTAGGTAAAGAAGATATTGTTTTTGGTCAAAAAATTTGATGGTGAGTTTTTAATGAATAAACACTGTTTTTACGATTATGTCTGTGTCTGTGAGTGTGTGTGTGCGTGTGTGCGCGTGTATGGGTGTGCGTGTGCGTGACGATCGTTTCAGCCACGATAACTCCAATACTACAATCCCAAAACTTACAATTTTTTCGTAGTCGTCATTCTAACATCCAAATAAAGACTTGATTATATTTTGATTACAACTGATCAATCGGAAGTACCTTAATTTGAAGCTCTTAACTGTTTGTCTAAAAAAAGCAGATAAATATCATTTTTTGACATTTTATGTTATCATAAATATTAAATTAGATGAGAAAATAAACAGGATTGCAGTCCAAGAATTTTTTTTAATTTAATCTGAAGCCAACGTTTTGCTGCCACTTACAGCGGCAGCGGAACGTTGGTTTTAAATTAAAAAAATAGCATTTTCTGTAAAAAATTGTTTCTTTTTGTTTACGTCTCAAAAGTAAGACATTGGCAGGAAGCATTAGTAGGTGGATTATTGTACTGACATGTATTTGAAGGCAGGTTTAATGTGCTCTTTGTTTTATATTAGGATTCTTATACAGTTTTGTGCAAAATGAAAAACAATGTCCTAGTGTAAAAGTCATTTGAAAGTAAGATTTGGAACAATGTATAACAAATGAAGGTGAAGAAGTCAAGAAAATTAAAAAAATAATAATGAATAAAAAAATGAGAGCTCTAGTACAAGTATGGACAGAAGAAATAAAGAAGATGGGAATGGAAATCAACATAGGAAAAAGTAAAACTATGATAATAAATGACAAATCCCAGAACGATAATACAAGAATTAAGAAATAAGTGGACAAACAATGGAAAGAGTATCAACTTATGAATATCTAGGATGTATAGTAACACAGGATGAAAATATAGATACAGATATAGCAAGCAGAATAAAGAAGGCAAATAATGTGTACTACGCAATTAATAAAACAATACTTGGAAAGAAAGAAATCGGAAGAGATATAAAACTAAAGATATATAACGCTGTAGTAATCCCAATAATTACTTACGGAAGTGAGTCCTGGACAATACAGAAAAAACATGAATCAAAACTAACAGCAATAGAAATGAAGTACTTGAGGAAAATAATGGGGAAAACAAAATGGGACAGAGAAACCAATGAAAGCATCAGGCAACAAGCAGATCAAGATCAAATACTACTGTTAAAAATAGAAAATAAACAACTGAACTGGTTTGGGCATATTAGAAGAATGAAGAAATATAATCTAGTTAAAAAAAGTAATAGAATCAAAAAAGATAGGGAAAAGGACACGGGGAAGACCAAGAAAAACATGGGAGGGACGAGTAGAAGAGATAGGCAAAAGGAGAGGGAAAAACATGGAGGAAATGGAAAAACTAGCAAAGTAATGGACAGTATGGAAACATTGGGTCAAGACCGAGAAGTAGCAAACCATATCCGACACCAAATAAAGGGTATTAAGGATCTGTGAAGAAGAAGAAGAAGAAGAATAAAAAAGTTATTTTGAGTGGCCCGTTTTTCAGTGTCACCTGTATAATATATTTTTATTGTTATTAATAAACGATCTACTTTATCCCGACGACGTCCCAAAAATAGAACGACTAATTACTTGTTAATTTACAGTGAATATTTTTAAATCTTCCAGATATTATTTTCAAAGAATTTAAAACGATTAGTTGGGAGCTTTTATATCAAAATGATGATGTGTTTACAATATTACAAATTGCATGCAGAATTTTTGCGTTTTTTATACATTTAAATTTAAAAATTATACCACCATTATCTATTAAAGTTGTTTAATACAACTTGTGTACCTATATAAGAACTTAACTTGGTGCTTGCGAACAAGAAAGAACAAATAATTCAAGACGACAGATCGTAACGTTACCGAGTATCCGTTGTTGACATCTAGAACTTCTTTTAAAACCACTTCAGGAAACAGCTGTTTTATTGAATGAGCAAAAAAGACTAGTAAAAACTGTTTTTGATATTCCATTAATACAATTTAATGTTAGCTATTGTATAGTTTCTATTGTAAATGCATAAATAAGGTAAGCCGTGGAAAACAAAATACTCTATCATTTTAAACAATAGCTCGTATTTGTCTCATTTGAAATAAAGTAGAGAAAGTTAAGTTAGTTAATAATTTTTTTAATGTTTGTGATGGAATTAAGCAGAAAGCATTTTCACAAAAAAATATAGAATCAGTACTTGTACGAGTGAACAACAGTTTAGATTTAGTTTTTAATGAACAAATCTCTCCTTTAGCTGTAATTTATTGCTAGTATAAAGAATTGGAACGAAAATATTTCAGTTCAGTATGAAAAAGGACAAAATCTCCTCCCGTAGCTGTTACCGTAAAATGGGGTGTTTCAGGACTTAAATTTTACGGTAAGAATAAAATATTTATTGAGTTTTTTATAAATAAATAAATAAATATTTCATCACGGCATATTACCCATTGCTGGGTGTGCCAATCTGCTTTGTACAGATATCGGTAATGATAGAATATTTGTACCGTGCGGGCGCTTACCAGGCGTCACCTCACGGGCACTCATTTCTGGGGTGGAGAGTGCGCCACAGGGGTCAATTTTGTGCCTTTAAAATGCGATGTAATTTTTGGCGTCGGTCGGAATCGAACCCGGGTCTCCAGATTCGCGACCAGACACTCAGGCACACGGCCACGAGTTTTTTATAATAAAATAAAATGCCGTTAACGTAAAATATTGTGCCGGCCGAACTAATTATGATTTCAGGCTCGTACATTTATTTGTAAACCAGCTTCTTTGGAACAACAAAATGTTGTCCATCATCTCCACAAAGAGTTTCGATTTTTCATTTGGTTTGAGCATGTAAGTGAGCCCGTAGAAATGGTGTATGATACTGGTGCGGTGGTCGCCTATTGTTCACAACATTATGTGATGATAAGCTTTAAAATAACAGTTATTAAAGTGTCAAACTGGCCCTAATAAGATATACAGCGCACGACGGCGGCGAACGCTGCTCAGCGGCTTATGACTCGTTGCCACGCGACTCTCATACACCCACACAACGCATGCGTGGGATGTAATGGGTAAACCTAAGACAATTCTTATTCTTCCTAAGAAGGAAGTAGTTATTAAACGTCTCAGTAACTGAGGCAAAATTATTATCATTGAATGACTGAATGAAATAAAATATGTTTTATTAATTGAGTATATAGTTTTTAACTGTTCACTTTTGAAATGAGTAATAAATCAATAAAACCAAATCAATAATAATTAAAATTATAAAGCTAAAATACTGGTAACTTAAAATTACTAAAAGCTAAAATCTCAAATACCGAAAATCCTGCGTAACCCTAAAGAGGGTACGCGCGGTCTCCTAGACCAACGCAGTATATATTTTTATTTATTTAAATTGTTTCTCGCTGTAATGACCTGTAATTTTCAGTAGCTGCATCAGCCCAAAGTATCACGTCAGTGTTAATGTACATAATATTTTTTTGGCTGTTTTCAGAGCGGCAGACCGGCGCGCCGTTTTACCTCCCGCTACCCATGGTAAGGGAGGTATAGGGATCGTGCTAAAAATCGCATATCGAGATTTTGGTAAATGACCACGTTTTAAGGTCCCTAGAATCCAGTTTTAACATTTTCACGATGATGTCTGTGGTATGTATGTATGTGTGGATCCTGTTTACGCACAGAGAAACATCAAAATACAAGAAGAATCAAAGAAAAACTACTGACAGCAATGATACGCTTATGGAATTAAACAAAAGTGCTCATTTGTCGAAGGTTTGACGGTAGACAACGTCATCTCTATGTAGTTTTTTTATTTATTTTGGAGATGTTTTGTTCTGGGGAAAAAATGACAAGTCACTCCTGGGTAAACGTGACCGCATTTACGTGTCCCGCTAGCGGCATCGGACATCCTCAGCCAAATCAGAATTCCTTTGAGCTCCAGGGACCGTTTAAGAGTGGCCAGGACCATCGATCGTGAGTTACGGCCGTTACATAATTCCAAACTGGACAACGTCAACAACTTCAATAATGATTGTTTTTATATGTATATTTTCACAGCCCAATAAATTCAAGTTAACTCAAGAAGAAGTAACAATAACAGTCATCACTGACCTATTTATTTGCAAATGTTATGAGAAGTAGGGCAGTAGGATAACTATAAATACTACAGAAATATGATTCTTTTAATAGATGACATGAAAAGAAAGAAGAAGTAGAACATATTTACAACAGAAAAATAGATTTAGAGAATAAGCTGGAATTTTTTCAGTTATACACGGTAAATCTTTAGCCTTGTTACATACCAAGGCAATGGAGAGCAAATGTAATTTAAAGAAAAACATGTCATATATACAAAGGTCAGATTTTTTTTTGTTTACAATAATTTATATAGAACTCTCACCATTGTAATCTCATAGTAAATTAAATTAGGGCAAAGTTTCCCCATTAGAAGACTATTTTAAAAAATTATTTGTTTTGTTAAAAGTGGTGACTTTTCTAAACATAATTTAACCTAACATAATGCATAAAACTCATGTCCGCAACACTCAGTACTTCTGAAATTAATTATAAATTTCTTTGTTTAACATGTATATATAAGTAAGTATACAGATGTATTAGGACAAGTGTAGAAATTCTGATGTGACCAGCAAATTACCTTCCGTCAATCCTGTGTATTATGTACAAATTCCATAGGATGCGAGCAGTCACGTGATTTTTTTGACCTTGGCAATCAGATATGAGTGCCCGTATCAGAATGATAGCCTTTAATTATGTTCATAACTGACAAATCTCATAATTTTCATTCAGAATTTCATTTTTTGCTATTGCATAATTTTTACCTCTCGCTAAGAGAGGTATTGGATTCATGCTAAAAATCGCATATCCAGATTTTATTGAATAAGCACGATTTAAGGTCCATAGAATCCGATTTTAACATTTTTACAATGA
Organism: Harpalus rufipes; assembly: GCA_951394225.1. Lineage (NCBI taxonomy): Eukaryota > Metazoa > Arthropoda > Insecta > Coleoptera > Carabidae > Harpalus > Harpalus rufipes. Next base: position 52,271,428 of record OX596277.1, on the reverse strand, counting down.
TGTCTGTGTGTGTGTGTGTGTGGATGTGTGTGTGTATGAGGTTGTTGGAGACACGATTTCTCAAATCCTATAAGAGTAAAGACCTGTATAACTACGGATTCCTCAATCTAACAGTAATGGGAAGAGTTGAATAGGTTCTGGTAACAATTGGACAACCGGAAGTGGTAGTTTCGAAAAAGAAAAATTCTAAATATTATTTTTTGAGATTAAAGATAATTAAATTCTCAATCTGACACATTTAATTTTTTTATTATATCTCGTGTAGGTTTGGAGATATAGTATATAATAATATAGAATAATCTGTTGTAATAAATCTCGTTGCCAGAAAAACAGTTGCTATATTCAAATTTTTGTAATTGACAAATAAATGCAAAATGTCAGTGTCAGATTTTTCTGGGAGGTATGAGTACATTCAATATATATTATTATATTATTAATTTAATATGTATTTAAATTACAGGTATGTTAATTTTACATATATCCTTAAGAAATACTGCTAATACCATCAATGAATTTGAAGAATTTTGAACATATTAAAATAGTAGGATAAAATTTCTCATAGAACGAAAGAAGAGAAACAATTTCAATTATTTGTGTGTATGCAAGAAATGTTAAATTCGTTACGTATAGGGCGCGAGCAGTCATGTGACTTTGTTGGCCTTAACAAGCAGATATGAGGATCCGTGTCAGAATTACGGCTAGTAGTTATTTACACAGATGTCACAATTGTCATATGCCATAATTTTTCATTAAAAATTTCAAAATATTCTGATGTTTATTTGTCATTCAGTGTCGAGGAAAATAATCCACATGGATTTGGAAAATCATAATGTTTCGGATGAAAACTTATGACACTGGACACCTATATATATATTACTAGCTCTCATTCTGACACGGGCCCCCATATCTGCTTGCCAAGGCCACCAAAGTTACATAACTATTCGCGCCCTATGCAACATAAAATGGCGAGAGGTATTGTGCTGGCCACAACAGATTTTTTTTCTTGGCAACTGAATATAGAGAATTTAAATTTATTTAATATTACCAAGAAAAATTTTCAAAAAATAATATTTAGAAGATTATTTTTCAAGAATCTTCTACTTCCGGTTGTCCAATTGTTACCAAAACCTTTTCAGATCTTCCCATGAATGTCCGATTGGGAAATACGTAGTTAAACAAATACAGAGTCTTATAGTTTTTGAGTAATCGTCCTTCCAACATCCCACATACACACACATAAATACACACACACATCCACACACACACACACACACACACACACACACACACACACACACACACAGACATCATCGTAAAAACGTTAAAATCGGATTGTAGGGACCTTAAATCGTGCTTATTCAATAAAATCTGGATATGCGATTTTTAGCATGAATCCAATACCTCTCTTAGCGAGAGGTAAAAAATCAAAAAGAACAAGTGAACAACTTTTATTATTCATATCTTAATATAAGAGCCAGTCTATAAGTTATATACATATAAATCATGTAAATGTCTTATAGTCAATATATAAATAGGCATTTATTTCTTCCTGTTCTCTTTTCTATAAAACCTTGACTCGACTTCTGATTGACTTATTCCAGGAAGAGAAATTATTTACTTTTAACAAAAGTATGCATAAATCATGAGAATTAATTAGACAATTTATCCCGGCGATAAGAATCCGGCTCTGGGAATATAAGAATGAGATAGAGGCAGTGGCGACTCGTTGATATTTTTATAAGGCGAAGATAATAATTTTCAATCAAATTTGCAAATAGTCATACAAAAAGTAAAATAATTTATATCCCACAAAGAGTTTCATAGACAAGGAAAATAAGGAAAACGTCCAATGATTAAAGTACAATGAAGAAAATTTATCCAATTTTGGACTCTTTTGTAAAACATTAGTGTGATATTTTAGGTAGGAATTATGATTGCAGTTTGCAAAAGATTTATTAATTTAATTCATTTTTATTTGTGAAAGTTTGTATGTACTTGCAACACCTGATAATTACAGTAATGTATTTTATTTTATTACTATGTATGTTACTGGACCAACCCCATTTCAAGATAAACTAGTATAGCCTGCCTAGACGAAACTAGTTCCTAACAGGATCATAAGTCCTTTAACGCGTAAAATTTAGGATTGACTGATCCTATTAGGAAATAGTTTGGCCTATGGCAAATTAATTTGTCCTGAAGTCGGGTTTGTCCGATAACAGATACACAAATTATGTACTCGTATACTTACTTATCTATATCCATGTCTCAATCCATAGAGTTGACATATTTACAAACATTCTCATTCTTTTTTCAAATAAAACATAAATTTGCTTACAATCAAAATTTATGGGTGGTTTTCTGTAACTTCTAAATAATAATATCGGATGTGGCCAGCACATTACCTTCCGCCAATTCAGTATATTATGTACAAATTCCATATATAAATTTTCTTGTAAAAGATTATATATTTTCAGTAAAATTATTTTATAAACTATGTATATAAATTGCACTGACATCTTCGTCTTCTTCTTTAGCGTTTCCCATTCGTTGACGGTCGCTATTCTTGAATTTCTTCATCCATTCATCTCTATTTTGCTTGTTGTCCTCATTAAATTCCTCTTCTCTCAAGTCCTTCGCAATACAGCCTTTCCATCTTATCTTTGGTCTTCCTCTGTTTTTCTAACTTCTACTACTAGCCTGTACATTCTTCTTCTAATATATTCTACATCTCTCCTCATGACATGTTCAAACCAGTATAATCGTTTCTCTTGTATCTTTCTAGAAACTTGAGCCATTTCCCTTATCCTCTCATACCGTGTCCTATATTTCCCTATCTTTCCCAACATCCATCTCAGCATTTTCGTCTCTCTGCCACAT